>JBBBDQ010000212.1:365000-1590000 GCA_037127315.1 Ascarosepion bandense | reverse complement strand
ATAAATTTATAGCAGTTTTTTTTCTCTGTCTAGAATTGGAGCTACAATTCAGATACGCGAAAATGAAATTATAAAATTTGCTAGAACTTAACTTTTTGATATAAAGCCAGTTTATTGCAGAAAAAAGAACATGTGAACATTGTTGATGCAATTTGACTTTAGTATCCAAAAAGTTATTCTGAGGGATGTAATTAGAGATGTCTCAAGACCATCCATAGAGAGAGACAGGAAAGGTTTTGTTTTTAATTTTTTTTTTATATATACTTAAACAATACAGAATAACTGGCTTATTTTTTTTTCTTGGCTTTCTCAGTAAAAGGAACCAACAAGTATACGCATGAATAGAAATATTTATATTTTAATAAATATTTTAAGAAAAATCAAATGAATTTAAAAATATAAAAACAATAAACGACATATATAAAATTTAATTCTCCATTTTGACCATGCGAATTATAAATTCTAGACATTTACCAACTATTGAAATAAAATTTTATAGAAGGAACGAATCTAATTTGTGTTACCGAAGACAGAAACTAAACTTGTCAATCCACTCTTTTAACACTAAAACACCCACGAGCAATTTAAATTAGCATTATTTTTCCTATTTTAAAACGGCAACAGATGTCATATATAATGTTTGTGGATATGTGTTGTTGTTAATAATAATTTCAATATTTATAAAGCGCACATTAACCAAAATAAAAAATTTAAAAAAAACGCTGCATTTGTGATTGGTGCAATATCAACGTTAACACTTCCGCATTGAAGAGAAAAAAGAACAACAAATAAGAGGGTGTGCAAAAGGACACCAGAGAGTGCAGTTGAATAAACGCAGTATTTCTCACAAGGTATAGCTGCTCCGATGACTCAACCATCTTCCGCTTCTGAAGCTTTCTCAGGCGAAAGATCCTTCTCGTTTCCTCTCTCTCATCATGTATCTTTCAGTTCTCTTCATTCCCGTTTTGTCTCTCACGCTATTAATCTCATAATCAATCGCTGTCTTTGCACTCTTTCCTTTTCCACCAACGCATTTACACGCACGCGTAAATACAAACTTCATTCGGGTTTGGAAGAAGAGCTGTTTTGTTGGTTCAGTTGGTCTTTCAATTTTCAAATGAAGGGGACGTCTGTCGGTTTAACATTCAACGACCTACAATAAAAATAAGAGCTTGATTCCCAATACCATTAGATAAAAGCAAACGATTTATGCATGATCGCATCCGTAATGATACGTATGTGAGTAGACAAAAAGAAAACTTATCTTGGCCTATGCGTTTGGTCCTCTGAGGAACTTTATCAAGGCAAATATAAAGATTTTATTTTGTGATAAGTATTTACATACAAGAGCAGAAATATTATTGGTTTTACAAATTTTAGATATCGGAGTGTTTAACAATATTCACAAGGTTAACGGAAGAGTCAAGATAGTTCATGGAGGACATGTGGTGATACAATTCAATGTTTAATAAACGAAAGTGAGTAGGTAATGTTTATATATAACATTAACTACTCACTTTCGTTCAACTTTGAATTGTCCAACAACTTGCCTAACTTTGAAATATTTCCATGCAGTATTTGTCTATACTTATGAGGTAGTATTTAAATTAGAATGTGCGTTGTGGTGCAGTGGATATCGGCTCAGAATGAGAAATCGGAGAGCTTAGTTCGAATTCCAGTTGAATTTGTTGCTTTTACTTTCGCGCAAATACACTTGGAAAAGGTATTAATCCGTCTCTTCTCTCCAGGTTTGGGTTAGATAACAGAACAGATTGGGTTCAATAGTCTTGGCTGGCAACCAGTCTACTGTAGAAAGTAATGGCAACTTACTACGGAAAAGTCTTCTGTCCAGTCATCATGTTTCTTTCGATCGCCCAAGCGTATTACGTATGGCATTTAACTGACTGAGTATTTACATTATTTATATTGTTCGGGCTATTATCATCTTTAATGCCATTATTAACGCAGTGATCGAAATAAAGGGTTTGGTTCAAAATTCTTAGCACCTGAAGAAGGCTGGAGCATATAACGGCCGAAATGTCGTAAATATGGCAATAAAAATGAGGATTCAGTTCAAACAATGTAAATAATGCATATTTTCACTTTGTCAGTTTTATCCTTACATATTGGTGTGTTTGTCGCTTAGCTGATTGATGTTACCTGCAGTATCCCAACTCAGGAAATTCTTCGCTATATACACGACTATCTTTTTCAATAACCAGAAATATAGTGTACTCTGATGAATAAGATACTTATTCTCGTGCAAGAGGTGAGCTTATTAAAAAGAAAGTAATGCCACGTGATAATCCGATAAACATACATTCTTTAAATAACCGTATTTTATGAACATGATTGCCCAAGCTTAAGTTTATAAACTGCCGTGAAGATCATAGTCGATTTTTCCTCGTCCACACTCATACATACACCGATCAGACCAATTTTAATTTTATTTTTTCATATATTACTGTGATAAATATTAAAATTTACATCTCCAAACAGCCGAATGTATTCTTATATATATTGGCATAAACAAATATTAACGATTAATTTCCCCAGCGATCACGTATATTGGTTAGTGCCTGACTATTCATCTGAAGAATTCTTACGTATTCAGAAGCGCCATTCCAAATCATAGTCGATGATGTTACTATTTAGTTTCATAGTCTTAATAATTGTTTATCAGGATACCGTTATACTTAATATTCTTAGATACTATGATTTTTTTAAAGATTGTATAAGGATACTTGCAGTAAACTTAAAATTAGACCCGTAAAACACCCGTTTCTTAAAGGAAACTAGCAATTTTGATTAAAAAAATAGATAACCTGACAGCCAAAAAATTCTGTCCACCATATTATCGTAAAAATCTTTGGAAAATGTTTCGAAAAGAATAAAATGCTATAAATTATGCCCGAAGTTACTCTTGAATATGCTTGCAATATATTTCTCTATATTTCGTTAATGAAGTATTACACATTTAGCTTGTTTTCGATCGCCAAACAGCCTAGACAAGTCGAATTCTATAAATGGCTATTGACAGAGCAAATAGTGATGGCTTTATCGATACCATACCAATGACGAAGTCGTATAATGCTGGTAATTATAATTCTTCGATCAGATTTTTTCTCTCTCCTGAAATTGTTTGACCCACGGACGGATGTAATAATAAAAGACGTGTAATTTTAGTTGGGGCTTCCACTTCAATAGAGTAACTCATTTTGCTGATAACTTTCTGACTAGCCAAGCCACGCCTTGAGCTGGATTCATGATGATGCTAATAATGACGGTAAGGATTAAAGTGGAAGGAGACAAAGACCCCCAGAAGAGAATCGATGTTGCTCCTGCTCTGTTTGTGATAAGAGGAAAATAACACTAGAATGTACACCCAATGCGTTAAATCGTAGACACAGACAAAATTCAAGCAGAAAAATAATTTAACTGTCAGGCTTGATTTCATTCACCAAGAGCGGTATTAAAATGCCTTTAATGTGGACTTTGGTAGCAATCTTTTGTTAATACACGTTTAATTAATGGCCACAAACTTTCGAAATATTTTATACCCCCCTCTCGTTTCTGTATATGTGAGTAAGTTTACGTTCATATACATTTTAAATAACACCTCTAAGCATTAGCCATCCTCAAGATCAAATAATACTTGGAACAAAATTGTATGTCTTTAATTCAGTTTTTAAACTTCTCATCATGTTTGTATTTCATGAAGACCTAATAGACGAAGCAGAATAAATTGTTTTCTGAGTCGAATGTAAAAAAAATGTATGAATCCTTACATTGATTGAAGAAAATTTATATTGAAGCAGGTAAGTTTATAGTTTTGTAGATTTCTAATAATTTGGAAAGATACATGAAGTTTGACTTAAAGTGCACAAAAGTGCTATGAGCATTCACCACGTTCAATAGCCAATAATGAGCAAGTGAAGCTTACGTGGGCTTTTACAATAATTGACAAGTGCTTGGAGCGCAATTGCCCCGATATTAAACTTATGCATAAAAGCAACTATGAATGCCCCCCACCCCGAGCGATTGCGGTACGTTAGGATAAGAACATTGTGAATGAAAAGCAAGTGAATATTCAGAGGTATCAAAACTAGGTTATTGAAATCATGTTCCAAGCAGCAGTTGACGTTGTACCCTTTTTAGGGATTTCAAATAATCTTCCCGTCTTAAGACATTTTGGGGATACCTGATTTCACTAGAAGTAGGCAGGTGGCAGCACTGCTTGGAACAGAATATATGCTATAAAAAAGCGTTGTCTTTTAAGCTGCGGATAGGATCTCAGATACGATCATCATCTCTGTCGAAACATCTAAGAGTCGGAGAGAATATCAAATAATAAAATTAATAAAAGAAAAAACAATAATAGCGTAACTGTGAAAGAAAGTGAACTGATATTGTTGTATGAATAAATATTTAAATATTACTGATAAAAGCATAAACTGCTCTCTGTCTTACGATAAACTGGTCTTTGAGAGGGTGTGTTGCTGAATTTATATTTGTAATTTAAGATTGCCAATTAAAACTTTAGAATCATGGGGTGGGGGGGTTAAAATAATTGACTCTGGAGTTATCATGAACATTAATTGTAACTAGTCTTTCGTGATTGCTGTTCTCGACTAAAAGATGAAGATTGATATTCGTTCGAGTTCTGGGAAGCTCCACGAAAGTAAAAAATTATATCATATCAAAAAGATGAGCAATTTATATGCGGGACAAAACTGAACTTTGGCAGTACTCAAGTCTCTAATCTATTAAACTTGAACCTTGAAAACTGATATTCTATTACATTACCACGGAACTTGGAAAGCAAATATATCAACTTTTTGTTTGCTGAACCACGAATTACGCCCCAGCATCGAAAACAACAGAGAGGCGAATTATCGGAATAAGCTGGAGATGTCGGAAATTATCAGATCATAATCGTGTGTCCGTAGTCGATTTGTTAGCCAACACTAGTGGAGAATATTTCATGTCTCTTTTCACTGAATGTGTAATACTGATCTTGAACTGACTTTTTTGCAAAAGAAAACAATCGGTTAGACATTTTTTTCAAATGTCTGGAAATCAGACTGCTTGGAAATAAAAGTATTGGTATTTGTCTGTGTTTACAACAATGCACTCGATGGATTCTAAATCGAAGAGTCTTCTATAACAAATGCTGACCCGCACTCTCCCCATATTGATTACCTGAACCTAGAGGCCAAATGACTATGCAGTGAAAACGATTAGATTTCTCTGGTCAAATATAACGACGTTGCTACGCAGAATATAAATACGTCGACATTCGAATTTAACAATTCGGTTACTTATAAGTGCGGGGATATTAAAATAAGGTACATTTATAAACTTAAAATGAAAGAACTGTAAAGAATTAGATCTGAAAATCGATCATGAAGTTTTCTACGGGGGATAATGACGTCTTTCCAAAATGGAGACGTATTCAATTAACATAAATTGAAGTGCCGATACTATAAGTAATACACACACACACATACTTGGACAGGAACCTTTCTTTCAAGACTCTTTGACTAAATACGGTCGACAAGGAAGATTTTTTTTTTTTTAGCATCCTGAAATTTTTCCCGTTTTTTTTTTGGCGATAAGGAATATAAAAATTGTCCGTAATTTTTATCGTCTTAAGCGATTTCAAGGGTGCTTATGTTTCTTGTGTTATTTTTACTCGTCTTTTTGACTGTTACGTAGTAATTTGTTTTGGAATTCGAGTGAGCATCTTTCTGCTTCGTTTCTACTATTAAATAATGTCAAAGCAAGCGTACTCTAAACAAGGATAATGCTAACTTTTAGTATTTTCTCTTTGGCTCTTGTTAATTGTCGTTCCACGAGGTTTTTCTGGGATGTGTTGGTTTTATGTTCCTTGTTGGCTGCTGGTTCATGTAATTTAATTAATGTATACTGGAGCACAACCCTTTTTCCCCCCAAACATTTTTCGTTAAATACGGCCAATATATAAAATGAGGTACTGAAATACCTGAGCACTACTTCCCAACAAAAAAAATGAACAATTTTTATTTTGTGGGTGAGAAGTTTTTTTAAACTTATAACTTTACAGCAACCTATCTAAAATCTGCCTTTCTCCACCGATCACCCATAGCTTATAGGTAGAATCGCCGACTTATGTTAAATTGGTTGGGTTTCAATCCTGGCTAGAAGCAATCGGATGTCTAACCGTACTGATGAGCTGTGATTAGGGCCTCTAGGAGCTTGCCAAAAAGTAGTAGAAGGTTAATAAGCCGATAGTTGGAAGAGTCTGTCGGTTCCCCCAAAGTTCTTAAAAACGAGAACAGATGACTTCCAGGATGCAGTGAGTCATTTATTATACAACCAGTTCGAAAACACACTTAATGATTATTACAAGGAAAACCATTGCGTCCACACGCTTTGTGGGGATTTAGGTTAAAGATAACAGAAGATATGGAAGGCGTTATATGCATATTGTTCAACAGATACTCAGTTCTAAGTGGGAAGTTAGGTAGGGGTACTTCAGACAAGTCAAGAGTAGAATTTAATGAGAATTTACAGGCAAAGAATTTAGCTTTGTCAGCAGAGGATGTTAACACATTAAATTGATTGAAGAGATAAGGAATAGATAACTTACATTTATTTAATACCCTATTAAAGCCAATAGTAATCACGGAAGCCGAATGTTTGTCATCAGCGTAGACACCAGTTGAGAGCTCCTTTCATAAGGAAAGTCGTTAATGAAAAATAAAAACAGTAGGATCAAGGATGGAACTCTGGGAGACACCCGAATTAATACGAAAAAATTACATACTATGCTGTGCTTCATTCTCTCGGCAAACATGGAATTAGTTTCTTCGAGGACTCGCTTAAAGTCACCGAAGTCTAAGATGTTTGCAGATGGATGGAGAGAAAATGCCTTTTCTATACCTCTCAGCTATTATGTCTAAGATACTGCAGTCCTAGGAGGAGTGGGAGGCGATAAAGGAAAAAGAGATAGCCATGGAATTGTGCCTGCGTCTTTCTTTAGTGTAAGCTATCAGATTATCCCGTGTATAAACATGAAGACCATGTATGTGAATACTGGAATCTTTTTTGCAAAGGGGAAGATAATCTGACACCAAGAATTGCACAGAATTGAGATTTTAAAGTCATTATTTAAATCTATTAAATTTTTCTACAATTTTGCAGACACACAATTGTTTTTATCGCATTTTCTTATATCACAAACGTAAAATAACTGTTGGAAGTTTTCTGTAAATGTATTAGAAATAAGATAAAAAAAAGTAATTGTTTTTAACTTTTCCACACTAAAAAGTTTTACGCTGTTAAAAATCCACGGAAATATTGGTTTTCGCTTAATTAGAAAAATTAATAAATGTGAGGCTTAATAGCTGAAATTAATCGGTAGTAAACTTTCGGTTCCACAGTGCAGTGGTTGCGGGAAGAAGCAGCTTGAATGGAACTGACTTCTTGCCGATATAATACTGTGCTTTCAACAGTATAAGTGGTATGGCAGGTTCCAGCCGTGAATGGTAGAACTGGCAAAATCGGCTCGGAATGCGAAATCGGAAAGCAGAGTTCGAATTCCAGTCGAATTCATTTCATTCACTTACGCACAAATACTCTTCTCCCTCCAGCTATGGGTTGAATAGCAGGACAGATTGGGTTCTATATCCTTGACTGGTTTACCGCAGAAGGCAATTAACCTATTACGGGAAAATCTTCTGCCTAGTCAGTCATGTCGTTAAAGAGACATGATCGCCAAGCGTGTATCACCTATGGCAATTGACTCTCACAAGACACGGAGCCTCTCCGAGGGAACATATGTTCATCGTAATTGACGGTAGTTCGGGGTCCGATGATGGAATGTAACTTGTTGCAAACGTATCATTTCCCTTTTTTATTTATTTTTTTCACTATTTACATTATTCGGATTATTGTCCTCATCTTTGTTGTAAAATTGGTTACTAAACATTAGGTTTAATAAGTCCAGAAATTCAGTTGTTCCTGTCTTTAAGGACACATGGCCCAGTGGATATAGTGGTTAGTTCCAGTAACTTGACCTAAAGAGTTGTGAGTTTAGTACCAGGCTACAACAGTCCGGTTAGAGGGAGATAACTTATGATTACCAAAAGAGGCTTCGTGCAAGGAATGAGAATGATATACCCTCAGTGATTGTAATAAAGGATTCGGTTTGAAATTCCGAGCATCTGAAGAAGTCCGGAGCGCACAACGATCGAAACGTCGTATAAAGATGAGGACAATAGTCCCAATAATAAAAATAATGTAAATACTACCTCATCTCAGAAATATGGAGAATTTTAAAGATTTCTTTTAAATTTTTCTTCCCTTTTCATTTTTTGTCTTTCTTTTTTCTGAAATTTATATATAAGTCATTGACTCTCTTATTCCTCTCACGTTGTAAATATTCATTGTCATTTCGAAGCCTTTTACAAAACGATTAGTTCGAAGAGTAACGCCAGAAGAATCAAATGTTTCCACTCTGCGAACAAATTGATCAACAGTCTGTGATAAGAGACGATAACCAGCACAACTAAAACATTTGAAGATGACAAGGAAACGTTCTTAATAAGACAAATAAGAAAAAAATTGATTCTCTAATTTCAAATTACAAAATGTTATAATTTTATTTTTTTAATAATTACTAGTGTTAACCTGTAAAAATTTCACGGTTTTCTTAAGACTAGGGTAATTATTAAAAAAATAAAATTATAACATTTTGTCTTATGATTCTGATAAATCTTAATTTTTTTCAGTTAATGATTGAATAAGCGCATGACAATAAAATATCCGTAGAAATTTCCCTATTGCATCATTAAATATTTGAACTTAACAGAACTTTAACAGAATATTGAATTGGAGTAGATAGACTAAACTATCGCCCGGTTCACACTCCACCCACGTCTACTGAACAGGTGAAGAGGCTCATCCCTTGTTTTCTGTTTAGGATGTAGTTTCCGGTTTTTCTCTTTTCCAATCTTTTCACTCTTACGTAGCCCCCTGCGCATGAGTGGCGTTTTCGCCTTGCTTGGGGTGATATGATTAAAAAAAAAAAAAATTGAACTTTAACAGAATATTGCAATAACAATCTAAACTTATTTATAAATGGAGCTTTCTCTGTGTGTGTGTGTCTGTTACCTATAGACTCAGAAATGGCTGAACCAATTTTACTGAAAATTTACACAGTTGTACTATAAGCGTCTGCGAGTGTTCTTAGCTAGGTTTTGTGTATAGGTACCCCCCGATAAATATCAAAAATCGATAATTGAAAAAATCGGGTTATAGAAGGAGTGGTCCGATTTTAATCAAATTTGATACACTCATAAACAAAGACACAAAAAACGATATTCAGAAGTTTCAAAGTTGGTTCTTACAATAGTGCAGAAAATCGATATCTATATAAGGCAAGATGTTTGTGTGTGTGTCTATTTATCTGTCTGTATGTCCTTTATACAAATCCACAAGTTTTATCCGATTCTCACCAAACTTCACACAAATATTCTTTAGGCTGAGTCTGAGCTGCAGGACCATGGATTAGTTTTAAAGCTTTCATTACACCCGAGCAACGCCGGGTTATACTGCTAGTCATAAATATAAAGTTCTCTCTCTTCTTTGTTCATAGCATTCCTCGTTGCTTGCATTTGTTCTCCATTATGGTTACGGATTGCTTGTCTCTCTTCTGCTCGTAATCTTCTTCCCTGTCGTTCTTTTACTGCCTCTCTTTGTTGTCTTATTCATTCTTCCATTACAATAATTTTCTCCGGAAATATAAAACATTAGCAATCTACATATAATTTCATTCATTATAGCCAAAGTGTGACCCACGCAGGTACCTAGGTAGGTATTACTTTATTATAATATGACTACGACTTGCCATGTTGTTTACAGCGAGAAAGAATTTTTCTTAGTTGAAGGAGAATCAAGATGAAGACGGCAAAGAAAGATTTGAAATTATTAAAGCACAAAAACGCTATAAATGCAATAATAATCTTTTTTTCTTATAATGATATATATTTTACAGTAATTTTCTGTTCGTTTCATTTTTCCTGTTCGACATTTTTTTCACTTATGCGTGTTTGTATACGTTATCCGGCCTTCCTAATCTTTTGTGTCTTTGTGCGTTCATCTCCCTTTCTAGAACGTGACGCCCGTAGGTATTAAGGTATTAATATATAGAAAATAATTGAGGACCTTGTCAAACACGTATTAGTCTCAGAAACCACAGTTGGTTTTTCGAAGCATTCTGATAGTCTTGCCTATTGAGATAGTTTTCTTGCCCTTTTAAACCTGACCAGATTAAGACAAATTGACATCCTAAGCACTGCTTCCAAATGATGCTCTTTGTCGCCTTTTTCACATTGACAAGATATTAAAACTATAGTTAAGGCTTATTGATTCCTGATATCAAAATATAGGATATAATTAAAACAATATAAGAAAAATATCCACTGTAAGCCAAGACTAATAGAAATGAATAAATGCAAATTTTCATAGTAATGTAATACAAAGAAATTAAGAAATGTATTTAGAATTCAGCAAATAAAACAAAACCTCGAAGAGAGCCATGAGCAAAAAAAAAAAAATAAAAAAAATCAATCACGTTTCTATGCCTGTTCTTTACTCCTAGAATGTCTTCAGCTCCGTCACATTTTATCTCGAAAAATCCAAAGCAGTGTTAATATATTGCATATACCTGCTATAACATACATAAATGTTTTCTGACACTTCTAAATTTACTTAGACTTTAAATGTTTTATTTTCTATTTTCATGCAAATGTGACGTTACCGTGTAAAGACGAATAAGCATACATGATTAAATCTGTCACACGTATAATTGTTTATTAACCCCCTCCTCTACTTCGAAAAGTAATAATCGATATCGGCACCATGGTGTGGTTTTCTCCGAAAATGTACTTATCTATCTTGTTGTTAGGCTCGAATCTGCACCTGGTTGTTAAGGCTTTTAGGTTTACTCGATATCATATGATGTATCATCTAAAGAAATTCTGTCAGCTATTTCTGAGTACATAGTTTTTGATTTGGGTTTTGTTTTCTCCAGCAATTGTGTAAATGACTGTAATGCAAAATATCTGTAGAGATGAGACCTTCTTCTAATAAGTCTTCGTCATTGAATATTTATTTTATTAATACGATGCAGTCCAATCTGTATCTGGTAGAATTACTTTGGAAGGCGATTCGCATCTTTATTTCGTAAAATGAAGCTGTACGGTTATTGAAATATATTTGCATATGTTTTCAAGTCCGTGTAAAAAATTTATAATTTCATCCCATATGTTAATATTAAAACCAATTCCAGCACTTGCGTTCTTCTCTCCCTTCTAATGTTTCTCCTTTAGATTTGTTTTCTGTTAGACTTTTCAAGGCTTCCAATATCTAAAAAGCATAGGAATTACTGCTGTTATCACAGCACTTCTCATATAATATCAGAATGTGATTTTAAGTTTAATTCCAAAACTTTGCATTTTCTACCGACTGAGAAAGGTTGAAAAATGTACAGAACAACTGTAATATTGAGGAAAAAAAGAAATTAACTGGCACGTAGCAGGAGGAAGCAGGGTTTCGGAATACTAAATTTAGCGAGTAAAGTCCATATGATACAGGTGCTAAAATGTTCGCGTCCAACCCACTTTCCAAAATCTGGTCAAATATCACAAAATATTTTTGAATCCGTTCTCTGCCAAACAGATCTTC
The DNA here is from genome assembly GCA_037127315.1 of Ascarosepion bandense. Lineage (NCBI taxonomy): Eukaryota > Metazoa > Mollusca > Cephalopoda > Sepiida > Sepiidae > Ascarosepion > Ascarosepion bandense. The sequence continues at coordinate 1,578,270 of JBBBDQ010000212.1, read as the reverse complement.
TTTGCCGCAGAAATCATTCCCGAAACTAAGTGGTGTGAAATTTTTTCTGTGTCTCATGATGGCCAGAGCTTCACTACCTCTTTACCTATTACGTAGCACATACGTTCATTATCATTCTGGAAATTTTCACGTATAACTTATTTTTGCCTGAGACTGCCTTGTGCAACTGTTAACCTCTCTTGGTGCCAGATTAAACTGACACCTTTTCTTTTCTAAATATCTAAAATATAATTATAAACTATAGTTTTGAGAAGTGAAAATTACACTAAAATGTTCGTTTGTTTTTCTATCTGAAATCAAGAAAATGATAACTTTAACCAAAATGATGTAACTATATTAAGAAGGAGAACTGACGCCAGGAAGATTTTTTTTTTTTTATCATATCACCCCAAGCAAGGCGATAACGCCACTGATGCGCAGGGGGCTACGTAAGGGTAAAAAGAATGGAAAAGAGAAAGCCGAAAACCACATCCTAAACATGGAACAAGGGATGAGCCTCTTCAGCTGTTTAATAGATGTGGGTGGAGTGTGAACCGGGCGATAGAGAATTTACAATCAAATGTTATCAAGTTATACTTGTTGAATCAGTGTCACATTATCCTACGACAATATTTTAGCAGTGTCTACTTTTTGATGGCGTATACCGGTTTTGTTTCTGAAGATCATGCGGTGTAAGTTGTTTGATAAAAGAAATTCTTAGTTTCGATATCTTTGCAACTGAATCTAATGTATTTTGTTTCTTTATTGACAGTTTCAGCTTTCCTGTGTCATTAATTTGATTAATCAATTTAAAGTACGTTGTGATGCAGTGTATATCGGCTCTGAACGAGAAATTGGAGAGCCAAGTTCAAATTCCAGTTGTATTCGTTATATTTATTTACGCGCAAGTACCCTTGGTAAAGCTATTAATCCGCCTCTTCCCTCCAGCTATGGGCTAAATAACAGGACAAATTAGATTCTATAGACTTGGTTGGTAAACAGTCTACCGCAGAAGGTAATGGTAACTTCATGCGGGAAAGTCTTCTGCTCTTTCGAAACATGATCGCCCAAGTGAATATCATGTATGGCACTTAACTGGTTGAATTTGAAAAATCCATATAATTCATTTTTAAACAGTACTTAGATGTAATTCATATGGCCTAACGTATCAATTTTGACAAATTTCAACAACTTTTAATTCTATAAAATAACGATTCTGACCACAATGCACTTTTTTTTTAAAGACTAGGTGTGATAATGGACACAAATCTGTGATCATACACATGATCTTTACTTTACAATTATTGCGTATTCTTGTTAAAGGAGACTCTTATTGACTGTCATTTTTTAAATAAGCAACGAATGTTGCAGCCCACGCCCTTGATAACAATTGAAGTTACTGCTTTTTCTCTTTACTGGTGTTACGAAAACTTTAACCTTAACCCAAGGCTATTTATTCGAGATAAATTAAACATATCAATTTCCACTGGTTATGAAAGTTTTAATTTAGTTGAGATTAACGAACCCCCCCCCCCCCCAATTATATTAGTGATAGACAGCGCGGCTTTTTGGATGTTTTCCACTATTAAAAAAGAAAATGTAACTATTCCTTCGTTTCTTTCTATTTCAGATTAAGGTTTAACATTAACCGTATGAAAAGTTACACTTCAAATATAAAACAAATCTTCAGAGTGAAGATTTATAAAGAGTTCCTTCTTTTGAAGCTGTTCATAGAAAGTTTGTGATTAAGGATTTGGAATTCTAGTTGAATTCCTTGTATTTAATTACGCGCAAATACCCTTGGGAAAGGTATTAATTCGTCTCTTCCCTCCAGTTAGGGGTTAAATAATAGGACAGATTGGGTTTTATAGCTTTGGCTGGAACCAGTCTACCGCAAAAAGCAATGGTAACCTACTGCGGGAGAATCATCTGCCCAGTCAGTCATGTCTCTTTCGAGACATGATTGCCCAAAGCGTGTATCACATATGCCACTTACTGACTGAATGTACTTAAGTATAAAATTTTGCTTACTTATTTTATTTATTTATTTTTTGGTTAACTTCAATGGAATTTGTAAACTGCTATTTTTTGTTTTAAGTTTTTCCAAATTGGATATTTGACGGACGCGAAATTAAGTTAAAGAGGCATGAAACGAGTCAGTATTTCAAGATAAATTGCTGTCATGCATGAGAGTTGATATAAATCATGTTCAATACTGGGCGATGTAGGTGGAAGGAAGTCTGGTGTGTGGTTAGTAGACGAAAATCATGCGATTGTCTTGGTTTTACATACTCCGGAATCGGCCCAAGAGAAAAGTTTTTTAAAACCATTATTGTGACTTGACTGAATAAAAATTTCCTTAGCACTATTTTTAACCTTTCTTAGACGAATAGAACTGACTCTGCTCACCGAGAGCCAGAAATAGATTTGAGCTTTAGACTGTCGACTTTTTTGTTTCAGCGTTCATTTGAACACTAGGAGGTCACTTTTCGTGTCTGGTGTAGACTTAATAGTACTTTCCACACGTTTTATCGCAAGTATGAAATTGTTACTGTAAGACATAACACTTTCTGAAGAAAAAAGGCTTTGTCTCTGTCACTGCTTTGCTAAACACGCGCTAATTTTTTTCAATTATTCATCTGGCTTTGCTTATATTTAAGATATTTATTTTTTGGATAAAAACAAGACTTTAAAAATAAATGTTGCAAACATGGGTAACAATTTTGCTTGTCAACTGTTACGTTTTATAAGTAGTGTTTAAAAATGGTTGGTTATAAATTTTATAGTATAAGTTGATTACTATGGAAATATTTATAAAATTTTCAGGTAAAAATACTAATGATTGATATGTTTAGAAAATCTGAAGCTATAATTTTTCAGTACCGTCATTTATATGAAGAACAGAAGATTACAATACAGCGACCCATTCTAAATAAGTTTTTCATAAAAAGTCAGATGTTACGAATTAATGTTTATTACATTAATTCGTAGCATTTTTATTGTATCTTCTTATATATACGTATGTTTTAATTAAAAATTATGCAAATTAGAAATTGTGAGATACAAATGACGTAATTTCCTATAAGTTATTATATTCGATTAATGCGTTTTCGATTATTATGTATTTCTAATGTACAAATAAGCCGCACTAATCGATGGATGCTTGTATATTTTTAAAAACAATTTAAAATACTACCCCCATAGTAAAAAATGCTGTTTCAAATGGGTAGTTTTTGTACAATGTTATCTTCGTTTATTTCGAGTTTTTCTTTACAGTGAGCATTTTTAGCCTTATCTATATCATAATTCCGCTTGTTCCTTCCTTAGTTACTAAGTTCCCCCGTCCATTACACCACACTCTCTACAAGAGCTTTTCCTTCCCCTCTGTCTTTTTACTCTCCTCAGCCTTTCGCTCACCTTTGCCAAACGGAAGGGTCGTAAAAAGTGTGAGAGTAGGAGGAGAATGCTTATAGCATTATCGTATCAATAGCAGCTTCAGCTGGTGGTTGTAGAGTAATTGTGTGTGTACTTTACGATATAGTAAAAATAGGTTTGTTGTCGTATCCAGCGACCTAATAACGAAATTTCTGGCCTCTACACTCTTGGCCATTACTCAGTTGATCTTTTCTGTTTACAATGAACACAGGAGCCTTTAAAATAACTTTAATTATTTTAAAAAAATTTTCGAAATTTTGTCAAATTTTTTTGATTTGAGTAGCGACTAAAGAAACGTCACGACAGTTTTACAATGCAAACGTAATGATTGCATCACACTTTTTTTTTTCGGTGACAAACACATTAATTTGGAAATTCTCTCAAAAATCAAATAATTGTCAGATTTTAATGAAACTATCAGTATTCATTCACAAATGAAGGAAATTATTTTTGAAATTATTTTTTTTTAAATCTTGATAAAAATGTTTACAATATACACAGACATGCATTTTCAGTAATAAAAAAACATTTTCTTTCAAAATCTGTCACAGTAATGTAGCTCCTATGGACATTACTTTTATAGATATTTTAATAAAATTATACTCTGTGTTATCGTTATTATTATTTGTAGTATGAAAAAGTAAATTTTTTCCAGGAAATCATAATTATCCTTCCGTGGAAATTCCACGGGTTTCCGCTAGTTAACTATTATTCTCCTTATATCAATAGTTGTATTTTAGTTTATGATGTAATAATCGATATCTAAACAGTGAAGTTTCGATATATAAGTGACAAGTTAATCGATGTTTTCTTGTTTCTAATTCTCTTAAGAATTGTTTACATATTCTGCCTATAGTATTCTTAACATTTGTCTGAATAAACACATTTTCAATAAGTCGCCTCAAGTCTGTTAATCTCTGAAAACATTGTCCAGTATTCACTATCATACATTTGAAATCGCATGTACAATTATATTTACTAATACAATCATTACGTTGACAATTAAATTTTATTGTGTAGAATAAAGCAAAAGCGCTTAAATTTTATAATGGAAGTGTTCCAACTGTTGTTCATCCCAATTTGCACATCTTTGAAGTCTCCTCCTCACGCTTCGAAAAACATTTTTTTCACAAATCTCTTTGTGTAATAATTTCTTGAAATGCAACTCTTATGTATTTTTCATATTAACACTCTTGGTTTTCGACTAAACGTTGTCCTTGACAAATTCATTATGGTCAAGTCAGGTGAATGTGCTGGCCAATCAATTGAACCTTTTCGGTCAATGCATTTCTCAGTAAATGTTTAATCAAGATACTCACGGACTTCTCTTGAATAATGTGGAAGGGCCCCATGTTGTTGGAAATACAACCGATTCACAAATCTATTTCACCTACTGTCCATCTATTTTTGGACCACCCTGTATAATGTATGACAAAGTGCTGTACGCTTTTCGGTCCAGTCATGAAATTCACCCTACACTCCCATATCAGAGGTTTTGTTATTTTATGAAATTTTTATTGGGTCAAATTGAGAAATTTTCGGGTCACCTTAAATATATTCAAAGAGCCATGATAGCCACATTAGAATTCAATTAGAAGATCAATGATATTTTTTTTTAATCTGTAAGTTTTTTTAACAATTAAAATTGCTCGAATGTCTCCAATGATTTCCAACTTTATTAATCAACAGGAAAATACTTTATATCAGCAATAAACAATTGCGGCATCCATAGTTTATTTAGTACACGTGATCGTAAATAATTACGGTCACATATTACGCCTTAAATTCCATTGATCTACTTTCACATTACTACCGACAGATTGATTTATAGTTGTATTTGTCTAGAAAAGCTTTGCCGTTTTAATTTAATGACAATATCTCCCGATTGATTTATAGTTGTATTTGTCTAGAAAAGCTTTGCCGTTTTAATTTAATGACAATATCTCCCGATTGATTTATAGTTGTATTTGTCTAGAAAAGCTTTGCCGTTTTAATTTAATGACAATATCTCCCGATTGATTTATAGTTGTATTTGTCTAGAAAAGCTTTGCCGTTTTAATTTAATGACAATATCTCCCGATTGATTTATAGTTGTATTTGTCTAGAAAAGCTTTGCCGTTTTAATTTAATGACAATATCTCCCGATTGATTTATAGTTGTATTTGTCTAGAAAAGCTTTGCCGTTTTAATTTAATGACAATATCTCCCAATACTAAACATAATTTACAAGCTTGAAATGTTGATGCTTATGTTACTTTTTCAAAGTCTGGATACTTTTGAACTTAATGTTAAACTTGCAGAAAAGAGAGGTATTGACAAAAACAGGAAGATTTTTAAAACCTTTTTGCTCATTTTTTAACCAGTTGGTGTTGAAATCTTATATGCTATAATGTATCAGTTGATATTTAGACCCGAGATTTGCATACAAGCGTAAGAAATAATAAACGTATGATAAAGAAGCCATTATAGAAGTGTATCGATCTTTCTTGTAAAAAGTAAGAGCCTTGTCGGCAATGTCATTTCGAATGCTGGATACTTAGTTACTTACTAAAAGGTTATGAAATGGCTAGGCTAGTGTGGTGCGATTCGAGAAGAGGGAAGGAGGATAACAAGAGAGGGTAAAGAAAACGATAATGGCGACAGAATGAGATGAAGAAGAAAAAAGCAAGTGAAGTATAAATTAGTACATAATTAGGAGAGTGCAGACTTGGATCGGAAGAAAAGAAATAAGATAATGAAAAAAAAAAAAATCAAACGGGACCCAGGAGGAGGTAAGAATGACATGGGGTGAAAATCTTAGTATAGTTGTTACTCAGTGCCAGAAATAACAGCCTTTCAAAAATCCATCAATCTATCCTTGCTAGAAGAATCAAATGCGACATAAATACGAATAGATAAAAGTGATATATTGATGCACATGTACTAAGCCATACGTTCAGGGAAATGGGTTTGACGTAAAGTGGAATCTAACGAACTCTTCTCGTAAGCCGTTATTAGTGAGTTCTTTCAACATTAGGTTTCAACATACCTAGTTTTAACTTTGTATAACAAATAATTGTAAATAGACACGGTCTGTGGTGATTCTGTATTCTTGATGAGTCATGAACACCCACAAAATTGTTCGGATTATTAATCTTGCTCTTTAAAAATCTTTCAGATCTATTCCATGACCTTTTAACAGGTGAATAATCAGCATAAAGTGTATTGTAGAACATATTTTACATAGACAAACACACACACACCCAGTGTTTTTTTTCCATTCGAATCGTATGAATGATTTCACTGAAACATTGCAGTAATTAAAATGGTGAGATAAGTAATCGGAAACATTCTTGGAACCTAATATGGTGCTTTGTTTCCTTGGTTTTTTGCAAGAATAAAACAGTGTATTCTGAATAATTTCAGAAAGTATTAAAACCATGTCTTCTCATAAAATCTAACAAAAAATCTTTATACTTTTTTCTTTTTAATTAAAAATGATAAACAGGTCTTAAATGATAAAAAAATGTGTAAATGCCCGCAACGCAGATATGGCTGAAAACCCAGAATTGTTTACATTAGTAACTGTAAAGAAACTTCAGGAATTTAAGTACGCTGATTAGAAAAATAAATAAAAATAATGTACAAGGCGAAAAACGTAAAAGCATTAATGTTAGAAGCTAACGACAGATTAGTATTTGTGAAAGAAAGAAGTTTTTTTTCTTTACTATTTGATCAAGAATAGATCCCTCGCCGAAATTCTGATGTCTGGTTATTTGGTCTGATTTTAGGAAATGGGTCGAGCCGAAAACTTTTCGTATTTTTCTTGTTACTTACGAGATTTGGAAATATAAGAGGACTTTACATTTATTTTTAAGCAACTTTCATGTCGAATGAAATTCTAAATTAAGTTTACAGTAGGTAAAAATAACAAATAATTGTTCGATGAAAACGTCAACCAAGGTACTGCCAAAGATTTACTAAAAAATGAGTGTACATGATGAAAAAAATATCCCAAATTTAAAAAGTTTTGTTTCCATTAAAATATTTGTTATGAAGGTGGGAAAACCAAATGTTTTTGTTTTTTATTAAATTATATTTTTAATCGCTTTTAGAAACTTCAAATTTTGGTTAAATTTTCGTTTTTCTTTCAGGAAACAGTGAAAATTAAGATAAATATAATCGTCTTGTTGTTGGAGGGGACAATGATTTGGAAATTGTCGCAAAAATTAAATAAGTGTTGAATTTTAATGAATCTTTCAAGACTTGTTTACGACTGAATAAAATTTTAAGTTTTTTTGTCGAAAAATTGATAAAATTTTTTACATCTGCTACCCCAACTTATTTAATTTTATGCAATTTCGGGAATTTCGTTATCTATATATATATATATATATATATATATATATATATATATATATATTGCTCTAAAAAGAAAAGACGTCATACTTATCCCAAACCCGAGGAACCTTTCGGCCAACACTTTTCAAGAGCTTCGTTGGCAAAATTATGAATAGGGCTAGAACGAAGGCAATATTTTTTAGTTCAGTGTTTCTGGTCATTTACATCAACACATCTTCAATTTTTCCAGTATAAGTCTCACTTGGGTTGAACTTTGTTCTCTCCCGTGGGTTGGATTTTTGTGTGCCACCTTCTAAGATCGACAAGGAACAAATTCTTTCGGAGTTCGAGTTATTATACTCGCAACTTATTCATCATGTTCCAAGTTCTACTGAAAAGTGTTCCACAGTTAAAGATGGGTTGTTTGAGTTTGCCAATGAATTCGCTTCGCTAGATTGCGAGAAAGATATTTTGGACTGGCGTAGTGTTCATTTTCGTACACTTAAGTCCTTACGTTCCAGGGAAGACATTTATATAACCAAGCCAGACAAGGGATCTGGTGTTGTTATATTAAACAAGGAGGATTATCTATCAAAAATGTATAACATCTTGAATGTTCCTTCCAAGTTTATTATAGATTCTGACGACAATTTTGACAACACCAGCAAGATTGAAGCCAAGCTTCAACGTTGGCTATTGTCTTTGTACAAAAAAGGTTTAATTTCTAAAGACATCTATAGCAGGGTCAGGCCTACAGGCTCGCAGCGCCCTAGGAAATATGGCCTTCCTAAGGTCCATAAGGAAAGAGTACCCCTTAGACCCATTCTATTTATGGTGGGTTCTGTGCATCATGAGTTGGCTAAGTGGTTGGCGGAGATTATCCAACCCCTATCCGATGCTCTTTCTTCCTATCATGTTCTTGACTCTTTAAGGTTTTCCACTTTTATTAGAAATTTCGATTTCTCTTCAAGAGAAAATTCATGGTCTCTTTCGACATAGTCAGTTTGTATACAAATGTTCCATTAAATGAAACCATTAACATCTGCGCTGACATGTTGTATAGAGGGAATTTTGGCCCAGTAACAATTCCCGAGGAGGTATTCTTGGAATGTATGCGTTTGGCCACTGAAGGAGTTGAATTTAGTTTTAATGATACCATGTTTGCACAGACAGATGTCGTTGCAATGGGTAGTCCTTTGGATCCTGTCCTTGCTAATATTTTCGTGGGACATCATGAGCGTTTGTTGTTTGAAAAGTTTGATGAGCCATTAATATATCAACGTTATGTTGATGATACCTTTTCTTTATTTTACAACGCTTCAGATGCTGAACGTTTTTTTTAGTTCAGTTGAACTCCTTACATCCCTCTCTTCAGTTCACTATGGAGAGAGAGAAGGATGGATGTCTTTCTTTTTGGATGTCTTTGTTCAGCGACGGGATGATGTTTTCGTGACATTTGTGTTTCGCAAGCCAAATTTTACCGGTTTGTACACTAATTGGAACTCTTTTGTTCCTAAGTCCCGCAAAATCGGTCTTATAGAAACGTTGGTTCGCCGTGCCCTCAATATTTGTTCCCCTATGTGTTTGAGCAGTGAACTATTGCACTTGCAAAGTATCTTTGAAACGAATGGGTACCCAACCAATGTTGTTAAACAGGTTATTGATCGCAAGATCAAACGGTTTAAGGAGCCAAAAATCGAAGGACCTAGTCGCTGTCCATTGTACTTAAGATTACCCTGGCTTGGCAGAAAACGTCAAACTGTTACTGACAGTTTCAGCGTGTGTTTCGTCCTGTTATTATTCAGTACAGTTGCGTGTTATTTTCCATACTAGACCTGTTTTTCCATCCTTCGTCAAAGACAGGTTGTCCTATTTTCGAAAAAGTTCCGTTGTTTATAAATTTAAATGCTGTTGTGATGCGGCATACATAAGACGGACCAGTCTTAGGTTGGAGACGCGGGTCTCGCAACACGTCCCTGCGAATATACGTTCTGGCAGCCCTATCAGTACTATAAGAACAACCCAAGCTGTCCTGGATTCAGCGATCTTGCACAGTGCTCGCTCATCATATCATCTACAGGTTTTGGAGGCTATTTGCCTGAAAATCCAGCAACCGAGCCTGTGCAGACAGAAAGAGCATTTCTTTCACTCCTTGCAGTTACTGGAGAGTCTGTGAGTGTAAACTCTTTTTTTTTTTTTTTTTTTTTTTTAAATCACTCTTGTGGAATGAAATTTACAACCCCCCCCCCCCACATTTTAATGTTTTTCATGAAAGTTTATTTTTAAATGAATTCCACTTTCTTCCAGTACTGTGAGTAATTCCCCTTTTGATATTGTCTTCGTTCTAGCCCTATTCATAATTTTGCCAACGAAGCCCTTGAAAAGTGTTGGCCGAAAGGTTCCTCGGGTTTGGGATAAGTATGAAGTCTTTTCTTTTTAGAGCAATTTGTGGTTTCTGTGGGTACCGATCGTTATACACACGCACACACACACATATATATATATATATATACATACACACACATATATATATATATATATATATAGCTTAATGTTTATATTAGTTGTAACGAAAAGTCCTTGGAGAATTTAAATCATAAAATTTATTTTTATCAAACAGGACACTCCTCCAGTTAAAAAAAAACTGCTCTGAATCGTAAAATAAAAAATTCAATAAAACTAAGACATTACATAGTTAGAAAAGCTTTTAATTGCTTTTATGGACAGTACTTATAATGGATTCAGTAAACTTATTTCGAATCTCAACTGAAGTTGCTTATGCTTAATTAACATGAATGTAATTGGGTGACCAAAAAAGAAAACATGAATTGACAACTCTACACTTTGTCATCACCAGATATCTGGAAAAGTTTCGTGGTTGGTATGCATGACGACTTGAATCATCGAGTGGGTAAACCATAACTTTCTACCGCCCAGGTAGTAAAGAGTTGTTACATTCACTGTCAACATTTACAGAAATAACTTGTGTGTGTGTATATATATATATATATTATATAATTTAAAGCGTTATTAGTTAGTGAATACTCGTATTTAAAATAAATGCCCCATTTTTATTTAAGTTTAAACATTATGTATTACGTCTATCGGCCTAGACACCCGGGAAATCCCAAAGAAAATGAATTCTCCGGCAGGAATTAAACCTGCGTTCCCCTATGAAGGAGAAACCACCGTTTGGTCCGCACGTCTCAAAGCATGCCCTTTTGATGAAAAGAGAACATAGCCTTGCTCTACTATGACATGCTTGTAATCCGAGCGGTAAAGCACTCCGGATCAAACGAAGGGCCCCTCCTAAAAAAAGGAAACGTTTAATTCATGGCTTACAGATTTCTCTAGTGTTCAGGCCGTTAGACGCAATACACACTGTTTAAAGTATAAACAAAACGGAACATCTATTTTAAATACGAGTATCTACTACTTAATAAAGTTTGAAATAATGCAAATGTCAGACTAAAAATAAATCCATTCTAATATATATTGTGCAATCTTTACGGCAAATAATATTGCACTTTTAATCTTTTGTAAAATATTGCATCAAATATTCAGTTGCAGGCATCATTTAGTTAGGCAAGCAGGTATCTTGTTTTATCGTAGGTTACTGAAGTACGTTCTCTAATCACTAATCGACTCGGGGAGTTCCCTTCATTCAAGAAGAGTTAAATTGTTCTCTCTCTTATTGACTGATGTTGCCCGGTCTTTTTCAGTTAGTTCGCTCTATCATATTAGAGTTTAACAGTTCAATCAATGGGCGTTTTAAACAGCCGGAAACATGATCTGAAATGACTTTCGATCTTTTACTCCCCACTCCAGTTTCTCGACCCCACCCCGCCCCGCAAGTCAGTTTCCACCAGAGTTGGTTGCTAAACCGTTTTTGTTCTCTCGGAGTTCATGGTTTTTCATTCGATATTTGTAACAAAATTATTCTTTTTGACTTTCGACTGCAATTAGTTTCTAGCTATTATCATGTACATATTTTAAACGCAGTTTATTGAACGCTTGGCGAAGTTGTTTTTCTCTGTTTTGAAATTAGACTTTATATTCTAGATATCGGCAATCCCAGACTATCAAAGGGCGTGTCTGCTTTTCACTTATCAGTGTGAATGCGTTTTACTAAAGATTAATTTTATTTTGCACACTTGAAATATTAAGCAGCAAGTGAAAGACATTAAACGATCTTGATCGGCGTTTATTCAGTAGTGTAAACAAGATTTTAAAAAGACCTTGGATGCGAAAATTGAAGGAGGGGGAGTCCAATTCAGATAGTGTTAATTTCTGTTTTTGTAAGAATCCATGAAAACCCATTTACGGTTCAATTAAAAAAAGGGAAACAAAGATTTTAAATGCACCAAAAATGTTAATATTCTTTTAAACAATAAATCCTGGGCATTTCTCTGACGTACGGGTGTCGTCCTGGGTATAACGATAAACTACATCTGGCAGCAAGGTCTCTAACCGGGAGAGTGGAGCTTTTGAGGAACGTAAGGCCACCTTTGAATTGCTCTTGTTTCCAGGTCCACCTGACCCAGTATGGTAGTACCTGTTAGGGGTTCAGCTATGGGCAAATAGTTGGACCCTCCAAAAAAAAAAACAAAAAAAACACTATGACAGTGTAAACATTTTTTCAATAGTATTTTTTGTAAAAATACCAGCAATAACTATTTATCGTAAAATTACCAACAATACATCAGCATGGCACTAATCCATAAATCTTATAATTTTTTAAATCAAACTGTATTCCAAAATATCACTTCAACAGAACATAAAACACACATATCACTAACTCTAGTAATCTCAATACAAGCACGTATATGCACAAAACCTGAGTACCATGTATTCAATTTTAAAATCAAAACACGTATCAGTTTTATAACTTTGAAAGTTTAAAAAAAACAAAAAAAAAGGTCATTAAATGAGCCATAAAGAGTTGATATGTCGTTAAACAAACAATTCAAATCTCGCGTAAATAAATAAAATGCTCATAAAATATTTTATTTAACGATGTTCAGTAGACTGGTTTCAATGTTGCGAATTTTTTAATAGAATGTTACTTGACCGCAGGATGACGATAATTCAGCAATAAAACCGAGGACAGCTCAGTATGATGTATTTGGGAGCAGGTTAGTTTCGATAGCTATAACTGTTGAAGTGAATTTTATCATCACACTGATCTTTTTGCTGTAGAAAACTAGGCTAAATCGATATCAACAGAGTTCTGGCCTCATGTTTAAGTGACATTGGGTTTAAATATCAGGTTTGGTCCCATAGTTAACAAACAGGAAGTTCACGTACTTTCAACTTTCGGGACTTCCTAAAGAATACCAGCAGACAGACAAAGGAATTCTAACTCCCACGCAGACACCACAGTGGTTCTTGAGAATCACTGCGAAACTTATAAGTACTTGAACGAAATATGAACTTCGGACAGTTTATCCAGAATTTCGATCACAATACGCAACACCTTAACCCAAAACTGGAAAAAAATAATAAAAAATTAAACAGACTTTGTAGGATTTGTTTTAATCAAACTTGTTTCGATGAATATTTGTTGCATAAATATACCTTACTTAAATAACATACATACAGTTTCACATATGCTTGTTAAAGCCAACCAAATATAGTTTTAGAGATTTTAAATCTATTTCTCTTCATTGAAACCTAGAAGACTTAACTACAATATTAGGATACAATAAGGTAAACTAAACTTTGCTTTATCAAATTGGTAACGGCACGTTTTGGTTAGAGAAGTGGTTTTCCTGGAGGAAAAAAGAATACAGGTTTGATTCTTATCGGTTATCAATTTTTTTTGTTTAAGAAAATAAACAAGATTTATCAACCCGAACAAGTGTACCCACTAAAAATAGCATTTATAGTAATGATATATAAAAATAAATATTTCTCACTTCCATTTTATTTATGTAATATATATAAATTAATGATAATGAATACATAGATTTTGATGCAAACTATGCCTTCACTAGCATAAATTACACTGATATTGCATATGAGTATGCTGGAAAAAAACGTTCACATAATTTGAACATTATCGTGTCACTAGCTAGAAAGTGTCCTTTTCCCTATTGTAAAGTGCAAATTTTCAAGATTTTTGTTTATTTTGTTTCATTGGCTTAACCGTGTCAGTGGAAAGTGTGGAATCTTCAAATGTTGGCGAATCTCGGATAAAACAATTCCTGAAAAATAGATTTATTCAAGAAGTATAATGGGTTTGTAATTCATGAGGAATCGGATGTAGATGACCAAATAGTTGAATACCGACCAGAAACAATATCGAGGAGACACATCAAAGTTAAATTTGCAGCATTTTCAGTTACCTTGTGATTTTTTTTTTTACAGCGCGGGACTGTTGATCAAATTTAATTACATCACTATAGCCGAGAAGCCAAATCATAGTATTAGCAGTAGTATTGTCTCTGCGATCAAAGAAAGTTAAAATCCAAAATTCGGCGGGAATACTAAAAATCTAATGTCGAAGACGGCTGAAAATTTGTGTGTGCCGATTAAAGGAGACGCTTAAATACGTCGAGAATAAACATTAGACCCCGCCTATGGAAATTCGTTCCGTTTACTTGCTTTCCCGATAGCTACAATCTTCAATAATTCAAATGTAATGTCAATAGTCATCTCCTATCTCACTAACTTGCATCCTCTCTCTCATGCTCCTTTCTCCGTCCACTTCACTCTCATCAGTATTCTCACCCTTCTCTTACCCTCTTCCTGACACCCCCTATAACCTGTCACTCTTTCTTCTAACTTTCCTCCTATGTAACCCCTTACACAACAGTGGCAGTAAAATGCCTTGCTTGGGGCAACACGATTATAAAAAAATGTTCTCATAAGGCTGATAAAACGTGTTTTGAAGAATTTGAACTTTTATGCATAAGCCATCCACATGCGTTAGGGCGCATTTATTATTGAAGACTCCTTCTGGCCATTCAAGCAGGCTGCGGCTTTGTTGATCTAGAATTTATAGAAAGGCAAAAAATTATATGCAGAAAGAACACTTATGTAAAAGCTCTCAAACATTTAATACCTTAGGCCGTCAAAGGTTGCATACAATAACTTTGGTTGATTTTTACTAAGATCTTGAGGTACTGAGGGTGTTAACAGCAGGCCTAAAGGTTTGTGTTTGTGTGTTGGAGATTCCTTCAGTTTGCATAGAGAAAAATGGTAAGACAACGTTCTCTTCGGATGCAACGAACAATTTTCTGATGCGAATTAAACAATTTATATTGACATTTGTTTGAAGGAACATTGACGGATGCTATATTCTAACAAATACCTTCTTGTTAAAAAAGCAAACGCCCAGTCTCTGGCCATTCTGTAATTATTTCCAATCAGACTCTCGGCTAAGACATTTTGGTAAGAATCAATGTAAATTGAGAGGATATTCATTATGTGAACAGTACCCAAACTCGGCAAAATTTTGGTAAACACTAATCTCTTAACCACAACTTCCTCAGGGCTGTGATGTGGGTAGGGGAAATTTAGTCGTAATGCATTTACGACTATTAAGTTTATTTGGGGTTCAAATTCGATGACCTACTCATAAGTGTTTTGTAGGTTATGGTTTATATTTTTAAACTGAACTTTATTCCATCAGATTCCATTCTAGTTAATTAATTTTCCAGATTTTTCTTCAATTAGTATTTATATTCCTTCACTTAGAATTTTAAAATCTTTCAATACCTCAAGTTGCTAAACGACGCTTCATTCATTATCTCATCAAAACCGCTGCCCTGTTACATGTTTTCTGTTAGTCATATTTGTTTACTTTTCTTTTTACCTACAAATGTCTGTTTAGTAGCTTGTTTATGGATTCTCCGACTGTAAAGAAGTTTTCTGTTCTATTTTGTAAATATTTACTCCCAATCTTACCATATGCGTTAGGTTCTTCAGATGCTGCTTTTCACATATCAGATGATATTTATTGATGATGTATGACACACAGTTTTAGCTGTTTTTGAATTTTGTTTTCCTTTTTAAAAATTGCACCAAATACAATTCTCGTGAGCCACTCAAGATAGTTACATGATAAATAAGAACGATAACAAGACAAATCGAAGGAAACCAGAAGCCAGCTTATGGAATCAGCAATAGAACTCCTACGATCATGTATGAATCTGTTAACTGATAGCAAAGAAGTTTTCTTTCTTTTTATTACAATTAAAATAGAAGCAAAAATTTACAATGAATTTCTTTATAGAATCTTATTGGTTTTATATCTAATTCAAGACCTGTGAACATTGTGTTTGTTTTAAGATTATACAAGCATTAAATATTATCAATTATATATACACTCAGTTATAATCTGAGATTAAGGACAGAATGGTTAAATAAAATAAAGACAAGCGGAAAACTGTATTTTAAATCGCCTACGCGTTTCGTCCTGTGATGGACTTTATCCTGTTGATCTTTTGAAATGATTTGTGAGCGTTTTTCTGGTTGCCAACACTGTTTATAGATACATAATTTAGAATAAAGCTCATTTCGTCTTTTTTGCCTTGATAGTCCATCACAGAACGAAACGCGTAGGCGATTTAAAATAGTTTTCCTCTTGTCTTTATTTTATTTAGCCATATATATATATATATATATATATATATATATATATACACACACACACACACACACACACACACAAAATAATTTCAGATTTGAGTTAAACTGAATGTAAACAGATGTATCAAATAGCAGTTAAAGCTTTCTTTTTTACCGAATGATGACAATGAAACGAGAGAATGAAGCATGCAGAAATATGAAGGTCATACACGAAATCATTGATGGATGTCATACCTTCAGTCAATGATGCATTAGTAATGGATCCAGTGAATAGAGTGTGAGATAAAGAGAACCGAGACCATTTAGACTATAACACTGATGTCAGTGAGTATGCTGAAGTGTCTTAAGTCTGAGGATACTTGCTGTCCGTTGATCCTCGATGCTAATCGTCGGGTTATTCTGGCGTCGAGACGAACATTACAGAAGACAGAGATTCTACAGTAAAACCAGAATGACAAGATAAGAACTTAGAAATGTAGATTAAAGTGTGTGTAAATTAATTTTTATGGATACTGTCTTTGCATCCGAGCGATGATTGTATGTGTAGCATTTGGAACTCAGTTTTAGAAAAATTATAGAAACATTGAACATTAGATAAGAAACAGAACGGTCCAGACGACAAAATGAAAACTAAAAAATGATTATGTACTGGGGAACCTTGCTGTAACTGACTCTCTACTACTGATGTGTAAATTCAGTGAATATAAATAATCATGAAATTATCATTGTAGATCACTAACCGTAGCGCTAGGATTAGCTAACTTGTCTCTCATTTTTTTTTTTTTTTTATACTGAAGTGAGTTAAATCCTCATAGGTGCCCTGCCGCTATGACTTCTGTGATAGATAAAGCTAACCTTAGCAAATATTTACGATATTGTACTTATGATAAAGTTGTTTTAAAAGTTCAGTTTTTTCCCTGCAATTCTGTACATCGGTATTTTCAAAAGTTGATTGTTCGGAGGAAATTTACCTAAAAATAAATAAATAAAATGAAAGAACGTCTGTACGCAAGCCTGTGCACAAAACACTCTCCTATCAGAAATGGGAGGAAAAAACAATGAAAAACGTGTGTGCACACACACACACACACACACACACACCAGAACACGCTGAATATGTAAAAGGTTTGCGCACACAAAGCACGCTCTGCACACACAATCGATTTTCACTAACTGCACCGATCATCTTATCTTCGTTAATGATGCGCTGCCCACGTGACTTCCTTCGTCATGGATACCGGGTAAGTAGACGGGAGAAGAAGGAACACACAGACACACGCGCGTGCGCATGGTATTTCGGAAATCAGTTCATTTCCTTTTAACACAAATAGATTGTGGTGAATAATGCGGTAAATGTTTGATTTAGAATATTATTATAGTAAACTACCTGGAAAAATTGGCGCTACACAATATTTTGTAAAGGGTAAGCACTTGCATTTAACTAGATGGAAACTGATATATACACCCACCCCACCATCTGATGTGGCATTATGAAATATGCTGTTATAACTCATTTTAAGTGAATGGCTACTAAGCTTGTCTGGTTGAACATTAATACTGAGCAGTGAGTTCGATTGTAATTTAGTTCTCCATAAATGTGACCTTCTGCCAGACACTTTACCACAAATAAATCGAATCATACAGGCGCAAATAGCCAGGACTAGTATGGACAAAAAGTGGGGTGTATGTATACATACACACACACACACACACACACACACACACACACGGTGTATCAAAATACTTTTCCAAAATTTGGGTGCGGGTTCCTGACATCAAATCTAGGCAAAATGTCCATATAAACATGTCCAAAAGGCCATCGTTGTACATCAACATAGCAACTCATAACACATGTTCAAATGTCCACCGCTTGCTTCTACACACGTCGGATCATTGACTGGCAGATTCTTTCATATACTCTTACACGGTGCCGAATAGTTTCGCAGGTCCCCATGACACGTTAATAAAGCGTCTCTGTATTATTATGATCTGTTGCATAAGCCAATTGTTTTAGGTGGCGCCACACAGATAAAAATAAAGGACTGAGGAGGGCGTGCAGGCTATAGAACCGGTCCTCCTCTAACTATATATCTTTCATGGTAGATGTCAGCCAGTGTCTCTAGAATAATGTGACTAAAATGTGCTAGAGCCCCATCATGCATGAACCACATGCGTCCTTGTATTAGCAGGTGCATGTGTTATCCGTGGTCATGCTCCATAGTTTGTAGTGCCATGTATCCTGTCTCAGCAATGCGACGATAAACAGCAGCAAAGGTTGAATGAATCATCTGCCTTCGGTCTGGAAACGCTATCTTATACAGCCGTGCAGTTTTGCACCCATTGCCATCCGCGTCGCCGTATGTAAAAATCATACCTGCTTGCTGACGATATGAATATCCTGCCATTTTTAAACGAGACGCTTCTCAGTGAACTCGCTACTACACACACTAAACATTGACGACAGGCTAGCCACAAATGTACAAGAATGACAACGGCAACTTAGACTAAACGGCAACACTGACATTTACCGTAATCCTTAATCTCAACTCAAAAATGAAAGATTTGTGGACATATTTTTTTTTATATGGATTTCTGTCCTTGTTTTGGTGTATCGAACTCGCCACTACAGTTTGTAAAAATATTTTTGTCACACCATATATATCTCCGAGTGAATACAGAACGAAGAAAGAATTCTTACAATGTCCAAAACATTAATGATGAGACATTGAAGTTTCAATGTCGAAACAAACGTACCTTTGTCGTGGATATATATAGAAAAATTATGTACATGTTCTAAAATATAATTTATAATAAATATATATATATAATCATCTGAAATTACGATGGTGTCTGTCATCATACAGTTTTGATTCTTATGTTCACACTGTCTATATCTACAAATGCTCAATCTCTGATATTGGGCACTCTTATCTGAGCAAATATCAGAATTCGAGTGTTGGTAATTCCTTCTTTGTGGGTCAGAAATTTTCAGCACCTCACGCATATCATTAAAACTTGTATAAATGAACATGAACACTCTGACGGATGGGAAAATTTAGTAGCAAAATTGTAAATGAGGACTTTCTTCGCTGGTGTTGCTTCTTGATAATAGGTATTCCGCATTAATTCGCAATTCCGGACTGTTGGTTGAATGCAACTGCAATTCCGGCTACTTCTTACCTACTACATTGGTAATGGACTCTCAGTCTATCGCGATAATCACTTATTGACGAAGTACAGATTAGACACACGCATAAGCACCATGTGATTTTTACGTTAATGGTAATATATTATAGATGTATGTGTGTGTGTGCGAAAACGTTCCTAGCATTTTTATTAAAAAAACAAACAAACAAATCTATATTTCACCATTCATTCAGTCTTTTGTTGTTTTTTTTTTTTTTTTTTTTTTTTTTCATTTTAAAGCACTGAGAATATTTGCACATTCTGTACAAAATACGAGTAAAAAAGAATAGAATAAATATCAGACGTCCGTGAAAATTTGAACTCAAATTCGCTTCGAAATCAAATCAATTAACATCCAACGATACTAGCAGTAGCTGAATCTGAACAACAGTAGCAGCTGCAGCAGTAAGTGCAGTCGCACATCCGGGACTCTGTTCGCTGTAATACTTATTTTTCGCTTTGAAAAATAAAAGCGGCTCGGCGAGTGGGTAATCTTGTCCAGCTGTTCATTGTTTCTAGGTTGTGAGTTTGATCATTCATAAGTGCCTATACTTTTGGCCTTGAACCATACCAAGCTTAGGGCAAATTCTATTGAAACTAGTAAATAAAATAAACGAGCGTTGCCACTTTTCTCGCTTAACAGTGGTTCGCTCTCAAGTTTTCTTTTTCTTTCTATCCGTTATTTTTCTCTTGTCATGGCGATTAACCGATTTCATTCATACGCTTTTCTCTATTAAAGCTAACGCTGATTTCTTTTTCATTTCTCTGAGATCAAGACAATATTTGTAATATTTTTCATCTGCACAAATTAGTCTTATCTAACACACTAGAAAAGTTAAATTACATAGTTTTGCTATTCATTATCACAAAATGTGTAACTGTAATTTCTGAAATTAATATGTGTAATCATCTCCCCTTTTGAAATATTCAGGTATATCTATCTACTTCTCTGTAAGAATGGAGATATTAAAAAACACAACGAGGAATTTGGTGAGTAGACTTATGTATTTGATTTCAAAGAAAGAGAAGTACGTAACATGATCTGATTGATATATATATATATATATATATATATATAAATTAATCTGCCTAAAATATTACGTTGAAATATCAGGGAGACTGAAAAAAATGACTAAAATAAAAACTCGTTTGGGCCAAGAAATAGTTCAATGACATTAATATCAAAGTCTCAGATTCGCCAATTCAGATTCTAGAAATTGAAAATTTGGTGGGCATTGAATACTGGTAATGGCGAGTAAGCCTTCGATCTTAAGGTCTTGGAGGAAAAGAGGAATTAGCGTCGGAATCTGTTGTTGAAGTGTAGGGACCGATTACAGTCTGTGATAGAGCAGAAAGGGTTTGCGATTGGTTAAGATACAATTTTAAATAATTGTGAACATAACTTTTGTGACACGATTACAAATAATACTTCACTGAAATTTAGTTTTTTTCTTGTATTCTCCATATATAGTTTTACCATTATTTTCTAATATCAATCTAAATCTGAAAAAACATCGATCTAATACAATTGTTAAAAACATCACAAACACATAAATCATAATTTCTCGCTTAGGCAGCATCCCTTTGGGAGCATAGATATCTTGGGGACATTTGTTTGTGGTATTGCAGTAGCCGATGAACCTGCCGCCAATAAACCATAATATTTTAAGCCTTTGTAGTCTAGAACGACGAAATCGGGGTGCCGAGTTCGAATTCCAGTTGAATTCCCTGTATTCACTTACGCACAAATACCCTTAGGAAAGGTATTAATCCGTCTCTTCCCTCCAGTTATGAGTTAAATAATAGAACAAATTGGGTTCTATAGCCTTGACTGGCAACCAGTCTACCGCAGAAAGCAATGGCAACAAATTGCGGGATAATCTTCCACCCAGTAAGTTATGTCTCTTTCGAGACATGATCGCCCAAAGCTTGTACCACGTATGGCACTTAACTGACTGAGTTTGGCAAAATGGTGTGATATAAAAGTAGGGTACAAAACCGGGGTTTATCATTTGAATTTCTCCCTATGCAAAACGACGCTTGCTGAACATTTACGGAGACAAAAATGGATGTGAGCACGTTTATACTCTTGGTATTCAGATTCAACAATGGCAATGGGTGTAAAAAGTCTAATTCCGGGTGGACCTTCATCAGCTCTCAGCCCACGAAATAAAGATCTCCAATTCATTGCTGCTGGGAGTGCATTATCAGTGATGATGAATATTTAGAAATATAGCATTTTTAGCTGAAAATATTTTATTTTGCGGAATATGACTGGGAAAGGAAATTTTATTAATGTTTTTAGTTTTTACAACATTCATTTTTTTCGTTTGATAGGAGTCAGTCAGTTAAGTGCCATACGTGATACACGATTGGGCGATCATGTCTCTTTCGAGACATGGCTGAAGATTATCCCGCAGTAGGTCGCCATTGCTTTCTGCGGTAGACTGGTTACCGACCATGGCTATAGAACCCAATCTGTTCTGCTATTTAACCCATAACTGGAAGGAAGAGACGGATTAATACCTTTCCCAAGGGTATTTGCGTGTAAGTGAATACAATAGATTCAATTGGAATTCGAACTCGGCTCCCCGGTTTCTCGTTCCGAGCCGATATCCACTGTACCACAACGCACATGAGTAAGGTAGCATAAATTGTCTCTTGTCCTAATCACTTTCAACCACTTCTTTAATTTTCAAGGGAGTTTGTTTTTAGATGTTAATTTTCTTCGTGGTGGATTGCTTAAGGTGTATTTTTGTGTTTTGAATACTAGCAGGAGTGCGACTGGAATTCGAGTGAGCGTCCTTTTTTGTAAAATATTTTTCTTGTCCGTAATAATCAACGAAACGTATTTAAAAGAAAAGTTGCTGCCCAAATATATATATATAGTAACGTTATTGTGCTCCCTCAAGTCACTTGATAAATGCGTTGGTTGGATCCAATGATTTGACCCAAAGAGTTATGAGTTCAATATCTCTCTACTAAAGTAGTGAAAAGAAAAAGAGATAACTGAGACATCTGGAAGCGACATGACTCATGAAACAAGAACAATCTATCCCAATGAATGAAATTAAAGTTTTTTTTTTTTTTTTAATCGTATCACCCCGAGCAAGGCGGTAACGACACTGATGTGCAGGGGCTACGTAATAGTGAAAAGATTGGAAAAGAGAAAGCCGGAAACCACATCCTAAACAGGGAACAAGGGATGAGCCTCTTAACCTGTTCAATAGATGCGGGTGGCGTGTGAACAGGGCAAAATTCTAATCACCTGAAAAAGATCGTAGCGTACAATGACCAAAATAGCAACAAAGATTAGTTCAATTACAATACCTCATCTCAGAAATATAAACAAAAGCTACTCGCTGTTTACTTCTGGTTGTTTTGCCTTTAATATGTAATATGAGCGTCTGATTCTCTAGGCTCTTTCCACATTATATCTCCCAGAAATTACAACTGTACCTTTCTGATTGTAAGTATCAGATTCCTTGTAGCTATGTAAGACTTCCTCGTTGCTCACACGTTCAGTCTATATTATTCTTAAATATGATACTATCAAAGAAAACTTAAGTTTTGTTTTTCTTTTATGAAGAGACTAACAGTATAGCCCGGCGTTGCTCGGGTGTAATGAAAGCTTTAAAACTAATCCATGGTCCTGGAGCTCAGACTCTTTAGACGTTGGCACGAATGACTAAAAAGTAATAGTTGTTTCCAGATAAAGCAAAACCGTAGACTGAAAGAAAAATGAATGGATGTAAATCAGTTTGATTTCCTGGTATCGATATCAAATAAGTTTTGAAGGCTAAATAAGTTCTCTGAGTAAATGGTGTCATGGCTGAGACTAAGAACTACAATTATACCTAGTTTAGAGCCAAACCCGAAGTAAAAAAAATACAGACATACAGGCAGATAAACAGACACACACACAAACATCTTGCCTTTATATATATATATAATCGATTTTCTGCACTATTGTAAGAGCTGCAACCTGAAACTTATAAATATCGTTTCTTATGCCTTTGTCTATGAGTGTATCAAATTTGATTAAAATCGGACCACTTCTTCTATAACACGATTTTTTTTATTATCGATTTTCGATATTTATCGGGCGTACCTCTACACAAAACCTAGCTAAGAACACTCGCAGACGCTTATAGTACAACTGTAATTTTTTTAAGAAAATCGGTTCAGCCGTTTCGGAGCCTATAGGTAACACACACAGTTTCATTTACAAATAAGTTTAGATTGTTTAGCATTCACTTCTATTAATGGGATTCGACATTTTAAAGCTGTTCAGTATTCTTTATTTCCAACGAAAATGTCCAATCTCTTAATATTTGTTTAGTCTATTTGTGCATAAGAATAGCTAAAAATGACGTGGTGCTTGAAGTCACAAACCACTTCACCTATCTGGGCTCTACTACCACCAAGAACCTATTGCTTGAAATGGAAATTGACAAACGTATTTCCAAAGCAGTACTGATGACCAAATTGAGCAAGAAAGTATGAGAACAGTCAACTGCTCTTGTGCACCGAACTAAAGGTATTTAAGCATGTATCTTTAGCACTCTGCTTTACGGTAGCGAAACTTGAACAATATACATCAGGCAGAGAAAAACGACTGGAAAACACCCATCTCTACTGCCTACGACGTATCACACAGAGACACAAAATTACCAACACTATTGTGTTATAGCAAGCAGTCCTGGATTGTGTATCTTTCTCGTTTGTCAACGTTGTCTTCGATGGCTGGGTTACGTACATCGAAGGAATGAGAGTCGTGTACCAAAAGACATCATGTACGGTGAGCTGGTTATGGGTCAACGTCTGGTATCCCACCATACACTGTTTCAAGAAGGTTTGCAAGAGGGATCTGAAATGCAAATGCTTCTACTCTAGTAGATTGGAACGACCACTGTGGTTCGCACCATGTTTTTCGTGAAAGGCCGAAAGCGAGGGGCACTCAGTAAGGATCGAACTCTCTATTCAGTCGTAATGGATTTAGCGAGACAAATTTGCTAACCATTACATCAAGTCGAAGTGCAAATGGACAATGTTTGACCCAAATGGCGCTACCATGATCTTGCAAGATAAGTGGTTGCATAGTGGTAATTGGCATTAGTGTTTCATGTAAATTAAAATTTTGTATATTTTTGTAAAAAAAAAAAAAAAAAATAATATCGGAATTTAAATCTGATTTCCATCTTTTATTTATATTTAAACTCGGTTCATCTGTACATTTATAAGTACATATAGTCGGTACATCAGTATATACATTACACTCGTGAATACTCTAGACGGTTTGAGACGGTTTCAAATGCAGTAATATTGGCAAATCTAAGTCAAATGGACTTTCAAAGAGAAATCCGTATATAACCGGAAGCAATCTATACTTAATATTTCTAGAATCTAAATGTTAATTGGATTTACTGTCATATTTACTAAGTAGCTCATAAAGTTGTGGAAAGTTGAATATATAAATATAGCGATATAAAATCTTTTAGACAAAATCAAAGAATCAAAGGCAACAAAAACAATTTTTCATGGGAACATGAAGAGACGTTTAGAAGATACACATAAAAAAAATCTCTCCTCCCCTTTCTCTCTCATATGTGTGTGTGTGTGTGTGTGTCTGTGCGCGCGCGCATCTACACAAATATTTTTGTAGTACTTCTTGAAATGTCTTTCCACTTCATTTTTCTATCCACCTTTTCACTTTGTGCGGGCGTATAGAATGTTCATAGATACATCAACATGTCCGTCGTCTAATAACGACAAAAGAATTTACCATGCATGTTTATTTATCAACTTAATTTCTTCCCATCTCAATACTTCATTAACCGAATCGGTCGAACATTATACAGTGAATATTTCAGATCAAAATTTAGCCATAACTTTTCTGTTACATACTCATTGTTCAATCTCGCGCCCGTGCGTCATTACACACACACACACAATATATATATATATATATATATAATGTATGAATCTCCGACTGACGCCAATTCGGTCGGGTTTCAATCCTGGGTTAAAAAGCAATCGGAGTCTAACCGTACTGATGAGCTGTGATGCAGCGGGGCGGATCTGTCTGCGGATGACAATATATCTATATCTATCTATATTTGTGTGCGTGCACGCGCAACTATTTATTTTCCTTATAGGAATTTCGAGGATATTAACCGCCGAAGATAGTTGGCTGATTTGTCATTGATTTTTATCCATTTTTGCAGTGATTCAAGGTTAAATCTGCCCCCCCCAGTTTTTCATTCTCGTATGCATGATGAGTCATGGCGTGTAAACAATAAAAACAAGACATCGCCAAAGAATGTCTTATAATTCCTTGTTTTCCAGTTTGTAGGTCGTGTTGACACTAAAATAAACAAACATAATAATGTCAGTTTCTCTAAATTTCGTTTTTCATTGTTCTTGTTTTTCCCTTTTAAGTGTAACATTGATTGTCCGTTTAATAAGAAACGTGCAAGCGCAGAGCCATTTTGGAGAAACATATTTTCGGTTAGAGTGTTATGATAGAACTTCACTAGGTCTCTAGGTCTAAGTTTGGTGTCAGTTTCCTTTTTTTTTTTAAACAATAAAATGACTTTTATTTTAACCAATAAAATTAATGATACACATAGGGATATAACTTCGGGGAGTTTGATCACTGTCAAGCAAATAGGATTCTTCCTTTCACGTGAAAGAAACGACTCAATAACGAAACCTCTATTACCAATAATACAGTTACAGCTTTTTATTTTTAATTATATAAGGATATTTCATCTCTTGTGCCTAACTTCAAGTGGAAGATTAGGTATAATTTTTTTGATGAGAGTATCAAAATCAGCCATCGAAATAATCAAATGCATTCTTTCTTAGCTCTGTACGAGATTTTTAACGCCTGCCATAAATACTTTAAGTCGAAGACGAACTGAAATGATTTTAGAGAATTTGAGCTATTTCAGTTGTATACCATTATGGAAATCATAGAGACAAGGGTGCATTTTCCATTCTTTTCCAATTTTTTAATAAACCTGAAACGTTCAGTGTGCATATTAGAAAAGAAAAAGGAAATCCAAAACAAAAGATTTTTAACCTGCGCATTAATTATTCATGTGACAAGTTCAAACATTCTTATTCTATAAATAAATCCAGAAACGAAAAGACAATACAGTAAAAAGCAAAGCCCAGAGGAAGATTAGATTCAATTTCTTTCTTAAGTATCCAGGCAGACTTGGTTGAAGTCTAGAGTTCGGATTATTCTGACCTCACCCACAGCACTCATTTCTATACAATAGGATGTGCAACATTAAAAAAAATTTCTGTGCTAAGATTTAAAGCGATTTTTTTATCTTCACTTAAACAGAAAAAATCGTTGAGAATCTCAAATGAGATGCGATTAGCTACAATTTCCTTCAATTTGTATTCGGAGTAAAATTACACAACCCTGAATTTTTCACTTTCCTTTCGAAAGGAAGAGAGAATCAACCCCATTTCTATTTGTTATATAGATAGCACACATAACGTACTTAGAGAAAGCTTTTCTTTCAAAGAGAAATTGAAATACGAACAAACTTTGTGGAAACCATTCGTTATAAAATTACAAATAAAAAAATTCATGAAGTTTGTGTTTGGTACTCAAGATATAATTATTCGTTAGTACTTCGATGTGGTGCATTGGTATCAAGCTTGTCTTGCTAGACCAATTATGACTGATAGCGGGTTCAATCTTCATTGGGTGTTCCGTAATTTCGGCCTTGTGCGGCATCTGAGCTACGCTTACTGAATCACAGTGCATTAACCACTCAGAATAAATACGTTTTCGTGTGTATGAAACAATGTAATATGAGAAAATGCGGTAGTGGATATAACTACTTGATGAATTTTGATTAGATTTTTATTTGTCACATTCCCAAATTTGCCATAAATATTTACATTAAGCTATAGCTTAGTGGATTTTGTGACGTTCTCAGTTCAATCCTCGGGCTAAATTGTTTATGCCGAGTGGAAACTGGGTGAGCAATAACTGAGCAGTATTAATAAGACAACCTGAAGGGCACAACGGCCGTTATCGTGTGAGAATAACAGGAATGATTACAACATTAGTGTGAATGTAAATAAAATCTTCTCCTCATAAAAGTTTGTTTGCTCACTATAATACTCCCCCCTCCATCATTAAAAAAAATGGCTACTGTAGAGCTATATTTAGCAAGCTAGTATCGTAGAATGTTGTTTGTGTAGAAATTTTGCTCATAAAAATTGAGCTTTTTTCTTATACAACGCTTAGCTTACGAAATACAAATTACACTTGCTAGAAATACCTAGTTAACTTGTTTCGTGGACCCTTGATAATGTGTATATATTTTCCTGAAGTCTTTACTGTTAAGACCCTGTACTAGAATAAGTTATGGGTACCTATCAGAGTAATGGTTATTGACTAGGTGCAGTTTAGTCTTGATGCTGCAGTTATAGAAAATGGAATCGTTGAGTGGAATTTAAAATCTGTTCAAGTTTGTTTATTTCGTACTGATGCTTTTAGGAAAGATGCGAATCGATCTCTTTTATCTTCGCTTTGAATAAAATAGAAAAATGGACAGAGCTCTTTAACTTTGGATAGCAACTAGTCAAAGAGGACGACTTCGAATTCAAAACCATCGCAAGAAAACAATTGCATTGCCTAAGAAGTTCTAGCAATTAAATGATATTAAGGAAACTTGGAAGAGCCATAACCGCATACTTTATGAAAATATATATAATATGAAAATCAAAACATTAGTCTACTACACGCCGCAACAGATCGAATCTACGGTACTAGTTAACTGTACAGCGCTAACAATTGCGTCATGACAGATTCTCAAAGGTATTTACTAAACAAAACTTAGTCTGGCATAAAACTAAGTGTGATGGCATCTTGGGAATGTCGAAATCACAAGACTACCATTATGGTGAGCTTGATTAGCTCGCTAATCCTTAGTTTACGGCGTCCATCAATTATATGTTGGATTCACTCTTCATTGAGAGCACTACTATGGTCGCCATATTGGTAGTGTTCAAATAAAATGCATTCTTTCTTGCGTCAGTTGTTTCTGGCTTACTGAGTGGATGATTCTATTTCTTGGATACAATTTCATGTGAATGGAAAATATATTAAAATATATTCTCGGCGGCACTAAGAGTTACAAAGATTTTGCTTGTTTAATTTGTCCACTTAACTGAAAGGCAAGATTATATTTGAAACATTAAATCATAGACTAGAAGAAAAGCCAGACTTGGTGATTCTGTGTAAAGCAATTCCTTGTAACTCGCTCGTCCTACAATGTAAGGCATCAAAGATCATACTACAGGAGTAAAACCGTGTGTATTTGACTTTTTTTTTCTTTTTTCTTTTTTTTTAAGTGCTGGTAGTGTTACGGTTTTTCATGCACCCAATGGAATCGGCGGGCTGTGTTCGAACACTGACCTAGTTTGTTGTATTCCCTACCACACTAATAACTTTGGGAAAGATATGAATCCAATTTTTTTTCTGTAGTTATTAGGTTAAAAAGTTTGATAGACAGGGCTTCCAGACTAGAAGGGCTAATTTTAATTAAAATTCATAGAGAAGTCAACAGAAACCAAACTGCTATCTTGCGAAGAAGTCATGACTCTTTACAGATATTAAAAAGGAAGCTGAGGAGAGCTATGATCACTAATGTACTAAAAGCACATGGCATTTGAAAATTAGTATATATTATATTTCTGTTGATGCCAAATGGTATATTGATAAATAGTACTTTTGTTCAAGGACAGTTTAGGATGGCAAATAACCTAATACAGTTACATAATTTCTGATATCTTCAGAAATATTTGAGAAAGTGCTTTTTTTTTTTGCATTTGGGTGTTGTAATGGCGCCCCATTGTAAAAACCAGCAGTAGTCGACCATCATGTCTAGATTAAACTGCTTTTGAAACATTGCTTTTTTATTTTTTGTCACATTTCAATGGAACCTCGCACTATGGCCAACTTTACACTTGACCCAGATATGTTAGAAAGAAATAAGTACATTTTGAAAAGACGTCCGGCATGCTATTCACTAAAAATGTTACCTGTATTCATCTCTTCTTATACGATCAAAATCAAAATGACGGTGCGAATCGTTGTTTCTTGGCTGTTTTGATAAAAAAGAAAATTGTCATTTATCTAAAATAAAATACTGTAGAGACTGTGATGTCGATTTCTATTGAGGGCCGTCATTTTGGTTTCGATTCCATACCCTGCAGTAGAGACTAAACTAACCAATCTTAGCACACAATATCTAGAATCTGCCAGCCATAACATATTGAAACACCGGTTCTAGTATGATCACCAAAGCCTTAATGAGTGACTACTTGAGAATTCCAGGTGATGGAAACTTCTATGCACGAATGGTGTAATGAATAACGGTCGGGAATTGGATACTGGACAGCCGAGTTGTAACTACAGTCGAAAGTTGTATTTATTTCTGAGATGAGTAATTTTTAATATCTTGGAATTATTTCGAACTTTTGTTCTCATCTTGGTTGGTCCAAATCCCACATGAAAGAACAATAACTGATTTCACAGGATATTTCACAATAAGCAACAAGATTATCCATATCAGCCAATCAATGGACACTTGATGATGACCAGGGGGTACTTGATCAAAACTTTGTGTCTATTATAACATCTACATTAACCAAGTTGAGAACAATAGTTCAAAATAATTCTAAGATAACTACAGTCGAGTTTCTTATATTCACTGACATGCAAATACTCTCCGGGGAAATATGGATCCAACTCTTCTTCCTCCAAATATGGGTTAAATAGTAGAACTTTTATCAGTAAATCCTTATTGTCTTCAAAACCTTCTTACAATCTAAAAAATGTCTTACTTTTAAGTGACCTACAAACGGTTAATGAGTCGTAAACAAAATAAAAAAAATAATCGATCAAGTATACAGACTGTCTACAGTTACTGCGGTCTGAAACATAAAACCATAACGTTAATAAAATTATTAATACCATTAAAAGAATTTTAATAACATACAAAAACATTTACTTACTACCTCTTCTGAGTTTTTCGTAATGACATTTTAAAATTAAAAGACTTTTGACACCAGAAGCAACAGAAATGTGGTTCTACAGAAGGATGCTGAGGATACCATTGACCGAACATTTGAGCAACGACAAGGTTTTAAAGAATGAGAGCGAAAAGAACTTATACTTAACATTAGGCAGACAACTAAAATTTCTGGGACACGTAATGAGGAGGGAGTGTTTGGAGAATCTAATACTCACAGGACGGATAGAGGGAAAGAGACTGGG
The DNA here is from genome assembly GCA_037127315.1 of Ascarosepion bandense. NCBI lineage: Eukaryota > Metazoa > Mollusca > Cephalopoda > Sepiida > Sepiidae > Ascarosepion > Ascarosepion bandense. The sequence continues at coordinate 1,547,441 of JBBBDQ010000212.1, read as the reverse complement.
GAAAGCAACGCGAGACAGCTTGATGAGCTTGAGCAAGTAGATGGCAGAGTAGGGTTTGGGAAAGATACCAAGAAAAAGGATAAGGTCTACAAGGGATGGGGGATGTGGAGAGCCATGATCGCCAACGTCCTGAAGGGTCACGACACATAAAAGAATTTAAGATCAGCCAAGTGACTCAACATATCGCGATTATGGTTCCATCCATTTCAACCGGTTATCAATAAAATTTGGCACTTTCGATACAGAAAACCGAAGATATTTCTTTCAATATATTCCTGTCTTTCTACATTTAAGTTCTCTCGCGCAAAAAGCAAGGAACTGATGAATTTTTTTTTTTTAAAAATCACTAAAATACAAGCATTAGAGAGGTTAGCTGCTTTTGCCAATCTCTATGCTTAAATGTTTAATTTCTAACGCTTCTCCTGACAAAAAATACTGAAAGGTCAGAAAGTTGGCAGATAATGGGTCTCTTTGTCATAACTAATGGTGAGATCAAACTGACAATCGAACCAGTTACAATATAGAAAACTTTAAACAAATCTAAAGGTATTACTGTTTTAAGCCTTTTTCCATGGGAAGAGAAAATATAGTGCCAATCCTTTATAAGTCTTTTTTTAGGCATCTTTTTTTTTTTTTTTTTTGTGAGTGAAGATCTTACTCAAAGTATAAGATCGCATTAAAGTTTGACCTTCCTAGAAATTTTTGTCCCCCTTGCAATTGATTCCTGAGGTCTCTTGAAAATCCATTATATAATATTTCTTTTCTTTTAGAGAATAAAATAGTTGTTTTCAAAAAAAAAAACAAAAAAAAAATAACTTACTGGTATCCAGCAGAAATAATCATGTCTGTAGCAAAATAATTTCCCTGTTTCATAGTAAGGAAAAAAAAAAAAGAAGCATTCGTTGTGCAATCCATGATTTCACAGGTTAGTATTTGTACCACTGCTATCAAAACTTATTTAATTCTCAAAATTAAATGGATAAGAAACTATTTTTGATAAATTGTTTATTGAAGGTTTTGCACTAGGGTGTTTCGTTTTATTGGGTAACGCTGTGGTTATCGGTGAGCCGAGTTCAAGTTCTGTTGCATTCATTTTCGCACAAATGCTTTTAGCAAAGGCATGTATTTACCTGTTGTTCACTACCAGCTATGGAGTGAACAACAAGGCACACTCGACTTTCTCCCCTTGGGTGTCAATCCGTCTAACATAAAAACGATTCTAAATTCCGAATTGTCTAAAAGGCAACGGGAAACCACACATCTATTTTGTTCGAAGTCGTCATGGAAATTCAGAAATAAAGGAACTGAATCTGTGGAGATCCATAATTGTTTACTCTTTTGTGCTAAATACAAGCGCTGTCTAAATACAAGTGCTGTCTAGGATTGCTATAACGGCGAGAATATTTTCATTTATAAATGAATATAAGTTTAATAGGGTAGACAGAATAATCGTGCCGTACTAAATAAGCAGCGTGCCGGAAGAAAAATTGAAGAAAATAATTTAATCGTGTCGCACTTATGTTTTTGGAAACACGGTGGAGTAATGGATAACGGTTCGAATTAAGGAATCGGAGAAACGAGTTTGAATTCCGTTCGAATTCGTTACATTCACTTACCCTTGGGAAAGGTATGAAGCTTCTCTCTCTTCTATGGGTAAATAGCAGGCTAGACTGTGTTCTATAGCCTTGATTGGCAGGCTACCGCAGTAAAAAGTGACTATCTACTACTAGAAAAGCTTCGTATTACATGCAGCTAAAGACCGCTTCAGGAGCCAAAAAGTCCCATAAAACTTCTTCGCCCAGGGTGAATGCCGCCACAAGTATAAGTACTTGTGTTTGGTACACAAGAATACGTCCGAAAAAAATATGGCATTAAAAGACGTGTATGAGGAAAACCACGATGACATTATAATCGTTCATCCTGTAAGTAGTCATTACAAAACCTTAATTATTTTATTTTTTCGCTATATTATGTCTATTTTCTCGTATATTTTTATTAAATTTTCTGCAGTTTTAACTTTGGTAAAAATTTTTTATATGTATGGATTGATGGCAGAGATATTGTGTTGTGCCAGTCTTTCAAGTGTGAAGGGGAACTTACCTACCTGCCTTAAAAATAAGAATGAGAAATACTAGCTTTTTTTTTATGAACTCTAACATCAATTTCTTGCACGTATCTCACAAGGCTAACTCCAACATTCACGCCTCTGAGTAAAAATATAACAGCACAACAATCACGTTAAAAACATGATTTTTTTTCGTCCTCAAAGACTGAAAGGAGAAATGTCACTGACAATATTTTAACGAAAATGTTACCTCGCCATGGCTTAGGAGTTAGCAAGCGTGTTTGACAAACCTTTACTATTGAGTTTATAATCAGTGGGTACCACATATATATGGCCTTGTTCTGTTTCAAGACTAACTTAATAAGCATAAAAAAATCAAGCAGAATAATAAAAAATAATGTTTATCTTATTTTGGAAACCAAACCGTGAATATAACGAATTTGTATCTTTGATAGATACTGAGTAATTTTCACTCATATAGATACTTACATTTGTTTGACTGAACCCAAAATATTCTTGTAAACTTCTCGTCCACACAATGTCACTTCTTATTGTCCGAGGCAATCTTTTTAATTATTAGAAGTAGAATTCCGCTATCCTCTCTGATTTAGTCGTTCCATCTTTTTTTAGGTGGTCTATCACATGTTTGTTTTTTTTTGCAATGAAGTATTCTTTGTAGGATCGATACACAAAGCTTCGTTCTCATCTTATGATTTCAGATGATATGACCAAATTAGTTACACTTCCTTATTATCAGAGTAATTATGCCAATCTTCACATTGAATTTTCTCTCCTTATAGCAGCCATTTTGATTTTGTTTTTTAATAATTTCCTCAGCCATGCCAATTGTTTTCGAAGACAGTCTTTGATTGCACTTTTTCCTCAGTTTCCAAGTTCGGAATTCCCTTTTTCCCCAGATATTTTCTTTCAGTCTTTCAAAAATATTTAAGGCAAGTTTTATTATTGACTTTATCACTAAATATAGCTAATCCTAGAAATACGTAGTTTTTAATATTTTTAACAGCTTCACTGTTTATCATTTTGGAAGTGTTAACATTTTAAATTCTTGGCATTTGACTGAGTTACTTTCAATACCCATTTCTTGCAAACATTTTATAGTTCCTTTGAAAACACTTTTCGTTTGGCAAATATTGGTGAAATCAGTGTTCTTTCAATATAATCCATCCAAAACAATTCTATGACTATGGATCAGTAAACGATTCTGAAATTGTTAAGAATTGAAGAAAAACTGTTACACAATGAATCATCTTTAAGTATAAAAATATAAATGAAATAATAAATAGCGTTATATTTACTAAGCTTTACTCCAAGACATAGTGATGACAGGAAAATATGGATAAAAATATTGTTAAAATAATCTATTTAATGAGTATGCCTAGAAAATCAACATTTGAAATCCTGTGGTATCATCTACATTCGAATATTGATGACTGGCGTCTCAGCCACCACAACAGACTATAATGACACAAACAGACACAACTTATTTTTTTACCATTTTCTCTGTTGTATATTATTTTAATTCTCTCTGACTAAATCAAATCTGGCATAAGAATATATTTGTGGAGCGCTCGTTTTTACATTTTCAGTGCATTTCGAGTGGCAAAATCAGAAATAAAACAGTTTTAATGATATTTAACAGTGTGTATTATTAAGGAATATATAATTTGAAAGGTGATCTGTTTTGGGAAAAAACTTGTGCTCATTGCATATCTTTCCTTTTTTTTTATGTTCTTGCTTTCTTGTCAGGCAGGCAAAATTCGATTGGCATCTACATTTTTCATTCGCCTACAACAAAAGATAACAAAACTCGGCATAAGTTTTCATTCCTTGCAGTAATGAGGAAATCGATGGGATCGATACTCAATTTGAATCTGACGCCATTCGTAAATGGAATAAATTTAACAATTACAGGGTTCGGAAAATAAAAGCTGCAGTCGGAAATAAAAAGTGACGAACTTAGAATAAAAAAAAGGCACACAGTAAATTAAGATATGAAGAGAACACTAATAATACATAAAAAAAAATAAGAAAAAATAATAGAATGAAAGGAGATTTAAAATGTGTTAAAAAACAAGAAACGGAGCTATATAATCTAAAGGGCGCATTTCACTGCTTCGTTACGCTGTTCAAGTTAATCGTTCCCCGACAGAAAACAGGTTATATGGCGATGATTAACATACTAGTTATGCAAACCTTTTTTGACTGAGAGTTTGTTTCTCATTTAGTGCGCCGTTGAAAAATTTAATTTAACATATATTTATGTATTTGTTACATTGAGCTAGTTTTCAATCACTACTCCAAGGTATTAAATGTGATACAAACTTTGATTTAATACTCCAAGGTATTAAATGTGATACAAACTTTGATTTAATGTGGATAATCGGTATATCGACGAGATATAAGATGCGCCCTAGGTTGCTTCTTAAATTTTCAAAAGAATTTTCACTTTTCTCAGACAAGTTACATTTTGAGCTAACTTAGCGTACAAAGAAAGTTGCGTTTTAGGGAAGAGTCTTTTGATTATATGAAAAGGTCAGTTCAGTGTCGAAACATATTTTACATAAAGGTAATTATTTTGATATGATTCTTAATACATTACACAATCTGGAGAAGAATGTAATTGTTTTACAAGACGCAAAGGAAAAGATTTTGAATGTATTTCAAGTTATTGATAATATTCATTCTACAAGTTATTAGAATAAAACTGATACAACCTATCAAAAAATACATGCATTCAACTATGAACTGATATCGTCACTGTTTAATAAAAACCAAAAGTTAGATATCTCTTATAGCAGAATCATAAAAAAGCTATTCTAATCAAGACGTGTTCATGGATGTTCTAAATTCTTTAAGAAAAAGTTATAACAAATGAGTAATGTTTATATGTTCAAGACATCACAAAGTGAGGAAGAGTGGATTATATTGTAGATAGTTATCACAAACTGTCACCGAAACAAACTCATATTATAAAGGCAGAATAGACAATATTATGGATATTTTACCCGCATTACTAAAAGGTGCAGCTTGCACAAAAGTGGTTATGGGAAAAATGTGAACCTGTTTCTTAAAACTTTTACTCTAGATAAATATTCATCTTTATGAAAAACTAATGGTAAAATAACGAAGTATTAAAAAGATAATGAAAAAACAGAAAATCTAATTAAAAATTAAATATTGTCATTAACCTTGTTAACTTCAGTATATTGACCTAATGCAAATTGAACAGTAATAGATGACGTGCTTTGTGTACGAAAAGCCGCCATCTTTATAAGACATGTTAACCGGAAAAATTACCAAGTGGTATATTCAACCAACTATAACGAACACAGTAACACACACATATATATATATATATATATATATATATGTACGTGAGAGAGAGGGACAAGGCAATTAAAAAATATGCGACTATGAAAAAATGATTCAAGTATCCAGTTTTTCCCGTGTTCTTCGAAGAAAAATGAGGATGTATACAGAGTGACCTTACGAAAGATACAGTGGAGGACAGTGTAAAGAATAAGTATTAAGCAATAGAAGTTTATAAACAACAGTACTGTAAGTTTGTTTCAAAGACCTTTTTATTGAAATGTCCAGAAAACGTAACTGATACACTGTAAATACTATTGAATTTCATGCCTTGTTGCACAATCGTCGGGCGTTCCTGATCTGGAACCACGAGTTGCTTTTATCCACTTTATGTAAACTCCGGATGTAAGTAATTGATTAGGTACTTATTTTTAGAGTTACAAAAGACCATTAGTTCTTTCCCCTTATTCCAGTTCACTACTCAATATAGAATTAGTAAATTTTAGTAAGGTATAAGCTGCATCTTTCATCAACTCCGTTGTAGGGTCTCGGCTTACCCAATATCTCCCATGTAATTTTTAGCGGTTCCTTTCCGTTTATTAATAAAGTCAAATGTAGAAAGGGTTGTATTATTTTTATAGTTCCAGTTTGTCAAATTCATCATTCTAGAAGCATCGCTTTCATTTTCCCCTCATTAACTTATATATATATATATATATATATATATATATATATTATGCATTGTATTTTAGAACATGTACATAATCATAATATATCCGCTACAAAGGTACGACTGTTTCGACATTGAAATTTCTGTATTCACTCGGATATATAGATATATCCGAGTGAATATTGTTATATATATATATATATAAACGCGGAGGAGAAAAATGGAAACAAAAAAAGAAACGAACTAAGTCAAAGTACTCGTCGAAAGAAAAAAACCCAAGACGAGAACCCTAACACGTAAAGCGCTCAATACAACAGCAGAGGAAACAAATAAGTATGAATCTAACCTAGAGCCAACGGACCTACCTAGGTTAGATTCATACTTTATATATATATGTATGAATCTAACCTAGGTAGGTCCGTTGGCTCTAGGTTAGATTCATACTTATTTGTTTCCTCTGCTGTTGTATTGAGCGCTTTACGTGTTAGGGTTCTCGTCTTGGGTTTTTTTCTTTCGACGAGTACTTTGACTTATGTTCAAATACTTAGTTCGTTTCTTTTTTTTGTTTCCATTTTCCCCCTCCGCGTTTATATATATATATATATATATATATATATATATATATATATATATATGGGTGTGTTCTCGTTTGTTTCTTATATTATATCCCTTGACATCCAATCACTGTTTAATGGGCACTCCTAATTTACTCTGCAGCTACGTTCTCCCTTATCACACTACTCCAATATTTTTTCTATCACTGTTTACCATGATTTTTTCCATTTTACTGATAGCTCGTCTTTTATATTTTTTTATAATTTCTTCACCTGTGTGTTAGCGAAGTGGTTAACAATTAATTTTAACATTCCCGCCACGCTGTTCATAACGTTAGCATTGTGAGGGTGGTTGAATTAAAATATAGTCAATTTCTGCAGGTGCGCGTTCTTATCTAGCACAATACAGTCATATGACTTATAAGTACGAGCAGGAACTGAATTCACGGATTTTTCTTTTGTATTTTCGTGGCATGAATTCAAATTTACATAATCTTTTTCTTTTGGGATAAAATAAAACGCTTCATGGATCCCATTACATAAAGAAAATAGAAATGATATGAAACGTGAAAAAAATCGATTAAGGCTTCTCCAAGAGATCTAACATATTTAGTTCTCTTGAGAACATTGTTGCCACTCAATTGAAATAATAAATATAATCTAACAGATGTTGATTGAACTTTTTTTGTAGATTTACAATGAAAAGACACTTACCGTTCACGCTGCCTTATGTAAAAATCATATCTGCCTTCTCTCGATATGAATATCCTTTAATCGAAATACTTTTCAGTTGACTCACAACTACATATGTTACACGTTGAAAACAAACTAGCCACAAATGTACATGAATGACAAATATAACCTAGTCTACAGAGCAACACAGCACCATCTATCTTAAACCTTCTTTAAACTTAATAACTCAAAAATAAAGGATATACGAACATATGTTTATATAGACCTTTGTCTTTGTTTCACCCCAAAATTTGTAAAGGAACTTTTGATGCACCCTGTATATTACTTTGTTGTTTTTGGTCGATAGCCGTTTTTGTAAATATAGGCAATTTCTTTTTTATTTTATTTAAACAGCGTGTAATAACTTGTGCTCTCCTGCAGGGCACATTCACTGACCCAAGCAGACTGTACGATATTCCTTGCACCAAAACATCATATTCTTACTTACCATTCTTACTACAAACACCGTAATACCTTAACAACTCTGAAAATGTAACTAGTCCCATATGTAGAGCCGTGCTAGACAATCATTTTTACTAGAATCGTGCACTTTTATTATGGCTTTCTTTACTTCAGACCAAGTCATAGAGCAACTCAGAGCGTGAACTAGAGGCCTATTTCAAATGTAGTCATTCCACTAGAAACGAAGATTTTTAGTCTCGGTTTGGGTTTGTGGTAGTTGATTGCTGTAGTCATGTTTTTTTTTCTAGCACTGGGAATTTTTTTTTAAAATTTGGATTAACTTCAGTTTATTTAATTGAAGCAAGTATAAGATCTATTTATTTCATTCCTGCCTTTTTATTTTATGTTTTCATTAAAAAAAAAAACTTCTTGGGCAAAATTCACCAAAAGAATGCAATTTAAGACACTTGGTCTTGTTACTTGGTAGTAAATTTAACATTTTTACTTAAAATTTAATATTTCTTCTCGATAAAACTTTTAATAACAGCAAATGCAATAATGATCAATTTTATTTTTGCATAATCAGTATTGCTGTTTCTAATGAATTAAAAATGTTTTACCATGCTCTTTATACCGAGATATAGCACTTTAATTTTACATGATATAAAAGAATAATTTATTAATCCAGTTTTTCTAAACTTTCTTATTACAAATGTTTCTCCCAAGAAAGTTAATTTTAACGTTTTGTTTTTAAGACTTCTTCCAAAAACTTTTTCTTTGATTCTGTTCTTACACTGCGAAATTTATTTAAAAATATTGTTACATAAAATTAACTTAAAATTTTATCTCTATGATATTGTTATTCATACCAACAAATATATTAATAAAATTTATATCTTTTTGATTAATTTGTTTTTCATTTTAAAATTTAAATAAATTTGAATTTTATTTTAGTTCACTGTTAAAGACAAAAAATTGGAGAAAACAAATATTTTATACAATAGAATTTATGAAAAATCATTTAAGAGCGGTGTTAATGTTATTAAATTTAATCCGATATTTTTAAATACCATAAATGAGGTGTCTGAATCATTAATCTAAATCATACTCTTAAACTACACATTTTAAAAATTTTTTTGTAGGTATTTTTTTAACAAAGTATATTTGACAAAATAAGTTAGGCATAAGTAGCCACAGTTATGCTAAGCAATAAAATAAACAAAATAAAAAGGTTACTTTAATTTATTGTCATTTCTATCATGTTTTTGTTTCAGAATTCATAGTTACGGTATGTGTGTGTGTGTGTGTGTTTTTTTTATTTTTATTAAAACTGCTTTAACGTGGACAATAATTCCAAGATTGAAATGCATGTAACATTTCATACAGGCTTGTTAAACGTGGGAAGAAGTGATAGATCAGAAGCTCTTTCAAATTATATATATAAATGGAATCATAAAACATATCACGATTTCACTGGTGTGTATGTTGGTTGAATAATTATTAAAAGGAAGTTTTATAAAAGATAGAATCGCGAAAATAGATCTGACTCTGCTTTTTAACTCCAGATATAATTGCTGGGATTTGTGGCATTGGAAAAAAAAACCTTCAAGATAAAGTTAATACCAAAAAGCACCTGGTTGTTAGCGACCGAATAACCTTCACTTTGAGCTTCCGGGTGTAGAAGGTTAAATATTTAATCCTTAACCTCATTCATCAGTTTCATCATTGTCGTCTTTTCTACGTTAGATAGAGCAACAATTTATCGTGATAAAACCGGTCTCTTTTCGTGTGGGATATTTGAAGCATAAATCTGAGAACACAAGGATAAAACAGATGTTCGGAAATTAATTTTCGAAATAACTTATCTTATTTTCCTCGTGTTGCAGAGATAAGAAAGAACATTGGCCGCTTCTTAACAGAAATAAACATTACTTCGAAACGTTTACGTTAATGTGGTGCTTGTGAGCATGAATCATACTTTATAATCAAAGAAGTACAGAAATATAGTTATTTGGTGTTAAAATGGACTATGGAACTGTGACACAGGAAACCGAACAGATTGGAACAGCGAAATATATCATCTTGCCGAACTGCTATATTCTTTCTTTGGATTTTTTTAATCTATACAGAAACCTTCAAAACATTACAAATCTACCAGGATCTATTAGTGGTAGACACAGTCTTTACAACCCAAGATACACAGATGACACTGTGTTGCTGGCAGACAAGGAAAGAAAACTTCAGGAACTCTTAAACAATATAGTAAAGGAACGCTGGAAGAAAGGATTATCAATTGCAAGAATACAGAATGTATGGTCGTTAGCAAGAAGGGTACTCCAAAACGCGTGATCTGAATTAGAGAGGTCAGAATCAAGCAAACATGGAAATTTGATTATATGGAAGTTCTATAATCGACGACAATGGGATATCGAAATGTGACTGCGAATTGGAATCGAGAAAGATTCCTTTTAGAAAGTCTGTTTTAAGAAATGGGAGTATTTCGTTAGAAACAAAGTGCTGAACTATGTGATATCAAGAATCCTCTATATGGCAGTAAATGCGGGACAGTTTCCGTATAGATGAAGAGACGAATTCAGGCAAGAAATTATTTGCAGTATGGTTCACCCTGTACAAAGCCCGAGGGCCACTCGAGGTAGAGGGTTACGTTAAGGGGTAGTTAATATGAATACGATTGGAAGATTGACTCTAGACTCGAACTGATCAACATTGTAGTGATCAGGGAAACATTATTTTGGGCTGTGGTTTGCTGGAACAAACTATTCCAGTAGAACTTCATTCCTACCGATGAATAGGAAGGAAGTGTGGGTGCAAAAGGGTACTGAAATACTATGAATAGAACGTGTGATTTAATGAGGACGCTTGTACTCAGAAAAAGAGTTTAAATTTATGGGATGCATAATAGGAGTGCTTGGAGAATTCGATACTCACAGGACATGTTCAAGTCAAGAGGTCCACAGTTCTACCCTTTTCTTTTTTTCACTAAAATTATTTCATAGCCCGAATTCATTTAGGACATTGGTGATCATGGCTCTCCACAACCTTCTGCATTTTGTTTATATATATATATATATATATATATATATTTTTATACCTTTACTATTCCGTTTTAATCCGTTTTGCTGTCCATCTATACAAACTGATTAAATAAATTTCTGTTTCACTCCCTGCATTTCTTGTCTTTAATGTCCTGCGCGTTATCATCTCTAGACACTCTTTCCTCATAAGTTCCATAGTTGCGTCTTTTTGCTAGTATGTTTACTTGGTATTCTTTGTGAGATTTCTTCGTTGCTTACATGACTTGTCTATAGAATGTTTGACATTCGTCGGTGGAGCCACATCTTTGTAGTTTCAAGTCTCTTCTTCATCTGAAAGGAAACTGTCAAGTATCTAATGCCATATAAGATACTTGATATTACGTAACAGTTTTGAACTCTCAACATCTTTTCTAACGATATTTTTCTATGTGCAAATACTTTTTTCTTCTTGGACGTTATGTTTGTACTGTTTGGATATCTCTATTTTCGCCTTTGAATATCTCTATTTTCTTGAATTTGACGTTCAGAATACGTTGCTCACCGATTGGGTTGCCTTTTTTGCCGACGGCCATGTCTTCGGTCTTATAGTGACAGAGGAAAACAACGCATAACATAGGTAGTGAGCTTGAATAGAAGAACAGGGTTTAGGAGGAATAATATACAAAGTTTAAGAGCTTCAGAGAACAAGACGGGGGCTGTAGAAAGCCATGATCCTCTATGTCTTGAAGGGACACAGTACATAAAAATATTTGATATTTTTTTCATTTCTACTGATGTTCCTTATCCTTACTTTTTCTTATTTATACCTTCTTTCCTTGTTAGGGATTTTGCCCTTCTTTCCTTGTTAGGGATTTTGCCCTTCACATTCTTACCAGATCTCCTTTCTATCGCTTTCTTATTATTTTTCCTTTAAGATAATGTTCAAGCCACAAGGTGTGGCCTTGGAAAATTAACGGTTCTGGTCATTAATAATATGAAATATGACCTGACCTGAAGTGAAGAAAGGAGCACGCTTTAGGAATGGCATTGAGAGAAAAATAATTTCATAAAACATTATCGCTATTCGTAACTAAAAACACGTGCACAAACATTTTGGAACTTTTTTATTAAATTATGAAGGCGTTGTTAGGTGACTTCAGGTCTATCATTGAACTTCTGTCTTTTGTTATATAAAATTTGAAGACTGAGATATTATAAGCGCTTCTCGAAATTTGTTTTGCTTCAATTATGGAATCGTGACATCGCGGTAGGATATGGAATGTATACTCATGCTTGTGAAAACAATAGTCATATTTCAAAGTATAGCTAGATAACCAGAATATATACCAGCTGAAGTAATCGCCTTTACCGAATCCGAGGTTAAGAATTGGATTGCAGCTCGTTATGACAGTAAAGCGATTCCCTGGAACTGATGGTGGGCTGGTAAATATTCTTTTCGGTAGTCAAGTTATGCGAAACGACTGTGTATATTATCTTGAAAAATCCTAGAATATTTGTAAATGGTCTTTGATTAAAGATAAACAATCAGTTGGCATACAATTAATTACTTCAGTTTCCACGCTTCTAGTTCAAAGGGAAGGTCAAATAAAATGCTTATTGTTCCCGAAAATATGTTCAAGTAATTAAGGGACGGTTGAGCGTATGTAGCGTACCGGTTATCGGGGCGAAAAGTGGAATCAGCAGAATGACTAAGTTTTTAAAGGTAAGAATTCATCCATTTTATCCAGAAAAAAAATTAAATTAGTTGGGCGAACATGGCTTTCAAGCCTTGGCTGATATACAAATGAAGTTCAAACCGTAGAAAGTTTGAATTTTTTCCCCAGAAGTCCTGGTTATTCACGCAAGTAAAAGGTAGTTGTGGAGTTCTATTATCGCTTACGCCCTACATAAAAAAGGCAGAATTAAACTCGTTCTAAATCTTATACTCAGGTGAAGTAAATGGAATATGACAAATGTCTATTTTAAAATCTGTCAATTTAAAATGTGTTATTAACATTGATTATGCACATCGACGTTCATTTTCCGCGGCACCCGATGTGGGGAAAATTGTTTGCATTCAGTCAGTGAAGTGCCATACGTGATACACGCTTGGGCGATCATGAGACATGACTGACTGGGTAGAATATTATCCCGCAGTAGGTTGCCATTGCTTTCTGCGGTAGACTGGTTGCCGACCAAGGCTATAGAAACCCAATCTGTCCTATTATTTAACACATAACTGAAGGGAAGAGACGGATTAATACCTTTCCCAAGGGTATTTGCGCGTAAGTGAATGCAAGGAATTCAACTGGAATTCGAACTCGGCTCCTCGATTTCTCGTTCCGAGTCGATATCCAATGCACCACAACGCACATCCTAACTGACTGCTTTAAAAAAAAAAAAAAAAAAAAAAAAAAAAAAAAAAATTACATATTTTTTAAATTTCTTTTTTTATGGAAAGTTCTCAATGAAAAAAAAAGCAAGACTATGAAAAGTAGAAAATATATTTCAAAAGAAAAATTGTGAAATTGCTTTCTTTAAATCAGAAAAAAATATTTTCCTTGGATGGTCATTACTAACAAGAGAAATTACAGCCCGACACTGAATATTTAGAAACTATAATTAATACTGTAAAAGATAAATTCGTTTACAGAAAATACCATTCCCTATGCACAACAAATCCTTTACGTTAAAACGTTTCCTTGTCTTCCGTAAGTATGCATATCAAATTTGAAGGTTCTACATTAATTTTTACCACGAATATAAAAATAATGTTCCAATTTTAGTTTCGTCTCTTAAGTAATATCTTTGTCTAAACTCAGTTCATCTTCGAAATAGTTCATCGTGCAGCGAAATTAGCGTTTTTCCACCCTAAATTCATTGCATTGGTAGAAGGCAAAAGTCCATAAAGGTACCGAACAATTTATCAAGCAAGCTTAGGATCAAAAGTGACCTAAATCTCTAGAATTTCCGGCTATCTGAACCAAGACAGAATAGATACTAAAAATATAAGACATAACGAAATTGTACTTAACAAATAAAAGTTAATACATTTCACAAGAGGATAACTTTGATCTTAATATATGCAATTGAAATATTTTTCTTAAGGATGAACAGGTAGTCTAACGGATATCAGTACAGAAAAAGGACTCTGTGAACAGCCTTCAAATTCCAGCATAATGTGTTGCGTTCTCTTCCGCACAAGTACCTTTGGCAAAGTCATGGGTCCTTGTTTTCACCCACCCAGTTATGGTTTAAATAGCAGGATAGACTGGACCTTGGGTAATGATCCGTCGAATAGAAGGAAAAAGATAAAGAAAAGGAATCTATGGTCGATTACGTTCTGTAGGGACATGGTAAAAAATCTTTTTAGCGTCTTTCGAATTAAAGATTTTTCGTTGATTACGTATATATATTTTTCTTTTGCAAATGTAAACGCACCTTTTATAAATAAATAACTGCGTTTCTATATAATCTAACGTTTTCTTTTCTTTCTGATGAGCGACACTGGTTTATTCGTCTACCTACTTTCCAGTGACACTCATCGTCGTATTCTCTGACGCCCGTGAATTTTAGCCTGATCCTTTTTTTCATAATTCTCACTTTATTCACACTTGCCATTGAAATTTAAAGCTTTGAAGTAGTTATTAGATGAAAAAGACAAAGTGAACGTCGAACAGAAAACATTGATAAAATCACATTTTATAGAAATGCTTAAGTTATTAAAAGGCGGACTTTTGAAATTATTAGCGTCAATAAAAAAAAAAGTCTGTTTTAGAGAACGACCGACATTAAACGAGAAAAATGGTATGTAGGCGTAGCGTAAGACTTGAGGATAGAATGAAACTGGAAGAGATGTATAAAAAAAAAGACACGTACGCCGTACATACACGTGGATAAATTAGAAACAAGTAAGAACACGTTTAGAAATTTAACGTGTTTCACTATTTAGCTTAATTTGAAATCTTTGAGACATATTTGAACGGAATAATATCCAGTTGTTTTTGTCTTTACACACTGTTTTGTATTCTTTGGTTCGATACAGGTGTAGAGGCTCATCCCTTGTTCCCTGTTTAGGATGTGGTTTCCGGCTTTCTCTTTTCCAATCTTTTCACTTTTTTTTTTTTTTCGTTTATTTTTTCAATTGGAGTAGATAGACTGAACTATCGCCCGGTTCACACTCCACCCACGTCTATTGAACAGGTGTAGAGGCTCATCCCTTGTTCCCTGTTTAGGTTGTGGTTTCCGGCTTTCTCTTTTCCAATCTATTCACTCTTACGTAGCCCCCTGCACATCAGTGGCGTTACCGCCTTGCTAGGGGTGATATGATTAAAGATAAAGAAAATGACGTCACGTGTTTATTTTATGGCTTTCGTATATTTATCTATAAATTTTTGTGGGCGTTACGTATTTAACTTCATATATATATGCTATAAAATTAACACATGATGTCCACCCAATCAATGAAAACAGAACAGAATTTTAAATCGAAACAACTCTGCATTGTTCCACTACCCAAAAATTTTTTAAGTAAATATAACGAAATTATATCGGTTGCAAATTAAATTAAGAAAGGTGTTACTACTTTTGTTATTTAAACGTCGGTGAGTGAGTGATAGAATGTAAAAGAGAGATTAAGATTTTTTTTTATAGTGGTCCTCTCAAGGTTGTCAACTGTGAAACAACGTTTTTATCATTATGGCGTCAGTTTCTCCGAGGAGGATGCAACTTGAAATATAAACATTTTACATGGACTGGGACACCGACAATAAAATCAAAACAGTACTTCATTTACCCACAAGCATTACTTCTCTACATTAATAAATGCATAAGTGGGTGAGTGTGTGGAGGCTGTAGATAGGGCTAGATAGAGAAAATTTTAAAAGTTTGAGAAAAGGACAAAAGAATCGAAAATAAATGAAAAAGAAAATATAAATCTTCCAAAACGGCGTTCATTAGTTTCTACACAAACATCCACGGTTCTGTCCTAAAAATGCAAGAAAAAAAAATGGGGGCAAGTATATTTAATAGGGCTAAAAGTTGAGGAAAATTGATGTCCCTAGCAGTGTCACCAGAAAAATCTAACAAAAACAAATAAAATCAACAGCGATCAAAGTAACATGTCAACAGTAAAGATGACCGTTCTAATAATTTACAGAACAAGAGCAACAACATTTCACTTCATAGCTTCAGATAGCACCGAAAAAAAAAAAAAAGGCAAAGGATAAATTCATAAAATTGTTTCTAAATTGATTGAACCTTTTTTTTTCTTTTTTTTTTTCACCCCTTTCTGAAGTGTTTCCTCCAAAGGAAAAATATGAAGAAATATTACGATGAGATTAATTCAAATGAATCCAGCCGAAACAGAAAAAGGAATGGAATTCCTGGGTAATAATGTAATCATGCTATGAAAAACCTAAAAATATTCCTCGTGTTCTACCAATTGCTTCCAGGCATGTGGCAAACAAATGGGAGAAACAGGATGGTAATTCAAGAAGCATAAGACATTAAAAACAATGTGAAATCTTTATTAGGTAGGAAGTCTTTAGTGAAATAATAGTAACATTGATAAAAAGAAACAGAAGAAAAAGACATACTGAATAGCGAGGTGTATCTGGCCAATGAACTTGTAATGGTAAGACACTGCAATGTGTATATATATATATATATATATATATCTATATATATATATATATAAAGCGAAGTGTACGTATGTCCGTCCGTCTTTCAATTTCGGCGAATCATAAACAACTTGAAGTAGCAGGTAGTAAATACTGTAGTTACACGTGATTTGATAATTAGCTCATTTAAAGTTAAATTTAAATATCGAACAGTGAAAGGTTTAAGAAAAGTCCTTAACATAGGTTTAACTTTAATTTCGTTTTTCGTTAAAATTGCAATTGATATCGTCAAATTAAACGGTTATTAAAATTTAAGTGGAACACGGTATGTTGATGTTTTGTTTCTTTTTTCAAGCACGCGTATCGTGACGTATTTGAAATATTACATAGTGCTGGTCCCCTAATGTCTTTTAAGCATGACTTTATGTAAAGGGATCATAAAGAATGGTGATGTTTAAAATAAAATAAAAATTGCGCGCAAAATAAATGTAAAAAAACTACAG
The DNA here is from genome assembly GCA_037127315.1 of Ascarosepion bandense. Classification (NCBI taxonomy): domain Eukaryota; kingdom Metazoa; phylum Mollusca; class Cephalopoda; order Sepiida; family Sepiidae; genus Ascarosepion; species Ascarosepion bandense. The sequence goes on along the minus strand of JBBBDQ010000212.1, from coordinate 1,530,529 downwards.
AGATCGCTTGCGTAAACAAACATTATTTCGAATGAAGGTGTCGAATAAAGATAAAATAATTTTATTTCTAAATTCTTATAAATTTTACCTATTTAGGACACTGAAGATAAAAGGATGTATGAGCTCTTCCTCATATATATATATATATATATATATTTGTAAGAAAACCAAGCAAAGTTATTTGCTTAATTCTTGATTTAATTTTCTTTAATTCTTTTTAACTGTTTTTCAGTTTCGACAATTTTCTGTTTTCTGAGAAAAACCAGAAAAAATATAAGTAATTTGATAATGGCTGACGAAAGTTAGACACTCAGAAGACATTTTCAGTCTCTGCCAGGAAGCCATGAAAATGGTCATAACCAAAAGAAAATAAATATTAAACAATTATTGAAATTCAGCCAAACCTGTATAAAAGAGAGCTAACCAAATTCTGTCTCTCTCATATATATATTCGAATCGACAAAAGTTTTTTTTTTTTTTTTTTTTTTTTTCAACCAAAGTTCTGACAATTCATCATAAGGTTATAATGGCTGTACAAATACACAAATATAAATATTTCGAAACTACTTTGGTTGAATGATATGGAATTTTAAATAATTCTTGCTGCTTAAATTCGGTCGGGTTTCAATCCTGGGTTAAAAGCAATCGGATGCTACTCTAGCATCTACGCTATTGGCGTATGATACATCATAAGCTAAAAGCCTGCCTCCTTCTACTGAGCGCCCATAACTCAGAGGTAGAATCGCAAACTGACGCCAATTCGGTCGAGTTTCAATCCTGGGTTAAAAGCAATCGGATGCCTAACCGTACTGATGAGCTGTGATACAGCGAAACAGATCTGTCTGCAGATGACTATATATATATATATATATATATATATATATATATATATAATACCTCAATATTTGGTATATTTATGGCAAAGGGGATTCAGTATCGAGATTAAACATTTAGATATATCGTGGACATAGGAATTAACACTGCATGGTGACTGTTTTCACGCTTTAGTGCGATTTTGAAACTACTTGGTTTGAGAATCGCATTAAAACTTGAAATTGACAATCATCATGCAATGTTGAATTTTATGTCCACACATTCGCGCGCACACACACATTAAGTACAGTATTTATTTTATATTTTACGACGTAGAATATTTAGCATGCCAATAGGTATATAAAATTAAGTATTTTATAGTATGATACACACACACACACACACACACACACACACACACACACACACACACACTGAGGGACATTGTTCCTATTAAATAAGTCAGTATATGTGTGTGGCGTGAGTGTTGAAAACTTTATGTAGAAATGAATCAATATCGATTTAATATTCTAAATAAGGTTATACTTCTAAAATCATTACATGAACTCGAACTGTGACTACAGGTACCGAAGCCAATCATTTACCTTTGTCGGACAGTACCTTTTCCATGAACTCTGAGACAACAGGTAATCGCTAGATATTTCATGTTGTTTGTAATTTTATTTTATTTTTTGTTTACATTCTACTTTTGACAATTTTATTCCATGTACCCAGCTTTTCTCTTTCTCTTTGTTCCAAATGTACCGCCAAGCTACGAATTCTGTTGCACAAAGATACAATTTTTATTCATAAAAAAGAAGATATATATTCCAAAACGACGTCCTCACAACGTTCATTAATTTCTGCACCAACCTCCACGGTTCTATCTTAAAAATACAAGAAAAGTAAATGGGAGGGCAAGTATATTTGAAGAGTTCTAAAAAGTTGAGGAAAATTGATGTCTTTAGCAATGTCATCAGAAAAATCTATAAAAAACAAACAACAACACCAATATGAAACTTTTGCGAAAAATGCTGAACTTAGAAGAAAATATGGTGTTTTTTTTTTTGCTGTTAATGATTGATTTGTTCTTTTTACGTCTTAACACTTTTTGGGTTACTTAAATCCCAAACACAGTTCGAATTGTAGAAGGTCGCGAACAGTACCCTGTGTTTTCAAGCGGCCTCCAGTACTGACCTAATGTGACATTGCTTAACTTTGGTGATCGAACGAGAACCAGTGTTCTCAGTATGTGATTTTCTAAAAAAAGTTAATAAGGATCAGACTCGATGAGTTATTTACAAAACCTAGATAAGACTGGCACAAGGCCACAGCTGTTACGTGTCGAAATGAGGATAGAACTCAGAGCCAAGGCAATAGCTATGAAGGATTGATTGGAGAACTCCATTAGCACCTTATTTGCAACCAGGTTTTACAGTGATAAATATTTGAGAGTAGGAATTATTTAGAACTTATCAAATATATTCTCTGAAAAAAGGACAGATATTTCTACGTGCGGAATGTTCATATACAACGTGAGTAAATAGAGGAATACATAAACACACGCTCATATATATATATATATAACTTATCGTTATACTCGTTTCGACCCCCCCCCCCGAGAACATAAGCGGAAGGAAAAAATGCTGGTAAAAAAAGAACGAGCTAAGCACTTGAACATCAAAGTACGCAGCCCAAAGAAAAAAAACCGAGACGTGTAACCTAAAACAAAAAGCGCTCAATACGCAAGTAGAGCAAACAAAGTAAATAACTAACCTAGAGAGCCAACGAACCTACCAAGTTTTCACCAAATTGGATCTTCAGGAAAAGTTGGCTCTTTCCCAACTTTCCCTGAAGATCCAATTTGGTGAAAACTTAGTAGGTTCGTTGGCTCTCTAGGTTAGTTATTTACTAATATATATATATAGTCCCCTCTAATAAAATTGGAATAGCACACCATTTTGAAGCTGAGAAAAGAAAATCGACCAGAGCTATTGAAGAAACATTAGGCAGAGCCAACGCAATTTGGAATGTTAGGAAAATAAAAAAAAGAAACTACTGGTGTATTGTGTAGCTGACATAGAACAGATCGTCTAAGGAAAACAGCAGCAGTTGATGACAGAAACGTTGTGAAATGCGAGGAAAAACCTCAAAACTGTCAATAACAATCACCAACCTCTACAGTTCAAGTTTGAAATTCAATATGCGAAGAAGACTTCGAGAGAAGAGATATAGAGGCCATATCACAAGATGCGAACATTCATCAGCAGTAAGAATCGGAAGGCCAGTTTGGATTTGCAAGAAAGTACAAAGATGAGCGACAAAAGTTATGGAAGAAAGTTTGATGGACTGATGAGACGAATTTTAATCGCTACCAAAGAGACAGAAATGATAAAGTGTGGAGAAAGAAAGAATTTATTTATTATTCAAAACATAGAAGCTCATATATGAAGTATGGTGGAGGCGGTATCTTGGCTTGGGCTTCCATGGCTGTTCCCGGAACAGGCTCATTCATATTTGATGTAATGGTAGCAGAAAAATGAATTCAGAAGTTTGCATAAGAAACTTTGTCAATTTACAGAGAAATGCATCCAAAATAATCTGAAGGAATTTTACATGAAGGAGAACAATGACCCAAAACCTACTGCCAGCGCACAATGGACTTCAACAGGGGAAATGGTCGACAGTTTTAGACTGGCCAAGTCAATCACCGAACCTTAACCAAATGGAGAGGAAACTGAAGAAAGAAAGATCCTGAAACAAAAGAATTGAAAAAGATTATATTAAATATCACAAATGAGGAATGTTACAGGCTTTATGCAGTTATTGCAAGAAATGTTATGCAACCAAATATTAAATGTTATTTACTTTATCATCAGTTCCTTTACTTTTGCTCACCTAAAAATGGGGTGAGGATCTGTTGCAAAAAATGGGGTGAGGATCTGTTGCAAAAAGGTAGTATATCCGAAGATATTTAACGCATCTAAATGTAAATACCATGAAGTAAAAGCTAAAATGCTGAACTTTTGTCTTTTGATCTTAAATCGAAATGTCTTCAGTGAAAACAAGAACAAAGGTATTAGCCTTGCTGTTTCAATAGTTTTGGATGGACTGCACATCATTCTCTCAAGCACACACACGGTGCGATGGATGAATTGTTGTCTAAAATTACGCAAAATGAATATAATACTGATATCTCATTTTAAAAGATATATTTATCAAAATGACACAAAATATCTTGAAATACTAAAGTGTAAATTTATTTAATAACATCACCATATATTTTATATAATTGATTTTTTTTATTAAAAATACATTGTGACACTGAAATATTTTTGCATATCAGGCAATGTTAGATGATAGTTGTGAAAATGATTTCATGATCTAACACTGATGATGACGTGGTAGAAATCTCGAAGTATAGAAATTTCCTTGTCGCAATGTATTTTTAATTAAAAACAAATATTATTATTATTATATGATTAAATTATGCTTTACAATATTTATTGTATTGAGCCCTTAAAAAAAGTAAATGCCGGAGAACTCGGAATTGTAAAACTGTTAGTTCTCTTCATCTGGATATATATATATATATATATATATATATATATATATATATATATATATATATTTCCGAAGCGTCTTTGCACTATTAATGTCTGCTGAAAAAACATATTGTTTTAGTTGACACCATAGATAAAAAAAACAAAGGATTGAGGTCGGGAAACGTGCAGGCCATGAAACCGGTCCTCCCTTACCTATCCATCTTTCATGGTAGAGTAGATATCAACCAGTGCATCGCGAACAATGTGGCTAAAATGTGCTGGAGCCCCATCATTGCATGAACCACACACGTCTTCGTATTAGCAGTGGTACATTCTCTAGCAAGACTCGAAGTGTGTTCGAAATAAAGTCCATGTAGATATCTTCTGTAATACGTGTTGAAGTAACATATGGACTTATAAGACAGTCAACTACAATTCCAGCTGATACATTAATCGTAAACTGATGCAGGGGTCTAGCCTGTATTTACCATGGGGATTCCAATCCTCTCACAAATATTAGTAGTGTAAATTTGTTATTCTATCTTTCAAATGTTGCCTTCTTCCTGAACAAGACTGAAGTGCAATGAAACATTGATAAAAGTTCTTGAGTTGTGAGTGATCGGAGTTCGAAAGACCCAACTCACGTTGCAAATAATACGGATACAGGAGTTGCTCTTCAAGTATTTTCCATATAGTACTATAAGTTGTACGACATGCTAAGATCACTTGACGTATACCTGGTTCGTCTCTGAACTAAGCTTGAGGACTCAAGGACATATGATCCAGTGGATAAAAGCGTTAGTTGGATTCAGTGAGTCGACCCAGAGAGTTGAGTTCAATACCTGGCGACAGTAGTAGTGAACAGCAAAAACATTTAATTAGAGATAACATTTTAAGACATGCGGAAGTGGCATGACACATGGAACAAGAACAATCTATCCCAGTGATCGAAATAAAGAGTGGGGCTCAAAATTCCAGTCATCTGAAGAAGGTCAGCCAAATACAACGAGCGAACCGTAGTGAATATGACAATAATGATGAGGACAATAGTTCGAACAATAATACCTCATTTCATATATACAGACAAATAATAAAAAGACTGAGAAGAATAAAGCAAACCTGATACCGCTTGACCTTCAGCTACAGCAAAATTTAAATATCTGACCCATGTAAATATCTACTTAGTTTCACCTGGCAAAAGACTAAGAGTGTGGCATTAAATGAAATCGAAAAAGCTTGTTAACTATTGTTTAAGTAAACTAGATTTTCTAGGTATCCCAGACTAGTAATTAGTTGACTCTATAAGACTTTATTTGGAATTAGAAATCGATATGATAAATATTTCGATCTTGATCACGTGTCTAGTAACCAAATATGGTCGTAGGAGCAGCTGTGGGTATTCCGGGGCCAAGGTAACTTGGTGCCCATTTCTCATTCTTAGATTGTCTTACGAAAGCTAATGAGCCCAGTTTGCCCTGTTATTTAAGGAGGTTTCCTTTTTCTAGACTAGCTGCTGCCCAATGCAAGTGAACTCGGTCTGCTCTACTATATAACCCATATTTGGAGAACGATAGATTCCTGCTTTTTCCAAGTGCATTAGTGCGAAGTAAACGATCGGAATTTTAACTCTGTTCCACTTAGCTCGTTGATAACCATTAAACTGCTTCCATCTCTATAATTTGAGTTGGTTGACCCTTTTCTTTCGGTAGTGGTGGGCGCGATTCCTGTTTCTGGATTTCTCCGCTAACCATAGATCCTTCTCTTTGTTGTTGCGTCGAGCAGCATTTTAAAAGTTTTTGGTATGACCTGCCTAGAACCCGCAGCGTCTCGCAACGTAGGCGAGCACTCTACTATTGAGTTATGGCTGGTCATATCTATAATTAAGAGCAGGGAAATTACGCGAAAAATGAGATTAATAAGAAGCCACAAAATATTTTGTCATTACTGAACACTGGACATGTAAAATTTTGCACGGCCAAGGACACACGATATTGGTGAAGCCGGAGAGGACCAAAGTCACTCATTTGTTCATAATTGTTTTACAGTAGGCATTTTCAGAACTTCTTTAAATGTGTGTGTTGCTCGTTGAATACTTTAAGCACGTATAATAAAGGCTGTTGAAAATAGTTCATATCTTTACGTACACTTGAGAGGAGCGTAGCGTACGTCTCAAGAAAGTACTTATGCATTCCTAGTTTTAAAAAAGAAAAATGCAAACATGGAAAGAAAAACAAGCAGCAGGAATATTAACCACGCTATCTATTTCATTATGATTCTGTTAGCTTTACCTCCACCACCGAACGATGTTATAGCGTAAATATGGTATTCCAGTGAAATACCGGGCATTGTTGTACTGGAGTAGAGTGGGAATAGTTTCCTGTTAATCATTCCAATAGAGAATTAGAATGCTTTACACTTTAGATATGCCTCAGTTACTCAATGCATTGAATTTGAGGAAAAGAGAAAAGATGAAAACAAGTAATTATTAGTGCGCTATCCGGAAATATAAAAGTTGCTATCAAAACACAACAATCTGAATCTCAAGTAAGCATCCACGCTCTGTTTGGGGTGCGGTACGTAGCTGAAATAGTTATATCATTTCTGACGGTGCCGAAGGTCGGTGTTCGAAATTAGGTAAAGACCAGAGTTTCGAATGATTTTCAAGGTTGGCAGGCTTTTCCTTCGTGGGAGATGGATACAAAAAATTCTTCCCAGCACGCATGTGATCCTATTTTAAGCTAATATCGGTTTCTGTTATCAATAAAGGCCCGACAAACAGTGAACACAATCTTCTATTGAGAATGTTTTAATAAAAATCAGCATCATATAAATTATAAAATTAATTATATATATTTCATTTAGAAATGAGTTATTTCTACAAATTAGAGAACCTAGGTTGCGGAAATTAACTCATTTCCAAATGAAAAATATTCAAAAGCTCTACAATATAAGTGTATTGAGCACTTTTAATACAACTGGGCACTGGTCTAATTTAATTATGACCTATATATATATATATATATATATATATATATATAATGTAAAAGGACTGTAATATGAATAAAGACAGGAGGAACTTCCATTAGCAAATGCGTTTCATCCTTTGAAGGACTTCATCAAGGCAAATGCAAGGATTTTATTTTACTATAAGTATTTATATACAAAAGCAAAAATGTTACTGGTTTTTCAGTTTTTTAATTTATAAACAGTCATAAATATTCATCAGACTAGCTGAAAAGTCTAGGTAAGCTAAGAACGTCAAATGACACAATTGAATATCTGAATGAAAGTGAGTAAATGATGTCCTTGAATTGGTTTTTAATTGCAAATTAGTATTTAAATTGTTGTTAAATCGATTAATTTGTGTTATCTGTTTTAAATATCATGAGGCCATGAAACGCGTCGCCTAAATAAATTTTCTTTTTGTTTATCTCTCTATCTATGTCATCTCTCTATCTAATCCGCAGACAGATCTGTTTCGCTTAGGCTCCGGTCGCTTCCTAACCCAGAATTGAAACCCGACCGAAAATAGAAGAAAAGCTTTTTTGAAAAGTTGTAAATATTTTAATACTTACTGACAAGAATTTTGAAATGTATGTATAGCTGACCACTCCTCTCCGATGTCTGTCTATAAGGACGGCTAGCAGAAGCTTGTCCAGGCACATTTGTTTTTGTTCAACACCCACAGAGCCTAACTCCAACTATGCTGAGCGGACCTTAGTTACACTTTCTGGGTGAGAGCGCGTTCAATCTGAACAAGGCCTGGACGCTCAAACTCTCGGTCACGAGGGCTTGTAACTTCGAGCTAGCCATTTCATTCACATGGCTTGGGTCAAACCATGGTACGGTTTTGAGATACTTTCCAAAGGGGTTGCACGCTGGGATTGTCTTCTCCAGACCGATAACATCAAGGTCACCTTCCTGACAAATCGACTATGGTGAGATTCGAAACTGGGACTTTCTTGAAAGGAAAGCAAACGTTCTAATACAAGAACTTTTAAATACCGTAATCTTTATTGAAGGGCAAATCAGAACGGCATTCTAATAATACGCGTCCAGTGAGTTGGTATTGTGAACTGCGGGACGATCATTGAAAACACAAACTGTACGGTGAAAAGCTCCAGATGAGATGTAGTGACTAAAAAGAAAATAAACAAAAGTTGCCCTTATAAAAATATGCGACTCTTAAGATAACAAATAATATAAATATTGACCCAGTTTTTTTTTTACGTAGTCATAAATTAGTTTTTCTTTCTGGTCGTGGGGCAAAAAGATTTGTCGAATAATTCTTGTTTTCTTTTTTTAGCACTTATCATGGTGGATCATAAAATTTATTTAGTTACTCCTTTTCTTTTACTTTTAAAATATCTTGTTTCGTTTAACTAATTTGGTGTACATTATTTGATGGCTTTTCGAACACAACTCATATCGCATGTTGTAAGGGAAAAATGATTTAATGGCCGTTTTGTTCACTTAACATTGCATAGTTTGTAAAACAAAATTGTGGTGTAGATTAACCCATTTAACTTATTCTCCTAGAAATTGTTTTCTGATGATATTTCAGCGGTTTAATTATTTAATAACTCCAGTTTAGTTTGATTTAAAACGCAAGAAATAGAACACCAAGTGGGGAAATCGTCTCACAACACAAGGAAATTAACAAAAAGTGCAGATTACATAAGCATCAAATTCGCTTGCTACTAATGATTAAGTTGCTAACCGTTGTTTCTCAGTTAAAATACCAAGACTTAATTTGAAACGTGGTAAATCTGTGGAAAAGTAATATTCTGGTCGTGCTTATAATAAAGGACACATTTGAATGGAAACATTTGGAAGTATGTCAGACATACAAGAATGCTGATGTCTGCGAGGATGTCCATGAATATGGCGAAGAGTTGAGGATACATGCTGTCACTTAGTTCCCAGTGATAACCATCAAGCATCTTGTGTGAATATGCAAATATATAAAATATTAGTGAGAAGTATTTGGGTCTTGTCATAGAATTTAAAAAAGACACACTTAATATATGAAAGTAGCAACTAAACCCAGAGGTGCTTTGTGGCCTACATGAATTTTCGATTTTTAGCGTTGAAATCGTCTCAAATGTTGAAAGTTCCGTTTGAGTAAAGTTTTAAGTTATATTTTAAATTAACATTTATTCAACAACAGAAAATGTATCGGAAGGTTCTAAGAAAATGCTTTTAAAGTATTGACTGAAAACAAATACTGAATCTTGATTTTACGCGTTATTCAATTGTCCTATTCAAGACAAATTTACTTGAGAAATGTGCGGTTTCATCTCCACACAAAACAGGCTACGGATTTAGCGGCACCTACAAAATATATAAATCTTTATTATTCTTAAATGTACGGTAAATGCGACACAAGACGTAAAATGGAATAGGGGGTGCTGGTCTTCTCGATTCTATCTTAACTTTGCATAGATCCATCCGTAGTGTGGGGGCGTGACTTTCCAGTTCAGCCGTCAAACATGAAGAGGATTATCCAATCGCATTCGCCACCCATACTCTTATGTAACCCATGCTCACGACTCTTCAGGAGTAGACTAGGCCTGCACAGCCATCTCCGCCACCACCAGGGAAAAAAGGGAATAAGAATAGAGGATCTTTTAACCTACATAGTCACAGACACTCGCATATTTTTTCTTTAATCAAGTTAATATTTGTACTTTCCGTTCGTACTGCAAGTAGGGTGGTCAGGCGCCCTACATTAGGAAGGATAGTACAGCTCACCCCTTCGTTCTACGGTACCTTGAGAAGGACGTTAATTTGTCCTTCTTTTGAGAGCTGTCTAAAAAAGAATTATATAAATAAGTATACTAAAACAGCGGGAAATTTAACCATTGACGTATTTTTATTATAATTTAAAAAATTTTAAAATTTGTTGTTGGCGATACTACACACGGTGCCGCAGAGTATGTATCTAAATCTAAACTTATTTATAAATGGAACTCTGTATGTGTCCGTTACCTATAGACTCCAAAACGGCTGAACCGATTTTCTGGAAAATGTACACAGCTGTACGATAAGCGTCTGCGAGTGTTCTTACCTAGGTTTTATGTCAAGGTACCCCCGATAAATATCGATAATCGAAAAAATCGGGTTATAGAAGGAGTGGTCCGATTTTAATCAAATTTGATACACTCATAGACAAAGACATATGAAACGATATTCAGAAGTTTCAAGGTTGCAGTTCTTACAATAGTGCAGAAAATCGATGATATATAAAAGGCAAGATGTTCGTGTGTGTGCCTGTATGTCTGTATTTTGTTTTTTTTTCAGCCCTTTTATTTTAGTTTTTGCTTCGGTTTTGCTCTAAGTAGATATAATAGTAGTTCTTAGTCTCAGCCATGATACAATTGACTCAGCGGACTTATTTAGCCTTCAAAATTCAGTTTACGACGAAAAATACTTATTTGATATCGATACCAGGAAATCAAAATTTGACTTACATCCATTCATTTTTCTTTCAGTCTATGGTTTCGCTTTAACTGTCAACAACTATTGCTTTTTAGTCTTTCGTGCCAACGTCCAAAGAGTCTGAGCGCCAGGACCATGGATTAGTTTTAAAGCTTTCAATACACCCGAGCAACGCCGGGCTATAACTGCTAGTATGAAATGAGTCAAGCTATTAACCAAGTACACGTTTGAGTCTCGGTCAGTCTTTCAAAAGCCAGTGAAGAGTAGTAAAGCCCCTAAAGAAAAACTGAAAAATACTGCAGTTAACCATGAATGGACGAAAGAATTTGGATTTATTTCTAAAAACAGAAAATGTAACTTTCATACATTTTGTACATTATGTCGTTAGGATGTGAAGATGGGTAGCATAGGAAGAAATGTAGTTGAATGGCACTTTGCCACAGATAAACATAAATTTAACACTAGGAGCCGGTGCGTCATCTCCGTCATCATTTTTCTTCCCAGCCTGATCTCCTCAAGATTTCAAAATAATGGCTGCTTCAATATGTAGAGTGTATTATACTGTTAAACATCATTCATACAAAAGTGTTAATTGTGGCGTAAAAGTTTACAAATATATAGTCTTTCATTGATGGTGAAAGGTGTAACATGTGGGAAAGCTTATTCAATAGCTTCGTGTGAAAATATTCTAGTACTATATTCTATGCAAGCACACGTGGAATACATCAAATTATGATTTGCCCTTTTCAATATGCTTCAAGTAAAGGTGCAGCAAAGTGTTACCCAATACTTCTGCTGTGATGCTTTCATTTTGAGAAGGAAGTGTAGCATGTGTTACTTGACTTTTACAATGATAACAATGAATCATTAAAGGCTATTATCAAATCAGCTACTATCTAAACAAGAGACGTCAGCTCTGTATCTAAATAAAGTGTCTGCAGATAGAGCTAACAATGCAAGTGTAAACTATGGAAAAACACAAGCGTTTATCATAAAAGCTCAAAGCACTTCTATAATATTTTGGAGACACTCCTCCTCATTTAAGCTCTGGAAGTAAGTTTTTAGGACTTCCCAACTATGAAGTATTTTGTCAATAGCTGGCAAAAGAGAAAGTCATCTAGTCGCAACAGGCTGCAACTATCAAACTCCACAAATCCACAGAAATAATTTTAACTGCACCATTCTTTTAGCTGAAATTGTTATACGCTTTGAGTACAATATTTTCAACATTAATCCAGTTTTCCCGTCGCAAACTATATAAAAAAATTGTCAGAATGTTTTGTTTATCCGAGCGCTTTCGGTTATATTTTTAGTCGTTATCGAAGATGAATTTTATTTTACGTGTAACAGAATTTATGTAGTGTTATATCGGCCACACGACTATGAAATTGACGCGAAGACCGACGTTGAATCTTTTAGAACAGAGCTCAATTACATCTCATTTAAACACACACGAAGGCCTACCAAACATAATCCGTAACATACTTGTTGACAAGACAGATATAACATCACCCATATATATATATTTAAAAAAAAAAAGGCTAAAAATAATGAAAGCATTATTAATAAAACGAAAAACTCAATATTAACTCTGAACACGATAACAACATGCCTCCCGTGTTCGGAACATAAAACATACACACTACATACATTATATTACACTACATACATTATATTACACAAAATAAAACCCATCGTCTATAATGGCTAAAAGTATAACTTAAAGCGGTCGGATAAACAAACATTCGGACAAATTTTTATATAATATGTCCTCGAAAAAAAATCATAAGATCACATGAAAAATTACATAAAAAAACTTAACCGTAATACCTTGTCTGGAATGTTTAATGAAAGCTGCATATATATATATATATATATATATATATATATATATGTCTTCCGCAGACAGATCTGTTTCGCTGTATCACAGCTCATCAGTACGGTTAGACAGCCGATTGAATGCACTATATATATATATATATATATATATATATAGGATTCTCTTATCGTGAACGATAAATGAGGCTCAGCAATAGATGGCGCTCTTTGTTTTGCACTTATGCATGCATGCAGTGTGGAGTTGTGAAGAAAGTTTTCCAGATTCTGATCAGCCTGCACTAAGATTTGTTTTAATTGGTCAGTTGTTTGTGTAGCACAAAGCAGAGTCTCTATCCATCAAAACAACCTGGCCCATAAAGGTGCCCTGTATGCCACACGTTAGTTGCTTGTGATGATTGTATGTTATATTATCACGGAGTTTCTCCTCCCCGAGACCTTTAATACATTGGGTATTGCATGGTGAACCGCACAATATGCATAAGAGGCGTTGATACCAGAGTTTGCAGTCTCTGGTACAAGGACTGATAGCTTGGGAGCGCCCATGATGACTTTGTTCTGGCTTCGAAAATCCACCACACACACACACACACACACATACATATATAGAGTGAGAGAGGGAGAGATTAATCATTTTTTCTTGTCGGAGATATAATGTGACTTTTTTTTTTATAATCGATGTGCGAACGTAAACAGAACAATTCCGTTTTTGTTTGTTTGTTTTTTTTATAGTCATATTGAAATTACGTACTTTTTCTTTTTAAATCTATATTTCTAAACGGTACATATCTTGGACATTTAGCGTGTTAATATAGCACTGTTGTCGATATTTCTATATAGATTCACTACAGCTTCAAACAATTCCAAAGACCGTTCCAAAAATATCAAATTTCAATTTTGAAGCACGTTCTTTCCACCAAAAAAATAACGAAACACCATCTCTATTTTTCATACTCAGCTTTGTACCAAATTAAGTTAAACTTCATACATATCGATACTAGTTCTTTCATTCCTTTTTAAAGACATTTACAGATTGGGGAAAATAAACTTTTGTAAGGCAAACAACCTCGATATCAGTTTTATTTCGACTCAGTGTGCTAGAAGAAATAAACAAACCAGAACACACTAAGTAGAAATTTCAAGAAAAATATCAACTACCAAAATAATTAATATACTTTTTTTTTTTTATTGTTGAACGAAAAGTTTACTTTTAATTCCATCTTTTGCGTACAGTGACTTCTACAAGCGGATGTGCGTTGTGGTGCATTGGATATCGACTCGAAACGAGAAAGCGGTGAGCCGAGTTCGAATTCCGGCCGAATTCATTGCATTCACTTCCGCGTAAATATCCTTAGGAAAGGTATTAATCCGTCTCTTCCTTCCAGTTATGGGTGAAATAGCAGGACAGATTGGGTTCTATAGCCTTGGTCGGCAACCAGTCTACCGCAGAAAGCAATGGCAATCTACTGCGGGATAATCTTCTGCCCAGTCAGTCATGTCTCTTTCGAGACATGATCGCCCAAGCGTGTATCACGTATGGCACTTAACTGACTGACTTCTACAATGACGAACAGTTGCGAACTTAAAACAAATGAAAGTTACATATTAGTAAACTACTTTTAGTTAAGAAATTATTTCTTGCTTCAATTGGTTTCTTATAATGCGTATCACAAATACTTGGCGCCACTGGCGTCGAAATTGTTTACAATCGGCACATCTCAGACATTAACACTTTTCCAAGTTCTAATTCTTTTATCAGCATTTCAATGGTCACAGTTCAAAGAACTAAATGTAATCCGTTTACTTTGTATTCTTCGATAGAAGCGATGAGTCATATTTGTAGAATTACAACGCATTGTGAATACAATCTTCTCCACTGAGTACCGGTGTTGCATATTTGCATCACTTCCCACTGCACACAAAACTCATGAAATGCGATTTTCAAAGAAAAAATTATTTGTACCTCTGCGAACAGAAGCTGTCAGATGAAGATCATTAGATTCTGCATGCAGGCACACTGAGACTTGATTTTCTAAGCGCAGCTTAGATAAGGCACAAGGCCGAAAGTATGGAGTACCCCGTGAGGATGGAAATTACTACTCAATTGTAGTGATTTTCTAAGCGCAGCTTAGATGTGGGACAAGGCCGAAAGTATGGGGTACCCAATGAGGATTGAAATTACTACTCAGTTGTACTGATGTTTTAAGCGCAGCTTAAATGTGGCATAAGGTATGGGATACCCAGTGAGGATCGAACTTACTACTCAACTGTAATGATTCTAGTGAGACAAGCTTGCTAACCATTACACCACGAGGTGCCCGCAGGCACACTAAGAGAGATTTCATTAGACATGAATTTTGCTGTTTTTTTTTAAATTTTGATTCGAATTGATCTGGAATTTAGATTCAACGTAAATTTTTCTTAATTATTTAAAGAATAAGAATATCTGCTACAATTTGATCTCGGTTAAGTACAGGCATAAAAACTTAAGAGAACTATGTCAATACGAGTGTATTTCTACCATAAGAAATTACATCAAAATAGTATCGACCCTGTGCGCGACAGGAGTGAAATATATATATATATATATATATATATATATATATATATATATATATAAACCGCAATAAATAGACAAAAATATTTATTATTACCACTCATGATAATATTTCAAAAATAAAATGGAAAAACGGGCTAGCTAACAGGTTTCGAACCTAGCTTAACAGAGCTAAATCGAGGTTAATAAAGAAATAATTATCGTTTAAAAAAAAATGGACAAGATGTAGAGAAAAATTCCTGAATGGAAATGAGTTGGAGCCCAAATATATGCTCCTTCTGTTTGCACAGTAAAGGTTTTAAAGAATGAATAAAGATGGTAAGGTGGTAACTTGAGTGGGTTAGGGTTTAGAATGGAAAATGGGTCCACATTGGTATTTGCCACTTTCCCACCAAGGCGAATGTCAATTAAAGTGGGGATTCTGAGCGCTAGAGGTCAGTCAAAATATCCCGCTGACCCAACTAAAGGCTGGGTCGAGCTCTTGTCTGTTCACCCCACAAAGGAGACTCTACTTTTCATTAATGCCTTGTCTGGGTTCCTTTCTGTCCGGAGACAGAGTTGATCAAGAGTATGGAAGTTGACTCAGACATGAGTCCACGCTGGTATTTATCACTTTCCCACCAAGGCGGATGGGACACAAGTTCATTTAAAATGGGGATTCTGTGTCCATAAGCACAGCCAAAAATATCTCGTAGACTCTGCTTAAGGCTGGGTTGAGCTCTTGTCTGTTCACCCCTAAACGTGACTCTACCCTTCGGCGGAACCACGTTTGGGCTCCTCTCCGCCCAGAAGTAGAGAGCTGATGAAGAGAGCACTCAAAAATGACTGCGCACTGATTTTTTTTTTAATCATATCACCCTGAGCAAGGCGGTAACGCCACTGATGTGTAGGGGGCTACGTAAGAGTGAGAAGATTGGAAATGAGAAAGCCGGAAACCACATTCTAAACAGGGAACAAGGGATGAGCCTCTTCACCTGTTCAATAGACGTAGGTGGAGTGTGAACCGGGCGATAGTTTAGTCTATCTACTCCAATAGCGTCACAATTATGGTTATTTATTTATTTATTTATGATGTTCTACAATAGAAGACCCGTATGCGTTGGCCTGGCTGTCTTACGAAGAATAGTTCAAATTAGGGATTTTTGAAGGTACGTGCTGTTTAATTCTGGCATCCAGTCTTTGAGTAGTTTTCTCTATGTAGTGCGATCCAAAAACGAATAAATCGAAGAACTATTATGGTGTGTGTGTGTGGGGGGGGGGGCATCCTTCCGTACATCCTTTCATTTCCAACTTCATTTCTAAGCTCTCTTATAATCTTGCCAAATTAAAAAATAAATATTATCAATTATAGAGCAATTCTATCAATTTACTTTTTTATGTTGATAGGATCCTAGGATAAACGTTATGCTGCACCGATTCATAAGAGAAGTTGTTCTCGGCTTGTGACAAAACATTGGAATAAGCATTTCATTTGTAAAATTTTGGTTGTTCCGCTGATCCTTGTGTTGGTTAGAATGTTCTGAATCTTTCTTCATTCAAATTGTCTATAGCAGTTATCGATTCTCTCGCATGGATTGGATTTTTGTGTCCCTCTACCCTCGTATATTAAATCAGAGATTTATGCAGAGTTTGAAGTTTTGTTTGCCCAGTTGGCCAGACTTCAACCTAATTCAGCCTGCAAAGTTAATGACCTTAAAGCTGAACTTAATGACATTGCTCAGTCTTACGCAGGTGTTCCTGTTTCCTTTAGTGAGTCAAAGTAGAACAGAGAGCAATATAAAGTTATTAATACACTTTGCCTTGATAAGTCTTTGGTTATTACGAAACCTGATAAAGGCTTGAGTGTCGTCATTCTTGATTATCAAGATTGTTACTAAGATGACTATTCTTGAGGATACTTCTAAATTTGTTCGGTTAGGCCCAATAGACAAATATGACCAGACAATATCTATATATGCTAAATTCCAAAAAGCGGTTAGCTAGCCCGTTTTTCAATTTTATTTATTAAATATTATAATCATGAGTGGTAATAATATTTTTATCAATTTATGGCAGCTATAAAGTTTTGTATCACCAACCATATCAAATTTAACTGGAATTCGAACTCTGCTTTCCAGTGTCTCGTTCCGAACCGCTATTCATAGCTCCACAGCGCACATCATAAAAACATAGTACTCATTTCTAATGATTAAAGAATCCTCTTTGTTAATTGTATATTAATCCCTTTAAGAATTTAACTTAAGACATTAAATATTCCTCGTCTTAAACAAAAAAAAAAATGCGTATACTTTTGGAATGGACTCAAACTTGGCCATAATGCTTCTTAAACTGCTTCCAACATTAACAGATCATGAAGTGAAGGATTCACTTGTGATTGGACAGTACGGTGCTTTCTTCTGAAGTTCCACAGTGGAGATACGCGTCTTGAAGATCAAGGTGGTACATGGCGTCCCATCTGAAATTTACGATCAACATATGCTGTGTAAAATCCACATTCTGTGTCCGAGAAATGTCTCGGATAATGGATGTTAACGTTTCAACAATATCGGATCATCTCAAGAAAATTGGTTGGGTGAAGAAACTCGATAAATGGTCTCCACATGAACTCAGTGAAAGTTAAAGAGTTTGACGTTTTAAAATGCTCGATGCTTCATCCGCGAAATTCGAATGATCAATTTCTTAATAGAATAGTGACTTATGATGAGAAAAAGAATCCTTTATGACAATCGTAAACGATTGGCCTAATAGTTTGATCATGACGAAACACTTTTCAAAACCGAAATTGTACCAGCAGAAGATTATGGTGACTGTCTGGTACTCCGTCATTGTCGTTTATCATTTAGAACTTTCTGGCATTTAGCCAAAGCCTCACTGCCAAAGCCTCACTGCCAAAGCCTCACTGCCAAAGCCTCACTGTCAACTGGATGAAATGCATATTCACTTAAGCAAATGCGACCGGCACTTGTTAATCGACGATGTCTAATTCAGCTTCATGAAAATGCTCGGCCACTTGTTACCAAGATAACGCTGCCGACTTGGGATACGAGACTACTACATTCCCCCTATTTCTCTGATGTTTCGCTCATTGACTATCACTTTTTCAAGAATCTTGACGTTTTTTTTAAACCAAAAGACATTCTGTTGCGAAGAATATGCAGAAACTGCATGCAAAGATTTCTTGGAATCCAAACCTTTAGAATTTTATCATAAAGCATGAATAGACTTGTAAATCGATAGCAGAAATCTGTAGATGTTTAGAGTTCTTATTTTGACTGATTTAAACACTGTTTAAATACACTAATTCAAGAATAAATAGGATTATGAAATCGAACGATATTTTCCAAACAACCTAGTATTTAAGATGTTTAGCTAACTCCAGTATAAAAATGTGTGTGGGTTTTAAATTTAACGATTCAAAAACAAAATTAAACAATGATACTTCCTTACTGAATATCTAAATTTACTTATAAATGGAACTTTGTGTGTGTGTGTATCCGTTACCTATGGACTCCGAAACGGCTGAACCGATTTTCTTGAAAATTTACACAGTTGTACTATAAGCGTTTACGAATGTTCTTAGCTAGGTTTTGTGTCGAGGTACCCCCCGATAAATATCGATAATCGAAAAAATCGGGTTATAGAAGGAGTGGTCCGATTTTAATCAAATTTGATACATTCATAGACAAAGACATAAGAAACGATATTCAGAAGTTTCAAGGCTGCAGTTCTTACAATAGTGCAGAAAATTTGATATCGATACCAGGAAATTAAAATTTGACTTACATCCATTCATTTTTCTTTCAGTTTACGGTTTCGCTTTAACTGGAAAAACTATTGCTTTTTAGTCTTTCGTGCCAACGTTCAAAGAGTCTGAGCTCCAGGACCATGGATTAGTTTTAAAGCTTTCATTACACCCGAGCAACGCCGGGCTATACTGCTAGTTATAATATAGATTAGATCAAATAACATTTGCAATGGCGGTCACGTAAACTGTCAGAATACGAGCAATGATCCGTAAATTTAATAATTTCTAAATAAATCCGTGCGTTTCTTTGCAAGTAGTAATTACTTGCAAAGAAGTGCTAGGATCTTACCAACACGTCTGCATTAGATGAGTGAACTGGTAATCAATATAAATAACGCTGTGTTTTCTTAAAACTTTTACTTCAACGGTAGATAAAAAAAAACAATTAATTATCCTGGCTAATTTGTCCGTTAGAATTTTCTGTTGTTTTTACCGTTAAAAACATTATCATTTGGCTTTGAACGTGAGTGTATTACACTGCATTGGATAATCGATATATTTGATAATACCGCATTTGAAAGCCTGAAAGAATATAATCACGGAAGAATTTTCTTATAGATCACAATTGCAGCCATGAATTTAGATCAGCATATCTATTTGTCGAGATAAATAGATGACTAATGTACATATCCTTGACGTTGCTGTCATCCTTGGATGAAGTAAAAAAAAAAAATCCAAGAAACATTTTCAATCAGTAGATTTCTATATCAAAGCTGAAAATGTGTATAGCAGCCATTTTTTTTCCTACCACTGGTTAGTTTCCGGAAAAGGTTTTAAGATATATCTTTATTGTTAAGAATCTATTTTTCTTTAAATTGTAAAGTATCTCAAGGAAAATCGATAAAAATAATTGGTGCCGGCAATGTATTATGTGGCCTACGAAATTCTATCACTGGTATTGTATGTGGCCTAGCTTATAAAGCGTATTATAAGGAAGTATTATAACCACCTAGTATGGGTTAGGGAAAATAATTAGTTTCAATAAATACCTGTATACTTAGATCTATAAATATACTCTTACTGAGGTAGGACACATTCAAACCGGGTCGGTAACATACTATACCAAAATCAGACAGGTAGGCCAAATACTATACCGGCACCAAATGATTAATAAACTAAAGCATTCTGCTGAAACGCTTTCGTAAATTTCTTTTATTTATGAAGTCAACTATTCTTGGATAAAATAATTGCATACTAATCACCATTTACAGTTCGAGCTAAAATAAAAACCACAATATCATGATTTTTCAAGATTATAAACTTTTTTATTTGGAAGATGAATGCAGCATATGTGGATGTGCGTTGTGGTACAACGGGGAGCCAAGTTCGAATTCCAGTTGAATTCATTGAATTCACTTACACGCAAATACCCTTGGGAAAGGTATTAATCCAGCTCTTCTCTCCAATTATGGGTTAAATAACAGGACAGATTGGGTTCTATAGCGTTGGTCGGCAACCAGTCTACTGCAGAAAGCAATGGCAACCTACTGCGGGATAATCTTCTACTCCAGTCAGTCATGTCTCTTTCGAGACATGATCACCCAAGCGTGTATCACGTATGGCACTTAACTGACTGAATGCAGCATAACTTTTTCTTGTGATTTCCCTCTAATTCTCATTATATTATATCAGGTTTAGTAAACACAGTCATTTCTGGGATGAAATGATACAAAGCAAATGAATGATTACGACTATCACGCTAACATTTGTACTACACTTAGTACCATATGAAGTTTCCTGTGTTTCAGAAAATATCTACATGAATAATTGATATATTCATGCATTGATGTAATATATTCTTTGCTGCCGCAATATTTAATTTTCTGTAGAATTTTTTTTTCTGTTAAAAAAAAATATCTTAATATTTATATTATAACGGACTCTTGTCCTCATCTTCGTTGCCATTTGCACGATGTTTTCGAACCGGACCCTTTATTACGATCACTGGAGTATATAATTCTCATTCCTTGTGCAAAGTTTTGGTAGTCATGAGTTATCTCCCCCTTAACCCTACTTTCTGTTACTTCTTCACCGCTGCTGAGCCTGGTATTGAACTCACAACTCTTTTGAACTCACAACTCTGGAACTAACCAACGTCCACTAGGCCATATGTTCTTAAGCAACCATTTTTTTTACCCGAGTTCATATTGCAATTTTTGATGTTAATGGTTTTCTCTAGTATTTTTTTCCTAATATTTATTTAAAATCAGAATCTTTCAACCACATCCTTTCACTGCAAACTCGAGACACTGGAGTAAAGGAAAGAAAGTATTGTAAAATGGAAGAGTTAGTAATAACATTCTATGAGTCAGTTATTTCTCGTTTTCTGGTATTTAATTCTCGTACTATACTCAATCTTTCTCAATTCCCTTGTCAGTGTTTTTGGTGGCCGGCGAAACCGATCCTTGCATGAAACATCCATACACCTAACCCTGAGCCGAGTTGGATTTGATTAGTTTTGTTTTTGTTGCTTGCTGTCTCTATTTCTACAATTGTTCTTGTTCGAAAAATAAAATTGAGCCGTTAGTAGTTTAACGTCAGCTTGGACGATTTGTTAAAAGTTCCTCCCAGATTTCTAGGTTTATTTTGCAGTTTTTCATCGTCTTTTTCAGTTGTTATCCTTATAGGGTTAGAGCAACCGGCGGACGGGGGGGGGGGTCTTTAGACAGTGCAGATTTTATTGTAAAGGATTTGACACTGTCGCTGTTCTTGCAGAGTCAGTCAGTCAAGTGCCATACGTGATACACGCTTGGGCAATCATGTCTTTTTCGAGACATGACTAACTGGGCAGAAGATTATCCCGCAGTAGGTTGCCATTGCTTTCTGCGGTAGACTGGTTGCCGACCAAGGCTATAGAACCCAGTCTATCCTGCTATTTAACCCATAACTGGAGGGAAGAGACGGATTAATACCTTTCCCAAGGGTATTTGTGCGTAAGTGAATGCAATGGATTCAACTGGAATTCGAACTCGGCTCCCCGGTTACTCGTTCCGAGCCGATATCCACTGTACCACAACGCACATCTGGCCTATTCGTCATGGAGACATTCTGCGTGATTTCTATTTGATTATGTGCGCCGTTTATGTAAGGATACATTAAAAATCTGAGCTATTCTTATTTGATTACATCTGGACAAGTGTAATCAATGAAAAAGATATTCTTCTTGTTATATCTAGTTAGTCATGAGCATACTAGTGATATATGCCGAAAGCATCTATGAAAATTCATAACGCACATTTTCACTCAATCTTTTAATAAAATTATCTTGTAGTGTTTTTGATATTCTAAAGAAAATGATATTCGAATTTTCTTTTTCTTCTCTCCCTCTCTCTTCTTTTTCTTCTCTCCCTCTCTCTTCTTTTTCTTCTCTCCCTCTCTCTTCTTCTTCTCTCTCTCTCTTCTTCTCTCTCTCTCTCTCTCTCTCTCTCTCTCTCTCTCTCTCTCTTCTCTCTCTCTCTCTCTCTCTCTCTTCTCTCTCTCTCTCTCTCTCTCTCTCTCTCTCTCTCTCTCTCTCTCTCTCTCTCTCTCTCTCTCTCTCTCTCTCATTTTCTCTCTTTTTCTTCTCTCTCTCTCTTTTCTCTCCTTTTTCTTCTCTCTCTCTCATTCTCTCTCCTTTTTCTTCTCTCTCTCTCATTCTCTCTCTCTCATTCTCTCTCCTTTTTCTTCTCTCTCTCTCATTCTCTCTCCTTTTTCTTTCCTGTCTCTCTCTCTCTCATTCTCTCTCCTTTTTCTTTCCTGTCTCTCTCTCTCTCTCATTCTCTCTCCTTTTTCTTTCCTGTCTCTCTCTCTCTCATTCTCTCTCCTTTTTCTTTCCTGTCTCTCTCTCTCTCTCATTCTCTCTCCTTTTTCTTTCCTGACTCTCTCTCTCTCTCTCATTCTCTCTCCTTTTTCTTTCCTGTCTCTCTCTCTCTCTCTCTCTCTCTCATTCTCTCTCCTTTTTCTTTCCTGTCTCTCTCTCTCTCTCTCATTCTCTCTCCTTTTTCTTTCCTGTCTCTCTTCTTCCTTCCTTTTTACCTCTTTCCTTTTTCGTCTCTTACATCTACATGTAGTTTGAGTAAAAAAAATGTTTCTCGTGTCCAGTTACTGAGAGCTTCTGTCCTTCCTAAACTATTGCCTGATGTAATGTGGAACATCTGTATTTGATTATACCACTATTGTCTCTTCGACTTACATGTGCTATTCATTTCCGTTATTACTTCGTTTGAAAGTCTTCAAGTGATATGGTTTCTGTTATCTGGTATAGTTCTTCGTGATTCTGTAGTGCCAGCCCCCCCCCCCCCGTGTTTGAAGAAGGCTGGTCCTCACTAAGAACTAAATGCTTCATTTACTGGAATTTTTTGAAAACGCACTTGTGTGTGTAATATTTTTCTTTATCTAATTTTATATTAGAGAATAAATTTGTTGACATTACTAGAGCTCTAATCTCTTTTAGACATCATGTCTCCAACTACTCATGGAAAAAATGAACAAAAAATTACCGAATTTAAGTTTTGCTTTTCCAAAGAGCATCGTTTTTCAGACTTTCCTTCTTTTCCATACAGTGATTGTACCTTCATATTGCTCTTTACTGACAGACACCAGGGGGCAATTGATGACGTATTGACCCACCGAATCATCAGTATCTTGCTCTCTCGTGTTGCCGTTTCTACTAATTAAATGGAGAAAAGTTTTGATAAATAAACTGCTCAAGTAAAAAAGTGATGACAGTCAAAGATTGTGAGAAGAAAAATCACAGGAAACGAAGAAAACCTAATTGTTTTTAGAATGTATCACGTTTATTCTTGAAACGTCGATTGTCTAATCATGACCGAGATTATCACGTTAGATGAAACGGTAAAGTGATTATTTCTTAATCTTAGTTTCTTACTTTACAAAATCAGATGATTGCAAGGATATTGTGCTATATCTATTAACCAAGTGGAAAGGACGAACCTGCCTTATTTACTTAAAAATCAACACTCGATATTTACTCGTGCTCCAACATCAATCAACTGTTCTAGTAAAATAAATGCACAACTTCTTTAGTCACGACTTTTTTTGCAAAATACTTACGAAAATATTTTATGAGCTGATGTTTCGAAAGAAAAAGGAAAATTAAACTTTATTACCATTAATTTTTAAAATAAATAAGAATTTTAGACATTGATATATTTATAGGATTATCATAAATTGAGGCAAAGAAAATAAGAATTGTCTAGTTTTTATTCCCACTAAAAAGTAAAAGGGCTGAAGTCACACCATAACTCACTTTAGATTTGTGGATAATGTGCGCACGCGTGTTTGTGCAGGTGTGTACGCGTTTTCGAGTGTAGGTTCTCATTTTATGAGTTAAGAAAAGAACTCAAGAAAAGAATCAATAGACACACTTGTTCTTGTTCAGAATAGTTTTGTTTATTGATATTATTTTTAAAACAGCCAGGCTGAAAATACTATTGAAATATAATAAAGCGGGCACGGACATCGCATTGAAAGTTGATTCAATTAAAAGCCTTAACGACATCAAACAGATCATTGGCTAAGAAAACAAAAGCCGGGATTAACAAAGTCAGAAATTGTATCACTACTAAAGAGTTTTATCTCTGATCTTTTTTTGTGAGCGCATGCGCACGCACACATACACATAAAACACACACACACACACACATATATATATATATATATATATATAGAAAAGTATTTTAATACACCATATATATATATATATATATATATATATATATATGGTGTATCAAAAATACTTTTACAAAATTAGGCACGAATTTCTCACGCCAAAGCAAGGACAAAAGTTCATATAAACATCTTCGCAAAGCCTTCGTTTTTTAGTTATAAAGTTTACGGTAGACACTATTACAATGCAAACTACAACTCAAAAATACTTTTACAAACTCTGGAAGCGGGTTTCAGATACTAAAACAATATCAGTCAAGTGTCATACGTGATACACGCTTTGGGCGATCATATCTCGAAAGAGACATGACTGACTGGACAGTAGATTATCCCGCAGTAGATTGCCATTGCTTTCTTTCTTAGACTGGTGTCAGCCAAGGCTATAGAACCCAATCTGTCCTTTTATTTAACCCATAATTGGAGGAAAGAGACGGTTTAATACCTTTCCCAAGGGTATTTGTGCTTAAGTGAATGCAAAGAATTCAACTGGATTTCGAATTCGTCACCCCGATTTGTTGCTCTGAGTCGATATCCACTGCACCACAACGAAATGTCCAAAAGGCCATCGTTGGACATTAATACTGTAACTCATAAAAAATGTACAAATGCTTGCTTTTACACATACATGCACCCGTCGGATCATTAACTGGCAGACCCTTTCAAAGACTCCCAAATAGTGTCGAATGGTTTCGTGTGCTGTCATGATACGTTGATATAGCGCCTCTGCATTATTAATGTCTTCTGCACAAACCAATTGTTTTAGGTGGATTCGCAGATAAAAATCCAAAGGATTGAGGCCGTCGTAACGTGCAGGCCATAGAACCTATTCTCCTCTACCTATTCATCTTTCATGGTAGATTTCAGCCAGTGCATCGCGGAGAATGCGACTAAAACGTGCTGAAGCTCCATCATGCACGAACCACACACTACTTCGGATTACTATGGGAATTCCGATACGCCCATAAATGTTGGTTGTGTAAGTTTGTTATTCAATCTCTTCCAAATGTTGCTTCACTTTTAAACAAGACTGAACTGACAAAAAATGGATCAGCAGTTTGTGCTAAAACCCATCGTCAAAAGGTCTCCCGTAGTGAGTGATCAGAGGCCAAGAAACCTTACACACAAGGCAAATGACACGAATACAGGAACTCCTCTTGAAGTACCCTCCGTGCGGTACTATGCCTCCTTAACAGGTGTTTACTCGTGCAACCAGACTGGCAACTGGGTCCCACCCATTCACAGTCAGGTTTGCCAAATGCAGACGACAATTCTACTCCTGCAGCTTCTTCTTCTCGCACTTCCCACCTGTGGAACTCGCTCCCGTATTCTTGCTTTCCTGACGGCTACAACCTCCAGAAATTTAAATGCAAACTCATCTACTAACCACTGGACTCTAGCTTTCTCCCCCACCCCCGTATAACCTTCCCTTTCTCTCCACCTATGTATCTGTCATCGCACCTGTTTCTCAGCTTTCTATTGTTCCTTTCTAACTAGTTTGTACTCCTCACTCTTTTCTAATTAATCTTTTTACATTTATGTAGCCCCCTGCACATTAGTGGCGTTTCCGCCTTGCTCGGGGTGAAATGATTAAAAAAAAAACAAACTATGCGATATACGACATGCTAGGCCCACTTGACGTGTGCTGGTTCGTCATCAACAGCCCGTAGAATGTGTTCTCCGTGGTCATGCGAACAAGTGGATCTCGGTTTTCTTTATACATAATTTGTGGTGCCATGTACCCTGTCTCAGCAACGCAACGATAAACAGCCGCAGAAGTTGGATGACTCGTCTGCCTTTAGTTTAGAAACGCAATCTGATACAGCCGTGTAGCCTCACGTCCATTACCGTTAGCGCGACCGTATGTAAAAATCATATTTGCCTGCTGACGATAAGAATATCCTGCCATTTTTAAACGGGACATTTCTCAGTTAACTCGCTACTATATACGTTAAATGTTGAAGACAGACTAGCCACAGATATTTACGAATGACAAATGTAATCTAGTCGTCAAGGCAACACAGCACCATCTACCGTAAACATTCTTTAAACTTAATGACTTAAAAACAAAAAATTGCGGATACATATTTAGACTTCTGTTTTGCTGTAAGGAACCCCCACCTCAAATATGTAAAAGTACTTTGACACAATATATATATATATATATATATATATATATATATATATATGAGAACGAGAGAATGTTTAGCATTTTATTGAGTTTATTTTGGTGTTGAATGCGTTGTTTTTATGTCAAGTAAAAATTTGTAAAAGAACCGAAGTTGTTATATTATGAGTAATTTCGATCATTTTTAGTCATTTTAAACGAGGGAAAAAAGCTGAGACAGCTTTATATTAATCCTCCACCCCCAAAATCAAGTCTGTTATAATTAATACAACCTGTTAAAACGAATGAATTCAGATTAAATATAGTACTATAAATCATTATATATATAATTTGTTTATTAATTACATTGCGACACGGAAATTTTTATGTTTCAAGATTTCTAACTCGTCATCAAGCAATATCCGTGTCGCAATGTAATTTTAAGTAAAAATAAATAATCATATGTTTTTTAATTAAAATTACATTGCGACACGGAAATTTCTGTTTCAAGATTTCTACCTCGTTATCAGGCAATATCCGTGTCGCAATGTAATTTTAATTAAAAAATAAAAAATAAATTGCTCGGGTGTAATGAAAACTTTAAAACTAGTCCATGGTCCTGGAGCTCTGACCCTTTGGACGTTGGCACGAAAGACTAAAAAGCAATAGTTGTTTCCAGTTAAAGCGAAACCGTAGACTGAGAGGAAAATGAATGGATGTACGTCAAATTTTAATTTCCTGGTATCGATATCAAATAAGGTTTTTTTTTCAGCGTAAACTGAATTTTGAAGGCTATATAAGTCCTCTGAGTAAATGGTATCATGGCTAAGACTAAGAACTACAATTATACCTACTTAGAGCCAAACCCGAAGCAAAAACTAAAAAGGGCTGAAAATAATACAGGCATATAGGCAGATAAACACACACAAATATCTTGCTTTATATATATATATATATATATATATATATATTATCGATTTTCTGCACTATTGTAAGAACTGCAATCTTGAACTTCTGAATATCGTTTCTTATGTCTTTGCTATGAGTGTATCAAATTTGATTAAAATCGGACCACTCTTTCTATAACCCGATTTTTTCGATTACCGATTTTCGATATTTATCGGGGGTACCTCGGCACAAAACCTAGCTGAGAACACTCGCATACGCTTATAGTACAACTGTGTAAATTTTCCAGAAAATCGGTTCAGCCGTTTCGAAGTCTATAGGTAACGGACACACACACACAAAGTTCCATTTATAAATAAGTTTAGATATATAATAATTATATTATGCTCTACAATATTTCTTGTATTGAGCAATTTTATATAAAAAAAAGTAAATGCCGGAGAACTCTGAATTGTAAAACTGCTGTTTCTCTTCACCTGGACACGCACACACATATATAATGTAGAATACTTGGTATATAAGCCAGGTAAATTCCGAAAGAGACGAACTCAAAAGAACTCAATGTTAAACTTATTTATTTAATTTAACAGTAATATAATCTAAAAAAAAATAGATATGTAATACGTATATCACAGCAAACCTTGCTGCTCGTCAGACACAAATGATACAACAGTTAATGTTCAAAATAATCCAGAAAAAAATATACATACATATACTCACGTACTCATATCAAGACTAGACATTTGTAACGGTAATCTACAAAAAACATTTCCTCGCTCATTCAAAAAAACCCCAAAGAGACAAAGAAAAAGAAATATAGAAAATTGATAAACGGAAAGAAAAGGAAAAGAAAGGGAAGGAGAACGAACAGTATAAAGAGAAAGGAATTTAAAGTTAACGTCTTAGATCGATCCCAGCGTCTATTGCAATTTATCTGCTTTCTTAGAAAAACGACATGGAAATTTAACATTAAACTTTAGTTTTAAATATAATGGATATATTTACGATAAACAATAAATTGTAAATCATACTTTGTAATACAAATTAAAATATAACCACTAGTAGTATTATAAATATAGTTAATTAAAACAATAAATAAAAATTAGATAAGAAAATGATGAATAAAATATTAAAATACTATCTTAAAAATATCTTAAATCATAGTAATAAATAATAATATATATATAAAATTTTAACAATCATTGTGTTGGAGCGCTCTCCACCTTTTCGACAGAAATGGACTGTTCGAATCACTATATAAAATAGTAGTGATTATACTTCGAGGAAGGAAGTCGAGTGAGCGAGTCAGTCGGGTATTTCCGGTATTGCACCGGAAGTGTTCTACTAGTCAGTCTATCATGTCTCTACGACGATACTGTATACTAATTACCTTGTTCTTTATTCTACTAATCCTCACGTCTTGTAAATACTTCTCTTTCCTGTCAATACACTTACTTTTATACTATTACGTTGTTTTGTATTATTTCACATAATTCTGTTACCCGACGTAACACATTGCGAATTGATGTATTAAGCAAAGTGGCATAAAATTGAACCAACGTACGAATTGTTTATCATTATCATATATCAGTTGTTAATATTCTAAATTTTGTTCAGACATTTGCTCTTTTCCTTCGTAATCTTGATATTGTTATAACAACATTGCGGGTGATCCATTTTTTTATTTTTCAGCCTTCCGCTGAAGTATAATTTGTGAGTAAAATGGCGGTAGTTTAAAAAAAAAAGGTCGTTAAAACACCAATTAGGGGAGCAATCAGACTTTGATATTTATAATACTTAACATTAAATTGCCTTTGTTTGTAAAGACAGGTGGTATGACTGTCCATCTAAATATGAAAAGAAATTGACAACCAGCTATTGATTATTTAATTATTTGCCCATATCTGGAACCCCAATAGGTGCTACCACCTCGGGTCAGGGTGGGCCTGGAAAACAACAATTAAGTGGTTCCATGCTCCTTCCAATCAGAGGCTTCGCTGCCGGATGCAGTTTATCGTCATACATATGATCCGAATGAATAAGTTTCTCTCATTAAAAAATATACATTTGAAAACTTTATGTATTAACTTGCCAGGTTTTTGCGCTTAAATAAAAAACAAACAAACTTTATCTTTGCGCATTTTCAATGAAATGTTAAAGACAATCGGGGTGACAAACCTGTTTTCGTGAGACGGGCTTGAACTTAAAAGGATATCAGCGAGTAAGCTAGGCGCCATTAAACCCGGTTCGCTAAAAAACAATGCCGAATCCGACATTATTTTATCGGATCGGGTTTTCTGTTTCCGATTAGTTTTTGTTTGTTGGTTTCTAATTTGACCCAGCTTACTCTTTTCTTTTTTAATCCCCTTAATGGGGCCACCGACATAATTTTCAACCGTCCGCCGGTTATGTGAAACACAGTGTCTATGTAAATACGCGCCATTAAAAATAGTTTCTTTCTTGTTGCCCTGTTTTTCTTTATTTGTTTTTTAAAGCTTCTGGAGTATCAGTTGGTATATTTTTGCATAAACAAAGTAGCTTGACACTTGCTAGTTTTTTCTCGATGGTTAGGTAAGTGGGCTGGAAACAAAGGTTAGAAAATTCTGAACTGATATTTACGAAGCTTAGCTTTGTGTGACATGAGACTAAGAGGAAATGACGAGTAGGAATATCTTTGGTAATTATCGATCTTATTAAAAACTTACAGCCTGGATAAAAAAAAGAACCACCGAATTACTTTAATTACAACAGTTTTGCTAATACCATGTGAAAGTTTGAGAGTTAGGAGAAAATTTGTAAAATTATTGAACTCGTCCACAAAGAAAAGAAAAAAATCTAGGTACCTCCATTCATTTTCGATATCTAAATTTAAATTGATTTTTTAAAAATAAAAGTTTTTTGAAGTTTTAACTTTAGCTTTAATTGAAAGCTACGCAATTAAATTTACTAATTCCAGTAAGCAAAATACCCTGGTATATTTCAAACCGAAATTATATTGATAGGAATCTAATTTTTTTTAATTTTTTTATTTAAAAAAAAATTTCAATTTTTCGGCCATTTTTCATCGATCGGCACATTTTGTAAAGAGAAGCCAATTCTCGGTTTTAAAAAATCTTTCAAAAATAAAATATACATCACTGACACATTTTTATTCAAATTACCGAATTTAAACGTACTTTAATCTGATTTGAAACAAAAATTTAATGCTTACTGCCTGAAATGTACTATAAAAGCGTTTCTTAATTACGGTATCCTTGTTATCGGGGTTATCATCGATTTATCAGAGGCGATAATTGACACGACGGACAGTAGCCGTAAAAAATGCTAAGTATGGAAACGAATTTAACAATCTTATTCGTACGCTTCGTTTTTTATTTTTAACTATATATTAAAATTAAAAGTTTAACAATATTTTCAGCAATTATCCAATATTTTATTTTAGTTAGTTTAGCTTTATAGCCTGACGTTTGAAGATGTTTTATGAAAAATAAAAATGAAAAACAATATAAAACTTTCTTTAAAAAAAAAATTTACAATTTAATACCAGAATAAAATTATATAACGCAGGGCTAACTCAAGAATTTATGAAATGTTATGTCATTTATTAATTTTTATTTTTAATATCTATTTTTCATATTCTTTTTAGGCACATCCACAAATTGTGAATTTCACAATTAATTTTTTTTAACAAATTTAGGAAATTAGAAATTAACATTTAAATCTTGCTTGAATGTTGAAACGGAGGGAGTAGGAAACACTGAAGTGAGATGAAAGAATTGTACCCTGTCGAAAATATTTATATAGTTTTTTTTTTCATGTATGGGACGCAACCTTTGAAACACATGACCTTTTAATGATATCTATCATGTACGGCTACCCTTAACAAAAAAAATACGAGTAATCAGCATGTGCACAATTGAAATGTTTTAATTATTTTAAAATCTATTGGCTAAATTATTTGTATTAAGATTTTCAATTTTCGATTGGTAAATGTAGTCTTCATGCATTAATTTAACACCGTAGCGTTAACGATGAAGGAGGAAATTTAAATATTTTTAAAACTTTATAAATTATATAAATAATAATAATAATAATGATAATAATAATAAAAGAAATCAATTCTTTTAAAAATACATTATTCATTCATTTTTTTCTTTTCAGACTATGTTATCCTTAATTTCGATTGTTTATAGAAGCAATTAAAATTTATCTAAATAAAACATGGCATAGTTTTATTTCATTTTTATTTTCGCAATTCGGAGCAGATTTTCTAAAAATGGGCTAATTTTGAAGAAGACAGTTGATTAGCATTCCCCAATGCCTCCTGCATTTAATTAATATTAGGTTTATGGGGAAATAATGGTGAATTTCTAAACATTTCCGGAAATTAATTGGTGGAGCGGGGCAACATATTTAAAATAAAGTTTTACCAAAATTTTCTAAAAATAATTACTTCAAAAATGATTTCAATCAATTATGAATAAGTTCTAAAAATTTAATCAAAATCCTACTATTATTTGATTTTTGCAAGAATTTCCAAATCAATGTGTCTTTCACCGGTAAAAAAAAGTGCGTCGCGTAATATTACGTTTGCCGTTATGAACCCTTGTAAAAATGACGTCATTTACGGACGAAAGAAAAACAAGATATTCTAACAAAATTTCTAACGTGTTAGAAAGAATCTAAAATTTAAAAAAATAATTAGAAAATACTTTGATTTATCCTCTTAATAATAACAAACAAACAAGCCGATAAAACTGTTTTTATTTAGTTTGGGGCCCTTTTCCTTCATGCTATGCTGTTTTTTCAGCGATTTTTTGGACCTCAGGAAAACCAAATGCAAATACAAATGTTTTTATAATTCATAACATAAACAATTAATTTGATTTACAAAAATTATTTCCTTTTTTTATCTCGTTTTTTGTATAAAAAGTTTTTAAACGACCGGAAATAAACAAGATACAGGATGATTTCTTAATTACTCCTGTTACTGCTTCGACTTAGACTATTACTCCGACTGCTACTCGGACCGAGTACTTGATATGTTTTTCTTTTATTTATAACTAGTGCATTAACGCATTGGTGAATACAAGAACATGCGCAAATATTTAACAGAAAATGCTCAACTTTTTGAATGTGCGTTACTTAAGGACTAAAATATCCGATAATTTAATAACGAAATAAACTTTGCAGATTTTATGTTTTAAATGCATTGAAATTTTTATCTTTCACTATAAATTATAAATTAATTAGATTTTAAGTTGTTATCCAGTTAGTAGGGATATTGTATCTTAATTTTCGAAGTAGTTGAAGAGAAAACTAAAAATAAAACGTACTAATGAGCGCTGGGATTGAGCTCACAAACTTCAGTCAACTAGCTGGAGACTTTACAAATTAATGGGGTGTCACATTCTGTTGACTGAAATAAGATCAACCACCGATGTTCTATATAATCCAAGGCTTTTTCTCTCTAGTGAATACTATATTTCCTTATTTTTTTTTCTTCCTAACCGAATCCGTGTCTTATGAACATTTCTTAATAATGTTATATTTGCGAGAAATCCTTTTTTTTATTAAACAATGTAACTGAGGTTTACGAGGTTAGCTAATCGAGATTTAATAAAGATGCTGTGCCCTTTGGTAGTTGTTAGCAATTTAATAGTAAACAAACATATGTTTGATTCTGCCACATCTCAATGTTAATTTACTCCCGCAACATATTTTTTTTCTGAAGGCTCACCTTGATACGCTTCTTTATTTCTTTCCTTACATAAGGTATTATACTCATTTACACTATTTAGATTGTACAGATTGTTGTTCTTATCTTTGTTACTATATTCACGACGATTCAGCCGTTGTATGTTCCGGACATTTTCAGGTGATTGAAATTTAGAACTTAACTCTTTATTTCCTCTCCGGCTTGGATTGTACTAGATATATTTATAGTAATAAGATGTTTCATTCAATACGACGAACAGGAAATATTTTGAGGTTTTTATTCAGTTTGTACGAACTATCTGTTGTGATTGTTTCGAACGCTTTCGGCTCATACTTTATCCATTTTCAAGGGGAATCATTTTCATTGTTAGTATGTGCTTTTTTTTTTTTTTTTTTTTGACAATCCTGTGTTACATGAGTGTTGTAATTCTGTTCATATTGGAGACTTTTGTTTAGTGTTCAAAACACAACCAATATGTCCTGATTGTTTTGGAACCAAGTAATGTCACGTGTACGTCTTTTTTCTTTTATAGGACCGCTTCTATTACCTTCAAGTGTGATTTCTTTACAAACAGCTCTTTTTAATATGCCAGTGTTACTTTCAATATAATAACTATAAAAGATGTACTGTTGCTGAAATTTTAAATATATTAAAACAAATGAATAAATAAAAATCTATGAAAAAAAAAATGTATCTCTGATAGTTGGAAATGAACTTGGTTACAATAAAAAAAATAATTAAATTACTGAAACTCGACATTTTTTTACTCACTTAAGGAAACTCCTTTCTTGCAAGTTAGATTGAAGGTAGCTTTTGCTTATTTTATGGTTAATTTAATTATTTCTTTTACAGTAAAAAAAAACAAAACAAAGTTTTTGTTTCTCTGTAAGATGATATTGGATAAATTCATCACGATACATTTGGTTTGAATTAAAACAATTCTATTTTGTTATTAAAATGACACTTAATTATCTTTTAAAAATATATTCAACGTAACAGGATACATATATATTACTTAAAGCAATTTACGAATGTTAAAAAGTCAATGCGTAGATATTTTTATTATGCTCAAGGCGTGAGAGAAAATAACAAAAGTTTTGTAATATCCTACAAAGTTTTTGTTTTTTAACTGGCTAAAATCTAGATACACCCAACAGGAAATAAGGGGAAGTTATTGGAGTCACGCTTGTTATAATTGCATTTACATCTATGCTACAAATATCTCCGGTATGCTTTCATCTTGGAACGTCATGTGGTTTTTAGGACAAGTTCTTGATATTTCGCCTAGTATAAAACATAGAAGCATTAAAATAAGCTATAGATGACGAAAAGGGAGACTTTTGGATTACATTCTAAAATTATAAAAGAATAAAAACGACAATAATATACGATTCACTCCCTAAAAAACTAGTTGTTACTTGAAAGAAAAATAGAAGCAATTTAAAAAAAAAAAAAGTATTTTATTGGTCACCTTGATTTATTTATATTTTACCGGGCAGTATTTCTCTCCGATCGGTTTTGTTAAATTCTTATATTTGAGTGTTCAGAAAGTAATTACCTTTTACGATAAAGGATATTAAAACAAATTTAAGTTAAAGTTATGTAAATATTATAAAAAAATGTAATGATCTTTATTTTCAATGACTGCAATCCAAAGGAAAGGCATATTTTTCGATTCCACGTTTTAAAATAATCTGAGTATTTTTTCCCGAAACAAGTTTGAAAGACTGTTTTCAAATTCTTTGTTTCTAAATATTTTCAACGTCAAAAACGTTCTAGCGATCGAAACAAATGAAAATCTGTATATGATTAAGCTGATGAGTATTGAGGATGTGGAAGAACTTCCAATCCTAACGATCTTTTATTTTCTTTTTCTTGTATTTGTTTTTCAGAATGTGACCTTGCATTGTTATGTTGAAAATAACACTTTTCGACTGGAATGTTTCAAGGTGCTGTAAATAAACGTCCTGAGTGATTGTCGTTCCATTTTAAAGTAACTCGTAACAGACGACACCTTTCGTATTCCACCAAACTTAAACCAAGGACTGTGAACGGAGATGTGGTTTCGGTGTTGGTACCGATTTCTCATTTCGCCATGAATTCTGTCTTTTTCGTTTAAATTTCATCACCTGTAACAATGATGCACGAGTGAAAGGTTAGCATTCCTGGTTAAAAAATTAGTTCTGTTAAAAGATAGTGTAACGATGTGTTCGGTACACAAATGAAAGATAATGAAGAACCCAAAATTTCCCAATTAAATTCTAAAATGCATTATAAAGTTACATTGCTGGTCAGAAACTGATAAACTAATTCCGCCATTCAAACTGGGTTCTTATTTGGTTGACTTAATACATAGCCGTGAAATATGTAGAAACTTCCGAACAACTTAGAATAAAAACGCGAGTTAATCTCACTAATAGTTACTTAGTTGTTCCGCATATTTACGACTAAGCTTAATAATTATAAGTTTAGTAAACATTGAAATCAAATAGTAGTTGTTATTTTCACTATATACAGTATTCGGACTATTGTCCTCATCTTGGTTGCCATTTGTAAGACGTATCGGTCGTTGTACGCCCCGGCCTTCTGCTAGGAATTTCGAACCGATCCCTTTATTACGATCACTGGGGTATATCATTCTCATTCCTTGTGCAAAGCCACTTTTGGTAGTCATGATTTATCTCTCTCTCTCTCTATCTCTCTCTCTCTCTCTCTCTCTCTCTCTCTGTTACTTGTAGCCTGGTATTGAACTCACATCTCTTTGAATCAAGTCATTGGAACTAACCAACGTTATATCCACTAGGCCATGTGTTCTTAAGGACTATAACAAATGAATTTTTGGGACTTATAAATCTAATGTTCAGTATCCATTGTTTTTATCAGAGTTCATATTGCATTTTTTATGTTAATGGTTTTCCCTAGTATATTTTACCAGAGCTCATATTGCAATTTTTGACATTAATAATTTTCTCTGGCACTCCGTATTACTGATTCCCATTTTGTATTCATTTCTATGCTTGGTCGACTTAGGAGGTTTTTGTAGCCTAGCATGTGCTGATTCCTTTAGTTTACGTAGTTTCCAGTGGCGTTCTCTATCTATTATTTCTTTATCCAGTAAAGGGCGGTGATCCCCTTTCACCCTCCACATGTGGTCAGCTACGCCTGATTTTTTTTATCTATCCTTATGTTACGGTCTTGCGATGTTCTTGTATCCTTACCTTAAGGGAGCGGCCTGTTTCTCCTTTATATTTCTTTTCACAGCTACATGGAATGGCGTACACACAGTCTTTAGTCATGTCCTCATCTGTTTGGGGGTCTTACTCGGGAGAGGTACCTGCTAAGTGTAGAACCACTTCTGAAGGTCGTCCTGATGTTATATAGACCACGGATTTTTTGTATTTTCTCCGATAACCCCTTCAAATAGAGTAGACAGACCGAGGCTGTTTTCTGAGAAGTGTTATCTTCATGCACACTCTCTTACACGGAACACGGTCATTTGAGTTATGTACCCTGTATAATTGTTACGTTGTAGGGTATCGCTTATATTGACCATTTACTGTTCGTATGATCTGGGTCGCCGCTTATGATACCTTTCTTTACATTGTATGGGTGGTGGGAGTTGAAATTGAGGTATTGTCCGGTGAATGTTGGCTTGTGGTATACAGATGTCTTGACCCCCCACTCTGTTCGAGTTATTAGCACATCCAGGAATGCCAGTTTGTTGTCACTCTTTTTCCATAGTGAACTGTATCGATGATCTTATTGAGTTCACATGTTTGGACTTTCTACTGGTGTGGCCAGAGTATGAAGATGTCATCAACGTATCTCAACCATAGAGTTGACTTTAGACCTGTGTATTCTAATCCCATCTCTTCAAAGTATTCAATGTATATGTTAGCCAGTGATGGTGATAATGGCGAGCCCATTGCTAAGCCTTTATCCTACTGATTTGTCTGATCCCAATCCGAAGTGTGCTGTTTGTGTGCAGGTTATCTAGTGGAATACTGATACGTTCTCCTAGGAATGAGTCCGAGGCCAGCTTGTCTCTGACTACCGATAGTTCTTCCACCGTGGGTACGTTGGTGAACAGACTCACCACATCCAGGCTCACCATCTGGTTGCATTGGATGAGAGCATCTTTGATAAGTTCTTCGAAGTGGGCGAAGTTTCGAACATATGATGGTGACTTTCTATTAGATCTACAAGGAAGCGACTCAGAAGGTGGTCCACCGAGCCTAGGCTGCTAACAATCGGCCTGAGCGGAATACCGTCCTCATGAATCTTAGGTAGACCATACATAAGGGGTAGCTTGCTGTAACGTTGAAACAGTTACCTGTATGTCCTAGGCTGGAAGTGATCCTTGTTCTTGATTAGCATCTACGACAGCTGTTGTTTTGTTTTTAACGTGGGGTCTTTCTTTACCTTGCTATAGCTACCACTTCTAATGAGGTCCTCCAGTTTCTTGTATTCAGTTTTGTCTATCACTACAGTTGCATTGTTGTACAAATGGCAACCAAGATGAGGACAATAGTCTGAATAATGTAAATAGTGTAAATACTACGTCATCTTAAAAATATAGACAAATAATTATTTTCTTTAGTTATTACGAGTAAATAGTGGCGTTTGGAATTATAAGGTACTTTCTGTCGCAAAATAAAAAACGAGAAAATCGTGCTTAAATTTGTTGATTTTCGAAATGTCATAACATTTGTTCTATTTGAGACTAGCAGGATAGCTCAGCGTTGCTCAAGTGTAATGAAACCTTGAAAACTAATCCATGGTCCTAGAGTTCAGACTCAGCCTAAAGAATATTTGTGTGAAGTTTGGTGAGAATCGGATAAAAATTGTGGATTTGTATAAAGAACATACAGACACGCACACACAAATATTTTGCCTATATATATAATCATCGATTTTCTGCACTATTGTAAGAACTGGAACCTTGAAACTTCTGAATATCATTTCTTATATCTTTGTCTATGAGTGTATCAAATTTGATTAAAATCGGACCACTCCTTCTACAACCCGATTTATTCGATTATCGATTTTCGATATTTATCGGGGGTACCTCGACAAAAAAACCTAGCTGAGAACACTAGCAGACGCTTATAGTACAATTGTGTAAATTTTCAAGAAAATCGGTTCAGCCGTTTCGGAGTCTATAGGTAACGGACACACACACACAAAGTTCCATTTATAAATAAGTTTAGATTTAGATTAGATAAACTACTCGATTTTTAAAGGAAGCTAAAAGTATCTACTTTATCGTACAAACACACTTAATTGATTTTCACATACATGTCGGAAAGTACTTTCATGTACTGAAGACCTCTCTCACCGATTTTCATTCATTTGTCAAACTAAGTTAAGATTAACATCACTTTCAAAATGGAGTAGAAGATCGCTAGCCAGCATTGCAGACTATTGTAGTAGTTTCGATCTTCTTCGAGGCACCCTCATGTTAAGTAAATGTCAAACTCACTTCATCGTAATCTCACAAATTTCTATAGAAATTAAATGGGTCTTTAGTAGATGTCTTAGACTTATGCCTTTGTGTCTGGTTGAACTAAAATTAGTAAATTTCTTCTTGTCGAGTAGCAATTTGCAAATCAGTTTTCAATATCATTACTAATGTCCGATTTTTGCTCGGTATCCCGAGCTGTGCGAGACAGCTTACAAGCGACCCTCATCAGAAATTACGTGACAGTTACAGAGAAGCTGTAATGTTTTACAGCAACAAATTAATGATTTATCTTATTTTTAAACAGATTTGTACTCAATTTTTGTATAAATAAAAGAAAATATAAAAGTTTAATGATAATATTAGACGTTTCTTTATAACGAAACATTCACCACTCATTGACCGAGCACTCAGTGCCATTTTCTTTTTGAAATTTGTAAAACCTTTCTCTGAAAGCAATTTTTCAGGAAAATAGGTTTCTCAAGATCACTACTAACGCTCTTTCAAGTATTGATGATGGCTTTCTTTCTAACCTTTTGTTCATCATCTTGATCATGCCATTATTTTATCTTCGAGTAACATGTGATACTCCTTTGGGTTTATTGAAAGTCCACAAGTGATCTGGTTTCTGATATGTTACAGTTCTTTGTAACTGTATAGCAACAGAAATCAAAACATTACCATAAAAACTTATCATCTAAAGTGTCATCTTTATACAACCGCTTTTTCAGGTCAATGGCTAAAAATGGCTTCCAGTGAATAAAGCCTGTAGCTTTTAGAGAGAACTATTCTTCCTTAAACCTTGTGAACTATCGCTACAGAATCACAAAGAACTGAAGCCACATCAATTGAGAACTTTCAACAGTAGCCACAACTAAAATGGATAACATATGTAATGTTCTATAATACCTTGGTCGGTGTATAATTTTATCATGAATTGTATTCTGCACCAGAATGTGTCGTTGCGTACGGAAACACAGATGTTGAACTAGAAATTTGTTATGACTAGCGGAGTCAAAAGGGTCAACGTCCAGCATGGTACGAAATGCATCGGAAGCTGCAAGTATCAGTAGGGACAGCCTTTTAAGTGACGTCAGCTGTCACAGAGATCACTTGAGTCGGGGGTTTGACAGCTGGAGAGAGAAGGGACCAGTCTTCAGGCTGATTCGCCTCGTGTGCTGACAACCCAGACCGAAACCTCTCACTCCATGGTCAAGTCACTGAAGAAGATCGAATAAAAGATGGTTGCGTATTTTATATACAACTAGCATCATAGCCCGGCGTTGCCCGTGCAACTCAGAACATTTTAGTAGTAGGAGAAGATGCCACTTTTTATTTTACATATTTTGTTTGAAAATATTTCTTTTGTTTCAAAATTACGGGGGGAAAATATTCCCATTTTTTGTTGACAAAATGAATTTTTAAAACTTCGGAATAAAAATTAAATATAAGGGCTCATATATATATATATATATATATATATATATATATATTTTAATAAAAAAAAGTATTTTAGTGGCGTTTGACACGTGTGATTTGGTTTTCTGTGACGTAAAATGTAGGAATAAAAATTAAATATAAAGGCTATTTTTTTTTGTTAATAAAATATTTTAGTCGCGTTTGACACGTGTGATTTGATTTCTGTGACGTAATTCAGCAACCATCTTAGATCTTAGATGATTTACGGAGCAAATGTAAACAATCGGTCTCATTGGCCAAAAAGTGCGAAAGGGAAAATTACTGAACCTAAAACTCAAAAAGTATGTGTCGACCTGGCTTCCCTGTAGATATGTGTCCCTAGAAAGTGTGAATGGCGTAGCTTAAAAAATGTAGGCGTACATAGGGAACAGTCACACACACTCACAGATTGCCTTTTATATATATAGATTATTGATTTTTGTCAACGTGAAAAAGTCGTCATTGTTTTTGCAGTATATTTAGTCGAATTATCTTGTGAAGAGATAAACATTTGAGTCTAGTTAATCGTCTTTGCCAGTTTGCAGTGAGAAGAATATTGTGAGGTTTTGGCCACAATCTAATTTCAGAGAAAATGGTTGCAGTTTTGGTCTCTGTCGAATTGAAATCCAGGGAATGCAACCAGTAATGAATTTTGATACACTGTTTGATTATCGCGGGATTTGAGTTGAAGTTAATACCCGACGAAAAGTATACAAGAATATGAACTTTGCTGCGAATATATATACCAGTCAAAGGGGCATAGAACAATAACTCGAAAAATAATGACATCAAGATTTTGACGTCCCTTCAAACAAAAGGCAAGGAAGGAAACTCCGTTAATATTAGAATAATCATAGATACTAAACTTGAGAAACCTATATTTTTGAACCTGAAAAACAGTTTGAATAGAAAGAGTTTATACATTTAACCCTCTAGGGCCATTCGTATCATATTTGATACAGTATGAAAACAAGCATTGAAAGAAATATTTTCCTGAAAATTTTTTTAAGAGAAATATTTTATAAATTTCAAATGAAAGCAGTACTGACTGCTCAGTCAATGAATACCAAATGTTTCCTTATAGGGAAATACTGTATCAAATATGATACGAATGGCCCTAGAGGGTTAAATCGAATGTAGCAGTGACTGCTGTCAATGAATGTAAAATGATTTCTCAAAAGAAAACGGCTAATATTGCTATTACTATATGTCTTATTAGGTATTTACCCAGCCTAAGCAATGCTACAAACTTGAGACTTCTTGTGTGGAATAAAATTGCTAGTAATAATCTACAAGATTATTTTATATCCCACGGTGTGATGCATATTGCTGACACCGCATAATTCAAATTAATTTAACTTTAACACATTGCCAGCATCATGGAACATGAAATGAGTGGGCAAACTCAGTTATAGAAAACTGTTTAAATATCATTTTAAAGTAGGTATTCTCGGAGATTTTGGAGCATTGAACTCATAGATTAATTATTTTGGAGTCGTCTTTGGTAAACATATGACACGCATGCACTGATTGTTGTTTAGAAAAATAACCCATATTCATTCCTTAAGGATTCTATCATTCGCACAAAGATTATTTTAAGGGTTGTTTAGAATTTTTATTTTATCTAAATCAGTCAATTGATTATTTAAAATAAGCGGTTAAACATAAATCATTCCTTTTTTTTCTTTTTTTTTTTTTTTCTTAACATGCGATGAATACGAAATAACACTTGAGGAAATGTTAAATGGAAGAATAGAAATAGATTTCCGATTTGGAATATCGTTTATTGCACTATCTTATCGATTCTTTTATCTGGACTGAAATGACATTAAAAACATTCAAAGCCTGACTGAAATCTATTTGCTGTTCTCAATTTTCAGATAATTTAGTAACCTCTCAAAATGCAGTTGTTTAAAATATAAATTCTAAAAATTATTTGCAAGAAGTTTAGCACGGAATCATTTATTCTCAGGAGTTGCAAAACCATTTTTCAAATACACAAAAAGAATTGCTGTATTCCGATTCGTCATTTTTGTTATCACGCACTAAATTCAGATACGAACATTAGATGTTAATACATCAATTCTTTAAGTTAAGCAGCATTTTACATGGCCATTTCTTAAAACAAGAGCGAGAGATGAAGGATATAATCTCAAGATTTGAAAGTAGATGCAAAACATCGATTCTATTTGAATATGCGAGACTGCAACAAATGGTGCGTTTACACCGTTAGTCATTTGTAATTCTATTTTTATATAAATTGAAGAGAAATAACTA
Source organism: Ascarosepion bandense (assembly GCA_037127315.1). NCBI lineage: Eukaryota > Metazoa > Mollusca > Cephalopoda > Sepiida > Sepiidae > Ascarosepion > Ascarosepion bandense. The sequence continues at coordinate 1,487,940 of JBBBDQ010000212.1, read as the reverse complement.
CCTGTGAAAAATGTCCTTAGTTCTGTTTTGAAGTTATAGTGTTTTTACTTTTTGAATTTATATTTGGTTTACAACATAATAAAACTCACAAGTAATTCCAGTTGTCTACGTTAAATTAAGCAGAGGCTGTACCCACTTCTTAATCATTTCACTTTAGTCAAGGCAATAACGTCACTAAGATGTAAAGGGTTACTGGGATGGCGCTTAGCGTTTCATTTAAATTTTTGAAGATGCGTGGAAATAAGAAACCGGAAAAGTTCAACCAGCGAGAAGTACGAGAAAAGAAACTATTAGAATAAAATGGTTGCATCTAGATAGTTCAACAATAAAATGTTGAGTTATTTTCCAATCTATAGCAGTTGAGGTACAAGGGCAAAAATGCTCATCAGAACAATTGTCACGAAAACATTTGTAGAAAAGACAGAGGGAAGTCACATCACGTCAGGGAGAAAGTGACTGAATTCGAGATGTCAGGCCATAATAGATTACATTGCAAACCTTTCTTTGGATTTTGTCAAAAGTATCGAGTTATATAGTCGGGTTACTAGAAAAGACATGGCAGCAATATTCAATGCACAGACGAATAGTAGATTTATAAATGTGCAAGATGGATTCTGGTGAAAAAAAAAAGTACAAATTCTAAATTTAAAAAGGTTGGAGAAATATTGCAAAAGAATGAATTTGATCGCGTATCAAATATATCAACCATAAATAACCATAAAATAAAATTCATCTGCACGCCGTGAAGAAATATAACATTCAATCTTCTGGAAAGAAATATCACTTGAAAATTGTCGAAATTAAAATATTACAAATATAATTTAGCATTTCATTTATGAGAATAATATTCCCGAAAAAGGTCAATATTATTTATTCTTATACCTCAGTTATTTCAGCGTCTTAAGAACAGGGTTACATAGCACTTTGTCTGATTTATTCAGTCAAAATGAGCTGATATTTTTTTGTCTGATATATTTTGGCCTAGAAGTGATATATATATATATATATATCAACATTTATTTCCTTACCATCTTCATAAGGCACAAAGTAGCTCGATGGAGATAAAATAAATTTTAGAGACACCTATTTAAATTCTATTTATAAGATGATAAAATATATGGAATTTATGAAAGTACTTTTTATAAATGCAGTCTGCAAAAACTGTAAATATTCAATAAATAAATAAACCCATCTACTAAAACATAAGAATCAGATATTACGAGGTTTAAACCTCCCAGAGAGAATCGCATGATTACTTTGAAAATCCGTACTTGAATTCTTGTCCTTTTGCTTGAGTTCGGTCTAAAGACGGAGATTTCAGACATGAGACAAGCCAATTAGTTTTCCAATAGTGATTACTTTATCGACTATCATGTGAGTAAATCTGTTTGGCCGCATTCTGATTTTCAGATGCGTTGCCACTGTGGGGGCCTGTCAATAAGTTTATCATTTCTCGGTTTGTTCAGTTGTGTTATTAACAATCTCCTTACTGTGCGGCTTACGGCCATATCACGTTGAATACACCGGTTCTCGCTCGATCACCGAAGTTAAGCAATGTTGAGCCTGGTCAGTACTTAGATGGGTGACCGCTTGGGAATACCAGGTACTGTAAGCGTTTAATGACGGATGTGCGTTGTGGGGCAGTGGATATCGGCTCGGAAAGAGAAATCGGTGAGCCGAGATCGAATTCCAGTTGAATACCCTGCATTCACTTAAGCACTGGTACCCTTGGGAAAGATATTAATCCATCCCTTCCCTCCAGTTATGGATTAAATAACAGGGTAGGACTTGGGGACCCTGCCCTTAAAAACAAATCCCAATGAATCTTGATACTTGAAAAGAAAAAAGGATTACTAGACACAAAACTTATATAAAAACAACAATAAATAAATTGTTGAAAGATAAACATATTACCAGCAATAAATGAATAAAATTTGGTTGGCAATAAATCACCCGCCGAGGTTGATATGCCATAAAAACAAAACAACCTTACTGTGCAGCCTTTCCATAAATATTCACTGACCTCTCGTGTAGGTTCATAACACTATCCTGGCGTGGTGTAATGGTTAGCAAGCTTGCCTTGCTAGAACCTATTACAACTGAGTAGTGAGTTCGATCCCGACTGGGTACCCCATACTTTCGGCCTTGTGCCACATCTAAGCGGCGCTTTCAAAATCAACTATCCTTCTAAAACAACATTTCTATGGCAGCTGTTTGTCTTTTTCATGCTTTTAGTGGTAGTCATTTTAAAAGAAAACTTATTAGGAAGAAAGAAAATAAACACAAAAGATTCCTCTTATGAAATTAGAACAGACATTACCTTTCGACCCACCTACGTATATATCATGAAATAATTCCTTTCTATTTGTAAATTCACTTTAATTTTCTATATGGTGACAAAACAGAAGATCAGTAGTTAACTTTGCTTAATTTTACTTCGTGTGCAGTTTAATATTGAATAAGTACTGACAACAAAGAAAATACACAGTAGTTTTATATTGTTATATGAATAGAAAGCAATAGTCACACACACACACACACACACACACTATATATGTTTTAGAACGTGTACATTATTTTTTAATATATGTCCTCGACAATCATATGTTTGTTTCAACGTTGGGTGCCCAACGTCTCTTCGGGAGGTAAAAGCAAAACTTAATTCGTCTGCTCCTTATATTTGGTTCATTGTTGTTGGGGTTATTGATAATGAAGGGAATGTGTCTTCTAGAGTTTTGTAGAGCCTGGTGTGTAAGTGCTAAATTGTTATTAATAGTATTATCTGTTGGAGTGTACGTTTTTATCTCTCTCTCTCTCATATATATATATATATATATATATATATATATATATATGGTGATCTAAAAGTAGGTGGACACTAAATGATATCAATTATGTTTGAGATTAGATATATATTTACTAATACAATTTTTACACTGTCAATTAAACTTTATTGCATGCAATAATACAAATATCATAGTTATAATGAATACTCTTGTAATAATATAACCGGTATACAAACCTATTCCACTTATTTTTGTACGTGTCGTGTATATATATATATATATATATATATATATATATATATATAATATGCAAAAGTATACTCAGTTATAATCCAAAGAAAGGAACAGTATAGTTAAATAAAGAAGACAAGAGGAAAACTATATTTTTTCGACTAGGCGCTTCGTTTTGCTATGGACTCTATCAAGACAAATAGATGAAAGATCCATCACAGGACGAAACACGTTGGTGGAAAAATAGTTTTCCTCTTGTCTTCTTTATTTAACACACATACACACACATATGTCTGTCTGTCTAGTCATTGTGAAAAACATAACAATCTACACTTCCGTAAATATAGCTATGCAGGCTCACACTAGTAAAAGACGGACTTCATAATAATTTGCTATGCCATCAGGTATCTGTTACTTGGTTCTATCTCTCTCTTGCTTTAAAATGAGATGTAACCCTACTGAAAAGGTGTATAACATTTAAGGAATCTACAACCGAGAATAACCCATGTTACAGTGTAGGCCTTAAACACACACTTACAATCACCGAACGAGCAACGTTAAGTTAATACTGAGATGGATGACCGCACGGCAATACTAGATGCTGTAAGTTTGGATGTATGTGGGTGGGTGTAAAGGATAATGGCTCGGAATTTTTAATCGAGGAGCCGAGTTCCAATTTCAGTTGGGTTCTTTATATTCTCTTGCGCACAAATACCATTCGGAAATGTATGAATCTAACTTTTTTTCTCCCAAGCTATAGTAAGACTTGTATCCCTAAATTATTGTAATTTTTTAAAAAATAACCTTGAATATTTTCTGGTTTTAAATTCCAGCAGAGGGGTGATACACTGCAGAAAAGAAATCGATCAATCAATTATCACAAAGTTTGATACAATTCCTTATCTCATGAGAGAATGCTATTTTCTAGTACATTTCTTAGTTGAATAAATGCTTCTCAAAGGCAAAATATTTGTCTCGCATTTTTTATCACTATAAAAATATATTCAAGCACGTTTATAAGTCAGTTGAATGGCTTTGTAAGGGGAAAATAGTGCCGCACAATGATCATAATACATTTTCTTTTGTAAAAGTATAGGTTTTTGAATGAGCTTGATCAGAGCTACGAGACGCTGATCCCATATTTTCTGAAACATGGCTGCTCTTGTCCATCTTGAAATCATTTAACTTGCGCAATCCAAGTAGCCTATATGTTGACATAATATTTTAAATCCAAAATAATCTGCCGATTATGAACAACGCCCTTCATAAAGCTTTTTCTTAAAAATCACAGGTTTCTGTTTTTCTAAGATAATCGGTTCCAAGGGCGAGCAAGAACACCCACAGACTTTTCACTATTCTAAAAATGCCTTAATTCAATGTGTGGAACGCAGCTGTCTCTGGTAGCTCACTGTCTCCCTACATGATATGGCGTCACTGCTAAAGCGGCTTGTTGTCCAGCTGATTGAAATGATACAATATCATTCTAAAGACATTTCTGCGTGTTTGTACTGGGTACTAGAAATCACTTTTCGTTTCAGGAATTTGCTTGTCCAGGACTTGGATGTAATTATCCAAGCTTCAAATTTACAGTAACAAAATGTAATTTCAATAAACATCTACGAAGTATAAATTTGCGTAACATCGTTAAGGATCAGCTATTTTTTCTTTATTGGAGTAGAAGAATAAATTTTAAGGTTAAATGGAAGAGAACTTGTTTCCATTAAAGTGAACAGAAATAAGTATCACGTATAGGAAAAAAATGCAACAAAAACTGTCCAAGTGATAATAGCACTAATTTGATTACTAACTTTATATGATTTAATTATTGTAATATTTTAATTACAACACACGTGTCCATAAACTCTTCGACCGTCAGAGTAACCACGAAACAGGGATTAAAATGTAGCTTTGATAAACTTTGAAATTTAGATTCAATCAGTGCTGCTTAGTGATCATAAAATGCAAAACATGGGCGTTGTATAAAAAGGCAAAAAATTTAAAATGCAAAAATATACCAGTTTGAAATGATTATTATTATTTACTTATGTTAATAGTGGAACAAATTATAACAATCATCATTACCATTGCAGTGTGTTAGATTCACACTCAGTATTTTGCCTTTGTATTCTTGTGCCAGACTTAGCTAAAGCTTACTTTTGTAGCCTGCTTTGTATACTTTTTACACAAGTGCCAGTAGTAGAATTTGTCCTTGTGCTTTTCACATAAGTCCCAGTTGTTGGTGTTAAAGTGAGGTAAAAAAAAGAGTATATCAAATACTGATTTTCAAGGCAGGTATGCAAGCATACCGATCATCCTCATTGGGTGGAGACTGTTGCCATACAATCTTCCTATTTTAATCCGCCATCTCCCATTAAGCATTACTCATTTTAACAAAGTTTCGTAAGCATAAAAAAAAATGACCAGATTCCATCTTCGGTCAATACATGCGAAAATTAATTTATATTACATTTATATCATATTTTGTACATTTATTGTATAAAATATGTAACAACTGTTACAGGGCCGTCTGGTAGGTATTGATAACATGGAAGCTAGAAGAAATCATTTCTAATGACTGTCCACCCCAGTGAACTCAGAAGAGTCAAGAATGTCTCCATATATACGGAGACCTCAGTATTTTTTTTTTCAACTCCATACTTAAAAAATTAACTTGTTCTGCATTTCACAACTATATGAAAAGAGCTGAGATTTTGAATCGAAGTTAAAGCATGACTTCGAAGTCGATTGCAAGAGCTCTATGGAACGAAAAGTAATTATTTTCAAATATTATTTCAGCTATTTGTAAAACTGAAGTCAGTAAAAAATTAACTATAGTTACATTAATATATTCAAGGGAAGTGAAAGGGTGCAAGGTGGGATATAAATTTACTAAGTGCTGTCTCTCCTCTGGCTTAGCTCAAACATCTCAGAGGTGGGAGTGGACGGTCACATTCAATGTCTCGAAAATCAAACTAGTGACGTTCCATTGTCATCAAACAGAACACTTACCGATTACAATCAACGGGCGTTCTCTCAGGGAGGCCCCATGCCTTGATCGTCTATTGGAATTTACTCAACTCAGGCCTCGAGGAAAACTCATACATACGATCCATTACTAAAGATTCTGTAAAAATGGTCGGTTCCCTGTATTGCGCCAATGCGTACTTGATTCTTGATGTCCTCTACATTTACAAGAGCCATATTAGCTCGTAAATAGTGTACTTTTGCCATATATGTACAGAAACTGCCCAGTATTCACTTTCCAATCTCGATAGTCCAAAAGCATCTCCGCGTCTTTGGGGGTAATAGATTGTTTTCCACAATACAACCCCTACCCCACAGAAGAAACGTTGCAATCTTTTCGCTATTCTATCGCTATTTCCATGGAAAATGTTCTGTCGGGATAGATTCCTTAGTTCCACTAGTTCCAAACTTCACGGAAAAGACCCCATGCCACGAGCATTGTAGCGAGTCACCATCATTTCTTTCCTACTCCATTGTTGAGATGTAAGTTCTACCCGAACATCTTCCCACGAACAGCTACATTGTGGAACCGAGTCCCAAGAGGATGCTCCCCTTGATCACTACTATCTTAACGGTCAAACTTAAACTTGAACAGGTTATCTTACCCACATATCCGTATAAACTGTGCCTTTTACTCTGTAATTCTCGACTTCGAGTGGCTCTTGGGCTTTGTACAAGATGAACATTATTGTAAAAAACTGCATAAATCTGCAAGTTGTTGAATACATTTGATTTATTCATAATCTCTTAAAGTACGCAGACTCGAAAGAGAATGAACTAAGTGTAGTATATTTCCATCGGAAAAATGGCATTGTGTATATCTAATCTAAACTTATTTATAAATGGAACTTTGCCTCTGTGTGTGTGTGTGCGTGCGTGCGTGCGTGCGATTTTACGTGTACTAGAGATCTGTGAAAAGAGAGGTCGGAGAAAGTGTTGGGGGGGGTGCGTGAAAGGAAATGGAAATAACGGTATATCGAGAAGGATAGACAGAATGGACACAGGAAAAGTGATCACCAGAGAAGAACAAATACCGAGAGGAATTTACGAACAGTAAGGGTTGTGAATCAAGTTTTCTTTTTCCACTGACGAACGAGTTCTTTTTTATTTTTTAAATAGTTTAGTATCGTGAAGTGATTTCTGCCGGTTATTTATAGACACCTAGTTACAAATCTTCAGACGCAACGCGCGAGCGCACACACACACACACACACACACTACCTGTTATGAATAGCTGACAAGTCCAATAGTAAAAGCTGAGCCCCGTTTCCTAGAAACAAACAGAGGAGATCGCTTAAAGAAAGCGAATGATGATAAGAGAAAGAAAAACGAAATAACCTCGCTGGTAGTCGAGCTACGACAAATGGCGGTTGATGAAATGAATCGTGAAATCGTTACTGAACAAAACAAAAGGCATAATTCATTGGAAAAGTCAGTAAAACACCCTCTCTTGATATTCCTGCATTATGCATCTGTATTTGGTTTGTCTTATGACAAAAACAAATAGAAGATAAAAATTAATCTTTTCTTTAATTTTTTATTCAGTTAATTTCAAGAACGTTAAATTTCGATAAAGACACTAAAAGCCAGTAAAGGAAATTGATGGTGAAAATTTGTGATTGGACAAATGGTAATAATATTGGAGTAGATAGACTACACTATCGCCCGGTTCACACTCCACCCACGTCTATTGAACAGGTGAAGAGGCTCACCCCTTGTTCCTTGTTTAGGATGTGGTCTCAGGCTTTCTCTTTTCCAATCTTTTCCCCCTGCGATTCAGTAGCTTTACCGCCTTGCTCGGGGTGATGTGATTAAAAAAAATAGTCATTTCTTTATGAGGAAGCATTCAACATCCATTGATCTAACAACCGCTTTCGGTTGAAATTTATACAATCTTTCTATTCAAATAATTTTTCGGGAGGATAGGGTTCTCCAGTACAATAGCTGTTATTGCTCTTTCTGGTACTGGTGTTTTTTTTGGTTTTTTTTGTTTTTTTTTCCTAAACATTTATTGAATTAGTGTGGCTATCAACATCTTTTGTCATTAATTTCTCTCACAGTTGCATGTGATATCCATTTTAATTGTAGGTGCTGTTGAAAGTCAAGTGATTTGGTTTCTGGTTTGGTCTGGTACATTTCTTTCTGATACTGTAGCAAGATTCTGTCCACAAGGTTCAAAGTTGGATGGTTTTAGTGATGCCTTACATTCATATGAAAGTCTCGATCTTATGAGGCTACTTAAGAACATGACTCGAACTTCTGTTTAATGTTTTACTTTTGGAGCAATTTGCTGTGTTAGTCGAAACTACCTTTAGCGTGGCCTGTTCTATATTTATTTTCATTATCTCCTATAATAAATTTGTTAAAACTGATTTATACACCGAGGTATTCGAAATATTTAGTATTTATTATTTCCCCACCTTGAATTTTTATGATGATGGATTCAACGTATGGAACATCACCGCTTTTATTTCAATTCTAGATCATAGTTTCTGTTTTGGGAAAGTTTAGTTGTTAGTAGTGAATCTCATTAATCACGTTAACAAATCTAATGTCCTTGGCTGTGGGTCAAACGTTGACATAACATACAGTTAAGGGTCATACGTGATACACGCTTGGGCGATCATGTCCGGAAAGAGACATGACTGACTAGCGAGAATATTTTCTCGCAGTAGGTTGCGATTACTAAGGCTCTAGAACCCAATCCGTCCTATTTAACCCATAGCTTGAGGGAGAAGAGGCAGATTAATATTTTTTCCACTGTAAGTGAATGCAATGAATTTAACTGAAATTCAAACTCGGCTCTCCGATTTCTTGTTCTGCACCACACCCCACATAACATTGCATACCGACATAACATTATGCATGCATAACATACCGACATAACATTATGCATGCATAACATACCGACATAACATTATGCATGCATAAATAAGTGAAACGTTTATAAACTGGAACGTTTGTTTGACAATATGAAATAAGTTTTTTTAAACTTGGATATATTAAAAAAAGAGTTGTGTAGATGAAAATCGTCACTCTAAGAAAGCAATATTTTTAAGAGAAGGAAAACTGGTTTTAAACTACCGCTACCTTGCAATCATACACGATCAAGGAAAAGAGTTCAGGAATAAACTCTGAGAATATATCTGGATCCAGAGACCCGAAGGTAGTCTGTTGTTGCGTCGAACTGCGTTCTGGTTATTCCTGGAATGACGCAAGTAACTTGGATAAGAGGGGAAAATTTGAGGTTTTATTTAAAATTCGATATGGGCACCAGTACGCATGTCTGTATGTATATATATATATATATATATATAATGTTGTACATGCGAATATGTGTGATTGAAATTTGCAGTTACGCATAAAACATACACATGCAAAGACATCTATATTCAATTATAGGCATCTATAAAATGAACACGTCCTAAATAATTTGTCTGCTGTATTGACAGTACAGTTTTTGTGATTAACGATTTTTCTTTGGGATTATGTTATTCGATTATATTTTGACGGGAAAAAATATTTTTTAAATTTGCTGCTTATTTTCTTTTTTACATGAAACGCGGCGGTTTCTCAGGCCATTATGAAATAAAACATCAATTTCTGTCTGTCAATTGGTATTAGGTAAGCAGGAAACTTATTTCAAAAGTCTCTTAAAGATTTTAGCTGATATATATAAAAAAAAAATCATTTCTAGTCTCAATTGCCCATTTCTTTTTAAATACGAAATCGTCACAGAAATTTAGTCCAACAAAAGAATAATGTTTTGAATGACATTTTTGATGAACCCATTAATTTAATCTCCAACGTTTGGATTTTATGCAAGATATTTTCTTTGTTTCATCTTATGATCATTTTTCTTAATATTTAGTGAGTTTAACATAGCATTGCACAATGGGTGCGTGGCCTAGGGGTTAGAATGTTCGCGTTCTGAATGTACGGTTTCTAATCTAACCATAGTCGATTAGTCCGACTTTCCAAGGTAATAAAATTGGCTGGCAAGATTATATATAAAATCTTGGGTGCGTATAATAATAATATATGCGCTAAAAAGTCTGCCTTCTTCCACCGAACGCCCATAGCCCAGAGCTAGAATCGCCGACTGACGCCAATTCAGTCGGGTTTCAATCCTGGGTTAAAAAGCAATCGGAGTCTAACCGTACTGATGAGCTGTGATACAGCGAAACAGATATGTCTGCGGATGACATATATATATATATGTGTGTGTGTTTTCCATGCACGCATTTAAATAGAAATTTTACAATTTTTTATATATTTACTATATATGATATGTGTGTCGATGTACGTACAAATTCTTATATATAAGCCTCCTGGGCAATGTACTTATCTCATCATTTCCGATCGTTCTGAGGTATTGGCTTTATTTTCGTTTGGAGTCGATAGTTATTCTTTCTGCTTGTTCATTGCCATTTCAAAGACATTTTCCCTTTTTCTTTCCTTGAACTGTTTTATTTTAATTTTTTGCTGTTTGTTTTTGTTTGCTTGTTTTTTCGATTTACTGAAATTACTCTCTTAACCCTTTGTCTAATCTTCAATTACTCGTGGTCACGTGAATTGACGCTTATTCAGCCCGTTAACTTTGTAATTCTTCCGCGAAATTTCAGTAACGGTCTTTCTTCTTTCTCCTCTCATCATAATCAAACACGCAGCGCCACCTGCCCATGTGATTTTCATTACTAATGCCTGCAAAAGGGCGTCTTGTTTTTGTCTTATGAATTGTATTGTCTGCATGCAGAGTCTCCAAGAGTAGCAGTAAAGATTGCAAGTTGCAAAATCTGAGGATTCATCTTTCATGCGCGGCAGGTGTCAGCCATTATTATGAGTGAAACAATTTTTTTTTAAATAAAAAACACAACAAAATGTAATCCAGTTATGTCCGTGACCTGACAGAATTGTTTCTTTGTTTACAATTATCGAGTGAACGTGGTGATCAGTTTGAACGTCAAAATTTTATTTTATTTTACTCATATCTTAAAGATATCTGAATCGTTATTGTTTGGAATGAAGTACCATCAAAAGTTCTCAAATTTCCAGCACTTTCCTTAATATTCACACCAACTTCAGAAATACTTTGTTCTTTTACTGAATTCTCTGTCGCCTTTGTTTTTGTATTGTTTTTTGTTTAAAACTTAGGTATTTTTCTGGCGACCCTTCCCAGTTCTCGGAAAAAGACTGGTATGACTGTTATCTTTCACAGCCTCTCCAGTTACCTCGCATTCCAGATATTTTCATTTTCTTCTTGGTCCATTCTGGGGTCTGCCGAAAAAAGAAAATGGATAGTAAGAAAGAAGATAAGCATCTCAACTTTGCCAGAAAGCTGAGAAAATGATGATGTAGTAGTTTAAATGACAACAAAAAGGAAATTGATGCTGAGCATCAGGAAGAGACAACTGAAGTTCCTGGGACATGCAATGAGGAAGGAGAGCCTGGAGAACCTGATACTGACTGGACAGATAGAAGGAAGGAGAGACAAAGGAAGGCAGCGGATAACATATTTGCAGGGCCTGATCAGGTGGATGACGGAACGGGGGTTGCCAGGAGCAACAGGAGCAAACATACTAAGAGCCACAAGGGATAGGGAGACGTGGAGAGCCATGATCACCTACGTCCTGAAGGGACAGGGCACATAGAAGAAGTAGTTTATTCTTCTTCTCTATGATTCTTATCATTATTCCGATTATTTACCGATTGATTTTTCACACCAGTACCGTTTGATGGCTAAAACTTAAGATCAAGAGGCAACAAGTTTTCTCTGTTATAATTCTCCACAATGTTTTTTATCTTAGTCTTGATGCTTTCGAGGTGGTTTAAATTCTTCATTGAATTTCTAATTCGTCTAATCAAATAAAGGCGTTTCAGTGTTCATCATTAATGATAATTGGTAAAATATTCCATATTTTTTTCTTTTCATTCGTTTGTTTAAATGTTATTTTGTGATCTGTTAGAACAGTATAATCAACGATCAAACAGATCTTATTTTTTTGTGTGCGACCATGATATTTTGTCTTTACCTGAACTGACTGATCCTTTTGAGTCTTTTCTTCAAATAGTTGGTAGCTTAAACATTTGGGAATCAGTAAAATGCAACAAATATTTTGACTCTTTGTATCAAACAACGTCAAACGGAGAATCACAATTCTGATTTCAAAGTCAAAAGCCAAACTATTTCGACATTTCTATCTTTCTATGCATGGAATAGACTAGACCTCTTTATTAATTCACCGGGTAAAATTTTATATCGGACGTCCTTTACTTTGCAGTTTAAACTAAAATACAAATTCAGAGTAAAACTACAAAAGGAGCCCAAAGCATTGCGTTTTTTATATATAGCCGCAGTTAATCGCAAAGCCGAATTTCTGAAACACAAACGCTATTAAAAGAGGCAAATATTCCCTGGTACCCCCTGTGCATGAATTTACTCGAGCTACTAAACTAGCAACTAGGTACCTCCCACCCTTTAACAATGAAACCAGTCAAATGTACCGGCATTTTCTACTCTACAGCTTCTTTTCTCGCACTTCCCGCCTGTGGAATTCCCTTCCATATACTTTATTCCCTGAAAACTACAATCTCCAAGAATTTAAATGCAAAGTCAACTGCCATCTCTTATCTTCTTGACTTACATCCTTTCCATGACAACCCTTGTATCATGTTCTTCTTCCTTTACACTCCACTCTCATGCAGCTCTCTTCACACCTGTATTCTCATCCTGTTCTTACTCATTTTCTGACTCCCCTGTAACTTGTTCCTCTTCTGTAACCCCCTACGCACCAGTGGCAGTTCTGCCTTGCTTGGGGTGAAATGATTAAAATAATGAAATAAACAGTAAACTAAAAATGATCACAACTTTTTTAGTATTTGCACTTTAGCTACTTTGTTCTCTTTGTATTTGGTCATTTGAAAATGGAATTTTTCTGGTTAATTCGTAAGTACTTTCGGGTTAGTATGTGTAAGTACATTTGTTTAGAAATGATCGGGTATCAGTAAACAACAAATGAAATAAAATTATGCTTGATAATTTCTCAGAAGATGGGAACCATTGCTTATAGTAGCAATACAAACTAACGATTTTTCCTTTTCCTGCATTAAACTGATAAGCTAACTTTCCGTTTGTCAACATTAAACAAAAAGAAATCTTATTGAACTGAACATATAATTATGTTCTTGTAATAACTATTCATGTACTTCACCATTTTCGATCTTCATACCCTTGATCAAAACGCTTACTCTCAGCATCTACGATCCAAGAGTAGCTGACTGTTCATGAATCCATTATTAATTCTAATTAGTTTATCTTACATTTTATTATTGCAGAACTCGTTTGCCAGTTTGAACTTTTCCTACGCTGGGCAGTTAAAAAAAAAATAATAAAGATTAGAACACAAAGAAGCAAACTTCGACAAGATTCTAACTTGCGTCTCGTGCCCTAAATGCATATCGAATGACCTTTGGAATCTGATCACCTAAATAAAATGAAATCTGCTCATATAATTTCCTAATTTTCTTTTCCGCCATGTGAGAGACTCACAACGAAATGAGATTTAAAAACGTACGTGAGATTACTTTTTGTGTATATGGCGTCATCTAAATTAACTGATTGGTGTGATAGAAAGCAACAATAAGATAAAAAAGATAAACTCAAAATTAATAATGAAACGGTTTCAAAAACATTCAAACCTTTAACTTATTCATTACTGCGGCAACTTGTATGGAGGAATATGTATCAAAGCTATTCAATTTCCATATGCATAAGATCTAGAATTAAGCTATTCACAATGTTGTTAAATACTTGCTACAACCATATTATAAGCACAGATAGCTTGATGCTCTTTGTTTCAACTTAATGCAGAATGTTAATGCAATCGAGTTAAACAAAGAAAATATTTATATTAAATATTGTCTTTCGTTAGGTTTCCATTGAGAATAGTGATTTCTCAAATTTGTAAAAATTCATAAAAGTAATAAATTTAAAAGTGGAAATATAATTTTCTATATTATTAAAATATTTAAATTCATTTGTTTTTTGTTTTTTTCCATAAATGTTCAGCATGCAATTTTCAGGAATTCTAATTATGTCACGACACAATAAGCTCTCGTTTTGTGAGAACTAAACAGTTAAACACACGCAGAATCTACCTATCTATCTTGAATAATTAATAAGTCAATGTTTTACTTTGCTTTTTTTAAGTAGCTTTTTTTTTTTTAGAAAATAATTTTCTGTTAATCTATAGATTAAAATGTGCAAAACAAGATGGATATTTAGTTCTTTCAATCCGATTTCCATGCAACCAGTTTTACCCCACCACTAAAGGTTCAGGAAACCTTCAATAAATCTTTACTCTTTAAACTCACTGGGAACGTAAAACTCTTTTTTTTTTTTCTTTTTTTTTTTTTTGATGTGGTGAGGTGTGCAAAAATTCCCACAAATACTATTGTTTAACGGACACTATCAAATTAACTCATTTTGGGGGTCGGGGCGATTATATCTGAGTTGAAACTGTTAAACTCGTGTGAGCAAATATCGAAAAGGCTTTAAAAAAGTTTTGTTTTTAATCAAGACAAAATATCAACTGAATATTGAACTGTATTGTGCTCAAAATTAACCACACACGCATTATATATATAATCATCTCATTCAAGTAAAAATAATACATTCAATCGAAATGTTTTTTTTTTTTAATAATTTTGAATTTGCTATACACAGGCTCATTATTTAAATAACTTTTCTGAAATAAATACCTTTCTCATTATAATGATAAAGATCGCCCTTAAAGATTAAAAAAATACTTCCTGTAGTATTCAAATAAGTAGACCAGTATAAATAGAGAATAACTGGAGAAGTGAGGAGGACAAACTTTGTCGTTTCAAAGGACACGGTGAGCTGTGCTACGACTACTACACATAAAGAAATGCAAAACTTAACACTTCCAGGAAATTAAATCGCTCAAATTGACAGAGAATTTTAATACGTTTTAAAAATCTAGTATTAAAAATTTACACTACAAAAAAAGTTGGGGGCAGGAAGAGTTTGAATAAATTTCCCCGGGATAATTTTTAACTTAAAGGCTAAGATCAAACGAAAAATTCTTTGCTTCCTAAACGTGATTAATTAACTAGTTTGGCAGTTTATTGCTTGTAAATCCAATTCTCGCCACGTGACTTATTAGTATGGTTTTGTACATGGACTAAAACAATATTGTCTGATATATGTACATATTTCCTAAATATGTACATATATCAGACAATATAATCACGAGTCAGTTCTCGGTGACAAACGAGTAGTAATTAAATTATCTGATCGATATATTTTCTCCATTTATTGTTAAGACATTTTTTGTTAGTATTTCTATTAAGTCTATGTAACATTTGGTTTGATATTTTCGTCAAATTGTTGGCTTTATCCTCCTTTTAAAAAGGTACGAATTTAATTAGGATATTTTGAAGATCACCTTTGTGACGACTTTCCAGACGGAGAGACCAATTCTGGTTATTCAAACATTTATTTTATTGTATTTGGTTTTCATGAAAACTACACAAACCATATATTCCTAAGTGCAAGTCTTGAGTAATCTTTCTAAGACTATGATATATATATATATATATATATATAGTAAATAGTGGGTAATATGTGTGAATAGCTCGCAAATTGAATTCGGTTGACATTGAAACTGAGAGAAATGTGAATAAATAACCTGGAAACAGTTAACAATTAATTATGAGGAAAAATTAAATGAAGTATTCTTTTATCACAATAAAGTCCCGTTTTATAATTAAGTTAAAATTCACAATAGAAGTATTAATAAAAATGAAATACTGTTATAAAATTCTAAACTCGAAAAATCAGCAGTCAACCAATCCGTGTCTTTATTGTACAGCCATCTTTTTAGATTCAAGGCGTATTTCCTGAATCCATATATTGAATTACACATTCGTGACTAAATAAATAAATAAAATAGGTCCCCCACCCAAATGCTTGCGTATGTTCAGACACAGAAATAACCGGCTCCACCTCCACAAAACATTATTATACATAGATAAGTCAGTGAATGAATAACCGAAAGAAAAAAGACAATGCGTGAACAAGGATTCGTCAAACTTTAAGCGTAAGATTTGACTGAATTAGCCACAAATGGTAAGACTAGATTTAGACTTGAATAGAAAACACCTGTTTCCAATAAATATAGTGTCAGCTGGTACATAAAATTAAACATACTTTCTTTGTCTTCGTATGCAAGATCATTGGCCAGTTTGGTTTGGGATATATCAAAATACTGCGCTATTCACCTGATCAACACCTAAATCTGTTATCAACAAACACATATGTTAATGATTAATAAGTATTATGGGAAATTGGCCCGTGGGACATTTTTTGTTTATAGATTGGCGGGAAGGAAAATAGAATTTTTATGAATCATCTTGTGGTAAAAGTTTTCTTTTTTTTTTTTTTTTAAGTGGGTAACGGTTTACTCTTAATGCAGCTGAAGTTTCTGGGACATGTAATGAGATAGAAAGGCTTGGAGAATCTGATAATCACAGGGTATATAGAGGGGAAGAGAGAGAGAGAGAGGAAGCAACGTATGACATACTTGATGAGCTTGAACAAATGGATGGCAGAGAATAGGTATTAAGAGCTACAAGGGATAGAGAGGTGTAGAAGGCTATGATCGCCTACATCCTGAAGAGACAAGGCACATAGAAGGAAGCCGGTTTATGCTAGAATTAACACTATTTTGGCCCAGTCTTCAATTACAAAATGACTAGATAACGTAAATAAGCCAATTCTGTCAACTTCCTAGCAGAATGAACCACCAAAAAGATGTATCAGAAAAAAAAAGTTTAAATTTATTTGGGAATTTCCCTTTGTTAATTCCCTTATTTGGTTTTGTCAAATGCATGCTACAATAAAATATAAGAAAGTAATGAGAACGATTCTGCACAAATTTAGTTTTAATTTAAAGATACTAAAAAAAATAGAAAAACTGAGAAAGACGCGGATCTCTAACGTGCAAATTTAATCATATTCCCAAATGAACAAATATGCTTAGTTTTATTTAAATTCTCCACTAGACAAAATGTATGTGTTTGTAAGTGCGTATAAAATCTCAGTGTAAGAACTGTTTTTATACAGATTTCAATAATCTGAAGCAGCATTTTGCAACTATGTATTATACGCGTATTCTTAACGAGGATTTTTCTCCTTACTTCAGCGTGTATACTGTTCATACATTTGTAAGTATACCCCCGCTTATTTTGCCGTATTTAATCCTAGGAATGAATTTTCCTCGAGGGTTGAATTCAGAGTTGCCCTTCTTCAGACTGGTTGCTACCCAAAGCTAGAACACTAAGTCTGTCTTGCTATTTTACCCATAATTAGAAGATAAAGATCTAGACTCGTGTATTTCCCAAGAGCATTAGAGAAAGAAGGGAACACACTTTCAGTTAGAATTTGAACTTGGCTCACTGGTTGTCGTTATGCAGATGACACAGTGTTGGTAACTTAGAGAGAAAGGAAAATACAAGAACTCTTAGAGAAATTAGTGAAAGAAAGTCAAAAGAAACAAACCTCAATTGCGAGAGAACAAAATGTATTGTTAGCAAAAGGAACAGTTCAACATGCAAACTAAATATTTGAGATGTCAAAAATTTAAATATTTGGGACGCGTTGCAACAGAGGATGGATAGTGCAACACTGTAATCCGAAGAGGCACTGAGACAGCTAAAGATTACTTTCAAAACCTAAGCAAAGTACTGAGAAACAGAAACTCTTTGTTAGAAATAGAAGTACTGAACTGTTATGTAACATCAGTTCTCCAGTATGGCAATGAATGCTGAACAATATCATCAGAGATAAAGAATTGAAGCAACAAAACTGGTTCTACAGAAGGATGCTAAGAATATCTAGAACCGAACATGTGAGCAACGACAAAGTTTTAAAGAAAATGTAAATCAAATGAATAGTTATACTTAACATCAGGAAGAGATAGTTGAAATTTCTAGGGTACATAATGAAAAAAAAGTACTTGGAGAATTTGATACTCACAGGACATATCGAAGGCAAGAGAGACAGGAAAAAATGGCGCATAACCTACATAACGAGCGTGAGTAAATAGGTGGTAGAACAGGGTTTATGAGAAATAACACAAAGGCAAAATTTATTAAGCGCTACAAAGAACAGGAAATTGTGAATAGCTATGATCGCCTAAAGAGACACAGTACATATAAATATTGTTTACCCACCCAATACACAAGAATACATACATCTAAACTTACTTATAAATGAAACTTTAAATGAAATTGATAATATATATATATATATATATATATATATATATAAAATTTATTAAGCGCTACAAAGAACAGGGAATTGTGAATAGCTATGATCGCCTAAAGAGACACAGTACATATAAATATTGTTTACCCACCCAATACCCAAGAATACATACATTGACTCATAAATACATATTCATAAAAGAAAAGTTAACGAAAGTTTTGTTTAGTCTGACACAGAGCGTAACAGAAGGTGTTAAACAAATTTTCTAAGACTGTATCAGTCACAGTGGAGTAAACGCCTTAGAAAAGTGTCAGCTACCAAGTAAATGCTTACAAACTTAAATATAAGTTACCAATATTTATCTCTCCACGAACAAGCTGAATGCTTATAGAATACTTTATAATAAAATGACTAATTTATACATCAGACAACATGATAGACGGTTGACATGTCGTAAAAGCAACCAACTCGACTATGAAAAAGTACAGTAGACGTTTCCTAAATACAGTTTCATCTGAAGAAGGTCACGATGATGCTGTACCTAAGTCTGATCGAACTGATAAGCAATGTGCAACGAAAGCAGCTTTAACCCAGTTAACATCACATAATCTAATAGGGTGTAGAAAAGTATTTGAATAGACCAACATCCCAAAATCTGACGAAATATCGAAAATTTTTAGTTTTTTTTTATAATAATATCGCCCCAAGCAAGGCATTTTACTGCCACTGTTTTGCAGGGAAGAGGAAAGTTATGAGAAAGAGTGACAGGTTATAGGGGGTGTAAGGAAGTAGGTAAGAGAAGGATGAGAATACTGATGAGAGTGGAGTGGACGGAGAAGGAAACATGAGAAAGAGGATGCAGGTTAGTGATATTGGAGATGACTATTGACTTTACATTTAAATTATTGGAGATTGTAGCTGTCCTCCCTAAGGACACAATAGTTTGCATTATTTACATTGCTCAGACTATTGTCCTCATCTTTATTCTCATATTTACGACGTTTCTTTGGTTGCTAGGAATTTCGAACCGAATTATTTATTTCGATCACGCAGGTCTATCATTCTAATTCCATTTGCGATGCCACAGCCGGTAGCCATGTAGTTATCTTCTTTTAACTTATTTGTTCACCACTGTTGTAGCCTGGTATTGAACTCACAACTCTGGGTCAAGTCACTGGAATTAACCAACGCCTATATCCGTTGGGCCATGTGTCCTTAAGGAGGCATGGCCCAGTTTGGTCGAGAATTTTTCTGCATCAGTTCATTTGTACGATGTATAAAGTGCGTGCAAATGTTTGCTGGCCTTTTTTCAAGACTAAACACAGTTTTAAAAAATGTATTAAATAAAAAATCCTGGCTTTTTTGCACGCATCTAATTCATACACAAGGTGTACCAATAAATTCACAGCCTTAGTAGTTAGATTAATTAACCATTAACTGCGTAATATTTGGTATATATCATTAATATTCAGAACTGTATTAAATGCATTGATAAAGAAACTGATTCTTGAAAAATAGATACTTTTCCCCCATTAAGCTGCGCACTTACGTACCTGCGTATATATATTTTGGTTGTTACTCTTGTTTAAATATTGATGTGATGCATTTGGAGACGCCATTTTGGAATTATGGGATAAATTTCCCCTTTAATCTTTTGAACTCTCTCAGGCGAAAGGATTCCTTAAACGCCTGCGCAATAAACTCTGTTTCCTTTCTCATTTATTAGTTTTGTTTTTGGGTACAAAATGAGCAAAATAAATACATTGAAGGATTTATTAATTATCAAGTGTGAATTTGACTTCCGAAAAAAAAGCAACGCCGAAACCAATATAGTTGACAGAAATTGGGAGAAATCTTTTTATTTGATAATAAAATGGAAAACAAAATGAAGAGAAAGGCAGGAATAAGAGAGGATTATAAAGTCCTTAAAGTATATATATATATATATATATATATATATATATATATAAGAAATTAATGTAAAAATGAACGAAAATGGAGAAAGTAATGAAATATGAAAGAAAAATCAAAACAGAAAAACGTCAAAAATATCCAGAAGAAAAAGAGGAAGAAGCAACTAATAAACAAAGAAATAAAAATACGAAACAAATAAAATGGTAAAAGAAAAACAGAATAAAACTGGTATATAATAACTGTTAGTATCTTATTTATTGTTTTACATTTATCCGAATGTATTGTCTGAAGATTGTACACTTCCGAAAGATTAAGTTAAGCACTGGCGAACTTCATTTGAATAAGTAAGCTTTCATTTGAACATCAACGACCGGCGTTTAGAGACTCATTACTGCATCCAGCAAGTATGTTAGCTCATTTGTGCAGTGTTTATACTAAACTTTACAAATGCAGAAAAGTATTTCTTTTTCGCTGTTAGGAAGACTGCGTAACATCTGATTTATTTCTGTCAAGACGATTTGATGGCTTTGAAGATCACCATGCATCGACCATTTCTTTCCTAGAGTGGTGATTAGTAATCTTGTAGATTACTCACTTCTTTGCGCTCGATCCTCATAGGAGACTCCTCTGTTTAGACTATTGGCCGGAGTAAGACAGTTAAGACTCCAGGAGTGCGTATGGTTAGTAAGTTAATCTCGCATTGTTAGTGTCCGATCATTATCTAATTATGCAGCAGTTACCATTCACTGGCACCGAAGAGAAAGACGAAAGCATCTCAATCACCAAAAAATAAATGCATCAGCAAGAACAACAACTCAAAATGCTAATTACAGGTCGAGGATACGAAAATTTATCAGATGCAGAAATTTAAACATCTGGGAAGTGTTCTAACAGAAAACGAAAAGTGCCCACTGAGATTGGAGGGCGTATTGGGGTGGCCAAAGGCGCATTGTAAAAGCTAAGCAGAGACAGGAAAATTTTCGTTGGAAACAAAGAAAAGAGTACTGGATTGTTATGTGATGCCTGTCTAGCATTCGCTGCCATATAGAAGGATAATCTCATCAAAGATGAGGGAAAGACTTGAAGCAACCGAAATGTTGTTCTGAAAAAAGTGATGAGAATACCATAGACCGAACATGTGAGCAACAACGAGATTTTGGAGAGCATGGAAACAAAAAGGAAGCTTATACTTAACATCAGGAAGAGACAGCTGAGGTTAGATTTCTGGGACACAATGAGGAAGAAGGGCTTGGAGAATCTGATACTCACAGGACAGATAGAGGGAAAGATAGGAAAATCAACGCGTGACATACTTAAGTTTAAGCAGTGGATGGCAGAGTAAGGTTTGGTAGAAATACCGAGAGAAAAGGTGTTACGAACTACAAGGTATAAGGGAATGTGGAGGGCCATGATCGCTTACATTCTGAAAGAACACGGCGCATAAAAGGAGGAGAGAGGGAGAGTGAGAAGAGAGACAGAAATAATGCGAACACCGTAAAAGAGTGAGAAAGAGAAAAAACATTTGGGTCACCTTTTGGCGTCAAAAACCGAAGAAATGAAGAAAAACGGTTAAAAGAACAACGAAAAAGTTAAGCAATAGAGAAAGAAAGAAAAACAGAAAAGTATATCCTAGTTGTAGCCGTTTCAGAGATAAGAGTGAAGCGTTTCCGTTGACAAGAAAATAAAAATAAACGCACGCGAAGGGAGCTCAAAGGATTCTTCTACTGGCTAATCTGATAAAGCATCAAACATGGAAGCCCAGGTTGACAGAAAAAATGACGACGCCAGCCGCATTCACATATTAATCTCTGATCCGTTTATAAGTCTGACATTTAAGCATACACACACACACAAATATATATTACACAATGCTGCACGTGTAGAACCACTGTAAATTATATACTCATGTTAATGCATTATTTATTAAACATCATAAATTATTATCGGTATTCATGGAATGTAGGTATTGTCAAATCGTTTGGAAATTAACGCTTTTGACAATACCTGAGTCATTATCAGGCTCAGAAACCATAATTAAAGTATAAAATCTAGAGATAGCTTTTTTCAATCGTTTCCTTTTGTGCTATGATGGCATAAGCCACAAAGCGTTCTACTTTCACTAGACAAAAGAGATGTTAAATGTGTCAAAATTTTAATTCTCACATTAAAAAAAAATTATAATGGATTCTATTACAGCAATAAAACAAACATATAAAAAAAACATTCATAACGAAAAGGAGTTACAAAAATTGATAATACCGAAATATAACGAACAAAAAAGCTAAACCGGTTTATCGATCTCTCTCATCAGAACAAAAATTGAAGATAAGCATATGAACATTTACTAAAAATATGTTATATGCAAACAAAAATTATGACATTGAAGGTTAGCTACCTTTTAAGCTCACTTCGTCCGCTTAAAGTGAGATGGCTGGTCGGACTTAATGTACATTGAATCCAAACCTTAAGCACTGTGAACATGTTAGTCCTATAAAATCGAGCACATTGCTGATTTTTAATTAAAAAAACAACTGATACATTAACACACTTATGTAAATTTTCCACATTTATCTTACGAATATTGGCTGAGATGTGTTGGATAATTTGTGTCTTTAGTCTTTGACTCGTTCTGAACTGACATCTGAATTTGTAAATTACAGAACTAATATGATAGTTAGGTCGAACATTCACCTGGGTCGTTCTCAAAATAGGCCGGTTCCCAAGAACATTACGTGCATTAGTGGAAAAATAACTTCTTAAACCAACAGAAATTTGCTTTACGAATCTTGCACTCATCCAAGCAAGTTTGGACACTGAAATGTCTCATTTATTTGGCAATTAATTACATTGTGTACAGGGGAATTTCGCTTCTATGTCATAATCATAACACACAAATTTTAAAATCATTAGTCCTTGAATTTTTAGTCTTCTGAGTATAATAATGGCCAAGATAATGTGTGAAAGCAGTTAATAAAAAAAAAAAACGTTTGGACAATACTTAGGCAGTGAATCCAGACCTATGAAGGCTTTTACGCAAACAAGAAAAGTTAATTCTTTGCTTTTTCACTAATTTCCTAATCACTGGCCTTTAACAAAAAACGCATTAATAAAGGCATTTCGACTCACTACATGTTATGTATTTATGTATCTGTTTTTGTACTTTTATCAGTATATACTTACATACATCGACTTGCCTCACAGAGCATTACTGCTCTTTAAGGAGTTTGATCCCTAATAGTTTTTTTTTGTGCCAGATTAAACTGAGTAAATACCTAAACTTAGATACGTCTATGTGTATATTTACATGGCATATCAGTCAGTCAGTTAAGTGCCATACGTGATACGCTTCAGCGATCATGTCTCTTTCGATCCATGACTGACTAGGCAAAAGATTTTCATTTCTCTCTGTGGTAGAGACCAAACAAGACTATAGAAACTCATAAGATTCATACTTTTCTTTAATGTATTTGTGCGTAAATGAATGCAACGAATTCAACTGGAATTTGAACTCTGCTTTCCGAGTTCTCATTCCGAGCCGATATCCATTACACTAATTTTCCACCCTCAATTATTTTCTTGGTTTTCTTTTGTTCAATTGCTCTGTGTGTGTGTGTTTGTCTCTGTATCTCTCTGTGCCTCTGTCTCACGCACAAAGTTTCTCTCATCCTCTCTCTTATGACGTCATCATTTTTATACTTTTAAGATACTAACCTCTTCTAGTTCTATTATGGAAAATTCCATTCCTGTGACAACACCTAAACATTAGAGAACACCTGCCGACACACACCTACAAAGCCTCAATGATGACACTTGTGAGAACAAATTGTATAACCAAATGCAATAAACAGTTTCTGTTTGGTGACCGTCTAAACTACAATCGGTAAACAGTCGGCTGAAGTATCGAGCAGCAAAAACACAAGAGCAATGAAACCGTGTAATTCTTTTACATATGTACTGGTTGTGTCTTTACTCCAGTACCAAGTAGTGGCTTTCACTAAAGATCAAATGACGGCAATCCTTTTCAACACTTTAGCATCCTCCCTATAAATTTCGACTTTAGTAATGCTGTCATTTGGATCATTTCAATTTTTCTAATCATTTTCAATATGAGAAAATTTCAATCACGCTTATAACGATTGAGAATAAACATCAACTTTACATGCCGCAATTTTTCAAGTTTCTATTTCTGGATTAGAGCTGCCCAGTACTCATTTTCCCCAGTACTCATTTTCCCCAGTACTCATTTTCTAGCCTTGATAGAATTCAGAAACGTCTACGCGGTCTTGTGGATGATTAATTACTTTTCACCCTGCAACTCCTTTTCAAGAGACACATCATTGCAAGACTTTTCAAGAGACACATCATTGCAAGACTTTTCAAGAGACACATCATTGCAAGACTTTTCAAGAGACACATCATTGCAAGACTTTTCAAGAGACACATCATTGCAAGACTTTTCAAGAGACACATCATTGCAAGACTTTTCAAGAGACACATCATTGCAAGACTTTTCAAGAGACACATCATTGCAAGACTTTTCAAGAGACACATCATTGCAAGACTTTTCAAGAGACACATCATTGCAAGACTTTTCAAGAGACACATCATTGCAAGACTTTTCAAGAGACACATCATTGCAAGACTTTTCAAGAGACACATCATTGCAAGACTTTTCAAGAGACACATCATTGCAAGACTTTTCAAGAGACACATCATTGCAAGACTTTTCAAGAGACACATCATTGCAAGACTTTTCAAGAGACACATCATTGCAAGACTTTTCAAGAGACACATCATTGCAAGACTTTTCAAGAGACACATCATTGCAAGACTTTTCAAGAGACACATCATTGCAAGACTTTTCAAGAGACACATCATTGCAAGACTTTTCAAGAGACACATCATTGCAAGACTTTTCAAGAGACACATCATTGCAAGACTTTTCAAGAGACACATCATTGCAAGACTTTTCAAGAGACACATCATTGCAAGACTTTTCAAGAGACACATCATTGCAAGACTTTTCAAGAGACACATCATTGCAAGACTTTTGCTAATTCATTCCAATTTCCATGCCATATGTTCAAAAGAGCTCTTGCTCCATTGATTCAGACCTATACACCCACGCAACCGGGACGTATCTTTCCCAGTCCCTTCCATTTACTTGCTTCCCCGACAGCCATAATCTCCAAGAGTTTAAATGTAAAGTCAATAATCATCTCCTATCTCACTAACCTGCATCCTCTCTCTCTTGCACATTTCTCCTTGCACTTCACTCATCAGTATTCTCATCCTTCTCTTACCCACTTCCTCACACCCCCTATAACCTGTCACTCTTTCTCATAACTTTCCTCCTATGTAACCCTCTGCAAAATAATGGCAGTAAAATGTCTTGCTTGAGGCGATAAGATCATAAAAAAAAAATTCCCTGCGTATTCCATTGATAAGAGAGCAGTTCTTTTCAAATAGCTTCGTTCCAAGAACCACTAATTTATAGAACAGACTCCCGAGGGGATGCTTACCTGACTGCTTAATCTCTCCGACCAAGGGTGAACCGTTACATTTCCTACATATCGTCATAAACTGCACTTACGTTCATACATTATCATCTTCAGTAACGCTCTAATTTGAGTGATTTGGGGACCTTGTATTAGATGAACAGTAGTAAAAGTTTTAAATATCTAGTTTGCTTTATTTTAGGTCAGTCGATGTTCAGCCTCAACGACATTTACTGACAGTTCTTATTTTCTTCGTTTAAGATCATTAGAGATTTGCTCTTGCCTTGGAGAAGGTGATATTATTATTATCATCACTATTATTATTATTTTTACGATAACATTTATTACCAGACAGATCCGGCTAACAATTTTAGAGATCTTAAATTCCTTAATATAAGTAACAACTTTATATATCATGATCATGAAGTAGAGGAGTAATGATTATTTATTTCCATACATAGATGTTTTATCGTTATCATTGATTCGAAGTCGATCTTTGTTTGATGTCTCATTCGAATCCAAACGAGGCTCCCTCTTTCTTCTTTCATGTTTAATGAAATTCTAACAAAACCTTTTGCACAAATAACTATTTTCTTTTACTACATTTTATGAAATTGTCATTGGTTCAATAAGATAAAAAAATATTGCTCTTAATATCTCGATTCTCAATATGAACTTCTTAATGACATTCTAACAGCGCGAAAAAATAATCGACATAATATCTCAATGTTATTAAGAAAATAAAGATAATGGTTAATCACTGATTTTATGTCAATTAAAAAAAATGGAGACATTTTTATCTTGCAGTTTCTAAAAAATCTGAAAATCAAATAAAAGTACAAATTGCATTCATTTGTAATTAACTTCTGGTTAACAATACAATGAGATTTTATTTTCGTTATTAACCAGAAATGCCTCGTACAACTTACGAATTTCATAAGGATTTTTACTTAGTTTAGTTGATAAGTTATTGGTTTAGAAATTGCTTTACGATTCTTGCACATAAGAACGGGACTCTGCAGCTTTTCTTCATAAAAGTAAACTTTTCGTCTTGAAAAATTAAACATTGATCATTTAGATTGTACTTCAGATTTTGAAACAGGCCATTATGAAGGGGAAAAGGATATCACGACCCTCTGTGGGATGAGTTTGAAATAATGAAGAGCCTCACTGGAAAATACAACAACTTCAGGAATCAACGCATATGTTAGACCACAAAAATCTCCTAAGCTGGCCAAACATAGAGATGAATATCGTATGGAAACTAGTAATATAAAGTGTCAGAGAACAGCAACACATTTTAAAATGAACTCTGGTTAAAAAAAAAAAAAAAAAAAAAAAACCTTTACTGAAACATTAAGTTTAAAATTCCAAACATTCATTCACTGATGTCTCGGTGGATAAAGGCATCAGTTGAAGTAATTCACTGAGTTAACCCAAAGAATTGTGAGTTCAATACCTGGAGGCAGCAGAGGTGAACACAAAATTGGGGTGTTGAGTTACTAAAGGGAAATAACTGAAACTGAGATATCCCGAAAAGACATGATACGTGGAACTAGAACAATCTAACCTGGTGGATGAAATAAGGGGTTCGATATCACCTGAAGAAGGACGAAACGTTGTCAATATAACAATAAAGTTGAGGACAACAGTTCAAAAAATGTAAATAGTTAAATACTTCATCTCAGAAGTATAGACAGAAATGTGGTTGTACATAAAGATGATGAGAATACCATTGATTCGAACATGTGTGCAAGGACGAAGTTTTAGAGAAAATTAAAACAAAAAGGAAAATTATACTTAACATCAGAAAGTGGCAGTTGAAATCTCTAGGACATATAATGTGACACTATCTCACGCGGTGATGCTTTCCCTTCTCCCGCGGGGATGCTTTCCTTTGGTTGGTTTAAAACAACGGAGAGAAAAATTGATATTGGTGTATTAGTGAGCCTAGGAAAAAAAATAATTTTAGTACCATCAAGTGCTTCTAAAAGCACGGAAACAAAATAAAGTTATTTTGGATAAATATACATTTCTCGTCTTTCATAATTTACGCCTCTATTCATGTTCAATATGGATTCCTCTTAAATTTGAAATGTATTCCGCTAATCTGAAAAGCGTAGACAAAACAAGTGTCAGAGTGATTTGATGAGGTCACCCAGATGCCAAGGTCACTGTTGAATACACCAGTCCGAAATAACCCGACCTGAATTCAGTTCGGTGTGAGTTGGCATGATCTCATTGATCGAGCTAAGACATCCGCAAATCGAAGGGGCGGAGACCGATTTTCATTGGCCGAAGACTGTGAGCCGGCCGGATCCCCAGAGATGCTCGACATGAAAAATACAGTTGGGAAGCAGTTTTTTCGGAGTCTGTAGAAGTTTTTCGAGTTCGGGCTGCTATCAGTCGAAATGTAGCGGCTGGGGGGGAAATGGCCCAGCCGGGGAGCCATGACCCACGGCTGGTCGCCTACCATAGAACTTATGGCTAAAGAGTTAATTTCAAATGAAGCCTGCCACAAATTAACTCAAAGAAGTTAATTTTGAATAATGAGCCATCGACATGAAACCCGAAAGAACGTTGTTATTTTTTTTATCACGGGAAAATCGAAAATTCTGAATCTTCGTTCGTTCAATCTCGGCAAACTCCGTTAAACTCCGATAAGGACCCGTAAGAACTTTGCTGTTTTAGAAGTTACATAGGAAAATTGACAATCCTGATTATAGAGAATTAATGAAAAAACTTTTAATGAAATACAAGAGAGTTTGGCGAATATTTGAAGAGATCTGTTTATTTCAACGCTAACGAAACTTAGACATTTTGCTTGAAGATTAGAAGCTTTGATGCTTTTGGCGAACTTTCTCTCTCCGTTGTAAAAATCATTTTCGACGATTGTATATCATTTTCGACAACTGTATTCTTGGGAAAAGACAGACATTGTTTTTTTTTCTTTATATAAAGCATTCTACGTAGCTCTCCAGGCGTGTTCGACTTCGTTCAGTTATTATATTATTTTTTTTTTTTTTGGTGCCGTGTTTATTTATTTATTTATTTTTTTTCAACCTACAAGTGTACACCAGTGTCTGGACTGGCTAAAAGGGACGACTATTAAGATTGCAAGACGTGACCTCTGGGATCTAATCACAACGTGGGACAATGGTCCGTTGTTGCAAAAGACGTCCTGTAGTCCAGCTTTTGTGACGACATCATCGGGCAGGATCGTCCCGACCAGCCCAACAGTACGACCGGGTGGCAGTGTCACCACTGGGATCGTCATGACGGTCGGCGAGGACGAGCGTCACATTAGACAGCCAGCAAGGCTGAGGCGTCACATCTGGTGCCGTTTCGATCAGGATCTGGCTTGAGGGCAGCAGTCCGGCGTGCTGCAGTGTTACACAATGGGTAAAGAGGATTTCTAAAAACTGATTTTCACTCTTACGTAGCTCCCTGCACATCAGTGGTGTTACCGTCTTGCTCGGGGTGATATGATTAAAAAAAAAAAAGAAGGCAGGTTCGAGGTAAGAGTCAGTTAATTGCCATACGTGATATACGCTTGGGCGATCTTGCCTTGAAATAGACATGACTGACTGGGCAGAAGATTTTCCCACAGTAGGTTGCCATTACAACGCAAAACTTAGTAATCTTGAGTACATGGATAGGGGAACAAGGTTTAGGGGTCAGATAATAAAGACAAAATTTATTAAGAGCTACAAAGAACTGGAAGTTGTGAAGAGCTATGATCAACTACGTCTTGAGGGAATAGAGTAAATTGAAAATACAGCGTTTCCACTTATGTTCATTTTTCGGTGAACTACAAATTTGCTATTTAATTCTCAATTTATTTTTACAAAAGACAAAATTAGACATTTTGCTTTGCGAGAATTTAGGTGCAGACGATTTTAGTAGCATAATATTAGAAAAACTGATATCCAATCAAAATGAATCTGTATTTCCAATAAACATCGTAATTCTATGAAATATTCGTAGTATATTTTTTACAAAAGGTCAAAAGAAAGTATAGCAGGATTTATTTTTCATAATTTTTAAATATAAATATATTTATGTGCTTCCATACAAATAATATTTGCTTCATACAATATTTATAACTTCGAGATCGTGACATTTTTGCCAGATTGTACAAAAAGGTTCCATTCAGAGAAGATAAGGCTTGCTTTTTCATTATTAAGCAACGACATCCGGTTGTATTTTTTTGACACTATTGATCGACCTCCTGTAAAAAAAAAATACGAATTATCTTCGTAATGACGACCTTCATTAGTGACGTTTATAAGTTAAAGAACTGTAAATACTATTTCATTTAACTGAAAAGTAAATGATATCTTTGCCTTCGACAGAATGCACCACTGACACGTCTGAAGAATTTCAGTCACCGAACGTTTTCATGGGCCGATGCATCCCCACAAGTGGCCAATCAACGCTATAGAACTGTCTATTGCGTTATTTAACCCATAGCTGGTGAAAGAAAAGTTGGATTCATACTTTTTCCCCTCCATCTGTGATGGAAGGAAAAAGGATAGTCATCAGCCTCTGTCAAAATAAAGTGAAAATATTGAACAAGGAAGAACACTAGAAAATTAGACATCAGAAAGAATCACTGTATATAATAGGCTATGAGGACTTTCTTAATTGGTCTAGCAGAGAAATAAATACGATACGGAAGCCATTAATAAAGAAAGATAAATGACAGTAAGTCAACGGCAGTAGCAGCAGCTGTGACAAAAAAAAAAACTTTCAGTGAGTTCAGTCAAACATGACAAAACCTACCGATTATCTTCCTCAACTTTTACCTACATTCTCTGAAAATATTGATCATCGTTCGATTGATCTTATTGGACGCGGCGAAAAAAGGGATCGAATGATCGAAGTAATTTTGTATTTGGTTAAGTGTCCATTAAATAAAGTCACTGTCAATCACACTGTTCACTTAAATATTGAAACGCATAAAATGGCAGAAGACGGCAGAGGCTATAAAAAAAAAAACACAATCTTACCATTCTTTCCAGAATGACACAGTCACCAACTGTTTGCACTGTTCTATGATTCCGACAATTCTGATAAGTATTATTTTATCAGAATATTAAAAAAAATATACAAGTTTCAAATAAAGGATTTAATATCTATATTTCTTTTTAAAATCCGATACTTCTTAATTTATGTACCGTTCCTTTTCATGATGTCGTTGATTATTTTAATACAAATCAACAAATAAGTAAACAATTAAGCAAATTAACTAAATTAACAAACTACGAATGTAGACATGCACAAGTAAAATTAATAATAAAGTCATCAGTAATGAATAACGAGTAAAATAAGTTCACAAAAAATACTATAAACTAGTCACAATTATGTCTACTCAATAGCCCTTAGAATAATTTGTAACATAAGCCTTACCACCCAACTGTCACCGTTAGAATAATACAATAGACCTACTTATAATACACCATTGGCAAACATATATAAATAGTCGAGCCGGAACACAATACACATGGCCTGAAGAATGCATTTGAATTGTACATACGGGGTTTTTAGTTAGGATTTCATGGAGATGCTGAGGTATTATGGTGGACGTCGTAAGAGAGGTAAGTATGAAAGCGTTGTTTTGGTGTATGCAACACTGCGGCATGCTTGGGTCAGTGATTGTGCCTAGCTAATATAAAACCTATAAGACCAGTCTTCCCCATTCTCATTTTCGGCCTTGTGCCATGTTTTTTTTTGTAGAAATACAGAAATAAACATTCGCCTGAAAATGCGTTTAAGCCTGAAACACTGTCGCCGCTAGGTAACGACATTCATGTCAACTGACATATACCTTCAAAGAAACACGGTAACTAAGATTTAAAATGAACTTTTTAAAAATTAAAAACTTTCTTTGAGGCTTTTATTTTAGTTTTAATTTGAAGCTAACACAATAAACATAATACCTTGCTGTATTTCAAAACAAATTTAACTGAAAATTGTTTGTCTTTTAGAAATCGCTAAAAAGTGTTGATTTTTAGCCATTTGTAACCATCTTTTAGCACAATGCAATTTTCTTTATTAAAAAATCTAAAAAAAATTAAAATATACTTAAATTTTATTTGAGGGATACTAGATGATTTAAAGTTTAATTAAATAAAGTTTGTTTCAAATAATCTAATTTTTAGTTTAAAATATTACAGAAATGCATTTTTAACACAGGGTGGCGTTTTTATTAGATGTTCACAGTTCTGTTGAGGGCTGGAAATTTAACGAATATTTTCTACGGGGGTATATCTGTAAAAACTACTTATTAATGAAAACAATTCTTGTAAAAATTCATAACTCATCAAAAATTCTTTTCTTAAGACAATCGTAGTCATGATATATCTTATTCTAAAAGCAATTAAAATACTTCCTAATTAAATAATGTCTTAGTTTTATTGCATTTTCAGTAAAAAAAATTTCTTGTTTTACAAAACAATGATATCGATTTGAATTTTCAAATGAGTTAAGTGTATAACTAGTATAAACATTAAATTGTGTAAAAATGAATTTCTCCAAAATTTCATTAAATTAAATAAGTTTTTATTTTTTAATCATGTCTCCCCAAGCAAAGCATTCCACTGCCACTATAGCGCAGGGGGTTACATAGAGCGATTTGTGTGTGTATGTGTGTATAGGGGATAACAG
Organism: Ascarosepion bandense; assembly: GCA_037127315.1. Lineage (NCBI taxonomy): Eukaryota > Metazoa > Mollusca > Cephalopoda > Sepiida > Sepiidae > Ascarosepion > Ascarosepion bandense. The sequence goes on along the minus strand of JBBBDQ010000212.1, from coordinate 1,455,526 downwards.
ATGTAAAAAATATTTTTACTATGATTGTTTTAAAAAGAAACATTACTAAAATAATTTCTGAATAAGACATGAAAATTTCATTAAAATCTGACACTTATTTGATTTTTGCAAGAGTTCCCTGCATGTTCTTTGTTTTTTACAGCAAAAAAGACGCTAAGATTTGTTATACTAATCTTTAGTCTTCTCGCTGATGCAAAAGGAAAATAAAATTTTAACCAAAATTTCAAACGTTCTAAAAAAGATGAAAAATTTAATTAAAAAAAATCCTTTCATCTTTCCTCTTAAAAATAACAGATTTTGACGACAGTACTTTGTTTTAATTAAGTTTGGGTCATTTTTACATCATGTACACTCCTTTTTAACATATCTTTTGAGGTAATTATATATGCGTTAGTTTCATTGTCTTCCATAAGTAACCTACCTGCTGTAGGTGTATTTCAGAACATGGCTTTTACGTTCGTGACTTTTGCAATTTTGAGTTCATCTTAATGAAGAGATTTTTGCTCAGAGCGTGTATTTATTGACTATCGACAGTGTAAAATACTTGTGAGGTTTTTGATAAAATACATTATCAAAGTTCAAACGTGGGCCCATAACCGCTAATGTTTAAAATTTCTAATTCATCTGATAAGCAAACCGGTTTTAAATTTAAAAAAAAAATTGTTGAATTCATTATTATTTTTCGCAAAATATCTTAATTTTCTAATTTCAAAGATTTTTTTTTCATCGAATAGGATAAAATTGTTTCACCGTGAAAGTAGGTATCTAAGATGAAGTTAGATATAAAATAATAAAATGCTTGTCACATGCTCATAAGCGCAGTTTATACATATGAAGTTTGTCTCTATTCATTTAACGTAGACATTCGTGAGATCTTGTTATTTTCATTGGAGATTGACTAACAATTAGTACTGTAAGAATTTCAGCTGATTTTTAGTAATGTAGTCGAGTCTTCCTCAGATATCTCATTATTCAAAATAGTCAGTTTTATATTCCATACTTTAATTTTTTCAGCTGATTTTTAGTAATGTAGTCGAGTCTTCCTCAGATATCTCATTATTCAAAATAGTCAGTTTTATATTCCATGCTTTAATTTTTTCAGCTGATTTTTAGTAATGTAGTCGAGTCTTCCTCAGATATCTCATTATTCAAAATAGTCAGTTTTATATTCCATGCTTTAATTTTTTCAGTTATCCAAGGTTCTGATATTTATTACTTCATTTTATATTTTGTAATTGTTGTAACACTAAAAGGTTACTGCGAGAATAATCACCAAAAAAAAAAAAGCCTGGGAATAAAAGTATATAAATAATGCAATACCCGCACGTCGCGTGAAATAGATAACTTAATCTACTCTCGGGATTTACCGCCTTCCCACCTAGGCGAATGTGACACAAGGTCGATTGAAGTGAGGATTCCGAGCCCTTAAACTCAGCCAAAACTATCCGTAGACCCAACTTAAACCTGGGTCGAACTCTTGTCTATTCACCCCAGACTCTACCCTTCGGCGGAGTCTCGTCTGAGTTCCTCTCCGCACGGAAGCAGCTATCAAAGAAAGAGTTATGATCACAATATTTATTTCTTGTATATACAAAAAATTGTGGCACAAAGCCGAAAAGGAGAGGGGTAGAGGTTGGTTCTCGCTTAACTATTCTATACCTAGCTAAACACTACCACGACCCATTCACTCATTACAATTTGCGCAATCATCACAAGAATCCATCCATCACCTACCAATCCTTCACACACCACAATACCACATATTTACAAGGGGCACCTAAAAAAATGGAAACAAACCCATGACAATAAAATTGCATTTGTATACAACTAGCATCATAGTCCGGCGTTGCTCGTGCAACTCAGAACATTTGAGTAGTAGGAGAGAAAAATCTATTTTCTTTTGTTTTGCGTAAACGCTATTTGATGTTTTCTGTGACATTGTAAAAATTGTGTTTGTTTTTGTTTCAAAATTACGGGGAAAATATTTACATTTTTGTTGTCTAAATGAATTTAACAAAGATTATTTATTTTGTTTTACTAAAATTAGAAATATAAACACTATTGCACTTTCAGTTCAGAAATTTTCGAAGAATATATAAAAATGTAGACATTTAATTTTAGAGGAAAAAGTTACATTAATGCCACATGAATCACAGACAGTTGATTTCCTGCATGAAATATTTAACGAAAAAAAAAAGCTTTAAAAAAAGGGTAAATAATGGAATAGAAAAATCAAAGGCTGACCCAGCCGAGATAAAAGAAGGCCAAAACAAACTGGTGAGGTTGGGAATCTCGACTTGTATCATAACAAAAGAGAAGGCTGGGAACAGGCTAGGAACACATTTATTCACATTAACTAGGTACAAAAGAGAAAACTACTCCGATGCAACTAGCAGGTCTAAAAGAGAAAATCAAGGCTAGCCCAGTTCAAGTGAACCAGGCTCGCCACCTTTTGCTGAAGGCTGTCGAAGTTTTTCCAATTAGTTCTAATCTTCATTTTGAGCAAGACTGCTTCACGAACTAACATTCTATCCAGGTAGCTAACCACCTGGGTAGAAGGCCAACTATTCACCCACGTCATCTTCCCACCCGGGTGATCAACCCGGTATCAATCAACGAGCCCGTACTCGTCGATCAGATCAACCAAGCTGCAATCACGTACCTTCCCGCCCTCTATCCCACTTGGGGTCTAGGATGGCATTCCAGTCCCTCACTAAGACGAGTCGCGTTGAATCTACCAGGAAGGGACTCAACCGCCAAAAAAAACGAGACTCGCTCCTCCCGGTCGTTGGGCGCATAAACCTTCTTATTTTGTATACTGTGTCATTTTGTTTTAGCCTGGAAACTAAATAAATTCCGCTGATAGGTTGTTTTGTGATGGTGTAATGTTTCCTAGCCAAGATCACACGATCCATTTAAATTTAAAATTCTATAGATTTTCATTTTTCCTGGTTTAGAATATTTTTCCCTAAATTTATAAAGATTTTTTTCATTTCTTTCATGCATCATGAAATAAAAATTAATTTCTGTGAATGTATTTAAAGAAGGTTTAACTTAAAGGATTAATAATTTACGTTTGTCTTTTCACAAAAATATTAAGTTTTACATTTCTTTTCATCTTCACGACGATTTTTATTAATCAGACAAAATAACTACTTTTCTGAAAAGACGAGACAAGGATTTTGAAAATTCGCTGCACACTACTAATATTAGTCTCCAGGTGAACATTCGCAGTATATTATCTAACAATTCACCAATATTTTTTTCATTGCTAACAGTCAGCAAATACATGTTATAAGCAAATTTATTTTTCTTCATCAAATTCCTCGAATACGGAGGTTTTCAAGACTGTTACAGTCCTACACAGGGAGGCCATATTCCTAAAGATACTTAGATGTGCACATACTGTTTATTTGCATGGTCAAATTCCAATGTCAGTCGTTTGCACCATTACCAGTAGATAATCCTTCCTCCACAGTCGTGTTTTTTTTTTTGTTTTTTTTTTACTTCTGGGCTAACGATGTGAATTAGCTTATTACGATTGGCTGTTGTTAATTTAGTTTGTCTCCATTAAGCTAATATTTACACTTCTGCTGCATCTTGTCTATATATGATAGTTCTGTAACACTATCAACAGGGCTTTATTTTCTCTCTTAAAGCGTCCACCACGCAATCCTGTATTGGTGAAGTAGTTTTCCCAATGGCAAAATAAAATATCTAATAAAAATTAAAGAGTAAAAATCGTTAAATAATCAACATGGAGTGTAACGTGAAAATCGTAGCAAGTATCTTTAAACGTCCGTCGAAATGTTTTGTTTATTTTTGAACCCTCGCTTCGGTGTATTCTAATTCCACAGTTCTTTGTTTCTCTTGCAACTGTTGTCTATCATAGACAAACACTCACTGAACTACCTTGAACAGTCCTCAAGTCAATACTAGATACGACACAATCATGATCTTTTGACCGTATTAGTCGCCGTTTTCTTTTCATAAAATCAGCCAACGTTAACTTTAAAATATAAGGTTGTTTTGCATGGTCTTCACATTCTTCCTGGCTTTGTTTTTATAATTCTCAGTTCTCTTCTCAATTTTAGAAACATTCTTTACTACTTAGGATGTGCGTTGTGGAGCAGTGGATATCAACTCTGAACGAGAAATCGGAGTGCAGAGTTCGAATTTCAGTTGAATTCTTTGTATTCACATACGCACAAGTACCCTTGGGAAAGGTATTAATCCGTCTCTTACCTCCAGTTTTGGGTTCTATAGCCTTGGCTGGCAACCAGTCTACCGCAGAAAGTAATGTCAACCTACTGCGGGATAATCATCTGCCCAGTCAGTCATGTCTCTTTCGAGACATGATCGCCCAAGCGTGTATCACGTATGACACTTAACTGACTGACTTTACTACTTATCTGTATTATAGTAGAAATAGGATAAACACACACACACACACACACACACACACACACACACACATATATATATATATATATATATAATGACTTTAAACGTTATTTTTAGTGGATACTTGGATTTGCGTAGAAGCTCAGTTTATTTATGAAACAGTATATTTATTTATTTATTTTCGTTAAATCTTAAGAATTTACGTTCTCTGGCAGGATTCGTGCCGATGTTTTTTTTTTGGGGGGGGGGGGTGCTAGAGGACGCTACCGTTCATTCTGGTACGCCTTGACCAGCTAAACTACAAAAAACTAGTAGGCAAGACCGCAATTGTACTTTTTATTAATTCGACAGGTTTTTTTTATCACTTTTAAACGTTATTTTTAGTGGATACACGTGTTTGAGTAGACATTCTGTTGATTTATCAAACAGTATATTTATTTATGTTCATTTACTGGTGAATTTATGTATGTATGAGATTTAGACAGCGAATAAATATTGGTAACAAGAGAAATATATACACACACACATATATATATACGAGAAATTGGAATCTTCTGACATCAATGTTGGTCATTTTGAAATAAAAATAAAAGAAAAAGTAACTAGCGGTTTTTTTTTCTTTATAAACTGATCAAGAAATTCTCTTCACAGGCCTTCAGAAAAAAAACAACAGTGAGAATTTTCGTGTTGAACAATAATTACGAAATGACAAAAAAAACATAGGCCGTCCTAATTTTGCTTTGTATCAAGTTGATAAATACAAGGTACCCGCATTAAGGACAGATAATACAAACCAAAATCACGGAATTGTTCTTGAAAACACACCGTGAGTTCATTTCATTTTTTAATAATACCTTATTCCCGTGATAATGTCTAAAGTACGTTTCTTCTTAAGTAATTTCTTTATTTTGCGATATTTGTCTGTTGCATTAGTTTTAAAATTATACTTTTGCTGTGTGTCTGACAGTCGCTTAGTTTAAAATAATTATTGTCGTCATCCTAAATAAGGAGGGAAAATTTAATTGTCTGCACTTTGCTTTAGCAGATGTAATTATTGATCTGATTAAATTTGTAATTTTTTTTACTGTGAAATACACTCTTCTTGTATTTAAGAGATCAAAGAAAGCCATTTTTTTTTTCAAACACTTAACAGATGCACGTGTGCTGGAATTCATTTTAGTTTCATCTTTATACTTGAACTGTTCCAAAATTTTTTTCTCTCTTGTAAGATCTGTTGGTTAACTTCTTGTATAAGCTCTTTAAATCTATATGAATATACCACGTTGGATATGAAAAGATAAATGTGAGAGTTTCGAAAATGTTGCTGTTTGAAAATGTTATCCTTCTAATTTTTTTAAGTTGTTTTTAATTAATGAAATCATAAAACGGTTCACTGATTTTTTTTTTAATCTTTTATTCAGTGAATACCTTCCTTGCATTCACTTACGCGCAAACCCTTGGCAAAGGTATTAATCCGTCTCATCCCTCCAGTTATGGGTTAAATAACAGAACAGATTGAGTTTTATAGCTTTGGCTGGCAACCAGTCTACCGCAGAAAGTAATGGCAACCTACTGCGGGATAATATTCTGCCCAGTCAGTCATGCCTCTTTCGAGACATGATCGCCCAAGCGTGCATCACCTATGGCACTTGACTGACTGACCTTAAATAAAGTCCACTCTGTTCTTTACACTTTAATATTTTGCCAATGCAGTTGGTACCATGTCCGTTTTGAAGTTTAGTAATCTCATTGTGATACAAGCAAACCAGAATCTTTTAAACAACATTCTGCCTCGGAACTTATTTCCAAAAGTCCATCTCCATAATGAAAGAGAGCATGACAAATATGCCAAGCTGGTCGAAAATAGCACTCAATAATACAATTCAGTCGGTTTGTCCATTTTTGTTAAGTTAAAAATCTCTCACGTTTCTCTTCAAAGAAGAGGCATCTAGTGTTTTATAACTGCGCAACCAATATTATTATTCTATTTTTTGTTTTTTTTTTTGTTTTACGGACATAACATTGATTTGTTGGTTCCGTAGAATGATAAATCAAATACCAAGACGTTGATTTACTTGTTGGCAACGGTTAAGTAGAGACCAAATAACTGAGATTGTTTAATACCAACATAAACTATCGATATTTACTAAGTTTCCCTTTATCTGACACAGGGACGAGGGGGAAGACGTGTAATAATTTCTCATGAGGCTTTTCGATCTTAAAATTCGAAATCTTTCTTTATATTTTGGTTGAAGGTCTGCCAAGTACAGGAACTAAATAGATTAAAAAATCTGAAGGTTACACATGAGGTCCATCAACCTACTGTGAAGGCAGTTGTCAACATCAGCAGAGTGTCTCTGAAGAGTCGATGCTGAACAAGGGTCTCAACTTCGCAACGACCATCAGGCGGATACCATACTTAGACATCATTGCTTGGATAGAGGAAATAGCTTTGAACATCCCTCAGGCTCAGGCGGATGAGCTAAAATGGAAAGTGAGACATTGGAGAAACCCAAGCCACCCAAACCAAACATTACAAAAGAGGGCTAGCGACCAGGACTCTAGAGAGGAGTGAGAACACTATCATACTATCCACTTACAGGAAAAAAAAAAACTTGTGATCACCATACGCTCGTCTTATCTCTCATCTGTCAACACATTTCAAATGTGGTGGAAAGTTAGAAAGTTCAACTGTGTTTAAGAAATAGTTTTGTTCTAAATTTCATGCTATAAATATTTGTGTAAATTAATTTAACATTAAATTTGCTAATTTTTAAAACATTTGTCACAGATCTACATTTTATTTTTGCAGGAGTTTTAAAACCAAGAATTAACTTTTGTTTACAAATGAGTCGATCGCTCAAAAATGGCCAAAAAATTAAGATTAAAAAGTTGAAAAAATTTAGATTTCAATCAATCAAACTTCTGTTTGAAATATACCGGAGTATTTTGCTTACTGAAAATAGTAAATTTAATCATTTAGCTTTTAATTAAAACTAAAAAGTCTAAAGAATGAATTTTTACCTTTATAAAAATTCAATTTAAATGTTATCGAAAATAAATAGAAATACCTTTTTTAAATAAATTAGAAAACGTTATAACAAAGATGATCACACATTATTCTCTTGGAAATTAAATTAGTAAGGCTACGAATCCCAATGAAAATCGAACTTTCTAGATCAGTAATATCCTGAAGGATTGGCTTCTACGTGGTTTTACATCCAGACGTCTACATTTAATACAGCAAACATCAACTGTTTTGCAATATAACCATATTTTCTAACGAATATTCTATAATTTTATAAATTGGTTTGGGGTTAAGCTTCTTTTTCTCAATTATTTTACCATCTACGATTTCAAAGTACATGTTTCACGCTGCAAGTCTGAGAAAGACGATAACTGCGAATTTCTGTTTTTGTTTTTTCAAACAACCCTTTTTTTTTTAACGTAGTGAAGAGCATTTACTTTTGTATTTTAAAATATATTTTGAAATAGAACACACACTATTTGTTCTACATCAATAGCAGCATATTCATATCGTGAGCGGCAAATATGACTTTTACATATGGACAAAGACTACATGGAAATAATTTAAGTTTTAAAATTAAAAAAGATTAAAATGGAGATGAAATTAAATCCTTTTTAAGTAGATTAGGGTTATTTATATGATTAAAGATGACAACTTTTAGAAAAGTTATATATAAATACCTCCACGCATTTTCGACAGCTAACTTTTTAAATTAAAATCAGTTTAAAATTTTATTTTTTAAAAATTCAATTTTTAATTGAAATCTAAATGATTAAATTTACTATTTTTAGGAAGCAAAATACTCTGTATTTCAAACAGAAATTACAGTGATTGGAATTTGTGATTTTTTGAGCGATCGACACATTTGTAAATAAGTTCAGTTCTCGGTTTTAAAAATCTTGCAAAAATAAAATATACATCTGTGACACGTTATTTTTGGACAATTATCAAATTTAATGCTAAATTAATCTGATTTCCACAAGTATTATTCATAGCATGAAATTTAGAATAAACTCTTTTTTAAACACGGTGTTGATTTTTCTTACCTTTCCCATATTTTACACGTAATGACAAACGCGTGATAAGTGTATGGCGACCAGAATTGACAAAATTGTCAATTCTTTTCCTGTAAGGGGGGGAAAAAAAAGTGAAACCTTTTTAAAGTACCCATAGAAATTACCATACGAAAAAGTTCACACACAAATTTAATTTTAAAAAATACGATGGCTCGATGACTTGTACGAAACATTTTAATTTACGATTAGTAAATAAAGTATTCACTTAATAACTTAACGTCTACAAGTTTTTTATTATTTTAGAAATATTTTTGAAGCTTTATGAATTATAATTAAAAAATGAAAACTTCTATTAAAATTATTAATATAAAAATGTTATTTATTAAAACAAACGCTTATCAAATTGAATAATGTCATAGATTTATGGTATTTTTTATCTTACTATTGGGAGCAGATTTTCAGAAAAAAGGCCAAATAGTTGATAATAATGGATGAGTTCATGCATTTAATAATAAAAAAAAATGGCCTATGAAATTTAATTTCTTGAATTTTCATGAATTTACGTGGAGTAGGGGGTAACGTGTGTGTGGGGTTAAAAAAAATTGCCAAGATTTTTTTAAAAATAATTTCCTTTATTTTTTGATAAGTCCTGAAAGTCTTTAAAATCTGAGAATTATTTTAGAATTTTATTTTTTATTTTAATTTATTTCTTTTAAGAATTTTTAAATTAATGTTTTTCACCGGATAAAAAAAACAAAACAAAACAAAAACAACAAAAAAAACTGAGTTACGTAATATCATATTTTCCATAGTAAACTCTTGTAACGATTTCGCTACCTGCTAACTAAAATCAAATCAAGTTTTTTGTTTTTGTTTTTTTAACAAAATTTAGAACGTGTTAGAATGGATTAAAAAATCTTTAAAAAAATAATTAAAAAAAGATATTGATCTTTCCTCTTCAAAATAACATAACCATTTTGATGGGAAAAGTTCGTTATAAATTTTGTGGTCTTTTTTCTTCATACGTTACAGTGAATATATATATATATATATATATATATATCTATATATCAATGGATTTATTTTTTTCCGAAATTATTTGTTATTACTCTTAATGTCATGCGAAATCTGAACCAAGATTTTAGTTGCAGGTAATCTAGAAAGGAAGTCTTCTCTACATTTAAAAAATTGACGCAATACAATCTTTCTATATTACCCGTGATTTCTGTATTGGGTGAGCTTAGTTTAACCGAAGGCGCCCACTGTGAATAGAACTGACTACAGTAGTGATAGGACTATCATATACACTGCTGTCAGACATATTCTCAAATGTTATTTCGCAGCTAGGATTTATCAAAACATGCAGAACATTTTTCTTTCACTTTGATAAATTTGAATAGGGACAAAGCAAATTTTGGCGGTAAAATCAGGAAAAAAAATCAAGCCGAAGCTGCACAGTCTTCAGATCCTAACATGAAAAAGCGTCTCTATATCCTTGTGGAGGTTGTTTTCTAACTTTATAACTCTTTTTACCATAGATGAAGAGTGAATGGCCTCTGGTTACTCTATTGTTATTTCCACGGTAAATGTTCAGACGAACTTAATTTTTTAGTTCAACCAGTTCTAAATAGACCCGCCATTCCATGCCCATTGTGACGAATCACCCTCATTCCCTTTGTATTCCAGTGGTAATATGTTAATGCCACTCGACAAGTTCTTCCCACAGACCTCTATTTTGTGAAACCGACACTTAACTGGGTGCATCACCGATCACTACAATCTTAAACTGTTCGAGTCTAAGGTTAGTAGTTTTCTTCCACAGATATAGATATATCTGTCTTTTTCCTCTTAAATTGGAATCCCTTCGTCTCGAGTGTCTCTAGGCTCTTGTACAGGGTAAAGATTGTAAAAAAAGAAAACAATGAAGTCAAATTTTTCATCTGTCTGACTTTCCGGTTACTCTATTACTCATATTTCTGGTGCACGGTGGGTGGGGATAGGAATATTGATTAAACTCTTTCATTTTTTATTGTTCTTTAACCTGAAATGAGAATTTGTCTTAGCCTACAAACCGTATGATATACGTTTTGAAAAGTAGGAGGAAAATGCATTTTTTAGAAATGAATGCAATTAGACAGAATTATGATTATTTTCTGTATCCTTACCCGCCTGTCACCCACCCTCTGACATTTCCTATATTTAATCATCCTTTCTCCACTCTATGTAGCCCCCTGCGCAGTAGTGGCAGTGACATGCCTTGCTCGCTTATAAAAAAAAAAATTGCAAGACTCATTTCGAAATTTCTGCTTATATTATGGCATTAAAAATAGTCAACCGCTGACCCACCATGTAAAATCTTTTTTGAAGGGTTTTGAACAAGTTGATGCCAAAGCAAGCTTAATCCGAGAAATTTGACTGTCTCTGGTTTTCTTTCATATATGTGTATGAATTGATAACCAACTGATAGAAAAGATGGCCTGTGATATCGATTTGCTCTTTTTACATTTCAAAGTCTTTTTTTTCTCCTACCTTGTCTCTACACTCTGCTACTTTCGGCTGTACTTTTACGCTTTGCCTTATTGAATGCATAGCAGTAGTCATCATAAGTCTGTCTGTACGTTTTCTTTCTCCTACTGGCTGTCACATGAGTGTCTCCGTGTCGATTTTTAATAAAGACCAGTCCAGTCACTGATTTCCACTACATAATATATGAGCTCGTAAGGACATTCACAGATGCTTATAATACGAATGTATCGCAAAGTTTACTGGAACACTCTTAAATAAAATAAATACTTCATAAATATGGTTTGAAAATCATGATTATTTATAAGAATGATTAACATGAATGAAAATGAAGTCCATTTGTTTTGTTTTTTTTTTGTTTTGTTTTTTATTTTATTCTAAAATATGTGGAAGTACAGGTGGCGTAATAAAGTATCTCGGAATGAGAAATCGGAGAGTTCGAATCCCAGTCGGGTTCGTTAAGTGCAAATACCTCAGAGAAATATGAATCCATATCTTCTACTCGGCTATGGGTTAAATAGTGGGATTTGCATCTGGTAAAATCATTGTCATCTCCAATAAATTGTAACTGTAATATTCACTTGAAGAAAAATTACTCTTGCAGTTCAAAATATGCTTTGACTTTAAATAACTCAAGGGGTTGGTAAACCATGAAAAATACCGATGCAGTCAGTTCTTTTAAAATGTATAATAGATTATAAATAGCATTAGATATCTTTTTATTATATCCTATATTTTATCTTGTTTACAGTGATACTCTAAACAGGCTTACTGTCTATCAAATGGTGTATAACAAGAACTAAAACAAATAGACCTAAGAACACCAGCCATGTTTATATAGCAGTGTGGAATAATAACATTCTAGAGTTCTAGATTCTATTCTATTGGGCAGATTTGCATGCTAGCGATTTCCATTGAACAAATCTAGATGCTAGAGATCTTCACAACAATAACCGCAAGCCCTTTGCTACTATTTCAATGGAAAATGTTCTGGCAAGCCAAATTCTATAGTTTCTACCTGTTATGACCGTTTACAGTTACGGCTCATTATGCCACTTACTTATCTTCCTGTTCTAATGGTAAGAAGTTCCATTCGGATAGAATTCTTCCAAATCCTGCTGCTTTGTGAGGATGCTTCCCTGACAACGGCAATATGAACCTCTTCCATTGGGTCAACCGTTATATATCCTACATTATTTCATAATCTATAATTCTTATGTCCATCAAACAACCCAGTAGTCTTCTACATTGAGTGGCTATTGAGCCTTGAATTAGGTTAGAAATGGTGTGAAAAATGCTTGTTTCAAGAACATCCTCGGTTTTGTTTATATACAGAGTTGATTATCTTTAGTTTTTTCATTTCGGTTCAAAGAAGTTTTTAATTCAAGAAAGAATGGGTTCTCTAACATTTAAAGGGTCATACTTTTCTCCAATACTTTTAGAACAAGATAACACAAATTGGAATCAATTTATGTCCAAAGTTTGATATCGTGTCCTGAAGTCAAATTGTTGTATGTATATACATTTCTGCATGTACGATACCCTTTAAGGATGTGAACGATCAAAACCTTCCACAATTTCCTGTTTATTTTTGTTGTTGCTTAATGTAATTTCTGCTTCTTCATCACTTCATGATCTTTATCTTGTCATCAATTCACTCGACCTCATCAAGACTACTCACTGTTTCTTTACTATATTCTGTGAGTGTTAAATTATCCAAACCTTTTTTCCTCATATGTGCCAGAACTGTAAACTATCACTTTCGGATTATATATATCAGTTTCCTTGAATTTTTTTCTTTCCCCGTTGTTCTTAAAACTTCCTGATTGTTCACATGTTCAGTCCATGTTATGCTTAGCTTTCGTTAGTAGGAATACATCAATGTCGCTTCAAGTCTTCTTCATTTGCCCAGCATTCAGTATCAGAAGACATCATTCGTTATTCGTTTGCTCTGGAGTTGTGTGTTACACATTTTACTTTTATACGCTTTGTCCCTCCATAACATACGGGATCATGGATCTTTACAACTTCCTATCTTTTGATTTAAGCAACATTTTTGGTCTTGTTCTCCCATTCATGCGCACAACCCGTACTTCCCATTACTTATTACTATCAGTATAGCCCGGCGTTGCTCGGGTGTAATGAAAGCTTTAAAACTAATCCATGGTCCTGGAGCTCAGACTTAACCTAAAGAATATTTGTGTGAAATTTGGTGAGAATCGGATAAAAATTGTGGATTTGTATAAAGGACATACAGACAGATAAACAGACACACACACAAACATCTTGCCTTTTGTGTATATATGTATATATATATATATATATATATATATATATATATATTATCGATTTTCTGCACTATTGGAAGAACTGCAACCTTGAAACTTTTGAATATCGTTTCTTATATCTTTGTCTATGAGTGTATCAAATTTCATTAACATCGGATCACTCCTTCTATAACCCGATTTTTTTCGATTATCGATTTTCAATATTTATCAGGGGTACCTCGACACAAAACCTAGCTAAGAACACTCGCAGACGCTTATAGTACAACTGTGTAAATTTTCAAGAACATAGGTTGAGCCGTTTCGGAGTCTATAGGTAACGGACACACAGACATACAAAATTCCATTTATAAATAAGTTTAGATAAAACATCGAAAAAAGGTTTTGGATTGTCAATACGATACTAATATAAATCTGTAACTATGAAGTCCTACGTTTCTTAAACGAGATATGTGTCCCTTAAGATATGAGCGCCACAAACTTAAGTTTAGTTATCTTTTAAACATTTTAAATACCCTTCTCTCTTATTCTATCAATATTTTATTCTCTCTGGTTTTTAGACTTATCTATTTGGTCATACCGTTTTTCTTGTGTATATTTCTTAGTTGAGGGATAATTAGCAAACGATACTCAGAACTTATTGGTCGTAATATTATCATTGGTACTTAATATTCTGGTTTTATGTCAAACTAATTTGTTTAAATACATAAGTAATATGGACAGGTCTTAAGCAAAGCCCGCATGATAGTTTTGAAATCTAAATCTTTTCTCTCAGTAACTTACTATCATAACTTCCGCTTTCATTTTCATCAGTTTTTTCCCTTGTTATTTTACTGTAATTTCCTCTTGACTATATTATTATCGAAAGTTTCTTCACATTGCGTGTTATTTTTTTCTTTTTAATCATTTCACCCCAAGCAAGGCAGGAAGGCCCCTGGTGCGCAGGGAATTACAATAAGAATAAAAAAGCTGTAAGGGATGTCGAATAAAGGATAAGATCTAGATGAGAATCAAGTAGATAGAAAATGGCTATTGACGTTGCATTTAAACTCTTTTGAAGATTATAGCTATCAGAGAAGCAAGCAAATGGAAGCGAGTTCCAAAAACGCTCAGTGCGATAAAATAATGTTAGAGTGGAAGAGGCAGTTACAGTTAACTATTTCAACAGAACAAGAGTGGGACCTTGATGCCAATCTAGTGGTAGGGGTACCTGGGGGGGAGTCTCGTCAGAGCAGTTGCCATGAGTAGTAAGACTTTTTACTTAATTTTGGGATTGCTCCACGTGATTGTCAAACAACTTACCATAACGACATTTAGATGGTGATACCAAAAGCAATATATAAACAAAAAAGCACTAAGCATCTTCCTGTTCTTTCTTTTATTACAGAATATAGGACTTGTCTCGATTCCCATCTGGGGGATGATCCTTTTTTGCTTTTCTTCAGCAAAACAGTTGTCACGTTATATAGGACGCTGTACAGGGTGCGAGCGATAAATTGTCTCCTAAATTACGCAAAAATGAAAATAAGTGACATCTTATTTTAAGAGACAGATTTATCAAGATTACACAAAATATCTTTAAATACTAAAGAGTAAATTTATTCAATAACATTTCCTGCACCTCTTCTGGGCAGTCTTGTTTGTTGTTGAATGTTGTCAAAATCATTGCCTTCAGTTCATCTTTGGTGTTACCAGGAGTTTTGGTTTCTCGCTCAACTGCGCCCCACACATCATGGGGTGTTGCCGCCTGGAGTGTTAGTTGGCCCAATGTAACAGGTGATGTGGTTGCAGAATTTGTTTCACAGCCATGACGGAGTTCTCGTATTTGTGTGGCATGGTGCAGCAAAAGTTGCAAAAAGATTTTCATCATTACATAATTAATGTTTTGTCTGAACCACTGATTTTGTTGGACTTCGACCCAATCACAAAACAGTGTTGGGTTTTATTGTACAATTCGTATCGAAATAAACTCAATAGCGTGTTCTATAGAACTACTGAAGAGAATTTAAATCGTATTACATAATTTCTAAAATCAAAAAAAATTTAAATTGTCTTACTTATTGATATAAAATGCAAAAGCATTTTATTTTTATTTATTTATTTAGTTAACTAGTCTTTCTTTTCTGAAAGTTGTGAAATGGAATTTCTTAGATTCTCGATTCTTACCCGGAAGGCAATCTGACATGCAATTAACTTTTGAAGTATGCTAATGTGTCTCTAGATAAATTCTCTCTTGCACATTCGAGACTGTGCAATGAGTGCTGACTGGGAAAGAAAAAGGAAAAACTATTAAAAATAACAAAGTCACTTGTAAACTGATTGAATGGCAAGTGACCTGTTAATTTATTTCTTTAGAAAAAAAAAGTTATTCGTGTTAAACAGCACAAACCCAAATTTTCCAGTTTGTCTAGTGAACATGTCATGAATCTGATAGGATATGTTTCACTTTTAAAATTGATCTTACCTAGCTTTTATGAAGTTAATTGAAAAAGAAAACTTAGAAAAATATTTTGAGTCTCTTTTGTCTGTCAGGAAACTTTCAATTTCATAGGCATCGATTTAATAACACAGCACTGTAGTCTATTGCAAGGTTTTAAATGTAATTTTTCTTCAATTCTCTAGAGAAGAAACAAGTAGCGACTTGTCTAGCTTGTCTTCTCCTATTTGTACAGATTCACAGACTCTCTCTCTCTCTATCTCTCGTATATTTGAGATAGAGAATTATATATCAATATTTGTCTATACTTATGAGATAGTATTTATATTTAAACTATTCAGACTGTTCTCTTTAATGCCATGTTTATGACGTTTCGACCGGTAGGAATTTTCAACCGAACCCTTCATTTCGATCACTGGGGTATATCGTTCTCATTCCATGTGCGATGACACTTCCGGATGTAGTTATCCCTTTAATTCGACTCTCTATTTGTTCCTGACTGCTGTTGCCAGGTATTGAACACATGGCCAAGTGGATATAAGCGTTGGTTAGTTTCATTGATCAATTATTTCAACTTCATCCTATAGGGGGCGGTGATCCCTTTTCTCTCTCCATATGGGATCAGCCATGCCTGATTTTTCTGCATTCTCGTGTTACGGCTTTGCGATGTTCTTGCAGATTTACCTTAAGAGAGCGGTCCTTTTTATCTTTTATATTTCTTTACACATATATATAAAATGGCGCACACACACAGGCCTTTGTCATATTTTCCTTTAGTGAAAGAACACCATTGAAAACTATGTAAATTTAAGGAATCAATGCATATGCTAGGCTTCAAAAATACCCTAAGCCAGGCAAGCATAGACGTGACTACATTATTGAAACCAGTAATACGAAATGCTAGAGAAAATCATTAGCTTCAAAGACTGCAATATGAGTTCTGGAAAAATGATTAGTGAGATATTAGCCTAAAAAGTAAAAAAAAAAAAAAAAAAAATTAATACACTAATATCCTCAAGGACACATGACCCAGTGGATATAGGCATTGGTTAGTTCCAGTGACTTGACTCAAAGAGTTGAGTTCAACACTTGGGTACAGCAGTGGTGAACAAATAACTTAGAGTTAAAACGAGATAATTGCATGACACCCGGAAGTGATATCGCATATGGAATGAGAATAGTATACCTGGGTATCGAAATAAAGGGCTTAATTAAAAAATCCTAGCATCTGAAGAAAGCCGGAGCGTACAACGACCGAAACGTCGTAAACATGGCAATAAAGATGAGGACAACAGTCCGAAGATAGGCAATAATCATACATCAGTATGAAATTGTCTATTCGCAGAATTTCAGAAAAATATTGGCATTCTCGACATTTTCAAAAGTCTTAGAATATGTTGTCCCAGTTCTTCAGATCTCCGATATTTTTAAACTGGCTAATTTGTCGTCATATTGATTACTTTGTTGTTTTACTCTTATCTTACCATTGCGTCTGCTTAGTGAGAAGTGATCAATGAAAAATTTGATTTCTCAGTACATAAAATATCACCTCGAACGTTGATGAGGCCAGCGTAGTGTGCTGTCATTAAAACCACCCATTCAAGTTTTTTTTTCTTTCGCTAAAAACCGATCGAAAAAGATCATACATTTTAATCATATGAACAAATCTAACAATGAATTCGTTTATTTTTACATCTTATTACTGCTTCGAATATATGTAATGGTGTCGTAGTTAGCGAGTTCATCTTACAAGCTATTAATAGTGATTTGAGTCGTTAGTGAGCACTCCAAAATTATCTTGAGCTATAATAGACTAAACTTAACATCTAGATCTACACTTAAAAATCAGGCGATGAACCTTCATTAAATTCAATATATTTTCAATTGCCATAATTAAGTTACCATGACCACAGGGTTTTGTAAACTAACAGCATTTACTGCTTTTATTGAGTTCTTTTTTTCTGGTGGGGACCTATCAGCGTGGCGATAGGATTTTTTTTTGTCATTAGTATAAAAGCTTCAATAATTAAGAAACCAACTTTAGGTTAGTTACAGAAAAATATTTAAATATCCAATTGTTCTTGGCCGATCAATGGATTGCATTATTGGGATGAATCGAAGCGTTCGGAAGACGATTGAAAATTTGGGCTGATTTTGACGAGCATCGATGAACTTGTAGAATATATATGAGGAAAAAAAAACTCGGCAATCAGCCAGTCGGTTTACTTCAGTTGCAAAACAAATAGACCATGAAACGTTAGCCGCAATTACCAAGTCCATTTTCTGAAGACCATCTTGTTTCCCTGACAATAACTTTCGCCCACCTTCTGGGTCAATCGATAAAGTATTATATTATTCACACCTTGATATTTATAATGTTTCGTTCTAATGCAGATTGTAAGAGTTGATATTAATACTGCCAATATTTGGGTGTTTATTAAAAAAAAAGTTATTGCGTATTTTACCCTAGGGTTTCTTATTTATAATCTCCAAATATCACGCAATTTCATTTCTGATATTATCTTTATTCCCTTCATTGTAAAAGCTAGAAAAATAGAATGAAGCATAAACAAAAAGTAATATAATCTTTAAATCAACTTTCTTATCGAAAACGTAAGTCTAATTATAAAAAATCAAAATGATCTTTCCTAGTGTAGTTGTTTTGACAAGTGCTTAAGAGTGTGAAAACTGCTTGCAATCATGAACACTGGTAGGATACATCAGTAGAAGAATTGCCAAAAAGGTCACTTGACCGTGAAGTAATACTTTGCTAGCTTTGTATGCCATGACAACGTAAATGAGTTCGATCGTTACCGATGCTCTCTATTTATGTCCCTGTGACGGACTAAGTCAGCTTAAAAGAATCCCCAGTGGTAGCGTAATGATGATTCTGTAATTTTGATGAGTTGCTTTTATGTTATTCAGCTTTGTAGTAGTTATAGTTGCAAAAAAGCAACAGAAAGATTTAATTATTCGCTTCCACACAAGAGTAGACATCACAGAAGATAAAATGTAGCGAGACAAAGATTTTGACAAAGGGTTGATATTTAATAAATTTAGTTTAGACGAGCGCAAGGCTGCAGTGAAGTTGTAGAGATGCAGAAGGCAATTATCTCCCTTGTGAAAGAAAAAATTAACGATTTTTAAAGGAGCCCACGAGTATCACATGACAGCCCGTTGGTCAGAATAGTGACTTACTGGATGAGGTCGCCCAGTTGCTGCTTGGCTTCTCATAGTCTAATGAGTTATACAGAGAAACATAATGGATACCACAATGTATTACATGAGGATGTTGCATTTAATTATTTTTACTTGTCCTTTTCACATACGGCTTGCCTTAGTGCTTTAATTTCAAAACAAATTGGGACTTTTATATTTGTACTACTCGTTTAGTATTTTGTATGTGTACTAATGTTTTATATATAAAATATTTTCAAGTTCTAGCTTTTTTTCTATAGTTCACCCCTTTTTATCTCATTAAGGTGTCAGTATATCGTAGATAGCCTAATGCCTATAGTGGACCTTGGATAGTGAGGAAGATTAAGATATTTCCTCTCTTTTTTTTTCAAACATCCCGTAATAAGTATATCGTGAAAAGTGGACTCGGAAAAGTATCAATAGGCAATAAAATAAATTTTCTGGTCGAGTTACGGCAAGCATCATAGTAATACTAGTAATTCTATTTGTTTAATAGTATTACCTCTGTTCCGCAATTGACTATTCATTTAACGTATGAAATATGTATGAAAATGTCATAATAGGACTAAAGTGGTATTTCCATTTCTAAATGTAAAAGATGCGAGTTCAAATCGCACCGGAATTTTCTTTTTATTTATGCTCTTTATTTAATGTTTGTAGAATTAAAATAAACTGGGATTTCTGATAAAAAAAAAAAAAAGACGAAAGAAATACTAAATGAATATTTTCGTAGTCTACCTAAGGTTGAGTTAATTTATTTTTAAATTTAAACTGTTTTAATGTAACAGCTGTTCTACTGATTAGATACAGTTTTTATATATATATATATATATATATATATATATATATCCTTAAAAATGTGTAGATCTATGGATTGTATAATGGATAGCGACTCTGAATTAGAAATCGAAGGATCGGGTTCGTTACATATCGAAAAGGTATTTATCTCCTCACTCCAGTTGTGAATTAAATAGTAAGATTCGATCTGGAAAATCATTATTCTTATCAAATCGTTAGTATTGACTAGCAAAAAAAGAAAAAGAAACACTGTTTTTACAATCCAAAATGTTTCCGCCTTAAATAACTTCAAAAGGGGTGTATAAACCGTAAAATATAAATCAATCGATTAATTCCCCGACCGCTTGATATGTTTTCATTTTTTATTTGCATAATCTTCTGATATTACAAATCTCCATGGCTTAAACTTTAAGATAGTGTTTTGTTAATACAGGTTTACTGAAGCAAAGAGGTGCAAGTCTGTGTTATATTCGCCGTAGAATAACGGGATAAGATTTGCGGAAAAGAGCAAGTGAAATTAAGAAATACTAGTCAAAAGATAAATACGTTTCCAATGCTCAGTCAATGATTTAAAAATAGAATTGGTAATTTTAGTTTTGTAGTAATAATTGTAACACATACAAAAGACATTCTCACTTTAGAGGTTAAAGATAATTTGTATAACTGCTACAGAGGGGGTATGTTTTCATGCATAGAAAACAAAACATTAAAGTTAGTTCACTATTGCAGAAAGTTATTTTCAGTCGATAATTCAGATTGCACAGAGAAGTTATTAGGCGGCTGTCCATCATAGATTGAAGCTTATTCTGTTAGTGTACGTAAATACCTATACAACCTTGGTTAGTTTATTCACATGCTTGCAAAAGTTTTATCAGCAAGTATATCTGTCATCCCGGTTTGAGGGCTGGGTGCAGGGCTAACAACCATGCCTCGTAAAAAACAGTTTGTTACAGAAACAGCAACAAAAAAAAGTTGCTGCTTTATGCACCATCTGGGTGTGATGGATAAATGATAATGATATGTCATTGGATTAAAAACTCCTCGCATATTTTTCTGATATGAATGCAAATACCAATAAAACAATTTAATTTCAAGAGAAACATGAAATTCTTTTATGAACAAAATTAAGACAATGTTCGAATTCTGTTACAGCTCTGTCTTCATTCGATGCCAAAATGAGGGGTTTGTGTCGAAAGAAAGGCTAAAAAAATATCGAAAGGGGAATTTCTTAAAAACAAATGAGCAGGTTAATCCTATTTCTATTGGAGCCTTACAGAAACTAAATTTTAAAATCCTGACACTCCATGAAGAAGCAAGTGGTGGTTCCAGTGCAAGAACTTCTGGATGTCCGGATACCAGCTTCCTTAGCTGAAGAGTCTCAAAAGATGACCTTTCGCTGACCAGAAAGGTTTTACAGTTAAAACTCGTCTGCTCAGACCATGGTTACTTCGAGCTAGGCCACATTTGAATATAAGTAATGTACTTCCGTATATGGGTGCAGTATATCTTTATATTTAGATAGTGTGTCGATTAAGAATTGTTTTTAAATCTCAAGAAACTGCTGTCTGGCCATTAAATGTCGCCAGACTGCTGCTTAGGCAGTTGAGTCGCTTTTAGTGTCATCAGTTTGCGTTCTTTTCTGAGACTGGGTGCCAGCCAACTGTTGTGTTGGGCCTTAAACCAGAATTAGTAAAGTTTTAGATACAACTTCACAAACGATAAAGAGAACAAAAATGAAGACTAAAGTGAGCCAGAAACTTCCCTTATGTCAAACAACTTTGAAGAAAATGAAAAATATTTAGAAAGTGCATTTTATATTGATGCTTCGTTATAAGCAGAATACATTTTTTATGTCGTGAAAGTTAATTATCGACTTTATTGTTATGAGAAGTAAATGTAAGGTAATCTTTGCGTGCGTCTTTAATGTAAGAGCTGGTGTCAATGAAGAATTTTTAATGGAAATTGATTTTTGTTGATAGAAAATATCATGTAATGGATGCAAATAATCTTAATATTTCTAATGTATTTATATTCGGGAATCACTGCAGTAATCAGTCACTCTAAAATACACATTCAAATATAAATAGAAGCAAACGTTAACCCTCTATTTTTTCTTTTACTTTTCTTCTACTTTTTTCTTTTTCTTTAAAAAAAAAGAATTAACTTTGATCATTCACACGGTCACCCAATCTTGCCCGGTTAAAAAAATCATTATGAAATATTTGATTATTTGTGGATTGTTGTCGAGCCCTTAGTTGTCAGTGCATTTGTGAACGATTTTTCGGTGCTCTACGCTCTTGTCAGGTTGACGAGGGCATAGAGCACCGAAAATTTGTTCACAACTTCACTGACAGCTAAGGGCTCGACAAATAGCCAAATAATTCAACAATGCTACTCAATATGAATATGAGTACATTATGAAATAGTTTATAAAAATGCTTGGCCTGTTATGAGATGACTTCTTTGGAGAACGTTGTGTGTAAAAAAAATAAATAAAAGCCATTGCCAGATTGATGGGGCAGCAATCATTAGGTATTAATCTATTGTTCTTCCTCCTCCTCCTCCTCCTCCTCCTGAAGGGGAAAAATTCGTTAACTTTTTAGTGAGGAACGCATACATTTTTGCGTTATTGATGCTACAGAAATAACTCACTTGTCTTAGTCTTGGCAACTGAGAATAAACCGTGAACATAAAGATACCCTTAAAATAAAATTGAGCAACAGGCTCGCCGGCAGTAAATTGCAAGACAAGCCCGTTAGTCATCGCTCTATGATAGACGCCAAATATTTTCTCACCAAGCTTAGTCTGAATAAAGCAAGTTTTTAGCGTAGTAAGAGCCGGACTGATACTTGCAATGGTTTGTAAAACATTCAAGACGGTGTACAATTGTTAGTTATTTGAGCAAAAATCCAGGGAAAAAAAAGCTTTGTGCTGTCCTTTCATTGCTCTCTATCATGTTGAAACACCGGCTCTCATACAATCACCGAAGTTAAGCAATGTTGAGTCTGGTTAGAATCTTGATGGGTAATTACTTGGGAATTCCAGGTGGTGTAAGCTTAGATATACGGATGATATAAGTGGTAACAGCTCGAAATTGGAAGTGGGTGAGTCTAGTTTCAATTCCAGATCCTTATATTTACTTACACAAAAATACCCTTGTGAAATGTAGAAATCTAATTCTTCCCCATGGGTTAATTAGTAGGGCATATATCCGCGAAACCATTATAATCTCACCAAAATTTCTTACAATCTAAAGTTTTTCTGGCTTTAAATAACCTGCAAAGGGTTGGTAAACTGTAGAAAACAAAACCGATCGATCGTTACTCTTTTCCTCCTCGAAACGCCTACATTTGAAAAGGAAAAAATGATTTGGCGTGTCTTCTTGTACTGATTTTGATACATTCAATAACATTGCAATGAAATGTGGGATTATTCTTCAACGTACTTTATATAAACCTTTTTTTTTTCATTACGAATACCAACTGATTTCATTCAATCATTGTAAAGTACAAATTCGTCTTCCAATCAGCGCTGACCTATTCAGGCAATACAAGTTTTATTGTAGCAGGGAAAAAGGACGACATTAAACTCGATAATCACCATTCTTGCATCGAGATTAGTTGTCTAGCTTCGGGTGAATAGAAGACTATTTTCATTCAGGTGCATGTCGGCATTTCTCGGTAAATGCAAGTGATTGTCTGCCTTGTGGAGTGAAACACGAAATAAACTCATTTCAGGCGAGAAATAAACGCGATTGGATGTCATTTGATGGCCATTGTAGTCGCATGATCATATAAATAGTCGTAAGGTGCGAAGTGTTTTCTCGTTTTTGTCAAGTCAAACTGATACACACAAAAATTGGCTGATCGTTAGATCCAAATTAAATTCTTACAAAGACTTCGTTTTTATTGTACAAGTAGTTCTTCATCGTATGCTTATTGCTTTTTCTTGCACCTTTTCGTGTAACCATCTATACTCGTTTGTAAACGGCATAAATTACTGATTACTAACGAACAAGAATACCAACGCTCCAAATAACATAATACAACTTTTTGTGTAGAAACAAATATAGCTGCATATTAGTAACGAATGCTTAGTTGTTCCTGTAACAAGTTGGTTTTCGTGGTCTTTAGAGTAACATTACTTCAGACATGCACGTTATCAAGGAAATCTGATGCTAGTTCGAATCTCAGCAAAGATTACTTATTTGATCTGAGCCTGAGAGCAGCATAATGAAGGTCAGAAGTTAGAATAAAAATCCACTAAAATAAGATTAAATAAATTAATAACTAACAAGAAATTAAAGTAATAATTCATATTCAAATAAACTTAATGATTTAAAACATTTCAGTAATAAAATATACTCATAATTAGATAATAAACAAGTTAGTAATGTGGCTTTTAACATAAAAGCTTTAAAAAATATATCAACACGTCCATCTATCCCGTAGTTTTATTGTAAGATAAGCAAACAGCAGCAACTAAAATGGACAGTACATGTAACTCGAAGAGAAAGTAATGATGCTATGAAGATGTTGACTTTCCCCACTACTTTACCAAAATTTAGAAAGGAAACCATCTCATCAATACTAGAAAGAGCGATAATAGTGTACTTGGGAACTTTCTTAAGAGAAAGATTTTATGAATCTCAACCGACACTCATGTTAAGGTCTTTGCTCAAGGAATATCGAGTAATCTTAGAAAATGGCTAATCTCAAAACTACTGTATCGGGATCGTGGGTAGGCCGGCTTTGTCAGAGGTCACGAGTATCTTTCTTTTTTTTTTACGGGGCTCTATCCTTGGACCTAATGTGTCCTGATGGCATCAGCTCTCAACATGGTTTCTATGTTGATGACGCAGCTATTTACTCCTGTCTAGATAATAAATTTGATCAGTTCGATAAGGTCAAATTAGTGGATGATGTAAAAAAAATGACATACAATCTGAGGCAAAGAATGGCTTGGCAATTTCAACGCTTTCAAAATAAAACTGCTCTTTATTAATCATCTGAAAGATACCTTTCATCAGCATGGCTTATGCTAACCCCCCAGAAGTGAGACACGTTGCGCGCCTTTTTGGAAATTGGGAAGACTATATTGACTTCATTCCTAGGTCAGCTATTGGTTTACTGTGCGGTGCTAGACATTTTTTTCCAAGAATCTATCTATAAATCTACCCTTTGTTCATGCTTAAAATATTGCTGCCACATATGGCCCCGTGCTCCTGCTCTAAATTCTTGATAAAATTTAAAGAATCCGATATTATTGATCTTGCCCCGGCGTTTCAGCTTCTTTCACTTTCCCACCGCTGTGAGGTTGCTTCACTGTGACTTTTCATGGTAATTGTTCGGATGAGCTCTTCGTTATGGTACCTCGACTTTGAAAATTTAAGCGCGGTACTAAATTAGTGCGTTGTGGTGCAGTGGATATCGGCTCGAAACGAGAAATCAGGGAGCCGATTTCGAATTCCTTGCATTCACTTCCGCGAAATACCCTTGGGAAAGGCATTAATCCGTCTCTTCCCTCCAGTTATGGATTAAATAACAGGACAGATTGGGTTCTATAGCTTTGGCTGGCAACCAGTCTACCGCAGAAAGCAATGGCAACCTACTGCGGGATAATATTCTGCCCAGTCAGTCATGTCTCTTTCGAGACATTATCGCCCAAGCGTGCATCACCTATGGCACTTGACTGACTGACCTTAAATAAAGTCCACCCTGTTCTTTACACTTTAATTTTCTGCCAATGCAGTTGGTACCATGTCTGTTTTGAAATTTAGTAATCTCATTGTGATACAAGCAAACCAGAATAATCTTCTGCCCACTCAGTCTCTTTCGAGACATGATCGCCCAAGCGTGTTTCACGTATGGCACTTGACTGACTGACTAAATTAGTAACTAGATCTTATCAATTTACAGTTGAATTTGCTAGATGTAATCGTAACTTCTTTACTAACAGTTTATTATCTCGCACTTCTTGCGCGTGGATCTTTTTTTCCGGAGCCATGCTTTCCAGTTAACTTTACATTTACATTTTGATCGTTATCGATCTACTTGATTACTTTTCTAGTGTTTTCGCTTCTTAGTAATGTTTTTGTTTTCTAATTCTTTTACACCCAGTAACCCTTTGTCTTAGTGGCTTTACTAGTTGTAAAAAGGTTTAGAAATTGTAAGAAGGTTTAGAACATTTAACACGCACAAGCCATATCGAAAGCAGCGAAACAATTTGACAAGCTAGCGGAGTAAAGTACTACGAACACTAGTAAGAGTAGTAAAGGAGCAGTTGTTGAGAAAAATTACAACAAATGGTGTCGAACAAAGATCGACAACTTCCTGAAGTTACATGGTACTGTTGTATCGTGGCTCGTACCATGTGACATCCGGTCGCCTAGATGTATAAAAGACAATGTGCATTTAACACGAGGGGATTGTCGTTATCACGGACTTTGTGAAGTAACATCTACTACTGCGAGAGACTGTAAATATTGTATATACATCTTGGTTGTACCACTCTGGTAATAAAATAGTTTATCTACATTTCACTGTGTATCTCTTGATTCCACGATACAACAGGTACATAGAGGCTTATTCCATTTGAAAATTGGTGGAAAACAGTTTTCTTTCACACAAATTTCCTCAATTGCGCCGTATCCCTTCAGGACATGGAAAATCATGGATTTGTACAGTTTCCTATTTCTGGTGGCTCTCAGTAGCGTTTTTTACCTTCGTCAAACCGCTCGTCCTCATTCCACCAGTCATTCATATAATCTCATCAAGGAGATGGTCCACTGCCTTCTATCTTGTCATCAATATGTACTGTGAGAGTTAAAAAATTCCAAACCATTCTTCCTCATTAGGGGCCCAAGAAATGTTAACTCTTTTTGATACTCAGTATGTTCTTTTTGTTACTATTTTCTTTAAGACTTATTTATTTCTTACTAAATCCGTCCATGGAATTCTCAGTATCCTTCTGTAGAACCACATTTCTGTGGCTCTAGTTTCCTCTTCACTTGTGGTGAGGTTGCTTAGTAACTAAGCTTAATAAATATTAATAAACCTGACATCTCCATTTTGTGTGTTTAAAACCGCTGATAAACCATTGCTAAAAATTGCCGATGATAATCTTCTATTGCACCTTGACAGAAGAAATCGATTAAACATGCATCGAATAAATTCTTCACTAGGGAAATAAATTGACTGATTAAATTACAATCTGAAATAGCTTTACAATTGGATATTTAATCTTGGGTTCTTAACATTTTAGGGTTTTAATCTTATGAGGTGTCGCAAAATTGATTAAAAGTTCAAAGAGTACAAAAATAAATAGGTTGATCTTAATAAGTTTGGAAGGGTTGATAAGGTTCTTTTAAAAAACAAACTCCTTTTATTAGGCACACAATATTGGTAATCTACGTACCGTATTCCTTCAGGAAGTGGGCAGTCATTGTTCTCCACAACTTCCATCTTTGTAGCTCTCAGAAAGTAATATTATTATCCCTGTCAGTTTTTACGTCCTGCATTTTGACAAACTTGTTTGATTGGTTACTCTCTATTTCCCTTGTTCCTCTTGCTTTCAGTATCTTTTGTGAGCAAGCCAGTTTCCAAGGTTGCTTTCTTCATGTGTAGCATAAATTTTAGTTGTCTCTCTTAGATTCTAGGTACGACTGTCCTTTTTGTTTCCATAAATTCCCCGTTTACAGTATTCTAAGAATATCGCTCTAAAACCACACCTTTGTTGCTTCAAGTTCTCCCTTCGTCTGTGCTACATATTAGTACTGATATTACATCGCAGTTAGCACTTTCTTTATTTTTCCGAATAATGTTTTTAATAATTTCAGTGTTTGGAAGGTATCTTTTACTATTCCTATGTGCATTCTAATTTCTATATCAAAATTATCCGTTATCAGTTTAATTTACTTCCCAGATATGTAAATTTTTGTACTTGCTTGATTTTGACATCTCCAACATTTAGGCTTCCATATTTTTCGCTAAATCTGCTTGGTTTAGTCTCTTCTGAACATAAATTGTCACATAAAGATAAGTTAGTTATTTATTTTTGCGAAGTGAGGGGGGGCGAACCTCGGCGAAATTTGAACTCTGCATGCTCATCAAAATTTTTCCGCCGATAACCTCTTCGCGCGTATTCATATATAGCCTTATTCACGAATTCAGATAGCCAATGGAATAGTGACTAGAAGCCTGAATCAGGAAATCACCTGATAAAAATTGATCTAGCATCCGAGATCATGGAAGTTTCTCCATGTCGCCTTTTATTGTTTGGTTAAAATTTAAACTTTAGTTTTCGTAAAAAAATTATTATGCAAGGTAATTTTTATATTATGAATTAACGTAATTATTAGTGTAGCTTTTTCTGGTTATGTGTGTATTCGGGATAGTATGACCGAAAGTAAGTATATCTATGGTCCAAAGTAATTAATTTTGTAAAAATTACTAATATTTGGAATAGAAAGGTAAATTGAAATTAAATGGTTGGTTAGAAAATGAATTCCAAATTTAAGAAATAAAGATAGAGGGTTGTAATAAACGGACAGGTTAAAAAAAAAGTGTAAAATAAATGAGGGGGTCTGAAATAACAGTGGATTGACTTAAAATATAAATAGCAGTTCGTCTATTCCAAAGAGCAAGAAAAGCACCCCCTGAAATTGTTTTTAAAAAATTATTCATACAGATATTAAACGTTGTCATTAGAAATATTTTGTCTTCTGTCAATAACCGTCTCATCTCTATTGTCAGCCAAGTAGAAGTCTTCATTTTTTTTTATGTGGTCGTCTACAGTCATCTTTTTTTTCTCGAAAATGCCATCTTCACTGTCGTCCTGTAGTAGAAATGTCTACCTCTGTTTTTCGTCGCGACAATTGTGCGTTTTATAACTTTGTCTTCTAAACAAACTTATTTATCTACAAGTTTATTGCAGTTTAATTCTCTCAAAATACTGTCATAGCAATTACGTAAATTATTCACTTTTAGTTAGTAAAATTTAAGGATGCGTGTTATACAGCAATACTTACAAGACTGAAAAATGAAAGTAGGTTACCAGAAAACACTCTTCCTTTGTTTTCACTACGTGGTATAAATTGTTTATTACGAAGACGTCGAGTGTTCAGAGATACTAAAAATACCAAATAAACTTGTGGCTTAAAATATTTGGATATGTCAATCTAGAAACCAAAATGAGTTTGGCCGAGTTTTGTGGAAAACCATGAAAACCAGTCGCACTGGCAAGTGTTCGCACATGATGGGTGAATTTAAATGAATTCTGACGTTTGCTGAGCCGTTGATCCTCAGTTTTGAGACTGAAAAAAAAGTTAGGCTAATGTATTTGAATCTTAAGGTGGTCATTAGAAATATTTTGTCTACTGAAACAAAATCTTATAAAAAAAGAAAGTAAAGAAAAGATTTCAAAGTAATACAGAGAAAAAAAACTTTCCATTTTTTTTTTCTTGTGCGTGAAAATAGTCCCGGCTACAGGCAAAATGAAGTAAAGATTATCAGTCAGTATCTCAGATTTTGCAAGTAAGTGTCTACACAGGAAGTTTGACTCTTGACTTGGATGCTTTCTTTTTAGAAAAGCATAAAATTTATTAAAACTGTGCGGAAAATGAATAAATCCAGAGTGTGTACTTTGTGAATGAGATAATTGCCTATATTCAAACACTCTATAGTAGTCTCCGTAAAATGGAAAAAACCGTTTTAAATGATTCTTAATGCAGATCCTCTATGATTCTGACTGTCGCAAGACCACGTAAATCGATTATTTTATTCCCATCTTTATATTAAAAAGCTCTGTAAATAGAAAAAAAATGAATACAGACAAACGATGTTTGTACACCGGTTTTGATACGAACGCCGAAATTAAGCAATGTCGAACCTGGTCAGTACCTAGATGGGTACTTTGGGAACACCAAAATTCCGTTAGTTTAAATATGTGGATGATGGAAAACGGCTCTGAATTGGAACTCGGCTTTGTTATTTACTTACGTGCAAATGACCTCGAGAATGGTATGTGTCCACATCTCCCCTCATGGTATGGGTGCAAATAATGGGGGTTGATAAGCTGTGTGTTAAAAAAAAATTTTAATATATACAGCCGTCAATCATCAGTTCGTAATGCAGGAAAATCCCCGTAAAAGGTAGAAAATAATCTAAAACCTAACAGAAGTTTTCATTTTGTTTTCTTGTATGTGAAAATAATTTTGTAATTCTCCACAACCTATCTCTTGCAACTTTTAGTAACTTTTAGTAACATTTGTTCTTTTTGTCAAACCTTCCTTTCTCGTTCTGTCATCCATTTACACAAGCTTGTCATGTAGATTAATGTTTCTCTCTGTCCCACTTTTTCTTCGATATGCCCTGTGAGTGTCAAATCGCCAAGTGTAGTAGTCCAATTTGAGTACAATTGTCTTTTCTGTCTTTTTCTTCAGACTTTCTTACGTACTTCTGATATTCTCAGTATCCTTCTGTAGAATCACATTTTTGCTGCCTTCAGTTTCCCTTCTACTGAGCTACTGAACTGAAAGTCACACAAGTTGTAAATATACTCCTCTTTTGATACTCCAGGAATATGCAGGTGGTGTAATAGCTTCTCAGAATGAGAAATCAGTGCAGAGTTCGAATTCTAATCAGATTCGTTATATTTACTTTCGCCCAAATACAATTAGCAAAGGTGTGAATCTCTCTTCCTCCAGCAGTTGGTCAAATAGTAGGACCTGTATTTGGAAAAAAAAAATAGCTATTTTCGAAATAAGTTGTTAATGATATAGTCACTCGCAAAAAAAAAAAAAAAATCCGAATCATTCTTACAACCAAAATGTTACAGCTTTAAATAGCCGAGAAAAAGTTGATAAACCGTAAAGAAAAAAATAAATCACTCTTTTGGTACTCCATGTCTTGTTGAACATTTGATACTGATTACAGTGGGTTAGAACAGCAAAAATCTTAAATGTCGCACCATGAGCTTCGAGTCGAACTTTTAACGCTTAAATGTATTATTGTATTCCGACATCCATAAAAAGTTTCTAAAACTCATGTTCACGTATTTAGAAAAAAAAAAAAAAAGTAAACGATTAACCTAAAATATTAATTCTGTGATTTATCTACGTGATAACTTCGAATAAAATGGGCGTACTGTACAGGAAACTTAAGTATTAAGTTTTGGTTTATTCGTTTCTTAATATTTTCCTGTCTTAATTATTTACGTTTTTGCAACAAACTTGACAACGAAGGTTGGAAGTGGCCCCCAACATTTTTTTTTCTCATAATTCACTTGTTATATATTAGTGAGGTTAGTTTCGAAGTACATAAACCGCATTTTCATTGTGAAAGTGGGAGGATTAGGATGTTATCAAAGCTCAAGCAGTTTGTATTTATTGGTCTCATTAATGACAAAAAAAAAAACTCGTAGACATGACACACAAACGTTTTTTTCTCCCATCTTGTGCTGCCCTTAACCGTTGGGAATTTTAGTTTTTATATGCATCTCATATCAAAATCTTTTACTTCTCAAATCTCTCTCTCTCTCTCTCTCACTCTGTCACACGTGTATGTAGTGTAAAGATTATCAGCGTTGAAAGTGAAATTGGCAAGTTGAGTTCAAATTAGAGTGAATTCAATAGACTGGACACTATCTTTTGAAGAAATGTATGACATGATCTCTTCTCACTCGGTAGAAGAATGCAGACTTTTTAGCGTGTATATTATCATTATACACGCCCAATAGCCAGAGTGTTCCAATTCATTACTGAATGAGCGATGCGTACATGCCAGAGTAGCTGTTTTTCAAAGTCTTCCATTCTTCCAGAGTGCTCACTCAATCAGGGTGTGAGAGCGTAAATAGTCATCCGCAGACAGATCTGTTTCACTGTATCACAGCTCATCAGTACGGTTAGACTCCGATTGCTTTTAACCCAGGATTGAAACCCTACCGAATTGACGTCAGTCGGCGATATATATAATTAGGAGAAGCAAGTATTCCTCCAAATGTTTGATCAAAATGAACTGATAATGTCTAATTTTTTTTCTTGTATTTTCCAATTATCGTCTAAGGTGTTGAATATTGCGCCTGAAGTTATGAATAAACTGTGCGAAGCGAATATTTTGTTCAAATACTTTTTTGACCATAGCAGTTATTTTTAAGAACTACCACACAAAAAAGACATTTGTTATTAAAAATGACGGCGATGGTTGAAAGTATTTGAAGAAAATATGCACTTCGAACAGTTTATCCACAATTTCCAAGATTTTGAAAGAGCAACTTTAGTTATTTGTTTATCCATTTTCAAGATTATAAGTACAAGTTCAGTCGATTTTGGTTAACGCAACAAAAATCGAACAATCTGGTCTAATTAGGCAGTTTTCCTTGTTAAACGGAAAAATATATAAGATGAATTTGTTTGAATTTGGAGTATGTATCATCGGGTATAGAACTTTTTTCCGTTTACTCATAAATTAATTTTAATTTTTTTTTTTTTAATCGAATGAATACCATCCCGAACGAGTGTAATCCTTTCGATTCATAGTTATCAGAGGAATCTATCGATTGTACCTTGCTAACATGACTGCACATTATAAAAATTAAATATATACCCCCACTCATTTTAGATAAGTAACTTTTTAATTTTCGTTTTTTAAATAAACAAGGTTTTTTAAACTTTAGTTTTAGTTGAAAGCTAAATTTACTGTTTCCAGTTAGCAAAATACTCCGTATTTCAAATAGAAACTATATTGATTGGAATCTGTAGGGGATTTGGTATTTGCTGGGTTGTATGTGCTTCCGTATTTTACGGGTCTGGCTCTCTAGATTATTTCCCCCACAAATACAACACTCTGTTTTACAATCGCGCAAAGTGAAAGGAATAATTCACAACGGACATTAAACAACGAACAATTTATTATGTGAAAAATAAAATGGTACGTGGAAACAAATAAAATACATGATGCGAAAATTGCCTTTTGGGAAATAAAACTTGGCAAGAAGTTAAATTTGTTCAAAGATGTGTATAAGTTTACATTAGCAGAGTCCGTAAATAAGTCTTTCCTACTTACATTTAGTTCATTTCAGTCGACGACAGCGTGTCGCGTTGCTGAAAGAAAGTTCGTCGGTTTTTTCTTTTCAAGGCCCTCGGAGCTAGGTCATGAACTTTGGCGTGGAAGAAATTACTTGGCCGGACAAAGTATCGGTGGCATGTGGACTTAATGGCTAGCTTGGTGACTGACCTTTTTTCTCTAACTGTGTGTATTATATACATTAATAGGGGATCAAAGAATCTTCCTAACATTAGGGTGTGAAAACATTTATTGACCAATCAGATTTATTATTTTACTATTTTGTTTTGGGGCCTAAATATTTTTGTGTTAATTTACTTCCGATCCTATTTTTCTAGAATGTTCTTATTCTAAGTTTTTAGCTGATTGGTTGAGAAATATAAAAATGTAATCTAAATTCTACTGCCGTTTTGATCCAATTTTTCTAGAATGTTTTATTGTGATTTCCTGTTGCTTATTTTAATAGAAAAAAAAATATGTATCCCATAAATCTAAAATTCTGACTTTAATTTTTTCAATTTTTCGGGCTCTTCTTTTTTTTTTTTTTTTTTTTTTTTTTTGAGCGATCGACACATTTGTTAACAAAATTTAATTCTCAGTTTTCAGTCTTGCAAAAATATAATATACATCTATGAAATGTTATTTTTTAAAAATTAATAAATTTAAAGCTAAATTAATCTGATTTACACATATATTATTTATAGCATTAAATCTAGACTTTAAGTATATCTGAAATACAGTGTGTTAATATTTCCCACCTTTCTCCCGTATATTTGACATGCGATAATAGCCATGCAGATGCGAGATAAATGTATGGCGACCGGAATTGAAAAAAAAATGTCCAAATTTTATTTTTCCTGTAAAGGGAAGAAAAATAACTATTTAAATGTACACATAGAAATTACCACACAAAAAAACTTGAAATACACAAAATATTTTTTAAAAATACGAAAGTGAGGATTTGTATTAAACTTTATAATTTTCGATCAGTAAATATAATCTCTTAATAATCTAACCCCCCAACAAACCATTGAAGTATTTTAAAAATGTTTGAATCTTCATAAATTATTATAATTAAAAAGAAAATGTAAAAAAATGTTTTTAAAATTTCATTATAAATCGAAAAAAATACTTCTTCAGAGTGTTTTTTATATTTTTTTTAAAGTAATTAAAAACTTATCAAATTAGCTAATGTCAGTTTTATTTCATTTTTTTATTTTATTACTGGGAGTAGATTCTCGGAAATAGAGGCAAAATTTTAAAAAATAGATGATTTACATTCCCCAATGAGTCTTGCGTTTAACTAATAAAACCAATTTTCCCAACAAAATTTAATTTCTTAAAATTTTATAAATTTACGCGAAGCGTGGGTAACAGATGTAAAGAAACAATGTTTTTACGAAGATTTTTTTTGTTTATATAACTTCAAAAATAATTTCATTTATTTGTGAATAAGTCCTGAAAGTTCCATTAAAATCCAACAATTATTTGACTTTTGCAAGAATTTTCAAATTAATGTTTTTTCACTGGAAAAAATGAGTTACGTGATATTACATTTTCCATTGTAAACTCTAGTAACGATTTGGTTATCCGCTAATTAAAATCAAAATTAGATTTTTTTTTACTGAAATTTAGAACGTGCTAAAAAGGATACAATTTTTTTTAAATAATTAAAAAAATACTTTGATCTTTCTTCTTAATAGTAACAAAAATTTGATAGAAAAATTTTATTTTTATTATGTTTGGGGCCTTTTTTTTAACTCTTTTTTTAAGCTATTTAGTGGAGGTACGTATATGTGTTGTGATGCAATGGAAATCGGAGAGCAGAGTTCTAATTCCGGTTGAATTCCTTGCATTCACTTACGCGCAAACACCCTTGGGAAAGGTATGAATCCGTCGCTTCTTCTATGGGTTGAATAGCAGGACAGATTGCGTTCTATAGCCTTGGTTGGCAACCAGTCTACTGCAGAAAGTAATGGCAACCTACTGTGGGAAAATCTTCTGCCCAGTCAGTCGTCTCTTTCGAGTCATGATCGCCCAAGCGTGTCTGACTGAGCTAAAAAGTACCGTTATTTATTTATTTATTCTTGAATAAAACAAGTCCCGGTGTATTGTAATCTTGCATACACGAATGATACCTATACTATCGAAAGCTACTGACAATACACAGCAGATACTACTTTACTAAAGTTGGGTAAGTGGTAATAATTTTCAAAAACGCCGCATACGTTTGTTCACTTTGGGTCAGTGATATCGCTTGATGACCTAAATTAGTAGGAGAAATTACTACATATATACTTAATTTGTTTTAACCATTAACGGACAACCCAATTAACCGAAATTCTCAATGTTCTTGTATTTGTCCACGTTAAGAGAATCTATTAGATTTCGATTATTTTTCTTTTCATTTTATTTATTTTTGTGAAAATAAACTGTTTCTGCGTGGGTGGGTTAGAGCGTGTCTTAAACGAAAGGATTGCTTTTATTAAGTGTTTTCTGGTCTTGTTTTTTATCTTCCAAATGTCACAACAAAACACATTCTCTCAACTCTCTGTATCTCTACCCAGTCACTTTTTTTTCTTCTTCGTGACAGAAGGTTTAGTGTCATTATTTAGTTCCCCACTCTTATTTCCTCTCTCTTTTTTTTTTTTTTTTTTAAGGTGCGGTTCTATCTAAAATCAACTCTAGGTTGACAGCAATGAGTTAAACTGGAAACTTTCTTATCTTCTGACAATGCCCGCTAAGAATCGAGTTGTGATGCTTTTCTTTAACCAACATAAATTATCAATTGGAGAAAAAAACACCTCTGTTACCGTTAGAGAAATACGTAGGTGTTACAGCCTAGTAAAAGTTAAATGTTCATTTTTTTTGTATTTATCTATATTTCTGAGATGAAGTAGTCTTTACATTATTCGGAATATTGTCCTCATCTTTGTTGCCATTTGCACGACGTTTCGGCCGTTGTACGCTCCGACCCTCTTCTCGAAATTCTTAGCACCTGAAGAAGGCCGGGGCGTACAACGGCCGAAATGTCATACAAATGATAAAGATGAGAACAATAGTTCGAATAAATATAAATACCGTTTTTTTTATGTGCTCCCTACCATATTCTCCTATTTATGTCTTCCCTATTTCGATTTGTCGTGATAACCTGAACTGAGTAAATATACACAGCAAACGTTTACTTTGCGGTACAGCAGTCATTAAAACGATCGAATGTTAACTGGTTGTGGTTTCCTTCCAACAAACTTCGTCACAATGTTTCAGCTGTATAGCTTCTGAATACTTACCTGGCACATGCGTTTGCTTTTGATCGAAAATGGAGTAAACATTTCGCCTCATTTTAAATGGCAAAATTTCTGCTTCCGAGGATCCCAATTCTGTGATCGATGCAAGTATGATATGGTCGCGGGGATCGGATAAAAATTTAGTCCTTTGCCCATATGCATAGGTATGTGTATGGCACTCTCTCCACATACACACATATATGTGCGCACACACACACACACACACACACACACACACACACACACATATATATATATATATATATATATACACACCTTGTGTCACTTTCTGTCTTAGGGAAAATCTGGGTAAATACTTACCTTGTAGAAGAAAAACATAGTTTGAAGGAAATAATTCTACACTGGTTTACAATGCCCATTTAACAAAATTTGAGACAAGAACTATTGAATATTCTATTGTGTATTTTTCTTTCATTTATTTTATTTTAATTAGATATGAAACACAAAAAAGTGTGCGAGAATGCTATGTAATATATTGTATAGTGTTCTATATCATAGCAAGTGCTAAAAAGTCTCACAAATGACCAAAAGGCTTGGAAGGACGGATCTGGTTCTGCCGAAGATTGCTAAATATAACCTGAACAGAGCATGTAAAAGGGTTTTGAAAGGAGAATTGGAATTAAAAAGAAATTACTAACATGAAAAAAAATGCATAATGAGGAAAGAAAGCTTGGGGAGTTTAACACGAGCCGGTTATAGTGAAGGTGTAACTCTATTTTCAGATGGCTGGTATTTCATTTTAAGTGATTTTCAAGATAAGATTTCTCTAAAATTAGAGAATACAGTTATTGTTGTCGGGTAAAGTAGCCGAAATGTTAACAACTGGAAAATACAGGCGCAGAGCACAATGAGTGCAAAATTTTTAAGCGAATTTATCAAAGCGATTCTAGTCAAAATATTTGTCAATGGGTTTTGATGATATGTGACCTAGATCAAAATACGGCCTTGGGAGATTCCTGTGTACTGGATTACCAGAACAGTTGATAAGAGCAGGCAGACAATAACAGGGAGTGGGTTTTTCTCCCCTTCTATTAGAAGTCGAAATGGTTAAATGTAAGGGAAATGGAAACCCTATACATCACTTTACCATTCCGGTCTGGGTGGCTGTTTAACAAAACCAGAATGCAAGGCGAAATTAGTCAGTTTGGTTCCTGTATTTTGGGGACTGGGGTACGAGAGGTTGGAAAGAGATTTGAATGGCAGATTGAATAATACGGTCGGACTAAAACAGGCCTGCTGCTAGAAACAAAACGGGAGAGAACGATATTACAAGAGACGGTCAGTTCAAATTCAACCAACTGAAAGTTGAATAAACTATCGTCCCGTAGAAATAATAGAACATGAATATTATTGTACGACTGAAATACCAGCCAACTGATATTTCTTTTTCGTCACTTACTTTGACTTGCTTGTAATCTTGTAATTATTCGATATATATATATACACCGTATCGTTGCGGTCTTAGATCTGGTTTTCATCATATATCAAACCCCGCATGTCTGGACCAGCCTCGTCAAGTGGTAATAAGCGGTCCTGCTTTGGCTAATCCGAGATGAACAACACAACGTGGGTGAAATCAGCCAAGGGTCAGGGAGGTTGACTGGACGCAGCCATGGGTCGTGTTATAAAGGCACGATAAGCAGAAGTGATTAATTTACTAGAGTTTAAGTGAATGGATGGAAAAGCAAGGACAATACATTTGGGATGGCAAAGAGTTACTTTAAAGCTTAAGAAGCACCAAGAAATAGGAAATTTGCCAACATTCTGAAAGTACATCTATATTTTTGCGTCGACAATTATATCATTAAAGGTTAATGCTTTTTTTTCATAATCATATCGTCCCAAGCAAGGCATTTTATTGCCACTGTTTTGCAGGGGGTTACATAGGAGGAAAGTTATGAGAAAGAGTTACAGGTTATAAGGGGTGTCAGGAAGTGGGTAAGAGAAGGATGAGAACACTGATGAGAGTGGAGTGGATGGAGAAAGGAGCATATGAGAGAGAGAGAGAGAATGGAGGTTAGTGAGATAGGAGATGACTATTGACTTTACATTTAAATTCTTGGAGATTGTAACTGTCGGGGAAAGAAGCAAATAAAAAGGAATTCCACAGACGTGAAGTGCGAGAAAAAAAAAACTGATGGAGTAGAATTTTCATTTACATTTTATTGGTTTCACAGTAAAAGGGTGAGACCTAGATGCTAATCTTGTGGCTCGAATAAATTCATATATAGGAGGCACCAGTGATCTCAGTTCATCGAAGCAGAAACCGTGAAAGTATTTGTAGAAGAGACACAGGGAAGCCACATGCGCCGATGAGAAAGTATCTGAGCTGCCAAGTCAGGATCGATCACATTACAGATTCTCCGTTGGATTTTGTCAAGGACTCCTAGGTGGATAGCAAGAGCACTCAACCAGATATGGCAGCAGTATTCAATAGTAGATTGTTATATGTGCAGGATTGTTTCAGACGGGAAAAACTTCCTGGCCCTACACAGATAGCCGACTTTCTTAGCAGCGGCTTTAGCTATGGATTCGATATAGTCATGCCATTTGAGGTCTGTTGTGAGAGTTAACCCGAGGAGACACAGTGTTTTGCTTTCAGAGAGACTAACCTGATCCATGCTAATGGGGGTAGGAGCGATTGTCTGATGTTCAATAGATAGCAGATTCGTTTTGGAAGCATTAAAATTCACTAGCCCTTTCTTACACCAGTCTGCCATAGATAGAGGTCTTTTTCAACCACGGCGCAGCTAGGTTTGTTTTGTCAGCCTCGGCAGATTTTTTGATCGAGGCGAGAGTAAACCGTAGTCGTCAGCGTATTCCTACTTGGGATATTATTACATCGTAGAGATCGTTAATGTAGATTAAAATGGAGCATTAACAGTCAATAAATAGCAGAACTTGGTTGTTTGCCCTTGATTCGGTTATAAATTATTCACATGGTAAAAGGTAAATGTTTCATGTGACAGGCTAGCTTGAAGAGCGAAAATCGAATCGCTTTAACAG
Source organism: Ascarosepion bandense (assembly GCA_037127315.1). Classification (NCBI taxonomy): domain Eukaryota; kingdom Metazoa; phylum Mollusca; class Cephalopoda; order Sepiida; family Sepiidae; genus Ascarosepion; species Ascarosepion bandense. Next base: position 1,416,462 of record JBBBDQ010000212.1, on the reverse strand, counting down.
TTGAGTCCAATTCATCAAAATGACAGCATTTTTCTCTCATTTGACATGGTAAAAGATAAAAACCACTGATGCATTGCATAGCCAAGTCCGCAATCAAAATCAAGTAAGACCTTGATTCACTTTTACTAGTTTGTATTTCACTGTCTGAACAGCTATTGTCGCAAGTTCTCTAAATAAGTATAAGGGAATATTTTTTTCTTTTTTAAGCATATATACATGTCCTCGCCTATTTTCACTTATAAACAATGTCGTCATATCGCAGGTATGGTCGTGTTGTAGTTAAATTTATCTCCAACATCCATTTGAATATTAGCTTCCTTTCAGAATTAACATTCGAAATACTGGTTTCGTCTGTCTTAATTACGAAGCCACATGTGTCTAATATATGTCGGAAATAATTATGACTTTGACACAAAATAGATGACTGTATTAAAATAATAACTATATTACTGGAATCAGTAACATTGTTGCTTCTTTTTTTATAAGTTAAATCGTTTCTATAGGGTAGATTATCATGGCTCTCTACTGCTTCCTTGTTTGTTGGTTTAAATAACCTTTGACGCCTGACCATCTCTTTTTGTCCTTGTTTCGACATCTATTCTCACGAATTGATCCTCGTTTTCTTCATTATGGCGTTCTTACCTTATTGTGTCCCGTAAATGTCAGCTTTTTCTTTCTTATATCAATGTCCTTGCAGTCCCTTGCTTCCTTATAACTTCCTCATTATTCACATGTTCTTCCTATGATACTCTTAGCATTTGTCGGTAAAACTAAATCTGTTGCTTCAAGTATCTTCGGTGAGAAAACTGTCCAACATTCAGTGTCAAAGAATTGATATTGCATAGCAGTTCAGCACAATTTATTCTTTTTAGAAAAGGATCTTTTGCTATATTTATTCACATTTCTTTGATATTTTCACTTGTCTGTTACAATAATGCGCATCCAGCAAAATGTTTGTATTTGTTTGATTTTTGACACCGAATATGTCGCTTGGATTTTCTTTTGATGTTACTTACTCTTCGCTATTATTGAATGTTTTATTATTATTTACGATTAAAATAAACTTCTTCCGTTCTGCTTGGTAAGGAACCAATTAAAAATTAATCGAAAAGGTTCTTAAAAGTAAAAATTCTCAGTTGTATTTGTTAAAACATTCAACTGTGTATTTCGCGTATGCTCTATTATAACAAGGAAGTGCCACTGGGTCTTCGCCAATTCTGTCGGAATTGAGACAGATGATTTCCTTCTGGCAGTCAGATTATATTTCCTTTAGGAAACAGACCCGAAAATAGAATCCAGAACGTCCGACTGTGTCTTGTTCCTACATTAAAATCTAAGATGGGTTAAACTCAGCGGGGTTAGTGCTTGCATCCGATTGCGCCGGACAACATTCAGATATGGCTGTGAGAACCCGATAAGGATGTGACCTTCACAAACAGTTGCCTTCCTTTGCAGTTTTGTTTACACAAATGTGCAAGATATTTTAACTGCAAACTAACACTCAAAAAAATTAGAAATGGCTTTTTCTAAGATCCAGATAAACATTTCTTCGAAGTATGGTTTAGTGAAATGTCATGAATATCTCCGTAAGTCCTTTCTTTTTTTACCATTAACGACCCTTCTATCTAATAAGCTAATTATTTAAACCGTGATATCACGAATAAAATTTACCAAAGAGAAAATGAAAACTATAATTCTAATCATCGTATATATTCTTACCAACTACCAAGAAAATTCAGGCTTACTGGTAAATAACGTTGAAACATTGCTTCTCGTACGATCACCGTAAAGCAACATCGTGCCTGGTCAGTACCTAGATGGGTGACCGCTTGGGGATACTAAGTGCTATAAGCTTGGATATGCTGATGGTGTAATGGATAACTGAACGATAACGGATGGAATTCTTTGCACTGTTATCAATATCCGGTTGATCATATATCAACACACACCCTTTACTTGAATCTGAACACTCTGGGAATATTCCATGTACCATGTCCCTTCAAGGCGTTGACCATCATGGTTCTTTACAATTTTCTGTTCTTTGTAGTTCTTAATAAATTTTTCATCTCTCCTAAATTTTCTTCCGCCACCCTATTTACTGAAGCTCATTAGGTAGGTTTTGCGTTATTTCCCTCGCTCTTGCCTTGTGAATATCAAAGTTTCCACGCCCTCTTCATTATGTACCATAGAAATTTCCTGCTATTATGTGTCTTTTTTGCTTCCATTTTCTCTAAAATTTTGGCGTTGATTACATAATCGAACTATGGTATTTTTTGCGTATTTCAATAGAACCAAGTTTCTGTTGCTTCAAGTCTTCATCTGTGAGAAGATTGTCCAGCATTCACTGCCATATAGGAAGAACGATATTAGACTGCAGTTCAGTACTCGTTTCTTGGTTTTTAACGAGTTTGTCTTGTTTTTTAATACTTTTTTGGAGGGTGGGGGAATGATCTCGGGATTGCAAATTGTTGAAAAATGTATTTCTACTCAAACGTTCCTGCTTTAAAACATTGAAACAGTACAATTAATTCATCATGTATCTTGTCTGATTCCCCTCAAATGATGTTAGAATAGATCCTCAATATCACGCCAGGCCATCAGAGAAATTGTGCATCAGCAGGTTGACCTGAAAGATTGCCTCCTTGCAATTAAAATATGAACCTTACAGGATTTCATTGGTTGGTTCCTATATTTAAAGATGTGGACGACTTAGCTGTTCTTATATGCATATGTGAATTCCTGTATAAAATGTAGATATATAAACACCCAACAGAGGAAAAGTATAGTTTTGTATGCACTCGAGAATAATCTGCATTCGGAGAAAACCTCAGAGCCACATACCTACTCGGGAACATTTGTAGAGTAACTGCCCAATGTAATAGGTACAAATACCCAACAAAGTGGGACATACTCATGATAGTCTTGTAGTCGAAGAAAATTGTCATTAGTATTTTCAAATTACTTTTACTCATTCAGACTTTCTTCGGTTTCAGGCGGTTTGTGGTATTCCACTTCGAAGACTGAGCATTGGTTTCGTTGCTTAATCCATAGACACACGATTCTTTACCTGTTATGACCGTTTTCAAAAGGCTTTTTTTTTGGTGTGGTGAGACGACCACGTTTTATACATATTGCTTCCAAGCAATTCTATAATCAACCGAAGTGAGCAAGAATTTTATAACTTAGTGCGCATGAATGAAAGAGTTCAAAGACAAGTTGTGCCAAGTGACTTTTCTGCATACTTTAGCTCAGTTACATAGCAACAGCCCCGACACTTTTGATTAGATCTCTTAAAAACGAAGATCTATTGAAGTAGTTGCTTCCACTGGTTGTTATCTTCCATCGACTTAAAAAAAGATTCGTTTCTCCAACACATCTACATCACTGAATTTTGACTTGAGAAAAACGAAGTGGGTGAAAAAGGGTGCCATCTCTAACACCTTTTTTGCCTTTTATTTCGCTTAGTTAATGGCACACAATTCAGGCTACATGTCACGTGACAAATCTCAAAAGATTCTATCTGTATACACGTGTCTGCAAATTTGTCTCGCTAGTTAAAGCAAAGAACCGAGAAATTAGCAACATTAATACATTGTACACTCAATGATAAAAAAGTAGTTAATTTCATAGAATCTTTTCAACGTGATCTTTCTTGTCACGGTACTTGATTCTGTGGTCAATGTTAATCACATAGACTGACTAACGAACATTCCATATCAAAATTTAGCTAATATCTACATGCCAAATTAAATATTTATTGGTTCCTTTTCACATTCAAATATGCTTCATCCAGCACAAAGCCAATACTTGATTATAGTAGCTGTGTTCCTAAGCGGTTACCCATACAAAAAGTGAACGCTACTTCTGAAGAAGCAGGTCGCGTGATGTTCATATTTGCACAGATAACGAACAATCTAAACACTCATTAACTGAAGATACAGTCAAAAGGACTTTTGTCACATGGAGGACGGTCATTGATTTATGAATGTCAATTCCACACAATGAATTATTACATAAGCATTTTTTTCGTATTTGTATTGCACATAAGTATTTTACGTGTCAAATGCATAGTCATATCTGCACAAACAAGAGGTCTAAAAATAAGAACTTCTACTCAGCTATCCCATCAAGAACTGACATTTTATGGAACTGACCCAGATTGATATAGATCCCTCTTTACATTAGCCTATTCTTTTATAATGAGGTAATATATATATATATATATATATATATATATATATATAATGAGGTAATATATATATATATATATATATATATGAGGTAATATATATATATATATATATATAATGATAATATATATATATATATATATATATATATATATATATATATATATATATATATAATGAGGTAATATATATATATATATATATATATATATAATATATATATATATATATATATATAATGATAATATATATATATATATGTATATATATATATATAATGATAATATATATATATATATGTATATATATATATAATGAGGTAATATATATATATATATATGTATATATATATATATATAATGAGGTAATATATATATATATATAATGAGGTAATATATATATATATATGAGGTAATATATATATATATATATATGTGGTAATATATATATATATATATAATGAGGTAATATATATATATATATATAATAATATATATATATATATATATATATGTAATATATATATATATATATGTGGTAATATATATATATATATATAATGAGGTAATATATATATATATATAATGAGGTAATATATATATATATATAATGAGGTAATATATATATATATATATAATGAGGTAATATATATATATATATATATATATATATATATATATATATATATAATATATATATATATATATAATAAGATAATAATATATATATATATATATATATATATAATGAGGTAATATATATATATATATATATATATATAATGAGGTATATATATATATATATATATATATATATAATAATATATATATATATATATATATATATAATGAGGTAGTAAATATACATAGGGGCGGGTTTACATATTTATAGTATTATTCAGGTGTTGATAAAACAGTACTCAATGTATGAACAGAGCTATATATATAATCCTACGCCTGAATTTCATGCATGAATTTAAGTTCACTCGTTGTTTATGGGAATTAAATCTTACGAAGTTAAGTTACTGCTCTTTTTAATAACAAGATTAAAAATTTAAATATTCTACGGTTACATGTGAATAGAAAAAAATTTAAAATTAAAATGCAGGGAGAAATCAAAGGGGTATAAATCTTGAGTCTTAAAAAAATTAAATATTCAGATATTACATATGTATAAAAATGTAGGGAAAATTAAAATTTTAAATGAAAATAAGATAAAACGAAAAGAAAAATTACGAAGTAAAATTTAAGAATTAAAAATGTAAGGAGCAAAAATAAAAAGGGGTTTAATTCATAATTGTTAAAAGTAATATCGCGGCGGAAAGAAAAAGAATTGGCCAACGTAAAGAGGGATCTATATCAATCTGGGTCTAAGAATTTTTTCTGACATCATGTGGTCATTAAATCACTTTTTTTTTCTTTACTAAGCAAATTTGGATTTTTTTTATATGGTTTAAAATAAGCTTTTCTGAAAAGAATAGTTTACATTTATCTCCCTTACCATTGTAATGTTTGGATTTAGCTACGATATTCCAGGTAATAATTGGGTTCTTACTGTTTTATAATTTCCAATGTATGAAAAAAGCAGTACTTTTGCTGTATTTACTGTTTAGAAAGCATGTGGCTGTTAAACATTATCTTCCACTTGTTAGAAGTACTTCGAAAGTAAAATTTATCATTATCATTCGAATGAATTCGAAGTCTATAAACAATACTTTCGGACATGCACTGAGCATTCAGTGGGCAGGTTTTATCTTTTTTCGGCAATTACAATTTATTTATAGAAGTAACGTGCGATAGACGTAGGATTTTATACATATATATATAATGTAAAGAACCTTGAATAGGTTCTCGCTGTTTTCCAACAGATGGCGTTCCCAGAACTGCGAGCGTGTAGCTTCAGATGGTAATGCATCTAAAATGAAGTACTATAAGCAAGTTTGAAATTCGGTGTGTCATTTCACTGAAGTGTAAACAACTTTGTTTTATATTAGCGTTAATATGTCGGATTTCGTACCAAAGAAAGTGTATTTGAAAGGAATATTACTGAACTAATTTATTCAAAAGTAATCTGCAGTTGAAACACAGAATTTTTGTTGTGACTTACGGCATCCATGCTCTCTCAGAAACAAGATGCAGAGATTCAAAAATAATGATTTTGAGGTTGAACATAAAAAACGCTCTGGCGTACTGAAAACAAATTTGAAGACGAAGAATTGGAGACATTACTTCATGAAGAATCATGTCAGACGCAAGCCGAACTTGCAGAATTGTTAGAAGTTAATCACACAACAGTTTTGAGACGTTTGAAAGCATGAAACAATTAAAAAAAAAACTAGGACATCAGGTGCCGTACGAGCTGAAGCTAAGAGATATTGAACGGCGTCACGTATGAACAACAGCTTCAACGATAGAAAAGGGAAGAGTTTTTTTTTTTTGCATCGTAACGTAACCGGCGATGAAGAGTGGATACACTACGATAACCCTAAGTGTAGAAGATCGTGGAATAAGCCCGGCCATAAGATTCTCTACATTTGGTCGGATCAGCAGGGTGTAGTTTATTATGAGCTACTCAACTCAACCGAAACTATCACGGAAGATCGCCATCAACTACAGTTGATGCGCTTGAGCCAAGCATTGAAGAAAAAACCTTCACTCGCCAAAATGATTTTTCAACATGACTACACTAGGCCATATGTTGCAAAACGGATGAAAACCTACTTGTAAACGCTTAAATGGGAAGTCCTACTCCATCCTCCTTATCACCAGACATTACTCTGTCCTATTATCACTTGTTCCGATCGATGGCACATGGTCTGGCTGAGTAGCACTTTCATTTTCATGAAGATGCCAAAAAATGGGTCAACTTGTGGTTATCCTCAAAAGATCTATCGTTCTTCCAACGTGGAATTAAAATGCTATCAGAAAGACGTGGGAAAGAGTAGTGGCCAGCAATAAACAATACTTTTAGTGATATGTATTTTACTAATTTTTGTAAGTAAAACATTACTTTTTTTTTTTTTTCGACAAATCAGTGAGAACTTATTCAATGCGTGTGTGTATATATATATATATATATATATATATATATATATATAATTAGCGTTGTCTGATGTGCAGGGGGCTACATAAGAGTGAGATTAGAAAAGAGAAAACCGGAAACCGCATTCTAAACAGGAAACAAGGGATGAGCCTCTTCATCTGTTCAATAGGTATGGGTGGAGTGTGAACTGGGCGATAGTTAAATCTATCTACTCCCATTGAGAACAAAAAAAAAACGTTAAAGATTTTTAAAAAAAAAAAGAAAAAAAGTGATTTATTAAGTTTTAACTTAGTTAAAGTCCAGTCAAAAAATTTTTCTAAAAATAAAATCAAACGTACAGTTAGACATGAAAAGTTTTAAAATTAAGCAAAAATATTGGGCAAAAACGGAGAAGAAAACAAAACAAAAAAAATATGGCATACCTATAATTCAAGTCATGATTCCAAGCCGAACTACGGACAAAAAAAAAAAAAATTGAAAGCTAAATGATTAAATTAACTATTTCCAGTAAGCAAAATACTCTGGTATATTTCAAACAGAAATTATATTGATTAGAATCTAAACTTTTTAAATTTTTATAAGATTTTTCTATCATTTTTGAGCAATCGACACATTTGTTAACAAAAATTAATTCTCGGTTTTAAAAATCCTGCAAAAATAAAATATACATTTGTAACACATTACTTCTTAAATATTAGCCACGTTAAATTGAAATTAATCTGATTTTTACAAGTATAACTTATTTATAGCATGAAATTTAGAGTAAAACTATTTCTTAATCACGGGACGTTGATCACTAACCTCTCTCGTAAATTATTGAAGTGTGCTGATGGACAGATGCGGGATAAGCTAAAATTATTCCAAAAATAAGAAGGCACGACGATTTGTATTAAACTTTCAATATTTCAATAGTAAATATAGTCTTCACTTAATAACCTAACGCTTGAAAGTCTTTGAAGTACTTTAAAAAATATATTTTAAACTTTATAAAGAATTAAAAAAAAAATGAAAATTTAAAAAAAAAATTCATTATTAACCGAAAATATTTTTCTTCAGACTGTAATTAATGTCCTTAATATATATTATTTATTAAAGCAATTAAAAGCTTATCTAATTAAATAATGTCATAGTTTTATTGCATTTGTTATTTTACTATTGAGATCAGATTTTCGGAAAAAGAGCTAAATATTTGAAAAAAATAATAGATGTTTTACATTTACCGATGTGTCCTGCGTTTAGCTAATAAAACCAATTATCACAACAAAATTTAATTTCTTAAAATTTCATGAATTTACGCGGAGTGGCGTAACAGATGTAAAAAACAAATTTACCAAGACATTTATAAAAAAATAATTTCAAAAATAATTTTATTTATTTGTGCATAAATCCTGAAAGTTTCATTAAAATCTGACAATTTTTTTTAATTTTTGCAAGATTCACAAAAAAAAAAAAGTTACGTAATAAAAATTAAATATTACATTATCCATTGTCAACTCTCGTTACCTGGTAAGAAAAATCAAAACAAGATTTTTTACCAGTACTTTATTTTTGAACGTATTAGATAGGATCAAAATAACATAAACATTGTTAGGGGGGGAAATAGTTTTTATTAGGTTTGGTACCTTTTTCTTCATACTATACTTTATTATTATTATTATTATTATTATTAGTTCAGCGAACTAGTGAAGGTACCTAAAAGGGTATCAAATATATGACGACAGATAACTTAAGAAGAGTACAACGGCCGAAATGTTGGGAGTGTCAAGAGTAAACTATGTTGAGCAAAGCATATAAAAAGAAATGTTACATTATTTCTAAAACCAGATCTTCTCATTCATCCGGCCACTAATTTACACTAGCGGCCGGATGTAAACGCTAAAGGCACCCATAACTGAATTAAAATTCTGTCAACTGCGCAAGACTCCGCACATATTTTCCGGTTTTACTCACATACTCAAAGTAAAAACTAAGCAATACAAACCAGAATTTCCACCCAGTATCACTCACTTTGCCTAAAGAAACAAAGTAAAAACTAGACCCGATTTGAGCCTAAAAAAGGACATCAAATCTCATCATAAAAGGGACATTCTGCAGTTAAACAGTTTCTTGACCTAGTTTCAGAGACTTCCCATTTCCAAGAGACAGCTTGCCATAAAAGAATCTACATCACTTGAGGACTTTGAACAGTTAAAATGAATATCACATATCACTCGAAGATAAAAAGATGACGTCATAAAGATTCACACTCTTTCAACTAAAAGGTTAGGAGGGAAACTCTCATGAATACTGAAAAGCGAAAACAGCTATTAGACTTGAGAAACCTATTTTGTTGAACAAATGTATTAAGAGAAAGATTAATAAATTTTAACCAAAAACAGTACTCACTGCTCGGTCAACAATAGCCGAATGTTTCTCTATAAAAAAACGGTTAATATTATTAACCATAATACCATACCATACCATATTTCTAACTATAACCATGATAAATGTTTGGCTACGTTCGAAATAAAATAGACCAGTGCTTCGATGCATAATTGAGGCGAGCAATCTGATCTTGTAAATCATAAGTTAATTCGATCTTCACTGCACTTGTTTCAGCGTCCTGGGTATGATGATAAACTGCATCCGGCATCAAGGCCTCTGATTGGGAGGTTCTGAAGAGCGTAGAACCACTTCTAAATTGCTGTTGTTCCCAGGTTCAGCCAGACCCAAGGTGGCAGCACCTGTTAAGGCCCCAGCTATGGACAAATAGTTAACTCCAAAACTGGAAACAATACACTATGAAAGCATAAAAATAATTTTTTGAAGTAAAAATTCCAGCAATATTTCTTTTGAGAATAAAATATAAAACAATATATTTTTGAAAATTCCGGGAAACAGAATTAAAATAGTTTCAAACAAAAGTTAAAATAAAAAGCGTCGTTGGAAAATTTAATTTCTTTTTTTTTTTTTTTTTTCAGTAGTGTAGCGCTTTTTCCGAGAATGCTCTAAATTAAAGGGTGGAGTAAAATTTCCTGAATATTTGAAAGGAGTCGTTCGGTAATTGAAATAAGGATGTCCCAAAGGGATTTTCGCCAAAAAGAATAATCGTCCTGGTCTGTCTATCTGAAACTCGGTTTATAACTTTACAACAGACGAAAGTAATCTTAACAGAAATATTTTTTGTGTAGAAGAAACAGTGAATGGTTTCTGCAGTTAGGCATTGTTTTAACGATTTGTTCCACCACTTCATAAAATAAAGGGCAATATGAAAACATTCTGTTCATCATTTTAATTTACGATTTTAACTCATTGCTGTGGATGTACATGTGGTGTCATGGTTAGATGTTTGGTGAAATCGTTGAGTCAGGTTCGCGTTCCACCCGCGATCATACATTCACTTTCGTATAAAGTTGTCCTTCTAAACTGGCGATCAATATCAAACGAAAAATCTAAATTCAAAATCGTATTGGACACTGACTTAGCACATCGTCGAAATGTAATCAAGGTCTGTTCAGATTTCTTCTTCTATGTGCCTTGTCTTTTCAGAATGTAGGTGATCATGGCCTTCCACGTTTCCCTATCCCTGGTGGCTCTTAGCACGCTTTCTCCTGTAATGTCTCGCAGCCCCCGTTCTGTTATCCACCTGCTCAGGCCCTTCAAATATGTTATCCGCTGCTTTCCTCTGTCTCCTTTTCCCACTATCTGGTCTGTTAGTATCAGGTTCTCCAAGCCCTCCTTCCTCATTGTATGTCCCAGGAACTTCAGTTGCCTCTTCTTGAAGCTCAGTATTAATTTCCTTTTCGTTTCCATTCTTTCTGACACCTCATCATTGCTCACATGTTCGGTCCACTATATCCGCAGCATCCTTCTGTAGAACCACATTTCAGCTGTTTCAAGTTTTCCCTTCATCTTAGTTGATATTGTCCAACATTCACTGCCATATTGAAGAACTGACATCACATAGCAATCCAGTACTCACTTCTTTGTTTCTAGTGAAATTGTCCTGTTTCTTAATACTTTACTCAGATTCTGGAATGCGTCCTTCGCCATGCCAATTCGCCTTTGGATCTCTGTGTCACACTTTCCGTCTTCAGTTAGAACACTTTCCAGATATTTAAATTTTCGTACTTGCTTGATTTTAACCCCCCCCCACCCCACCAACTGTCTTTGGTCCTTTGGACTGAGTTGCAGTATAAGCTCCATGTTTGCTTCATTGGCGCCGACAAAATACAAGTGGTTCTGAATAGACATACTCGGAAACGAACAGTTATGCCGAAGATGAGAAATCACCTTTTTTAAGTCGAAAAACCTGATAAACTGATTGCTACACGCTGATCACCTTATTCCGTATCGATAATTTTAGATATATTTCTAGATATGATTTTATAGTAAAATCGAAGTCATTTACCATAATTTTGAGATATATCTTCCATCGCTAAAGTAAAACATTGATCCTTTGTAACTCTCTTGGTGAAATAATGTTGCTCTTTTTTATGTGTGTAGAACAGCTTATGTCTATAATAAGAAAAACTCTAGAATTTGTTCTTCTTTAATATATTCATTTACAATGCTTTTAATATTAGGTGAGTGGAAAAGTTCACAGCTTTGTATTTTTGAAAACTAAGAACTGAATACACTGTTGAAAATTAGTTTCCTTAGAAACATTGACAAACACCTAATATCTCATGGAAATATCAAATAACTCTGAAAGTATCTCTCCAAGTAAGATATTTATGCTATTTGTGTGGTTTATTAAAACACAGCAATCAGTTCTAATTCTGTTTTATGCACACACACACACACACACAATTTATCACCTGTAGTAATTGCCATAAAGAATAAAAATATTTACGAGGGTCATTCAATAAATAAGATTCATTTTTCAGTATAAGGACTTCTGATACAGATAGAAGCTTACTTTTTTTAATTTTTTTCCCTTTGCTTCTTTTTCAAAGGGATTTAATTTTTTTGCGATTGAAAAAAAACTTTAAGAGTTTTGGAGATTAACAAAGATGGACTACCAAGAAGCATGATCCAGGATTGAATAGAGGTCAGTTATCAAGTTTTTGGTTGCTGAGTGGTGCAAACCACTTAAAATTCATAGGAGAATGTCAACTGTGTATGGTGCCACATGTTTCAGCCAAAAAATATCTACAAGTGAGCTAAATTGTTTAAAGAGGTTTGAAAGTGACGATGAAGTCAAAAGTGCTGTAAGCGATTGGCTGAGACATCAGTCCAATGATTTTTACGCTGAGGGAATATGGAAACTTGTGCACAGATGGGAAAAGTGTGTGACACTGCTGGGAGACTGTTGAAAAAAAAAAGTAAGCTTCTATCTGTATTAGAAGCCCTTATACCGAAAAATTCACCTTATCGAATGACCCTCGTAAATACATTATATCAAAACAAAATGGTCGTTTTACAAAACAATACACTCGATGCATTTCTTGCTCACCGTAATTTCGATTTAAAAAAAATTTACTATAGTTAAAGAGAAAGCAATTTATTATGCCGGAAGTTTATAGAAAGAGCTGTAATCGCTAGATCATCTCCAGTAAATGTGCGTTCAGGTTCTTGAAGCCTTTCACCATTCTTGTCAAATCTTCCATTATCACAATGTGGGATACTTAAATAAAAAGTTCTAAAAATATAAAGGACAAGAAAATGAAACTAAATGAAATTAGCTCGCCTATCTTTCTTGCAAAAAACCGATATTTTAAAGAACAAATCATTCGTTAAATTTTATAAAACAAGTTTAAGTTGGAGCTGCGAGATATCGCTAAGAATATATTTGATTAATAAAGCAAACCGAAATAAAACGTGAACTCCTTAACCGAGTAGAACGGACAGAAAAAATGTGATTATTTCAGAATCTGCAATTGCTATCATCTCTCTCTAGGTGGCACTGCTACGAACTATATATATATATATATATATATATATATATATATATATAATCAATGAGAATGCTCCAATGTAAATTTGTATTTAAGAGGTTGAAGCCATATTAAATCTATGGCCAAAATTATATGTACATATATCGGAATAGATCTGATAAATCCTTCATAAAATGAGACAGACATCGGTTTAACGATACAACTGTTGCTTTAATATGTTAAAGTTACATATGTATGTGTGTGATTTGTATCACTCGGGGACATAAAAATTTCTCAAAAATAAATGGTAATATATTTATCTAAGCAAGAAAGATTGCCACAAGACCAATTATGTGGCGTACTCACTATTAATGCTACGCTTATCCCTTCCGAGCATTTAATACAAGCACTAAACTGAAGGCACAAATGAAGATTAATATTGCGAGTAATAACTGATTTGATGCTTGTTCTGAACATATTCTCTCACTAGACGGCGCTAGAGGAAGAGTTGGGGTAACTTCAAGACCTCTTACTTTTTTTCTGGAACTGAAAACTAAAAACTAATTTTGTCGTTTTGGTCTCATGCCATGACAATTCTAGTGAGCTCAGCTAAAATCATTACTGCCACTAATTTATGAAAAATCAAAAAACAAAAACAAGGCAATGAAAGTTACTAGGATGCAAGAGAATAAGGAGAGTGAAAGAAATGAAGAGCTCAAAAGAATAGGATTCAGTGAGACAGGATGACGATTGAGTGGATAATTTACAACTCTGTAAATCTTCTTTGCCTAAACTGAATTTTGTAATTGAATTAAACCGTTCAGTGTAATTTATAATTTACAAGTTGCAACGTTTCCGCTGTCTTATAAAACAATTTGTAAAATCAGCACTGAAAGTTCATATGACCTGCAACACAACATTTACCAAGTTAAATACAATTTTTAGCTTTGCTACTGTATTTGTATTTTAAGTATCTTGGGAATCTCTCAGATTAATCTCTCTTAAAACCAAGCAGAACTTATTTGTAAAACAGAAGACGCCAGTCAAAATAATCTTCCCAAATATTAGTGAACTGATCGATTGCGTGAGTTGTTCATCTTGGTTTTGTAGGTTTTTGCACATTCTTGACAAGGGTGAAAATATTGTCACACGGTTTTCTTTTGAGTCATAAATGTTACTAAAAAATGAATGAGCAGCAATTGATTCAAATCGGCAATGTTTTTTGGCCATTATGCTTTTGTGCAAAGAATTCTAAAATGGACGGAAGAACAATCAGTTCAGTGTGATCACTTGGTATATTTGGCAGAACGTTGAAAGCAATTCCACTCTACTAAATTAGATGTTAATTTTGTTTTATGAAGGAGATATACGCATGTAGATGACAAAAGAAATTTGGGAAATGTCTTTCTTTTTCATGCTTCAGCAAATGAAAACGTGAAGAAAGAAGAAACTATTAACTGTAAAAAAAACAATGTATGGGCTTCAGTAAAAGACAGCGAAAGGTGTGAACTTTGAATTAGGTGTCAGAAACAAACAGGTACAGAAATGTAACCATCAAGATAACAGATGACTGAAAATGTGACACAAAAATCCAAAGGTGCATTGAAATAGTGAATAAAGCATTTCAGACATGAAAAGCATTGGAAAAATTCGTTAGAAATAAAAGTACGAAACTGCTTTGTAACTTCCATCCTCCTTCGTGGCGGTCACTGAATAATTTCCACAAATGAATAAGACTTAGGGCAATAATGATGTGGCTCTATCGATTGATGTTAAAAATACAATGTACTGAAGATATGAGTAATGGAGAAGCTTTAAGACAAATAGAAACTAAAAGGAACTTTTTACGTAAAATCAGAAAGACAGTTGATATTTCTGCTACACATGACGAAAGAGAATTAGAGAAGCGAACATTCACAAGACCTACTAAAGGCAAAGAATGAAAAAGGAACAGGAGTAATCTGCCGACGAAACTATAAATCTATGGCGAGCAGTGAGATATATATATATATATATATATATATATATATATATATATATATATATTCGACGCCGATTCGGTCGGGTTTCGATCCTGGGTTAGGAAGCGATCGGAGTCTAACCGTACTGATGAGCTGTGATACAGCGAAACAGATCTGTCTGCGGATGACTATAGTATTTACGCTTTCACACCCTGATTGAGCACTCTGGAAGAGTGGGGGGACTTTGAAAACAGTAGCTACTCAGGTATATGATAATGAATTAGATCACTCTAGCTATTGGGCGTGTGTAATGATATACGCGCTAAAAGGTCTGCCTTCTTCTACCGGACGCTCGTGGCCCAGAGGTAGAATCGCCGACTGACGCCGATTCTATCCTGGGTTAGGAAGCGATCGGAGTCTAACTGTACTGATGAGCTGTGATACAGCGAAACAGATCTGTCTGAGGATGACTATTTACGCTCTCACACTCTGATTGAGCACTCTAGAAGAATGGTAGACTACTCTGGCATGTACGCATCGTTCATTCAGCAATGAATTAGAACACTCCATTGGGCGTGTACAATCATATACACGCTAAAGTCTGCCTCCTTTTACTGAGCGCCCGTAGCTCAGAGATAGAATCGCCGACAGACGCCAATTCAGTCGGGTTTCAATCCTCGGTAAAAAGCAATCGGCTGTCTAGCCGTACTGATGAGCTGTGATACAGCGAAACAGATCTGTCTGCGGATGACATATATATGGTAGAGTCGAACGTTGCTTGGATCTACGAGAGGCATGATCACCTACGTCCTGAAGGGAATGCCACATAAAATAAGCTCAGTAGATTTACAAAGATAGAAAGAGGCGTAAGACAAGGATGTGTCTTTTCACCGGATTTGTTCAACCTGTACAGCGAGAATATCTTGAGGACCCTAGATGACACGCCAGGATTTGTTGTTGGAGGACACAACTTGAACAACATAATGTACGCAGGCGATACAGTGCTGATCGCGGACACGGAAAGTAAACTACAAGACCTCATACAGAAGGTAGCGGTGGAGAGCGACAAAAAAGGACTACAAACAAACCTTAAGAAAACTGAGTGCATAGTCATCAGCAAAAGGTACCACCCAAAATGCCAAATAAATGTGGGAGATACCAGAATCAAGCAAGTACAAAAATTTAAATACCTAGGAAGTGTCCTAACTGAAGATGGAAAGTGCGACACGGAGATCCGAAGGCAAATTGGCACGGCAAAGGACGCGTTCCAGAAGCTGAGCAAAATACTAACACACAGGAAAATCTCACTGGAAACAAAGAAAAGAGTGCTGGACTGCTACGTGATGTCAGTTTTTCAATACGGCAGCGAATGCTGGACAATATCATCGAAAATGCGGACAAAACTGGAAGCAGCGGAAATGTGGTTCTACAGAAGGATGCTGCGGATATCATGGACTGAGCATGCAAGCAACGATGAGGTGCTGGAAAGAATGGCAACAAAGAGGAAATTGATACTGAGCATCAGGAAGAGACAACTGAAGTTCCTGGGACACACAATGAGGAAGGAGAGCCTGGAGAACCTGATACTGACTGGTCAGATAGAAGGAAAGAGACAAAAGAAGACAGCGGATAACACATTTGCAGGGCCTGATCAGGTGGTTGACGTAACGGGGGTTGCCAGGAGTAACAGGAGCAAACATACTAAGAGCCACAAGGGAGAGGGAGACGTGGAGAACCATGATCGCCTACGTCCTGAAAGGACAGGGCACATAGAAGAAGAATTGAAAGTGGGGGCCGTTGATGTTCTATTCAAAGACGAGACGACCTGATTCCGTTTGATAGCTATCATTTTGAAAAAAAATACGTGACGGTTGAAAAGAACTTAAGGACTGTGACGTTTTATAGTTACCCAAAAATAGGTTAAATTTTGTTTTCTTCCTTTATAGTTTGCGTATGACTCAGAGAAAATAAGCATTAAATTATGAGAAAACTAGAATTTATATCTTTGCTTTTCAAAGAGCTCATTGAAAACTAACGATAGCGAACGGCAATCAGATACTAAGGCCGCTGCAATTTTGTGACGCCATATTCTTTTATGCCTTTTTAATTACAGAAATATAAGCCATAAAGAAAAAAAATTATCAAACTTTAAAGAACGACGTACAGCTTATATATGAGTTCTTCAATAAGTATTTTCATGACGCATTAATATTTTATTCCTTATTTAATTTTTAAAATATCATTTATTTAAATGGAGTCTGAGGTGGATGTCGATCGTGTAGGTTACAGGGATCAGCATATATCTGATGAAAGCTGAAAGCAATAATGACTGAAACATTGATAGAACAAAGATATCACATTTTTAACCAAATTGTTAATGGTTTCCGTGATTAATGCAGTAGCTATTATATTTTACGAAACATACCGCCTTCATAGCTTACAATATCCTCTTGTAGATCACTAAGGTGAATGAAGTGGCACATGAATTAACAGAAGAAACTAGTAGACACGCATACGAGTGGCCAGCCACCACGATTGTGCACGAGTCTATGAAATGTTCTAATGGCAGAGGCTCCAAGAATTTGACAAAAATGGACAACATTCTAACTGCAATATATACCGGACTATGACAGAAAAATAAAACCCTTCGTATTAAATCTGATCATTATTCTCAATGTCAGTCAGTTAAGTGCCATACGTGATACACGCTTGGGCGATCATGTCTCGAAAGAGACATGACTGACTGGGCAGAAGATTATCCCGCAGTAGGTTGCCATTGCTTTCTGCGGTAGACTGGTTGCCGACCAAGGCTATAAAACACAATCTGTTCTGTTATTTAACCCATAACTGGAAGGAAGAAACGGATTAATACCTTTCCCAAGGGTATTTGCGCATAAGTGAAGGTAATGAATTCAGCTGGAATTCGAACTCGGCTCCCCGATTTCTCGTTCCGAGCCGCTACCCAATGCACCACAACGCACATCCGCTAATACATTCTCAATGTATAAAAGTAAAATAATGTAACTTATTTTTCTTATGAGAGGCATGTTACTTCCCAAAATTTAAACAAATAGATGAATGTCAGATATTTTTGGTAAATTGTGTCGCTTTTGTCTTAAATATTTTATAAAGAGTTCGATTCAAAACAACAGTATGTAACTATTAATATTCATATTTTTTTTATTTACAAATATTGGCTCTCGCGAGTCTTGCCGATATATGTCAAGTTGAAGATGCAGATTCTTGACGCATCTTGGTGTCTAATGTCAGGTATTTTCTTTATGATGCATTATGAAAGCTTGACTAGAATGTTTTCACCTGTCCTGAACTTGGACCAGCAAAGAAACCACTAAAATGCCTCTTCGCCTTATGTTTTATGTTATTTTTCTTAAACTTGTAATATCAATTCTGTCACTTAATACAGAGCATTTAGGGACGTAATTCTCTTGTAAGATTTGCTTTCTGCATAAAAGACGACGTTGTATCAATCTCTTTCGTATAATCATTGCCTGCGATAACGCTAATGAATGAAACCAAAGAACTGCTAAAGTAGTAAAGTGTAAGGATCGTTTACTGAAAATAAACATTCGCACTACTGTGTTCTCTATCAAAAGGCAAGAAGGAAGTCGACTTGCTTATCACACCTCCTTCACACATGTACACACACACACACACACACACACACACACACACACACACACACACACATATATATATATATATATATATATATAATTGTTTTAGTTTTCAATCTTTTACTCTCTTGGCTATTCTGACATTTCCCAAGGATACATAAGAACATGCTTATCAATACCCCCAAAACTGTTTATATTTACATGTGTGTCTATATGCACGTGTGGCCACCTTTTTATCTCAAGTGATTTCAAATTTGTCTTTCTTGTATATTCTCGTTCCCCATCTCTCTCTCTCTCTTATCTGATTCATATTTTTTTTTATTTTCCTACTCTCCTGCTTTAACTCAGAACTAGAGTTGCACACAAATTCACCACTTAAATATCACTGTATAGTCATGTTTATTTAGTGTACAAATATATATATATATATATATATATATATATATATACATACATACACACACACACTTCTGAATAAACGTGAAAAAATCATTAGTACGTGTCGTCACCGTAATAAAGTTCAATAATTATCCTTTCCTTCCAATTATTCATACTAGAATTTGCCTTTTTACATAGATTTTAAAATTTAATGAATCCGTAACCTTTTCCCCTCCTATTTACTACTACTAACCTAATGGTTAAACCACATGCTTCCCACTACCAAAAAAGAATTTACCACTACAATTCTCCTCGGCTTAAACTATGGTAACCAACACTCCCTCACTCTCTTTCTTCACTAGCCCCTGCTTCCGCCATAAGAATTTTCATTCTTTGATTGAACAGGGTTGACAATGTCGCGAACTGACATGTTGAAATAGCTACCTCCTAAACACGATCTCAATTTACAGGTGTGTGTTTCAAGGTATACTCTATTTGTGGGTAAACGAGTGTGTAAATATTAAAGTGGATACTGAGGTCAACACTCGGTTTCCTACTTGTACGCAATCGGACATCACATAGCAATCCAGTAGTCTCTTTGTTTTCTAGCGAAATTTTCCTGTCTCTTAATACTCTGCTCAGCTTCTGGAATGCGTCTTTGGCCATTCCAATTTGCCTTTGAATCTCAGTGTCGCACTTTTCCGTATCGGCTATCAGCACTGTATCTCTTGCGAATCTGACCGCCAATGATGAATCCTAGAATAACTTCTAGGGCCCTCAGAATACTCTCGCTGTACAAGTTGAAAAGACACATCCTTGTCTTACGCTTTTTTCTATCTTTGTATATCTGCTGAATTCGTTTCCTGTCCCTATGCAGGCAGTTTGGTGCCAGTAGAGGTTCTTGATTACTCTGTCTTTGGCCAAATATGTCGAGGTTTCTGAGCATTTCTATCAATTTGTTTGTGGGGTACTTTGAGCATCCTAAGCATAAATATCGCATTTCTTGTTCGAGTGTCTTTGAAAATACCGCACTGTTCTTGTCCTATTTCCGGTCTGATTCTGCTTCGCACGGTATTCATCAGGATTCGGACAATGTTTCGTTATGTGGCTCACCAAATTGATTGTTCGGTGGAGTTAGCATTTGATTGCGCCTGGTTTCTTAGGCAGGGCTATGAAAATTGATCTGCTTAGGTCATCTGGTATTACACCATTGTTGTAGATTTCGTTTATTATTTCCGTGATTTTTCTCTATGCCAAAATCTTCTAAGGCTGTCAACATCTTCACTACAATGCCGTCTGATCCAGTTGTTTTGTTCCTATTCACTTTGGCCAGTGCAGCATTCACTTTCTTATGTATATTTTTCCCATCGCTGGAGTATTTCCTCTTTCTTCAATATGATCATTCCGTCTTTGGATTATATACATCCTACTGAAGAGCATGTTCTTTGTCCCATCAATTCCTTTATTTCTTTATGCATTTCCTCTTTATTAGTCTTGCTCAATCATTGTACTTCGGCACATTTTGTTGTTGAGACATTCCTCTTTAGCCTGTCTGCACTTGGTTCTTATCTTTTTTTTTCTTTTTTCTTTTTTTTTTTTTTGTAGTTTCTTGTATTCAGTTCCATGACTTGGCATAGTTTTCTGTACATTCTGTATTTATTCATTATTTATTGTTGATTAATATTAAATTTTCTTAGTTTGCTTTTATGTCTACAATTGTGGCTTAATTCGTTTATTAGTTATTTGTTAAATTTGTTTTCTTCTTTCCTTTAAGGATCCTTCATTTTTTTAAAGTATTGGCTTTGTTAAATGTATGGTAATTATCTGCATTGTATATAGTGCATATATTTGCATTTTTCTTGATGTTTTACAAGATATTCATTTTTAGATATTCATTTTTAAGTAGCGTAATGTAATTTGCTTTTATGTCCGCATTGAGAAGTTTTGGTCGTTTATTTTGCAACATGTGCTTTTCAGGGAAATTTAATATAGCTAGTTTCAGCTCCAGAGAAATATAATTTTTGGATTTATTGTTGTAAGCTGATGCAGTTTTCTTTTCTATAATTTTAATGTATTTTGGTTTTAAGTTTTCATGTTTATCGAGGGTGGGGCTGTTCACGTATTTAATATTGTAAAGAATGTTTTGCCTAATCGCCTTCTATATAAGATAATAGAATGAGAAAGTAAAAACTTTCGTGTAACGGGTTTCGTCTTCTCGAACGACTTCATCGGACTAAATGTTTTTATTGATGGATGGGAATGTGTGTAAGAGAAAGAGATGGGGTCTAAAAACGCTAGTGTTGATTATAATGATGTACTGAAGAGAAACGCTGAAGATGTGAGAATCATCAAGCTAAAATAATTCCTCCTGATTGTTGTCGCATGAAACTCTGAGTAGTTACTTCTGGTATTAATGAATTGATAACATTACTATATGTTTAGGTTCTGTCGACTTTGTCATTGATACCTCAGTTTGTTTTTAGCTTTTATACTTATTTGTGTGCGTGTTTTCTATTCGAGATCTATTGGAACTCAAGCTCACTCCAGATTCCAAGTAGAACTTTTATGTACGATCTATTGCCAAAGATACTGGTAGAATGATCGGTTCCTTGTAACACTCCAGAAATTACCTGACTTTTTATACCATTCTCTATTTTTGCATGAATCTGACCAGATCAAAATGTTGTATAAAAAAAAAAAAGACTGAAACTGAATCCATGTTTAAAATGATGAATACCTGTTAACTTCCTGCTTGGAGATTAGTATCATATTTCCCAGCATTTTAAGTTCGAACTCTGGTAAAAGCTAAGATTGCAAAAAGCTGATTGTCAAAAAAGTTAGATTGATGAGACACTTAGTTTCTATTTCCATCGATTTGGCATTGCAACAAAAATGAAGTTCTACAAAACTGCTGAGAACATTATAGAGGGAGCAGGTAAGCAATGAGAAAGTTTTAATGAAAATAGGAAAATAAGAGGCACGTTTAGTTAGGATCCGAAAGCGTCAGTTTTGGAGAAATATAAGGAAGAAAGCTGGATTGGCGAATTTGGCACCCACATAGAAAACAGTATCACCTAACGAATCTGTGTAAATGGCTGACATAAAAGAAAATGGGAGAGGTAGGAAGGGGGAGCTATACGGTACCCACATTCTGAAGTGACACGACTAATAAAAAAAAAAACTATACTAAGCTAAGCTCAGTAAATATCAGTCTATTGTCTATTTTGATTTTGAAACATGTTAAATTTTAATTATAAATTCTGTTGATAACAAGGATACAACATAAACACAGCATTAAATAAAAAGGAATAAATTAAAAATGTTCATGGAATGCATAGAAAGAAGAAACGCGAATATTTATTATATGTATCGTTTGTGATGCACACGGTTGTGTATTCAGAGTATTTGTATATAATCTGGAACGTAACATTTCTAACATGCCCAACGCAGATGGTCGGCGGTTTACTAATTTACAGTCATCCCAGTTTTCAAAAATGCTCTCTTTTTATAGCTGGAATTAACCGTAAAACATTCCTTTCCTTTTATGAACGTTTCTTTCATTGATTTGATTTAAACCTAGATATTCTATGGAAAATTTATTTATTTATTATTTATTTTTCATCATGCTATTTTTCTGAACTGGAAACATCAGAATCACATGTGGTTTATAATGTACCGTAATTTAAAAGTGTTTAGATAAACTTGACGCAGTTGGATTTTGGTTTGTAATAAGAGGCAAAATATATTTTCCCAGATTGAATACAGTATTATTTTTATTTCCAGGGGGGCCTGTTTCGACGGTGATATTATCTTGAAAAGTACATATACCAGTTAAGCGAAAGCAATCACGACTCGATAAGTCAGAATATTAACTGGAAGAAATGATGTTGCGTTTAAGATAATGAAACGAGCCGGATCAAGAAGCCGAGCCAGCTTTTCTTTATAACGTAAGTTCAATTTTTATTCTTCCATTAAAAGACCAAAATAAAGAACAGTTTCTTGGATTCCTAGTCTAAGAATAAAAGAAAAGCATTAAGTTTGAATGTATATGAAACATAAGGAAATAAAGACGTAATGTTTATAATGAGAGGCGAAAAAACCAGCAAATGTCCACTGAGATCTTAAGATCCTTAAATCAAATTGGAAGTAAGTCTAAGCAGGACATTCTATGAGCAAATGGCTGTCATTTATATCGGAGTATAAAAAAAAGTTACGTTTTCCATTGCAAATCGAAAGATAAGAGAACCAGTGAAATAAAGCAACATTATATTCTAGGTTGAAGTTGCACATTTCTTGTTTATGTAATACTGGAGTGTAACTAACAATAAGGGCTTTGTTAAAATGTTAAACAGCAAAACTTTCAGTCCGTTATCGTTAACCCTATCCAGTTTATTGAACCTGACCTGTCATTTGGGCAGGCAACTCTACTGCAAAAGCACACACCCATTTATATTGCGAAATAAGTAAACTTTTTTTTTTTCACGATGTAAGAATATCAAGTAAAATAAAATGTGGTTAATTTGCCGTAAGTTCTATCTTTGTGGATCTAAATCTAAACTTATTTATAAATGGAACTTTGTGTCTGTCAAATTTTCAAAAAAATCGGTTCAGCCGTTTCGGAGTCTATAGGTAACGACCTATAGACTCCGAAACAACTAGCCATTTTTTGAAAATTTACACAGTTGTACAATTATCGTCTGCAAGTGTTCTTAGCTAGGTTTTGTGTCGAGGTACCCCCAATAAATATCGATAATCGAAAAAATCGGGTTATTGAAGGAGTGGTCCGATTTTAATCAAATTTGATACACTCATAGACAAAGACATAAGAAACGATGTTCAGAAGTTTCAAGGTTGCAGTTCTTACAATAGTGCAGAAAATCGATAATATATATATATGAAAGGTAAGATGTGTGTGTGTGTGTGTCTGTTTATCTGTATGTATGTCCTTTATACAAATCCACAATTTTTATCCGATTCTCACCAAACTTCACACAAATATTCTTTAGGCTGAGTCTGAGCTCCAGGACCATGGATTAGTTTTAAAGCTTTCATTACACCCGAGCAACGCCGGACTATACTGCTAGTAATGTGATAATTGCACCTCGAATGACGGTAATAGTTGGAGAGTTCTTCTGTTTTTCTTGACATTAATTCCTGTTTAGTGAGTTCGATAATCATCGAGTACCCTAGAACTGTGGCCTTGTGCTAAAGTTACAGGTTAGTAAATGAAAACTCTATTACAACCAATCTGAAGACACCCCCCACACACACACATTGGCATGAAAAGTTTCTCGAATTAGGAAGGATTTCCTGGGAAGTTTCCAGTCATGGGAACTGATGAATTTTTCGATGATTATCTTCACGGATGAATTCACAAATTTTTCGACATTGTAGATCTGTCGCTGTGACAGCAGGCATGCGACCGTATCACTGAAAAACCGGTATTCAACTGAATGTTTAAAATATTTAACGGGGCATTTCGAAGGTATCGTCGTGTACTTAACATTGCTTCACACTTAATTAAATGAAAGCACGTTGATTGAATTTTTCACCCCTCGTAAAAAAAAAGTAATACAATTTCGACACGACCTTACAAGCCCTCACGTAATAAATGAACACAAGCAGACAGTATGAAGTCTGGGGAAACTGACGCATTTGGCTGGGTACTAATAAGCCTTAGCAGTTTGTGCCTTTCCGTTGAATGGGACAAGCATGGCACGTACAACCCTGGTCTGACACTGGGTATTGCCGGAGGGTGATCAAACTAAAAACAAAAAAGAAGTGTCGACTAACTGGATGGTAATTGTTGATGCTGCAGGAAGATTGGTTGAAAATTTTTTTAATTTTTAAAATTGCGCGTTCAAAAATTCCCTGCCACGTGAGGATTAAAAAAAAACGAAAAAAAAAACCCGGTAAAATTAGTGATTGAAAATCGTCTGAAGATACCACTCATGGTAGAAACCTAGGTTGCGTAATAACTCGTTTACAAATGGAAAATATTCAAAAGTTCTACAATATAATTGTATTGAACATTTTTAATACAAATGTGCACTGGTCTAATCTTATGACCAGAAACGAAGTAATTAAGCTATATTATGTGTGTGCCTTTAATGCACATTCAGTCGTTTAGGCTTCTTTTTATTTTTCTCGAAATGCGTATCTGCTCCGTTTCGAATCTGCGTCTCCCTCTAGAGGAGATATACTGTATGCAGCAGAAGAAAAAACGCCTTGAAAGACCTCCTTCATAATGGTAAGTCATTGGATAAATGGAGACCCCATTGCCACTTGCCTATAATGACAGTCTAAAATATGGGAGGTATTTCTGTCGCACTCAGTATCATGGCTTCTTTTGTCTGTCACTATTTTTTATCATTACAACATTTTATATTTTAATTATTTTTAGCGAGTACACGTATTTGAGTTGCTTTCTCTATCATTTTAATTTCTTAAACAGTGAAATTAATAGCAACCGGCTTAAATTGAGAAATCCTATTATAGATTGTGCTTTCGACAGGAATCGAACGTGTATCCCTTTTTCTATTAGACATCGCTTCTATCGCTGTTACGTGCTGTTACCAGTTTGAAACTAGGAGATATAGATTCATAAATGTCTCAACGAGAAATGTGCGTCCATTAAGTAGATAATTCAAAACTTTGCTCTATCAACACGGTCTTGATGGTCAAGTTAGTAACGGCTCGTTTTGGCTATAGAAGTGGTTTCTTTGAAAAAAAAAAGAATAAAGGTTCGATTCAGTTTAATACGCAATCTTTAGTAGGACTTCTCATCTGAGCCATTTGTTATTAATTTCACTGTTTGAGAAAAAAGAAAACTGTATAGCAACTATAATACGTTTACACACTAAAAATAACGTTTATAGTTATATAATGTATAATTTTTGGTTATGCGCAATTTAAAATTCAATTAAAATAGTCATTTTTTTAAAAAATATTGTTATGCATGAAACGGGTTGTAAATGGATGATTAATTAAAATGTTTTTTTTACTTACATTTTGAAGCATGTTTCATTGAATAATAAAGACATTATGTTTGTCTAATCATTTCTAGTTCTCTAATTAGCGTCTTGGTGTTCAGCTGAAATTCATCAAGGAAGGCGTCGTAGTTTTTGTTAATCCCCACGGGTGAATAGCGAAGAAAAACTTAATCCTCTGAGGATGATCTCGGAGCAGATCGAAAGTATTTGAATTAACAAAAAACTGTGGCGTCTTCATTGATGAATTTCAACTTAACATCAAGAAGCTAATTATAGAACTAGAAAGGATTGTTATAATGCCTATTATTCAAGAAAACCTGCTTGAATGATCTGCTACTTACATATATAAGCGATTTGAAAGTATAGCATATGTGGCACGAGGCCCGAAGTATGGCGCATGCAGTGAGGATCAAATTTCACTGTTTTGCAAGATCTCTTAGGACTATCATTACACTTCGTCGAAGTTCCCATTTTTATATATGGTGTACCACAATGATGGGACACAGCAAGTTATAATGGGTTATAAAAATGACGTACTAAAAATATTTATTACAAAACTGATGTAGAACATTTCAAGATATTATCTAAGATTTAGCTTCTTCTTACAAGTATCTATTATTTACAGGCCTTCTTCAGGCAATTGGAATTTCGAACCGAACCCTTTTATTTCGATCACTGGGGTCATATATATCACCTGAAGACCGGGGCATACAACGGCCGAAACGTCATGAAGAGGACAATAAAGATGAATACAAGTCCAAACAATGTAAATACTACCTCATCTCAGAAGTATAGACAAGGTATGATATAGCTTCTGCTGAGAGTAGACCTTCATAATGTCTGTGGTTGAAATGAGTGCGTTTTCTCTTCGTGGTGGTGACAATCTCAGGAATATAATACTCTAATCTTCGATATTATGCCGAATTCTTTTATATCAGTTATGCAATAAATATATCTGGTACTCTGTTATTGTTTTTAATCAAAGAGACTTGCATTTAAAATGTGTCCCATAATGATCGGACGCACTATATATGTATATATAATGTATGGGCATAATACAAGCTGAGGTGTTTGATATTAGTCTTCCTCATGTGCCGTGTCCCTTCAGGACGTAGACGATCATGAACTTGTCTCTGTCTTTTGTCGCTCTCAATATTTTTCCTTTAGGTATCTCTCCCAAACCCCGCCCCGAGATCCATTTGTCCAGATTTATTAAGTATGTCTCACGCTGCTTTTCTCTGCCTCTCTTTCCTTTTATCCGTCCTGTGAATAGTAAATTCTCCACACCCACTTTCCTCATTACGTGTCCTAGAAATCTCATCTGTCTCCTCCTGCTGTTAAGTATGTTTTCTTCTCGTTTGCTTCCTCTCCAACACCTCATTGTTGCTCACGTGCTCAGTTCATGGTATCCTCAGCATCCTTCTGTAAAACCACATTTCTGTTGTCTCAAGCCTCTCCGTCATCCCTGATGAGATCGTCCAACATTCACATTCATACAAAAGGACAGCTATCACATAGCAATACAGCACTCTTTTCTTTGTTTCCAATGAGATTTTTCTGTCTCTCAGTACTTTGGTTAGCTTTTGAAAAGTGTCCTGGCCATGCCAATGCGTCTTTGCATCTCAATGTCGAACTTTCCATCCTCTGTCAGAACACTTCCCAGCTATTTCAATTTCTTTACTTGTTTTATTTTTTTATATATAAAACATTTACTTTTTTGGGTCGTCGTTTTTGTTGTTTGTAGTGTTTCTTTTGTGCATTGTGGTGCATTGGATATCGGCTCGGAACGAGAAATCGGGGAGCCGAGTTCGAATTCCAGCTGAATTCATTGCATTCACTTACGCGCAAATACCCTTGGGAAAGGTATTAATCCGTCTCTTCCTTCCAGTTATGGGTTAAATAACAGGACAGATTGGGTTCCATAGCCTTGGTCGGCAACCAGTCTACCACAGAAAGCAATGGCAACCTACTGCGGGATAATATTCTGCCCAGTCAGTCATGTCTCTTTCAAGACATGATCGCCCAAGCGTGTATCGCGTATGGCACTTAACTGACTGACTGATTGTTTCTTTTATACTTTGTAGGTATCACATTTTTACTAGCTTAATTACTGTCCTAGCACCTGTTAAGTAACGACTAACGAGCTTTACCATCTCAAAATAATTTATCTATCGGTCTTCCTAGTTTCGCGTTAACATGATAAAACAAAACAATCGAAATTGTTTCTACTTTTCTCTCACTCACCTTCTTTTCTAGTTTGCATTATTTTCTTAGCTTCCTATTTATCATTTCTATCAGAGTGAGTAATAAAGGCGTGAATTGGTCAAATCTTGACACCTCCCGAAATGCTAAATGTGTCATCTGGTATCCATAATATATAGTTTATAAATGAATTGCTTGGTTCGGCAACATGTGCTTGGATACCCACATGTTTTTCATTGATGATTTTTTGTAATGCTGAACGTCGAAACACTGATCAAGATCAATGTACTCAACTAGTATTTACTCTGAAGTTGTTTTCCCTTTTAATAAACAAGCAAAGAAACTAAGCTTCTCGTACCTTTTTTACTATGACAGCGTATAAAAGTTAAATAGCTACTCACAAAGTTGTACTATAGAACTTGTACTTAGTCGTTCATTGAAAACACTTTTAAATCTCGGTCGTGTCTCTTGGAAATTGTTACTGAATTAAATAATTTTTAGAATTAGAGTATCTAATGTTAACTTGGTTAAATGTATTAGAATAGATATTTTGAAATATGTGCACTTTTGGGGTGGGGAGAAAGTGTTTATTTAGGCTTGCTTAACATGTGTGAGAGAGTAAGACACCCAGTAAGTTTAAGCTTTTTCTAAAAATAATGGACTGCGAGAAGAGATTTATATCATAATGATACGTATCCAGGCACACACACTCAATGCGCCTGCATCAGTGACAACTTTGTAAGGTTAAGAGCATTGCTCTCTCATATATGTAGGTTTCATTAAAAAATTAGAATTATGGTTAGTTTTTTTTAATTCATTTTTTTCATGTGATCTCTGATTTTTTTTCTTTTTTCTGGACATGAATTATATAAAAATTGTCCAAATGTCTTTCTGAGCACTTTCGCTTATACTTTTGACCATGATCGAGGGGGGATTTTATTTTACGTGTGACTGAATGTGTAGTGTTTATGTACGTGCGTAGTCATGTCTGAGTATTATATTCCGAACATAGTAAGCACTTTGTTGCCGTGTTCGTAGTTGATATTAGTGCTGGATTTTTTTTTTATTATTAACAATGTTTCTATTATTTTTAGCGTTTTTTTTTTTGTATATGAATGATGCTATATTTGTTATCAACAAGTATGTTGCAGTTTAGTAGGTCTCTGTGTGTGTTTAAATGACTTGAACTATGGTCTGAGAGGTGCAACGTTAATCTTCTAGTCAACCACCTGGTAGAGTGTCCATAGTCCTTAAAAGTACATATAATAATTACATTGGGTACACTATCACACGGTTGACTAGAAGATTAACGTTACACCTCTCAGACTATAGTTCAATTCGATATCATTTGAACACACACGGAGACCTACCAACCTTTCTGTAACATACTTGTTGATAACAAATATCATAGCATCATCCACATGAAAAAAGGCTAAAATAACGGAAACATTAAAAAATAATAATAATAGAAACATAAAAAAACTACGCTCTATGCACATACGTAAACACTATGCATATTCAGTCACATGTAAAATAAAATCCATCTTCGATAATGGCTAAAAGTATAGCAGAAAGCGCTCGAAAAAACAAAACATTTGGGCAATTTTTATATAGTTAATATTCTGAAAAGAAAAAAACTCGTAAGATCACAAGAGAAATTTAAACAAAATACATCGCCTGTCATTTTTAATAAACCTTCATGAAAGATAGATTGCTGTCTCTCTCTCTCTCTCTCTCTATATATATATATATATAAAGAGAGAGAAATAGTAAAATTAACTTTACAATTAACATCGGTGATTCGGATAAAATAATCAGCAATAATTTTTTTCTATCAAATAACGCAGCAAACGGTTTCTATTCAAATTATCTGCACATTAATGACCTGATCTGTTTAATACTATAAATGGAACACTCTTTTAGTTAAATTCAATTCGTACTCCTCCACAGACGGAATAAAATAAAGTGATAGATTCCAGTAAAATTATCAGAAATTTAAAAATGAAATATCTCTACATGTAACCAGTGGATAATTATTTTTCTCCACACTTCACATTACACAAGAACACTGATACAGAAGAATAGTGATTGTTTGTTTTATTTATGTTTTGTTTTTCAAGTAGTGTAGCAACAAAATCGATCATAGTTCCTCCTCGTTTCAATTAAAGATGGTATGTCATCATTTTCTAGCTTAGTCACGTGGCTGCATTCCTAGAACATTTGGTAAAGATCGCACTCACCTTGTAAATTCTGCGAATAAAAGAAAGCATTTACACCTTGTTACTCGTACTGCATGAAAGGCCATAAGCAATGGAGAATGTAATATCAGCTGTTAGCTAACAATGCTATACTCTAACCACTGAAGCATATTTTAAAATGCCAAGTAGAGTCAACTGAGTTGAGAGGCAAAAGTACTGAAGAGTTTACTGATTGCATAAGCGAATAATCTAATACTATCCTACTGATCATCACTTTTAAATACTTTATTTCTATAAGTTATTTTTTAGTGGTACACGTGTTTCTGGATAAAAAATATTTACTGAAACAAAACAAATTGATAAATTAGTGCAAGTGTCTCACTATGGTGGTTCTGCATTTAATTAAATTTTAAAAATGTTTATCTTTCGTTGCACATCGTCACTGATGTAAAGAAATGCAAAATAAGATTCTGAAACTGTTAAAGAAGTTCAAATTCTTTCATAGTTTGACAAATAAGAGTATCATGATTGGGATGTGCGTTGTGGTGCAGTGGATATTGACTAGAAACGAGAAATCGGAGCGCCGAGTTCAAATTCCACTTGAACTCGTTGCATTCACTTACGCGCTTGGAAAAGGTATAAGTCTGTTACTTCTACCTTTGGCTATGGGTTAAATAGCAGGATAAAGATTAGGTTCTATAGCTTTGGTTAGCAACCAGTCTACCGCATAAAGTACTGGCAACCTACTGCGGGTAAATCTGCTGAGTCAATCATGTATCTGTCGAGACATAATCGCCCAAACGTGTATCGCGTAAGGAACTGAACTGAATGATTGACCTTCTCATTGCGTTTCTCGGAGTAATGGGGTTTTCTTGACGCTGCCAATAATACTTGATTATGTCAAATTGTACCAGCTGCAGGAAGTCAGTGTATCCCCTCTATAACTGATTAATACGTTATTCTGAGAAAGCTTTTAAGCTTAACTAACTTCTGAATAGGTCTACATATTTGTCTTTAATATAATTTCCAAAATTTTATCACTTGTTTTACGTACGTGTACAATTGAATGTATACGTGTATCATATTTTCTATGTTTATCAGTATATGGGAATTTGTATTTTTTTTCTTATTTTCTAATAAAATTGATTAAATAAAAGACTTGAGAACCACTTAAGTGGGTTACTGTTAAAATGAGACGTATGATATGAATATGGTGCAGTCGATACCGGCTCGGAACTAGAAATCGGAGAGCCGAGTTCGAATTTCAGTTGAATTCCTTGCATTCACTTACGCACAAATACCCTAGGGAAAGGTATTAATCCGTCTCTTCCTCCAGTTATGGGTTAAATAATAGGACAGATTGGGTTCCATAGCCTTGGTCGGCAACCTACTGCGGGATAATCTTCTGCTCAGTCAGTCATGTCTCTTTCGAGACAAGATCGCCCAAACGTGTATGGCACTTAACTGACTGATGATATGAATGAAAGAGAAGGTATGAAGTGAAGATTAAGGATAGATTACGATGGACCTTTTGATTTGAATAGGTCAAAATTTTAATATTTAGGGAAACACCCACGCGAGAATCTGTTCCATAAAATGGCAGTTTTTAGTCTAAACCTTCTTTTTTATTTTCGGCTCCGTTGGAGTGGCATGTTATATTCTGGCTACAAATCCCTGACCTGATGAAAACTGTGATATTATACGAGGGAATGGGAATGAGTGCGTGTGTGCAAGAAAAAGGCATAACTTACACACTACTCATTCATTAAACAATTATATACTCCAACTTGAGACTGACAATCTTCATGCGTTATTTCTCCCAGTAGAGACTTCACATGTCAGTAAACTATCTTCCGGTTTCTAAGATATTTGCCCCATCAAAACTGATTCTAAGCGAAAAGAAAATAAGTAAAAACTATCTAAAAATCAGTTTGTAGTTGCATCTAAAATAAATACCGGAATTACTGATGATAGATTAAATAGTTCAAAGATGGTGGGCTGACGCCTGGATATTCATTAAGAGACGGTCTTTTTTTATGGAACAAATATGATTACATTTTTTTCTTTTAGTTATTGCTAAAATATTTTCCTAACGATATCTAAAAAGTAAAAAAAATATCCGTTTTCTAATATTGTTTTCTTACTCGGTACATAAAGGACAGTATAACCCTGATATAAGAGACCCATATATGAGAAACCCGTATATATGAGATATTTTCTCTGGTCCCAAATTAGAGCCTGTGGTAATGTATATACCAAACTCAGATATAAGGGAAACCCGGATATAAGAGCATTTTATCCGGGGGGCCAACAACTCTCTTATATCAGGGTTATGAATATTAATATTCATCTATTTTTAGAGATATAAACGGAAACTTCGCTCATTTGCTTACCAGGAAAGATAGCCTATTTAAATGAAGTTCTAAAATCTTGAGGTTCTATTTCAAGTGCGAAACTTTTTTGTGTGTGGGGGGTGTTTTAGTTTGTTGCATTTATTTTTTATTTGTTCTTTAACATTTCTTCTATGAATAACATTTTTCGTTCAAGTTTTAGGAAACGCTCCCGCTTCTCTTCTGGCTGATTTTTCTACTTCTACGAATCTGTTAAGCAAAATACAATTAAGTTTTTCGGAGAAATAAACAATCTCAAAAAGTAACACTTTTCATTAATTTTTGCATCATCCTGTGTGTCAATTGATATTTTTGTTTTCATATCAAGGTATCAAACCTTGATCTACCATTGACTCGACTTAGTTTGAGTGAAGTCTTGAAGAAATGCATAAAAGTGCTCAAAAGACCACTCGGAATTATATTTTGTCGTTGATTTTTGACAAACCCTGTATATAAATTCGAAAAAAATTTCTGTACATCAGTTTCGAACCTTGATCTAAAAGTTAACTGATTTTGGTTGAATTCTCGGAAGAGAAGAGTTCGTAAATTCTAAGCGTATTGGTGATTGCTGCCGTGCTCTATAAATCGATTCGAAAACTTTTTGCGTAAATCAAAGGTTCATATGTCAAACATATTCATTTTTATATGTATAGATTAGTTTTACAAAGCTATCATAGTCAATAATATTTGATTGCTCCAACTTTAAAAACCCAAACTAGGTACTTTCACTCATTTTTGAAAACTGACTTTTAAATTGAATTTTAAGAAATAAAAAAGTCTTTGAAACTTTTATTTTAGTTTTGATTGAAAACTAAATGATTAAATTTACTTTTTCCACTAAGCAAAATATTCTGGTGTATTTCAAACAGAATTTATACTGATCGGAATCTAAAATCATTTCGATTTTTTTCATTTTTCAATTTTTCGGCTATTTTTGAGCGATCTACATGTTTGTAAACAAGTTCATTCTCGTTTTCAAAAATCATAACAAAATATACATCAGTGACATATTCTGTTGGAAAATTAGCAAATTTAATATTAAATTAGTCTGATTTACACAAGTATTACTTAGTTATAGCATGAAATTTAGAATAAAACTCTTTCTCAAACAGATGAACTTTCTGAACTTTAACCCGTATTTTAAATGTGATGACAGCTCGAAAGATGCGAGATCAGTGTATGGCGATCACAAGTGATGTAATTGTACAACTTTTTCTCCTGTAAGGGGAAGAAACCGTGAAACACATGACCTTTTAATGTGAAATTATCACACAAAAATAAACTTCAAATACATTTTGAAACATTAACAATTATTTAAAAAATACGATGGCTAGATGATTTGTATTAATTTTTGATTAGTAAATATAGTATTCAGTTAATAATATATCTACAAGTCTCATCATATTTAAAAATATTTTTGAAACTTTATAATTAAGAAAACAATTTTTAAAATTTTAATAATAAAAAAAAAAATTGTTTTTCTTGTCCTTAATTTACATTATTTAATAAAGCAATTGAAAGCTAATTTAATTAATATCATAGTTTTATTGCATTTTTTATTTTACTATTCGGAGCAGATTTTCTGCAAAAGAGCTAATTTTTTACATTTCCTTCGTTTAACTAATAAAACCAATTTTACCTACAGAATTTAATTTCTTAATTTCATGAATTTACGTGGGGTGAGAGTAACATGTAGAAAAAATATTTTTATAATGATATTTTTATCATGATTTTTTTCAAATAATGATTTCAAAAAGTTCATTCATTTGTGAATAAGTCCTGAAAGTTTCATTAAAATCTGATAATTTGATTTTTGCAAGAATGTCCAAATTAATGTAACAATTTGGCTCCGCACTAACGAAATCTTTTCTTGATATTATGCTTTTTTAAGCAATTTAGTGAAATTATCTAACCAAAACTAATTATACTTATAGTTTAAGTAAAAAGGTTTTGGTATTACATCATTATTAATATTAGTAATCTTAGTAAAAACTGATTATCGTTGGTATTTGGAATTAACTGCTTCTAAACAATAGAATAACCCTGTAAGTCACATGTGATAATAGATAAGACATAGTTGCAATTACCAAAATTAATCATTCTTTGATTAACTTTGCCTACGTTCAAATTCTCTATCATCGAATTTCTCAAACTAACTAAATTTCGTTAAAGATGGCATGGAATTTTCCCAGTCAATGAACAATCGATTACAATTACCGATTTTCAAAAATCTACACTGGAAAAAAAATAACGTTCTTTTTTTATCTAGGAACTTTTTCTTACAATAAAGATTTTACCATTTAAAAAAGAAAAACATTTTTTTTTTACTCTCCTTCTTTGAGGGTCGGTCTTAGGAATATTTTATTCTATGCAATTATCTTAAATCGAATGAAAAAAAAAAATTTCTGTTGACATCTTTTTAGCGTTAAATAACTTGATAGCTTTTTATCAAACCGAGCAACTGAAATCGAATTTGTATATAAAACCACTGAAATTATACATCTGCTCAGGCCCGTTTTGCTTCTTAAACACCCACAGAACTGATTCATGGTTTATACTGCACCTACGCTGAACTGACCTTAGTTACAGTTAAAGTGTGTGCTCCACTAGAGACACATACGGTTTTGGTTTCAGACGTGTCCTTCTCCTGTATTGGTTGCCGACTATGTTTAAAGAGTTCGGTCTGCCCTACTATTTAAATCATAGCTGATGAGAGAATAGATATATTCATACTTATTTTTCGCAAAAGCGAACATAATGATCTCTGCTAGAACTTGACACGCTAATTTCTAGTTTCGCCTTTAACCATAATACGACCTGCATATCTAGAAATTATACAGCAATGTGTTTTTTTATTTTAGTCATTTATTTTACGTCTATTACGGTATTACTGTTATTTCACTGCGTGCTGTTGATTGTCGTTGTGCTTCTCTTGGCACTATTTTTACTCAATCGAAATTAAACCTGACATTTGTCCGATAAGTTTTTTTTTCTTTTTTAAGTAGATATATGTCTGGAGGGAGAGAAAGTATCTGTCCATGCAGATTGCAAACCCTAGAGAAACATTTGAACAGTAAGTGATTGGAAAACTACTTAGTTACCACATAAACTTTTTGATATCTGCAGATTTAATTTTGGAAACGAAATTATTTCGCTTCAGTTGTTCGTTTCAACATTTGAACATTAAAAGAATAGCATCAAATGCAGCGATAAAGTAGCTAACGTCGGGATCCGAATCAAGTTGGGCTAATAAATCAGTACCAATAACCCTATTGACATGATCATTCGATTAAAAATCGCGGATAGAAAAATATCAATTTGATCCTTTATAGACTGTGATAGATTTAATCATTCTTTGTGACTAATCTGAAGAAAAATTTAGAAAGAAAAAAAAACTATAGCGATGATTAAACGCATGTTATCTCTTATTACAGTTAATCTCTGAGCGTTTATCTTCAACTGCATTTGCTTCCCTTGATCCTTCCTTTCCTGAACTTCACTCTAGGTCGAGTTACTTTAACTTAAGGAAACCTGAAATTTTGTAAAGCAATTTAGTTTGAAATTTCGTGAAAATATGGTTTTCTTTCATTTTCCCCTTTCACTTCTTTCTTTAATTTGTAAGATTTAAATAAAGAAAATGTGTTCGATTGGGCCTTTTTTTTATTTTTATTTTTATTTATTTATTTATTTTTTTGGTGAAAAAGAAAATATTTTCAAATATGTATATATATATATATATATATATATATTTTAAACATTTATTCCTTTTTTTAGTCTTATTCGTAAGTTTCATTTGCGAGGGTATCGGTTGTATATAAAAATCAGCTTCTAGGTTTTAACTCGACAGTTTATCATAATATCAATTGTGTGTATATAACTACGTTTATCTGCAGCCACATAATTCTACAATTTTTTTTTTGTTTTCTGGGGATCGTTGAATTGATCCTTCGTCTATAAGAAACTAAATGTTTTAATATTTCGGTTGCTGCTATTATCGTCTGCTTTCTTTGTTTCACGCCAAATCTATTAACAGCACATTATAAACATTTGGTTATTTAAACATTTTTGGGATGAGAATATATCTTCAAAGTATCATTCTATCCCCTTTTAAAGAAACCAAAATTTATAAAGTTCAATAGCTTTATGGTGACTTCTTAATGTTAGGATGAATTTCCTGTTTTGTTTTGGATGCTATGCTCTTCGGTTTCGATATTTCAAAATAGAACAAACATCAGAGAAAGGCTGGCGAGTAGAGAATGGGACGCTGTGATAAAAATGTGGATATTCGTCCAAATGAACTAATATGCAGTGATTATATCGTTCTCTTTAGAAAATTATACAAATGTTTTTAAGTCATTAATTAAATAAAAAATATTAAAAAGGGAGATTATGTCTGGTTCCATATTTATATCTTTCTACGACGTTGACTTTCGGTATTTTTATTAAGTTTCAATCTGTCGTGAACACACTGTTATCTCTATTCGCGAACAGCAGACTCTTATCGCTATTCATTACTCGCTTCATTAACAAAGTCAACTCCGATCTTTAACGTTGCTAATCTTAGGATAAGTTTTGCCTTTATTGTAAGACAACCAAGGAAATAGGGAAAAATGTGCCTTAAAGAGTTTACAGTTAGTCTCATACTACTCTCTCCGTGCAAATTCTCAGTTCTCTTGGTTTAATGGTACAAGCAATGAACGAACAGAAACTAAGTTCTGTTTTAAGTTTAAAGAGTAATCACAAAGAAAGAAATTGATTTCATGTATATAGAAGGGTCTTTCTCGTTTGCTGTTTTATTTATTAAAATTTGTGGTAGCTTTCACATTCAATTGAGAGTACTGTCGGATGCAAAATAAGAGGCACCTAATAAATGGGGGTTTGGAAATTTGTAATAAACGAGGGGTTTTAATAAATGAGCATATATATATATATATATATATATATATATATATATATTCTGATAAGAACCAGTTATAGGCCATATGATAGGAAAATAGGAGAAATGCTAGTATTTAAAGAACGTGTTATCCAGGCTTGTACATTTTATCAGATTGCAACTCGATATTATGTAATGGCTATTAAGCTTATCTCATCAGATCATTTACGACTTAGTAAGTTCTATGTTCACTGGGTTCTCTGTACTTTCGGCTTTGTGGCACATCTAAGCTACGATTAATAAATCGCTATATTTTTACCAGAAATGTATTTTTATGTCTATATGCAAAACATCAACTTCTGTTATTTGTTTAGCATTCTTTCGTCGCCCCCTGGTAATATACCTAACTTTGACAGGCACAAATTACAGCGTTCGGATTTTCCGTTGAATAGGCGTTCAACATTCAGAAATTTTTATATTTAATATATTCTGTTCCTTATTGATAAGCTTTTTACGTAATAATATATAAGTTATAACTGTAAATTTTATAACAGCTCGCCCCGAAGTGGAAAAAGTGTATTTTGATTATTCAATTAAAAATATAGCGAACTGATTCCTAATAAGAGGAACTGCAAATATTTTTAGAAAAAAGTCAGAAGCATAATCAGTAGAATGGGGTGAAGATCACACCCCTCTTTATATATATATATATATATATAGTTAAGCAAAGTGAAATTGAAATCCACAAAATCTCCCCATCAGCACGAGAGCTTAGGTGATTTTGAGAAACACTTGTTTGGCATAGTGAATGAATTAAGGTTCAGCAGCTGTAGTAACGAACTTTAAAAAAAAACCTAAAGAATCCTTAAATCCTTTCAATAAATTGGATGATTAGGAAATAATTAAAAACAAATCTTGCAAATTATAACAAAAATTTGTAAATTTACAGTTAAAAATAAATGTCTCCGAATATCTAATCAAAATACTCCAACAAAATAAAAAATATATATATTTGCATGAAGTCTTGTCTACGTTACAATATAAATGCCCATAAAAGTGGGAAAAAAAGCCTCTTAATAATCTCAAAGGGTCTGAAAATATAAAGAATATCAAGCGGCAAGGAGGGGGTAGAATTTTATTTAGCACCCTAGAGTACCATGCTTGTATCAGTTTTTACATGTTATTGCGTCATGTTTAAGTGGACGCAATAATGTGTACGGTAAGTAAATTTGACAAGAACAGTTTTTATTTTCTCGTAAACATATTGTTCATTTTTATCGCAATTTATCACAACTTACATACTAATAAAATAGTTGCTGGTTGGACCAGCAGGCAATAGATCAAAAAGTGCTCAATGTACAATCAAAACAAATGAACAATAGGCATGGGTAACAATATATCAATGAACAGAACACACCACTTACTTGCTACCTCAGTTTCGACCATGCTGGTCTCTTTGCTTGAAGAGACTAGCGTGATGAAAACTTAGGTAGCAAGTAAGTGGTGTGTGTTCCGTTCTTATATATATTCTAATTTGGAAGGTCAGCCAATTACGCTACCTTGGTTTCATCCTTTCAGTATCTGCAGGCGTTTTATATTAACTAACCATCGAACGCATAACCGAAAGTTTAAAATGCAGGTGGACTGTTCAAGAATTGTAAACATTTTCATCCGAATTTGTACGATCCTAAAATATATTTTCTGAGGTGTTTACATTCGGACATGACTTCGGACCTTTCATTTAACAATCTTTCTCATTCTGAAAATGATACGATGACTAACTTCTATTGGCACAATCTGCAGACATCACCACCATTACAAGGTCTGGCTTTTTTTTAATGTGATCCAATTTACAGAAGTGTCTTTGCTATTTTTTTCTCTTAATTACCACGTGTGGTTGGCTCGTTTGGTATACTTTTAAAGCTTTCAAGTTAGAATATCGATTTGCGATTATACCATCGTTTTTTTTTATTCTATTCAGTATGTCCTACATATAATTTTCTCTGTTTATTTATATTTTGTACTTCTGCTTTGTAAATAATTCCTTCGGTTTTACAGCCTCTGTCAAGTGGACATTTGCTTTTATCTCTGCAGCTACATTTTTTCATTAACCATATTTTTGCTGCACGTTATCTTAAATTCTTGATGTTCTGTCTCATTAATGTAATTTTTAAATTGTAGATGCAACTTAACTGTATTTCTATTAAATATCTTGTGTAATTCTGAGTTCTTAGGGAAGTGCTTTATTAATCAATTTGAAAAATATATTCCCTATTTTGAACTTTACTTCCAAATTAAAAGGTAGATTGAAATAGTTACATAGGACAGTTTGCAATGGTGGTGATGTCTGTAGATTGTGCCAAAAGTTAGCCATTTTCAGAACGAGAAAAGCTGTTAAATGAAAAGTCCGTAGTAATGCCAGGATGTAAACATTTAAAATATATTTTAGGATTCTACATATCCGGATGAAGATGTTTACAATTCTTGACCAGCCCTTCCTTATTTTAAACTTCCGGTTATGCTTTCTGGAAGTTCCTGGTATGCGTTCGAAAAAGTGTTAGGTGATCAGTTAATATATAACGCTTGATGATACCGAAAGGTTTAAATATGTATTAAGGCTGACTTTCCAAATCAGGATATTTAAAAGCTCTACATTAAATATGTATTGAGCAATTTTTGATACAACTACTTACTGGTCTAATTCGACTGTGACTAATACTGCCTTTTTTGTTTTTCTTGCACTTCCCCTCTATGGAACTCCTTTCCGATTGCTTGTTTCCCTAATAGTTACGATTTCCAAAAGTTTAAATGCAACGTCAATTGCCAACTATCTTCTTGGATCCCATCCATCTTTTATTTTTCTTCGATATTTCCCCACTCGAGCATTGCTATGTAACCCCTTGCTCACCAGTGACAGTCCTGCCTTGCTTGAGGTGAAACGATTATAAAATAAAAATAAAATACTTTTTTCCTGTTCAATTTATTGCGCCTTCCTATCATAACCTTCTATGTCGAATAGGTTTCCTATATTAAAGTAGCATTATACTTTTTCGAATAGTTTAACAGAAATTGTTCTTGATTTGATTTAAATCTTTCTTACATTCTGCTTACCTGATACAAAAATCCAAAAAATGCAGCACTGGTAATAGAGAAAGAAAAACACTTCAGCGATGGAACAAATACATCGGAGAACGCTTCCACGACAAAAGATGGCAGCACACAATATATAGAAAAACCGAAGCATTGTTTGGCAACTAGTCTAGAAAGAAACACTCTGTATTAAAATCAAACTTGAGTTTCTTTGGTCCGCCTAGTTATCTTGCCCAAGACACACCATTTTTGTTACGTCTGCACTACATGTGATGCCTCTACGACCCCGATAGGTTACAGGACTCGTGATCGTGTATCACAGCTCAGAGATAGTTCATTTACTAGCTTACCTTAATTTGTCATTTTCAGATGAGGGAAACATCAAAATATTAATTTGAAATACTTATTCTACAACCGCATGCCTACTGTCACTTTCTGAATTATCTACTGATACTACTTTCGTGTGTCATGTCCCTTCAAGAAATAGGTGATCATGGCTCATCACAACTTCCTATTCTTCGTAGCTCGAAACTGTTTGTTCCAGTACGATCTCACTTAATTCCTGTTCTTCCATTTGCACAAACACCTTAGGTACGTTACTCACTGATTTTTGTTTGTCTCTCAAAATATTCTTTGAGTGTCAAATTCATTGTAAGGATACACTCCAACAAATTAAAAAGAAATGCTATCTTAGTCATCCTTGTTCTACAACAGGAACCTATATTTACTAAGTTCAGCTTCTGCCTGACATACAGACGCTGTAAAAAAACACTAAAAGAGATCTAATTACAAGGAATAACTCCAAGAAAAATATTTGAACCACTTTGTGATTGTTTATTTATTTATTTTTGGCTTTTGCGCGTGTAATTGAATAAACGCACTAAACTCGAAAAGCTATAAAATGTTTAAAATATTTATAAATTTCTCCACACAGTTTATATAAAATCCGTTCGCTATCTTTTTATTCTCACATGTGTTCCGTAACTGTTTAAGTTGTAGAAAGTAATGAGCCATGATTGTAATCATTGGCTTGCATCCCCACTCGATCTGATCTTTAAAATAAGTATGGGTGGAATTCTACTCTTGTTAGAGAGGTTGGGGATTTGTCTTCTAAGTTACACATTTGGAATAGTTTAGTAATTTTATACCTAATTACTGTATCTGCATTAGTTTTTGTTTTCTTTTAACCGGTCAAAATCAAAGAAATTTTCTATTAAATGCATCATATCACTTCCTAGTTTCTATTTCATTTCTACTGCGCGAAATTTTTGTCTAAAAGAAAATATTAAACACGAAAATTTCTTTCATTATGCGTTAAATTTACTTTGACTGCATTTTGAGAAGTCAAGTTCGCAGTCCATATATATATATATATATATATATATATATATATATATATATATATATAATTACAGAAAACCGCAAACCTTGTTTCCCCCTGATCCAAATAACCCAA
Organism: Ascarosepion bandense; assembly: GCA_037127315.1. Taxonomy (NCBI): domain Eukaryota; kingdom Metazoa; phylum Mollusca; class Cephalopoda; order Sepiida; family Sepiidae; genus Ascarosepion; species Ascarosepion bandense. The sequence goes on along the minus strand of JBBBDQ010000212.1, from coordinate 1,374,194 downwards.
TTACAACTTAACTAGCTATGACCAACATATCAATTTCACTGTCCAGCTCACATAGATAGTTTATAAATCTTTTTAATGAGAATGTTTCTTGTCATAAATCATCTATATTGAAAATACTACCGCCTCATTGAGTAAATACCTCACATGTCATTTATCAGATCAGTTCCATAAAAAAAGAAAAACATGTATACTTATGCATATAAGTTTGTACTGATTGTTTTTCGTTCTTTTATCTTCCCACCATTGTCTTTTATTATATCCCGCTCATTGCTGATTTTAAGTTTTTCTATTGCTCGCCCAGTTTCCAAGTACATGCTGCTTGGCCTTGGGATTGAACTCTAGAGTTTTCACTTTTTTTTTACAATTGCTGCTGAACATCAGCCGTAACAAAAAAAGCTATAGTGAGTTCAGTCAAGCATAACAAGCAGCAGCACTAATTAGCAATTACGTATAAGTTTTCTCAAAGAATTGCCTCACTGGACCAAAGCCGTGAATTTCATGTAGTAATTGTGAGTTCAATCCCATCCCTGTGTACAATAACTGAGTAGTGCGAAAATAAAAACTAGACGAGATATCCCCAGAGTGAACAGCCTACCCTCGTAGATTAGTTTAGTTCGAAATTCCCGACATGATTTCCCAATGAAGCCCGGCAGGAACAGCTGAAACGTTAGCATAACAACAAAGATGAGGGCAACAGTCGGCATGTAAATTTCTGAAAAACAATTAGTATGCTGTATAGAGTTTTTTTTTATTATCAGTAACTTCAGAATATAAGTTTCTTATATCGATCTGTTAACATTTCCTTCCATTCACCTTCCGCTTTTCCTCCATAAATCAGTTGCTTCATTTTCGCACATTTTTTTCGAAAGAAAAAAAAAATATTTTCTCTCATTTATAAATGTGTTTGTAGAAAATAAATGACATGTTATTTCACTATGTTCAGATATTTGCTGTACTATTAATTCTCGGTGGGCCCAATACCTTCAGAGGAGAATATCCCAATAGCATGACGCTGCCATCGCTAAGCTTTACAGACTTTGACAAATGGTCATCTGGACAACGTCGAAAAAATCTTCTGCTGTCAGAACTAACTAAACTGAATTGACTTTCATCAGGGATATAAAACTTACTCCAATTTCCATTCCTTCCTACGACGTGTTCTTAAGCATATTCAAGTTTAATCTATTCTTTTTTGCTTGCGGTAGGTTTAGTAACTAACAAGATTTCAATCCAAATTCGTTTAATAATCAGGACACTGTACAGCGGTTCACATCCTTGTCGAGATCTGTCTTGAAATTCCTCTTACAGTCTCGAAGGGATCATTCATAACATATCTTTAATTAGATCTGTTTTGACTTAAAGGCATGCTATAAATCGGTGTGATTTCTCATCTTCAACAAGCCATCTACTCTTTTTCATTTGTGTTTCTTTAACACTGTTGTAATGTAGCCGAGAATTAGGAAGGCCGAAGTTCGAGAGAGTATCAAAGGAACAGAAAACTATGTAGGAGAAAACAAAGAAGAGGTTTATTAACTACTTGCTGTATTTATAAGTAGGAGCAGTTCATTGTCACAAAAGTAGGAAAGAGAAGGAAGTACGCTGAGTCCTTCTCTACAACAAACACCCACAATATCAACATAGACCTTAAGTACAGTTCAAGTGTGTGCCTTACGAGGATAAAATACCGTTTTGAATTCAGTTTCTTTTTCTATACTGGTTGCCAAATATGGCTATAGAACTCTGTCAACTGTAAACTCATTGTTGTATAGTAAAGAGGTCGGTTTATATACTTTCTCAAAGATATCTGTGTGAAAGTGAATTTAATGATTTAGGATGAAATTTGAACTCAGCTCACCAATTTTTGTTCCGAGCTTCTAACCATTGCGCCACCTGAACGTCTGTACCCATTTTTTAATACAAAAACTGTCGTTAATTCATATAATTTTTCAAACTTTGAAATTAAACTTTTACACAGGCCCAACTCAAACTGCAGAGAGACTTTGACCGTTAGTGTTCAATTTGATAATTCATAAAAACTCTGCAGTCACTTTGACGTGTTCCAGCATGGATAGCGACTTAGAATATGCTACTTATTGCTTAGTTAGGTCAGTATTTCCATATGCATAGAAAATTCTAGAAGAGAAAGAGGACAAATATATCAGTTTTTTTATCTTATTCAAATAAAGTGTTTTTACATGAATTTTATATAGAGAGAGTGAATCTCCTCACCTATGAGGGTCGTAGGGTAACCATATGTGCTGCAGTTAGACCAGCAATGCTGTATGTAAGGCAAGATAGCCTAAATAGCCCAGTCTTCTCCAGGCTAGTTTTGAATTCATTTTTTTTTCCTATGCCGGTTACCAACTCAAGGTAAGAGAATTCAGTCGGAATTTCTATTTAATTCATAGCTGTGAATGGAGTCATAGTTTTTTTTCCAAAGATGTGTGTGAAAGTAATGAACGCGACAGCGGTACGATTGCTATAAATTCCAAAATGCTGTGGCAAACGTTAAGAAATACATTATAGTAAATCGTTCTCTTACTTTGAACGGCTTACGGCCATATCACGTTGAATACACCGGTTCTCGCTCGATCACCCAAGTTAAGCAACGTTGAGCCTGGTCAGTACTTTGATGGGTGAATACCAGGTGCTGTAAGCGTTTAGTGACGGATGTGCGTTGTGATGCAGTGGATATCGGCTCGGAAAGAGAAATCGGTGAGCCGAGTTCGAATTCCAGTTGAATACCCTGCATTCACTTAAGCACTGGTACCCTTGGGAAAGGTATTAATCCGTCTCTTCCTTCCAGTTATGAGTTAAATAACAAGGGTAGGACTTGAGGACCCTGCCCTTAAAAACAAATCCCAATGAATCTTGATACTCGATAAGAAAAAAAAAGTATTTAGACACAAAACTTATATAAAAAAAAAACAAATTGTTGAAAGAAAAAGGTATTACCAGCAAAAAATAAATAAAAATTTAGTTGGCAATAAATGACCCGCCGAGGTGTTGATATGCCATAAAAACAACAACCAACCAACTTACTTTGAACGCTACTGCATTCTTTTAATTACTGTCTTCTTTTTCGTTATTTTTTCCCTTCGATCCTTTTTTTTTTTTTTTTTCCTATTTTTAAAGACAAAGATCGGGGTTGAATGTTTTTTTTACACTGGAAATAAAGAAACGTAAACAACAATGTACAGTGATTGTTCACCGGTTCGTGACTGTTTACAAATCGATGGTGAGTCTAAGAAAAAGAAAAGCAGCAAAGTACAATCGATATTGACCGAGATTTCTGCTTGAAAATCTGTTGTACCGATGAACTGTTCAAGACACAGTGGCATTAACGAATTTGCTCAAGACTAATGCCATCAATTATATCAGATATATGTTTCCTTTATTCTTTTCCTTTATTCGTTTTCTTTAAAAATTACTTAGATTCTCGTGATTCCTGCAAAAGAAATAAGATTCATTACCCGTTTCTATTGTGAATTCCTCTGCGAAATGATAGAACGATATTACTACCAAATTCCACCTGAAAGCGATCTTCCAACAAACATTTGGATCAATGTCTGTATTTAACGTTGGGGTAGTGTTGTGGGCAGGTCGTTCCAGCTAGTTTTATGACCATATCGCGTTAAAACATCGATTCTCGTACAATCAGTGAATTTCAAGAACGTCAAGTTTAAATGGGTGACCACTTCGGAATACCAGATGCTGTAAGCTTGAATATGTGGTGGTGTAATAGATAACAGCTTGGAGTTGGAAATCTAAGAGCAGAGTTCTAATTTCAGTTTGATTAGTTAAATTTCACTTATGCTTTTGGAAAATATGTGAATCCTACTCTTTTCCTCCCGCTATGGGTTAATTAGTATGACTTGTTTCAGAATAATTATTTATTTCCAAAGAAATCTTACAATCTAAAAAATATTTCTGCCTTTTAAGTAACCTGCAAAAAATCAATTAATAAATCAATTAATCAAGGTTTCAGGATGTAGGGTTAAGATTTTTGGTATGGCTTTTAATAATCTATGGGTTTTACTACCAATATCAGATATGATGGGTTGCACTGAAGTGCCTGCTTTGTGTTTTTTTGTAGTCCATAAATCCATGGGTACTTCAGGTATTATCCGATATTTTCGAACTATCTGGAAGTAGAGCGTTCCTATGGAACACATTTGGGCGATGTAGCAAAAACAAAACTGAAGTCTCATTAATCTACGTAAAAAAAGATATTCGTATTCCTGGTTAAAAAGAAATTCTGACTTTAACTTTGAATGGAATTGTAGGTCTAAGGCATGTTTGAAGGATATGTCCAATACTTTAAAAGGGCTGTTTGATAGAAAACGTTGTAATTCCAAACAAACTTTTTTACTTCAAGCCACAATTACCGACGAATCTCCACTTTCGACGTTTAATGAAAGAATTTAATGACGCTAAAAATATTCCCTTATTAAATAATGTCAGTTCCTTGTTCACTTTACATTATTTCTGATATCGAGGGAAACCTATGATAATGCTTCTTCTTCTATGTGACCTGTCCTTTCAGGACGTAGGCGATCATGGTTCTTCACGTCTCCCTATCCCTTGTGGCTCCTAGTATGTTTGTTCCCGTTACTCCTGTCAACCCCCGTTCTGTCAACCACCTGATCAGGCCCTGCAACCACTGTCTTCCTCTGTCTCTCTTTCCCTCTATCTGGCCAGTCAGTATCATGTTCTCCAGGTTCTCCTTCCTCATTGCGGATCCCAGGAACTTCAGTTGTCTCTTCCTGATGCTCAGTATCAATTTCCTCTTTGTTGCCATTCTTTGCAACACCTCATCGTTGCTTGCATGCTAAGTCCATGATATCCGCAGCATCCTTATGTAGAACCACATTTCCGCTGTTTCCAGTTTTGTCCTCATTTTCGATGATATTGTCCAGCATTCGCTGCCGTATTGAAGAACTGACAATGCTAATCTTTTATAAAAGCCAAGTAGCATAGTCAGATTTCGTGAAGTGAGCGATAATGACATACAGTAATGGTAACTCTGACGCAATAGCTCTTACTTATGTCGGCCGACGATGTCATAGGCGAATATTGGTTGCATATCAGTAGACGTTGAAATTTCTTCCCAATATTCTATATCTTTGCTTTGCGACAGATTTTTCTAAAAGTTCTGTTATCATATGGTATGGTGTCATAAAGGTCCATTTCAGAAATATATATATTCAGTTTTGTATATCATACCACAAATTGGCTACTGGTAGTACCTCACCTTTTAAGTAATGCTTAGTAAGTTCTTCTAGGAGACAGTTAATACTTTTATGTGCCGTGTTCTTAAAAGATATTGGCGACTATGACTCTCTACAACCTCCTATCCTTTTTATCTCTTAGCATTGTTTTTTTTTTAATTCTTTTCACTTCTTTTTCTGCTATCCATTTACACGCTGTGCTCACGGGGTATTACACTTTTAATTCCTATTTTTATTTAAATGCTTAACGCTTCTCTTTCATGAATCCGTATTGTTCATTTCTCCATAAGGTCTTTTCTCTCGAAGTCCAACGAAAGCATCAAATTTGTTCGGAATATCTTAGCTCACCCACCCGATAAAAAGCAGATTATTGCTTTATAGATATATGATAAACACACTTTATTAGAACATGTAAAGTTTGACAATGAGGCTAACAGTTTCATTACTGATAAGCCCGAGTATGCCATATAGTTAAAGATTAATATTTCCGAAATGCCCATTCACCTACACCTTTCGTGATCATTCATCGTGGCATAACGACGAGAGAATATCTTGTCAAAACCTCTGTAATAGGATAGATCACAGGTCGAAGGGAATTCGCCCGGTTCACACTCCACCCACGTCTATTGTACAGGTGTAGAGGCTCATCCCTTGTTCCCTGTTTAGGATGTGGTTTCCGGCTTTCTCTTTTCCAATCTTTTCACTCTCACGTAGCCCCCTGCACGTCAGTGGCGTTACCGCCTTGCTCGGGGTGATATGATTAAAAAAAAAATTCATGCCTTTCACGGTAGCATTAACATAGGAAGTAAACAGTACCAGCTTTCACGCTTATAAGATTTAAACCACTTTGCATCTCATGAACCATAGGTCTAAGTTAGAAGCATTTACGTGCGTTTTTTGTTTTTGTTTTTTTGTGTGTGTGTGTGTGTGTGTGTGTGTGTGTGTGTGTGTGTGTATAGTTTACTTCATTAAAACTTCGAGGTTTGAAAACTTAGCTTGGTACGATACAAAACTACAAATGTAAAGTACTGAGCAAGAATCGAATTCCAAACAGCAGTAACGATCAGCAAGATATTCTCGCGAACCATTCATCTATATGTTATCTTGAACTTTTTTTTATTTTATTTATGCTTAGTCTGGAATAAAGCTAATGATGTGAAGAATCCACTGAAGATCAAACTTACTGCAGTAGTAATAATACCCGAGACCAGAACGTTGTAAATTCCACCATGATGGAACCCCTCGGCCAATCTGTACAGACTTGGATTCAGTGGGAACAGAACGAGCAATGATTTTAGGGGTGCTAAAATTTTTTTAAAAAAAGACGTAATAAATGGGGATATGGCCAGAGGAATGCTAACAATCCAATCCTGTATATTTGATAAAGGGTTGCGTTCTAAATTCTTGTGAGGTTACTGTAGGGCAAACTGCCAAAACGTTGTGATAAGAGCAGCAAAGTTTTATCTCGACAGTAAATAATGTAAATAAACCCTCATTCTTGAAATGCATGTAGAAAATGATCAAATGTTTCCAAACTGTTACCTTTTTTACGACTTTAACATTCTTCTTCTTCATATGCTGTGTCACTTCAGGACGTAGGCGATCATGGGTTTCCACTTGCTCCTATCTCTTGTCGCTTCTTAGTATCTCCCCAAAACCCTGCTCCGCCATCCACCTGCTCAAGCCCATCAGATATCTCTCGCGCTGCTTTTTCTCAATTTCTCTTTCCTCTATCCGTCCTGTGTGTATTATATTCTCCAAATCATCTTTTCTCATGTCTCAGAAATCTCAGCTCTCTCTTTTTTTATATTAACTATAAGTTTCTTCTTCATTTTTACCCTCTCCAAAACCTTGTCGTTGCTCACATGTTCGGTCCATGGTATCCTCAACATCCTTCTGTAGAACTACATTTGTTTCGAATCTCTCCTTTATCTTTGATAATTACAAAGCGCTAAAACAGGTTTAATTTGTTACCTTAGGCTTTTCAGATACAACGGAAAGGATAAAACTGGTAGTTTTTATCAGTCACTTATTTGTTCCCCCCTGTGTAACCCAAGTTTATACAATTAGGTTAGTTTACTTACAATAGTCACAAAGAGATCCTTGCGCACTTCTTGTTCACACTACTTTGGAATTTCTTCCTATCCAAAGCAATCCTTTCAAGTGTCAGAAGCGTCATTCAGGTTTTCTCTCCGTTTTGCCCCACCCCACCCCCTTTTCTCAGGTTGTCTAATACTTGCCAGGAAAGTTATCTTTGTAGAATCAAAATATAACGCTTCGTTCAACTATTCCGATTACATGGCAAAATTAGTTTAGTCTTCTAATCAAGGAAATTATATGTCAAATTTAAATTTTTTGAGAAGTCCATGAGAACACTTTATTCGTAGAAAGCCATAACGTTGGCAAAGGAATAATTCATCAGCATCAGGAATTTTTCTCGTCTAGAATTACAAATTCTTTCAACAAAGAACAAATGATTTCGTTCAACATTGTTAACCATTATTGTTCTTGACAACTACATTTAATCAGATTTTTGTTCCGTCTCGAAATTGCATTCCAAATACACAAACAGGTAATTTATATTTGATTCTAAAACTAACATGTTCTCGAGATGGTGTTAATTGATATCTAAATATTTTCCGCAAAATTATTTGTTAATAAAATAATCATTACTTACATGTGTTTTATTTAATTTTATTTTTTAATTTTTGATGTTTTTAAGTTCTATAACAATGTTTCTCAACTTTTTTTTAATTTTTATTTTTTTCTATACCTCACTTGTACATTTCTAAAATTCTGATACCCCACTCCTTGGGTATATAATTCCTATTCAAAAAGGGAACTCCTACTCATGTGAAGGAAGCTCCAAAAGCCATTAACTTTCCTTAACAATTTGAGACTGCATATATGCGGTAGTATTATCATTTAATTTTAGAATTTTACAATATTTATAAAAAATATTGTATTACTAATATATATATATATATACACTTAATTACGTATGTACATACATACAAATATTTTATATATGAATATTATATATGCATCGTATGTACTAACTCGCAGACCCACTCGTACACGAGAAAAAACAATTACTCTTAATAACCCATTCCCACGCACCCACAATTCTCGTTATTTACATTGTTCCTACTGTTGTCCTCATCTTTTTAGCATGTTTACGACGCTCCGGACTTCTTCAGGTTCTAGGAATTTCAAACCAAACTCTTTATTTCATTCACTAGGGTATATAATTTTCAGTCCATGTGCAATGCCACGTACTTTTAACACAACTATCTAAGTTATTTTTTCACACCTGCTGTGGCCAGGTATTGAACACATAGCCCAAGCGTTGGTTAGTTCAGCGACTTGACGCAAAGTGTTGTGAGTTCAATACCTGGCTACAGCAGTAATAAAAAAAAATAATTTAGCTGAGTTGAAAGAAAATAATTACATGGCAATCGGAAGTAGAATGATATACCCAAGTGACCTAAATAAAGCGTTCGGTTCGAAATTCCTTGCACCTGAAGAAGGCCGGAGCGTACAACGGCTGAAACATTAGTCCAGTCAATGTAAATAAGGTAAATACTATCTTATCCCAGAAGACAAATAATTCCAATAATTCTGTTGTAGTAGATTTTTCCGTTATTCGCAGTTGAACTTCAGTGAGAGATATATTTGTCTTTGCCGTTTCATGAAGCTTCTCTAACCTATGAACTGCGAGTCTGATATTGTTTGGAATACAAATAATAAACTGATTTTTATCCATTTAATTTTTAATGATTTCATTCTGACATCTAAATTTTATTGAACATGACAATGCAAATAACATTTGCACCTTTTATCTCATATCCAACATTGCATATATATATATATATACACACACACACACTAGCAGTATATCCCGGCGTTGCTCGGGTGTAATGAAAGCTTTAAAACTAATCCTTGGTCCTGGAGCTGAGACTCTTTGGACGTTGGCACGAAAGACTAAAAATGCAATAGTTGTTTCCAGTTAAAGCGAAACCGTAGACTGAAAGAAAAATGAATGGATGTAAGTCAAATTTTGATTTCCTGGTATCGATATCAAATAAGTTTTTTTCGTCGTAAACTGAATTTTGAAGGCTAAATAAGTCCTCTGAGTAAATGGTATCATGGCTCGGACTAAGAACTACAATTATACCTACTTAGAGCCAAACCCGAAGCAAAAACTAAAATAAAAGGGCTGAAAAAAATACTGGCATACAGACACACACAAACATTTTGACTTATATATATATATATATATATATATATAAATTATTGATTTTCTACAGTCTTGTAAGAACTGCAACCTTGAAACTTCTGAATATCGTTTCTTATGTCTTTGTCTATGAGTGCATCAAATTTGATTAAAATCGGACCACTCCTTCGATAATTCGATTTTTTCGATTCTCGATTTTCGATATTTATCGGAGAGACCTAGATACAATACCTAGCTAAGAACACTTGCAGACGCTTATAGTACAACTGTGTAAATTTTCCAAAAAATCGGTCCAGCCATTTCGGAGTCTATAGGTAACGGATACATATACACACACACACACACACACACACACACACAGGTCCATTTATAAATAAGTTTAGATATAAAATGTGTGCGTTTTTGTCTCGGAATTTATGAAATAGTGATAACAATACAAGTCCTTAACTGAAAGTTATGCTTTAATTTAATTCATGAAATCGTATTTAGTCCTCTATTCAAACAGAATACTGATTCAAACTTGAGCAATTCATTTTAGATGTAAACGGGTCAATGTGCCCTACTGTTGTTCCTTTCTGTGGCTCATTGCTAAGACAGAACCACTTTTAAAATTTTATAATGGACATGTTTAGGCACTAAGAAATATCCTTATAAATTCTTAACTATAGCGGATACAATCAACTACATACGTTTTTTGCCGAATTTATTGTTCCTATTTAAGTTTGAACGAGTTCTTTATATCTTTCAGGATATGATCTTTGCCTATGTTTATTTATTAGCTGAGATTATGCTATCATTTTAGTTGTAAGCTGACTCCGATAAAAACAGAATAGACAAAAGGCTACTAGGATAATTCTTCCAGTCCTAAATTTCAAGCTGCTCTAACATTCTGACAATAAACGTTAGTAAGAAAAGTAGATAAGATTTAGAAAACACATTTTGCAAACGATTGCACACAGTTTGCTGTCAAAAGATGATGAACAGATTTAACTGTAGCGTGTGTAAACAGGGGCATGGAACATTTGTCGATATAAATATTGGTTCAAAACCGCTGATTGTAAAAGGAAAAAGGAAACGAGAAAACTGGCTGACGTTACGTGAGCAATTATGAAGCATATTCGGTTTTCAAAATAATGTTTTAGAAAATATGACAAATGCCGACCAGTTTGTCTTAATACACAAAACTGAATTCATATCCTGTTCGAGAAATTTGCTCCAATTCACTCAAGGTATCATTCTGTACCATAAAAGCCGAATACGATGAAGGATTTTCATCATCCTATCAGGTTTCTGGTAAAAGTTAATTTAAAATTTTGTTTCTTTATCTTGTCTTTGCAGGATGTTCGGGTAGGACAACGAATATTGGTGTAAACAATGGAATTGGTGAGCCGAATTTGAATTCTGTCTTAGTCTCAAACGTTCATTTTCGCACAATATTTTTATATCCTTGTTCCCCCAATACAAGGCCCAAGAGCTACTCAAGATGGTACGTTACTAAAAAAGATTATTTTAACGATGTAAATTAAGAAAGACAAGCATACGATGAGGGTATTTAGGATAAAGGTTGACACTAGCCTTGAAAATGTTAAGGTTGCAGTGGTCATGGAAGTATCCTCTTGGGAGATTGTTGGAAAAGGCATTCGTCAGAAGTGTACTGAACAACCTTATGTGGCAACCATTCTAAGAAGGAAAATCTTTAGAAATGAAAAGGAATCTGTGAAAAGCTTTGATCCCTACATCTTGAAGGGTCATGGCATTAAAAAAAAAATCTTTTCAAGTTATTCCTGCATTCTGTGCTTTTTATTTAACTCACAGCTGCATTAATTGTTGCTGCTTTTTCAAGAGATTAAATTTGGTATATGGGCGTGTTTCTGGATCATTTTACAATGGCAAAACTTATCAGTAGCCTGTAAGACTAATACGCTAACCACCTTATAATTACAAGCATTTCTTTTATACTATCTAATGTAAAGTAATTCATTACCGAAGAGTACTGATTATCAGTCCAATTCTCGTGTGGAGGAATGTCGATCATTATTGGTTATTCAGCGACTCTTAGCCAATGTCAAACTAAATTCAGTTAATATTGATACTACATTATTTTCGATAAGCCGATGAAATCTGAATCATAGCAGCCACGAGGGATGCGTTTATTGGAATTGTCGGCAAATAAAAAAAGTCAAAGTTAAGAACTGCATTCTACGCATTGCCGCTTTTACTGAACGCACTAGAAGGAATCGGAATCTCTCTCGATAAACTTCTTGTATTTATATTTCGATTCCAAAATCTTGGAGCTGTCAGTAATAATGGCGAGAAATCCAATCAAGCATTAAAAACGGTTACCTGGGTCAATCTGACTCGGAGATAATTGCTCTGTTCTACAACGTAATACGATAGATTGTAGCAAATGGAGGATGCCCGTTGCTAATCAGCACACCTGTGCACCGATTCTGTAAAGTGATTTCCCCCTCAATTCTAATGAAATATGTTAAATTTTTGTTTTTTGTAAATTAAAACTTATTATGAATACATAAAAACAAATAAATTTGATACGCGATCAGAAAAATGCTTATTGAAATAAATTTCTTAAATTATACTGTTTAGGAAAGTATTACTCAATTTTTTTCTATCACCCCGTTTCTTTCACCAGGTTCTTTTTTTCTCTACATTTCTTTCTTTCTCACACTCTCTACATTTCTTTCTCACTCTCTCTCTCTCTCTACATTTCTTTCTCACTCTCTCTACATTTCTTTCTTTCTCACTCTCTCTCTCTCTCTCTCTCTCTCTCTACATTTCTCTCACTCACTCTCTCTACATTTCTTTCTCACTGTCTCTCTGTACATTTCTTTCTCACTCTCTGTCTCTCTGTACATTTCTTTCCTTCTCTCTCTCTCTACATTTCTTCCCTTCTCTCTCTCTCTCTCTCTACATTTCTTCCCTTCTCTCTCTCTACATTTCTTCCCTTCTCTCTCTCTCTCTACATTTCTTTCCTTCTCTCTCTCTCTACATTTCTCTTTTCATTTCTTACTCTCTCTCTCTCTCCCTCTGCATTCTCTCTCTCTCTTTCTTTTCTTTCTTTTTCTTTTTCTCTGTCTCCACATTTCTTTTTTTCTCTTTCTTTCCACATTCTTCCTTTCTTTCCACATTCTTTCCTTCTTTCCACTTTCTTTCCACATTCTTTCCTTCTTTCCACATTCTTTCCTCTTTCCTTCTTTCCACATTCTTTCCTCTTTCCTTCTTTCCACATTCTTTCCTCTTTCCTTCTTTCCACATTCTTTCCTCTTTCCTTCTTTCCACATTCTTTCCTCTTTCCTTCTTTCCACATTCTTTCTTTCTTTCCACATTCTTTCTTTCAATACGCATTATTTTAATGTCTATTACCGTTTTTGCTTTTCAAATGGAATCCTTTAAATTTTTATCGCAAGCAAACTGCGTTTATTTCAGTAAAAATCCTTTGACTGCATTTATTTCCTCGCCCTGTCCTGGAGTTTTCTGGTTTTTATTTTATTCTATTTGTTATTTTAACAACGCTATCATCTTATTTTAAGGTTGTGACCGCTAACAATAAATCCTGGTAGAACTTCTAATTTTCTCTGAATTGCCTTACTGTACAAGTTGAATACGCTCAGTGTGAAGACTTATCCTTGACCTACGCATCTTCCAATATTTGGTTGGCGTGCAGGTTTCATAAGCTATTGAGAACTAAATCGATTTTTTACATTAAATTTTAAGAACCTAAAAGTTGAATGCTCGTAATCAGTAAATATCCGTCATCAAAGAAAAACACACAAACACCAAAAAGTTGAATTGAGACTGGATTTCGTTTTTCGTTTTCTTATTTAACCTCATTACGATAAGAACGTTTAATATTCGAAAATATGCGTTAGTCAAAAATCTATTTTAAAAATTCTTCGGAAAACTATTCACTTCTCTTAATGAAGTGAATAAATATTTATTGAATTTGTGACAACATTTCCTTATCACAAAGCGTCTCATTTGAAAGAATATCAGTTTTATGGAGGTCGACTGCCTTAGGATTGACTATACAATTTACATTTGCTTCTTGCATAAACATTTTATTCTGCGTGTATTTTCTTAGATAGGTAATTTCTTTTTAAAGTAACCTATAAATAATTTATTTTTAGTTGGCTGTAAATGTTACATTATATATTTGTAGATCTTGCTTGATTTTTTTTAATTAACATTATCTTTTATGTATTTAATTTTTTATTAATCCGTAACTAATACCGGATTTTTATTTCTATAATTCACACTCTACCCCGATCTTTTAAATAGATTTAAGTTTTCTCATCCCCCGCCACTTTTTTTCTGTTCAGGATCAGGTTTCCGGCTCCTTCTAAAGTTTTCTCATTCACTTTCTCTTGAGTCTTTGTGGCATTATTGCCTTGTTTGGGGTGAATTAATGAAAAATACTGGATTTTACAAAAGGTTAATTTTTTAAATTCTGGGTATAAGCAATATCAGTCAGTTAAGTGCTGTACGTGATACGCACCCGGATGATAACGTCTCTTTCGAGACATGTCTAGGTAGATTTCCCCACAGTAGGTTGATCTACCTCTTATAAAGACAGATTATAGCTTCACTCAGATGTTAATATTAAATTCAGAATATATCGCACAATAATTACTCGTCTTCACAACGTATTCTTTTTAACTAGATTTCTTTCTGCGGTAGACTGGTTGCCAACCAAGACTATAGAATCCAATCTGTCCTGCTATTCAACCCATAGCTGGAGGGGGAAGAGATGGATTAATACTCTTCTCAAAGGTATTTGCACGTAAGTGAACGAATTGAACTGGAATTCGAACTAGGCTCTCCAATTTCCCATTCCGAGCCGATAGCCATTGCCCTACAATGCTCAATGCATACACATGAGCAATATAAAGAATTGTAAAAATGTCATAATTCTAATTTTGTTTCTGTAGTTTTAAGCATTAAATTATTTTTTTTTTTTGTTTTTGCATCCGTTCTATTTTTAAAGATTTACCTAGGGAGAGCAAATTTCACCTCGCTGTTATAAATCAAACTGATGAACACTGAGTGTAATTGAAAATCCCTTGATGTACAGAAACGTTAAAAACCTAAAAACAAAACAAGCGTTGATCTTAGTCAGACGATAGAAGTGGATCAGAATGATGCGAAAGAGCGGGGGGTGGACAAACTGCGTCATGCTGTTTGATCGCGAATTTAAGTTAAGTGACAGGTCTGGGCCGTTACTGCCAGTGGGTGATGATACATTTCTCAGTTTAATTCAATCTCTCGTAATATCTCCCCGATGCTATATGACGCATGCATTTCTCTCCTGCCCCTTACATCTTTCGCCATGCGGCCACGCCACCGCCCCTCAGCCTCAGTAATATTTTGGCGGGCAGCAAATAAATTATGGTCGTTGCTCCCGAACTTCGCCTACGGCGTGAACGGGTGAGGGATGAGAACGCCGAGTCGGATTCCTATACAAGAGTAAGTTATGATAGTGGGCGCGAAAATCGAATTGAATCCTCTCACAAAAGTCAGGAATTCGCCAGGAATACTTCAGGGGTGATTTCTTTATTCAGAAGGGACATGATACTGAAATTATTCAATAGAAACTGGAAAAAAATAATATATAATTTAGTGGATGTGTTTTTCTCTGTGACTGTTTGATAAGATCTCTGATTTTTGCATTTGAAATGCAGTTAAAAAGAATAAAAAGAATACGTTTTGAAGATCAGTGATTATTTTGCGATATATTCTGAATTTAATATTTACATCTGAATAAACTATTTTCTATTTTTTTTGCAAGAGCTAAATCAAATAGGAGTACTGCTTTAATATTTAGGCAAGAGTTTCCCAGTCCGGACTATAGTCCAAGTGTTTTTCCATGTCTTTGAGTGATAAATTATTTTCCACCCTGCAACCCGTCTCTCACAGACGAAATGTAGCAAGTTTCTCACTACTCTATCGCAAATTTTATGGAAAGCGCTCATCCGAACTGCATGCCTTAGTCCCGTCCTTTATGATTAGGATCCACCATACCACTCACATTGTAGCAAATCACCCGCATTCCTTCTGCATTCCACTGGTGCGAAGTAAGTTCCACTCAAGCGACTTCTTCACACTGCTCTGTGGAACCGACTCCCAAGAGTATCTTTACCCATCATGGCAATCTTAACCTGAGTGAACCGTTATCTTTCCCCATTTATCCGTATAAACTGTGTCTATTACTCCGATTTACGTCTCAAAGACGTATAAAGCAAATGCGGAAATTTAACTATCAGTTGCAGCTCGCATCGGAAAATTAACCTCTCTCCTTATTCCCTTTCTCCATTCTGGTGGCGGTGGCGGAGATGACTGTAAAACTATCCGTAGAGTGTAGTAACATGCGGCGTAATGTGTGACACAGAGAATCAAAGATGCATAAGAATAGCAAAATATGATATTCAGAAAGTGAGCAATGTATTAGTGATAAGATAATGTCCTTAGAACCAAAGAAAAGATTGCTTAACTATTATTATATGGTGACTGTTGCACAACTTTCTCACGAATGAAGAGACTTGAAGCAACAATGAATGTTAAAAATAACATGGAAACAATTGCATTATGAAATAGTTAATAAAAAGAAACTGCTACTAACAATCAGCAAGAATTAGAACTCCTCCACATGACAGTGCAGTGAGGTATATAATCAGGTAAACATAATCACCATTATTTTCTATTAATTCATTGAATGCTGGAGTTAGGAACAAGAAGGATTTAAGTGACTTTGGGAAAAAGCTAAATGTTTATAGTCCTAAGAATCAGCACGACTTCTTGAATAGTCAAGTTCCGTTATAGTGAGTACCTAATGGTAGTTATCCGAGGAAGGAAAATCACGCACTATTGACGAATCTTTGGGTGTCCAAGATTAACTGATGCGACAATGAAAGAAAGATTTCTCGCTAAAGAAGGCCTACTCTGATCAAATCGCAGGTGTTCCTTCATTCGACACAAAGAAAAAATACATCAAAACATATCCTACACTTGTTCATGTTTAGTATGGACTAATCGTCCAGATTACCAATACTAACTAATCTACATTGCCCAAATCGTCTTTACTGGACAGACGAAAATCAGAACTGAACCATGTTATTCTGAAGAACATGTCGTTATTCTGAAGAACATGAAGAAAGCTTTACTGTTCTATCGTAGCCACCAAAATCCTTAAATCTCTACATTGAACATTTACACGATATGTTCGACCAACATGTTCACCAAAGGGAACCTGCAACGCGTAATTTGAAGCAGTTCCCTTGCACCAAATCCTAGAAAAAACTAGATACTGTCTTCCCTGTTTAATAGGGAAAACATTTTTTGTGGGCACTTGTAGGATCAAAACCTTATTAGACAGATTGTCATCAGTGTTTATATATAAAGATCAGCCGGTTTCACCAGCTTGGTGTCGACCTTTGTAGTTTTGTTAGGCACCTGAAAGAGTCGAAACTATGGTAGCATAACCGACTGATCTTATATATATATACCTCCGAGTGAACGAAGAAAAAAAAATTTTTTAAACAGTGCTCGATATATAATAAATATTCACAGCTCTATATATTATATGTCGAGCACTGTTTTAAATTAATGTTTTTGAACGTTGTAAAACAATTTTTTTCTTCGTTCTTTATTCACTCGGAGATATATATATATATATATATATATATATATATAATATGAAATTTTAAATTGTGATATATAGAATACTATTTGAGTTTAAGATATTTCATAAAATATATTTGGGCATAGCTCTTATTTTTCGTATTAAAAATCCCAATGTTTACATTTGTTGAAATAACAGATTTTTGCCTAATTCTTCAGCTAAATACCTTTTTAAGTGTCTGTTACGAAGACATTAAAGTAAATCGCTTTATAATCGTTCCGGGGCGGGGGGGGGGGAATAAACGGGCATAATCGTTTCTGTAAGAGAAATCTAACTGTATCTTTTCTTTCATTGAAAAGACGCCGGTCGAGTAAGCAGTATTTTACTCCTTCATTCTTTTATTCTTTAGTATTTTCAATAGAGCAGCTTTTCAGTTCTGTTTCTTTCATTCATAGAGGAACCGCCTGTAGCAGACAATGCATAACATAGTCTTCTATTTTCGTCACCTCATCGACATTTCGAATGATATAGATAGCGATATTTTTATATATGTATTTTTTAAGCTTGATGAAAAGAAAGAAAGAAATCGAAATGAATAAGAGCAATGAAAATTAATCAATTTAAGGAAATATATAGGAAAAACGAAAACAGGAAAGAGACCGAAAATGTGATTGAAAGGTAAAAATAAGTCTGGCAAAAGATAGAAATAGATTTAGAGAAGAAAAAAGATAAAATACACTTGTGAGAAAGAAAGGTTACGAGAAAAAGAAAAAACGAATAATTAAAAAAACTATAAAAATACACCAACAAAAATAATTTTTTTTTTTTTAAAGCAATGGTTGATTAGCACCCTCAGCTTTTATTTGAAAAAAAAAATGCCTCAGACAATGGTTAGAAAGGCTAAAACTAATCACCCATTCATTTCCCCGCTTTAAGCTTCATTTATTGATCAGAATAAATGAATGGGTTTTTAGATTTCCATTAGCACATTAGGATACAATTTCACAAGTGTGAAAGAAAGTGAGGTTGGCTGCTTCGGTCTGTGACGAAAATTAGAGCACTGTTCAAGAATGCTTTCTTGTATATTTTCCTTGTTAAAACTAAATGCGTTGGCACTAATATAAATTTATACGCCCCTATCTAATATAGAAACCCAAGATGAATGTTTTCATCGTCTTTTATTATAGATCATCATTTAAGATACTGCTTCATATTCTTTGTTCGGTTAATATTAAAGCGATCCTATTCATTCAGTTGAATTAATTACTTCTTGACCTCTAGTTCAGTACCTCAGTAACTAAGGTATCTCAATAAATTAGCATTTTGACAGCGTGAAAGACATGCAGTCATATTAGATGCACGCTCATTTTAGCAAGACATAATCAGGGGAAAACTTTTTCAAGTGTGTTTCAGCATATCATGTTTTGAAGCAAGTTTCCAGTACATTACAGATGAACTTTCACTGTAACAGAAAACGTCTGAATATTAAAAGCAAGGCAGTAATACAGGTGAGAATAAAACAAATCACTATAATAAAATTTATCTTTCATGGAAATTAAACAGTAGGGCGCCGGTGTGTTGAAGCGATTCATTATCGGTTGAATACATTCATGTGCATAGGATAAATACTTTTTTCCGCAAAAACTTACTTTAATAGCAAAGATCAATTAATGATAAATAGAAAATTTAAAAAAAAAAACGGAAATTATAAGTCATCTTTCAACTGACGAGACATAACAGCATGTAATAACTTTTTGTTAAGATCAATTTTGATCATACGTTTTTACTTATATTAAACTAGCAGTATAGCCCGGCGTTGCTCGGGTGGAATGAAAGCTTTAAAACTAATCCATGGTCATGGAGCTCAGACTCTTTGGACGTTGGGACGAAAGACTAAAAAGCAATAGTTGTTTCCAGTTAAAGCGAATCCGTAGACTGAAAGAAAAATGAATGGATGTAAGTCAAATTTTGATTTCCTGGTATCGATAAATTTTCTGCACTATTGTAAGAACTGCAACCTTGAAACTTCTGAATATCGTTTTTTATGTCTTTGTCTATGAGTGTATCAAATTTGATTAAAATCGGACCACTCCTTCTATAACCCTATTTTTTCGATTATCGATTTTTGATATTTATCAGGGGCACTCCAAAACAAAACCTAGCTAAGAACACTCGCAGACGATTATAGTACAACTGTGTAAATCTTCAAGAAAATCGGTTCAGCCGTTTTGGAGTCTATAGGTAACGAGACAATGTTCCATTTATAAATAAGTTTAGATTCACCGTTAGAAACAGCATTACTTTTAACTTTTAAAACAACCTAAAATCCCAAAAGAAATATTATCAAAGTTTGTGGATAATACTTCCGGCGAGATTCGAACTTGTCACCCTTGAATCTAGCCGGATGTAAATCGCCGCTGAGTCTCTGGTTTATCATTTAGTTAAAAATGAATGCTCTGCTTATTACTGTAGTTTAGCAATAAGAACAAGAATGAACAAACTAAAAAGTAGGAATCACGAATTGTGATCCAAATGTTGTTTGTGTAAAATGGCACATCGTAACGAGATTTTTGTTGGCCCAGTACCGTTAAAATGTAAATTTAAGGAATACTACACTGCTTCCACTAAATCTGACTCTATACTACTACTTTCCTAATCTAACACGAAAATAAAACGAGATATTCATAGTAGTGGACACCGGAACGATATCTACTCGCGTAGATCAATAAAGAGTTCAGTTCGAAATTTCCTCAAGATTGCCCAACTCGACAGACCTCTGAAGAATGCTGGAAGGCACAGCAATCGAAACGTTGTAATTAGAATGAAGATTAGGACATTAGTCCGAATGTAAATTATGCAAACAGATGTTTTATTTTTTTAAAATTACCATTACTTTTGTGCTAAAGGTCAGTACACTTTGAAAGTAGATGTTTCAAACGTTTTTTACTATTTAGCTTTAATGTATTAATTTGATTATTTAAAATTTATTTTTTAAATTTAGGAAAATTGAACGCCACACAGTTGAACATTAAATGAATAGCGTGTCTCAAAGTGACCCACAATTTTGCTCTTGTTGTTGGCTATACTAAGATTATGAAATATATAAAAGTCAAAATGTTTTTGTTTAAAATGGTACTTGTTAGAATTCGCAAATCTTCAATATTCAGCTTGAGGTGGAGATGCCAATACAGATGAGTAATTCAGTTTCGCCAAAGTTAAATACGCGTGAAGGTGACTGGGCGTCGCCGCAGCGATGTGTCACGAAAAAGGCTTAAATGATCATGGATACACACGGTACACAACTGCCGTCAACCAAGAACGACTCTCCTCTGTGTGAACGATGTATTGCCATCAAGCGCAACCATGAATAATCATCTTAATGGCCGTCTACATAATGTTTCTCGCAATAGTTTTCATATGATTCACTGCAATAAAAAGTATCGTTAATCACTAAACAAGAAATGCCGCAGTTCAAATAGACAGATGTTACGGTTTTTGTTTGCGGTATTGTGGGACTGTTATCCGCGGTATATTGGTTACCGCGAATAAGACAGCTCGTTTTATATACTTGGAATGTTCAAAATTTTTCATGGTCCTGGGTATGACGGTAAACTGCAACCAGCAGCAAGGCCACTGATTGGGAGGTTTGAGGAGCATGGAGCCACCTCTCAACTGCTGTTGTTCTCCAGGCCCACCCGGAGTGGTAACACCTGTTAGGCTCCCAGCTATGGACAAATAGTTGTTCCTTCAAAACTAGAGTCAAACTACTGTGAAAGTATAAAAATATGTAGACTTTTATAGGAAAATATACTTTTTTGAAGGAAAAAGAATATAACCATCACACATGTTTAAAGGAAAAAAAATATCGCTAATACATTTTTGAATAAAAAACTAAAAGACAGCTTCAGTTTTCTAAAATAATAAAAAAATATTTAATCAAAATCTTACTAAAACAACTTTCTCACTAAAGCCGAATTTTAAAAAAAAATACACCTTAAAACCCTACCTTTTTTGTCATTAAATAACCCACAGAGGTTGATATGCTGTTAAACAAAACTCAAAATTTTTCATATCGATACCCAACGTTTAAATGGTGTATTTTTTTTTAATCGATTTCCAATTTTAAAAACGTACATTTAAATGCTTTCTAATCCGACACCGTCAATTGAGATACGTTTTCAGTTAATGTCTTACATACACAAATTTAAATGAAAAGCAAAATTCCAATTCATGTAACGACTTGAGTTTTAATAATTTCGGGGAAATTTTTTTTTTTTTTTCTATTTGAATTCATGGAATAAGTAGTTATCATTATTTACATAATCATCACGGGACAATAGCCTAGAGGACTAAAATATTGTTTCGGGAATTTGCCGGCACAGTAATTGTGATTTCCATCCCTGGCCAGCGTATTATATACACAGGCTCAGTGAAAACAGAGCGAATAATAACTGATAACTGAGGACTAACTGTTTATAAACATAGATAGCGGAACAAATACAATCTACTGTAAATTAAAGAGCTCATTCCGAAATTCTCCGGAAGGTCGAGAAAGACCTGAAGAAAGTCGGAAAACACAACGGCCAAAATATCGTGATCATAACGAAGATGAATGATGGCAGTAGTTCAAATGTAAATTTTTACTTTAATATTTTCTAAATATTATTATTAAAGATTTAAGTTTTGCTTTGAAATATATTTTGCATTGTAGTTTTCTTAAGTTTTGCTGTTTGGGCTAATCGTGAATAAGTAAAAATGCGCGGATGGTAGGGTTTTACTGTAATTATAGTTCTTCCTACAAATACTTTTGGTATTCTGAGAAAATGTGTTCTTAATCCGCTAAAAATTTGAGGCTCTTGTGAAAATCTAAAAAAACAAAAGAAAAAATTAAAGGTTTAAAAATATGCTCTTGTTCAAAAGAGGGGGAAGGCGTGTGAACCGGACACTGGGAGAATCTATGTATTCATATATTGTAATTAAATCATTGTTTAAAAATAAGCAGTAGGAATTATTTATACATAATACGCACTTTTTCTCCAGATTTCTAAGCTTAAAAGTTACAAGAGCATATTATCCACAAGCACTAAATATATTTTCTGCCTGCATGGATCACTACATTCGGAACTGTAACTTTACAGTTACAAAAGTAACTTTATCTAAGGTACAGCAATAGTGTAACAAAATGTTAAAATCACTAACAGAAAAGTTTGTAAAATTATTCTCGTTGATATAATCACATTTGAATCTAATTCTGTCCTTGTTAAAAATAGATGTCATAAAAGTTTTCATGTATACAGTGTTGCTCAGCTTTTTGAGGACATTTGCATGCAGTTAATAAAAGACACAAGTTATGAAAAAAAGAGATTTATTTCATAAAAAATTGTCATGAATTATCTTGACGCTTCTTGACGCATCTAATTAAGGAATCCGCCATTAGCGTCAATGGCTGCATGAAAACGTTGTCATGCCTGAATCAGATGATTTTTAAAACTATTTTGGACATTATGAGAGTTATAGCGGACTTTAGAGATCCTGTTAGGGGAGTGTTGAGTGACTTTCCTTTCGACTATGCCCCATGTGTAAAAATCCAACAGATTCAGATCTGAAGAGCTAAAGACCATACATTTGTAGTGGCAATTCGTCCATTCTATTTTATGATCGTCTTGGCCTTATGAGACGGTGTACGGTCCTTTGCTCTAACTCTTTATAAAAGGCATCATAACACTCCCAAACACCCTTTATAGTCAGTCATTGGTTTTAAGCTCTGAGGTAGGAATTGAAGAGGCATATCTCCTTCGTTTCCCACGACTCATAGAACTACCAGTTACCAAAAACTGTGTGCATGGTCGTTGGAATGCCTTCAGTTTCTATAACTAACTGCCATTCCTTCGGTTGACATTTTCTCCTGATCAGTTTTTTTTCTCACCAGAGAAAAAACAAACCATCTCAGGCTCTTGATAGTTCAATTTATTCAATAAGCGTGTTCGTTTATCTTTGCAAACACAAAATAGCTTCTCCGTATCATATCTCTTGTATCGAAGGTTTTTTGCATAATTCTTTTGATAGATTGCCTTGAAAACTTGAGCACCTTAGCTATGGCGTTAACTGCCTTTCTGGGGTTATTATCGATAATTTTCTACATCTTTAGTACAAATTTGGATGTTCTGGTAGTATTAGGACCCTTGACTTTGGCTACTGTTGTAGTATCCCCGTCAGTCGCTTCCAGTACGTTGTGAATTTTAACAAGAAACGACCGTGCAACTTTCAAGAAACGAGTAATATCTAAATCACGATTCTCTGCCTTTAAGGTAACGATTTCTGTGTGTCTTTTCATTAGCTGAGTTAACTTATTTGTCATTTAATTATTTGAAAAAAAACCCAACCAGAACAAGTTAGAAAAAATATACAGCTATTAAAACTTATTCTTGAAGAACTAGGCAACCTTGTATTCTCAGCGTAGTAGATGGTTTCATTATCGTTCACGGGGTCATCATTCTCATTTTCCTCAAAATAGATGTCATTTTCTGTGCTATCCAGAGTATCCGTGACGCAGAATTTTTCAATTAGTTTTGGCACATTAAATAGAGCAATTTCGTTCAGTTCTTTATCTTTCTCATGTGACTAACATATAAAGTAAATAGGGAATGTGTTCCAGTACGATCATGATGTTCTTGGCCAAGAACTGCCGGATGCTCATGGCGTTGTGAGCAGTTGCATTGTCGTGGTGAAACAGCTACAATTCGTCCTGCCACAACTCTCATCTCTTACCACGCACTGTGGACAATGCCCATAGCACACACAATATACAAAGTTTCGTTACTTTTCAAATATACCTCGTATAATGCGGGAACGTCGTCGTAATGTAGAATGAAATCGTCACTGGAACGTGTCTTGTTTATAATGTTCTTTATGTATGAGCTTAATTTTGTCTCAAGCTTTATCGTAAAGCTCTGTATATTTTGTACTTCAAAAAATAATGTAAACTATATCCCTTTTTTATTTAATATGAAGCGAATTTAACAAGAAAATTGAGATGACATAAATTTAGCTGCTACAAATTTTAAATAATCAGTGCGTATAATGTACGAGATGTGCATTTTTACGGATACGTATTATGGACGAGGGATGTGCGTTGTGGTGTAGTAGATATCGGCTCGGAACGACAACTCGGGAACCGTGTTCGAATTCCAGTTGAATTCCTTACATTCACTTAGCACAAATATCCTTGGGAAAAGGTATTAATCCGTCTCTTCTCTCCAGTTATGGGCTAAATAATAGGACAGATTGGGTTCTATAGACTTCACTGGCAATCTACTGTGGGGTAATCTTCTGCCTAGTCAGTCATGCCTCTTTCGAGACATGATCGCCCAAAAGCGTGTATCATGTATGGCACTTAACTGTTTATGGAAGAATAATTACGGTATTTACAAATTAAAATAGTCTATTTACATATTGTTGTTTAAGTTGGTGAATATTGGCATAATCCTTGCAATCAGTACATCTTTGGTGTTAAAATGAGTTTTGTTGATCTTTTGCTCAACTGCTCCCCACACATAATCATCAAGTGGATGGCAGTATGGGAAGTTAGGTAGCCAGATGTAAAGGGTGATGTGGTCGCAGAAATTGCCTGACAGCCATGACTGGGTTCTCCTGTTTGTGTTACCAGACATAAGGTTTTCTAGCAGCCACCCTCTTGACTTCAAGGTACTTGATGTGGGCCTCCGTGTTGAGAGTTAAGCTCTGGGGGAATATGAATAGAGCATTACGTTGTCGTCACCCCAAAAACTTAGAGCTAGTACCACAGCATGCTGTTTCCAAATTTCTGGTGGAGTAAATTGCGTCATGGTGCTTTTTTCTTTTCACAACCGGGGCTCAACTGACCCTACTATATTAAACTATTGACAAAATAAAAAAAATGCACATACGATTTAAAGCTTTTTATTAATAGGCACTACTATGTAGCACAGTTTTAGAATTTATTAACTACGACTTTTTAAGTAATGGAGAAGCAGAAAAGTGACATTGGAAATCTCATATATACCTATAATGGCACTAAGTCTGATAAGGATAAGCCGTGCACGTGCATCATAATGTGCACAATTTAGTGACTCGTTTTGATAAAAGCAGTGCAGGTGGTCCTAGTTATAAATACCTTCAGATTAGGTAATCTAGTCTGACGAGACGATCTCTGATTGAGAGCATTCCCAAGGATGCAGATGTAAATCCTAAGTCGCCTTGGTTGCTTCAACCATCAAATTTAAGATCTATTCATGACTAGCAATGTTGCTCTCCCACTTATTTACATAAGCTCTTAAGGAACATGCCCCTGTTTCATCCTCATTTTCTTTCTCGCATTAAAGGTGTTCAACAACAAAACGGACGATCACACACACACACACAAAGCACCTTTTACAAAATATTTGCAGTGACAAAGCAACACAGACTTCTGAAGATAAGGCATACAAGACTTTATTTCGATTTTCCCAATGTAGGACTTTCAGTATGGTGGTGTTGACACTGACAATAACTGACAATTGATAAGCTATAAAAAATGAATCATTCAATCAACCAATGATAACAAAGTTCCACATTCTAGCAACTTTAAATCAGAAGTCATCGCATTACTAGAGAATGTCATTTTTTTTTTTACTTTGATAATATAATCACCATGGACTACTGCTGTTGTGGTTGTTAGTAGCATCAATATTGTTAAACGGTGGGTCTTTTCGCAGATTAAGTGACATAAAGTTCCCCCCGTTTTTTTGGGAGGGGGTCACTTTTTTCAGCATTCTCTTTTGTCATTTTTTCTTGAAGTTTTTTTTTTTAAGATATAGATTTTGAATGCACAACTGAAAGCTACTTTTTCTTTAAGAAAAACCTTTGCATACACCCCATATTTTATTAATACTACTGAGGTATTTGACTTTCTAATTGTAAATAGATGCTTGGGCTAGTCTCATAAAAAGTAACTTGACTTTATTCTGTCCAATTTCAATTGAATCCAAGCAAATATGAAGATGAGATTCTGATCTCTAAATAGTAATGAATAATAAATAGGTAATAACCAACACCTTCTTTACCTTCCTTTATTATACTAAACGCATTGTGATAGCCTTCAAATACCTACCCATACACCTTATATACACAAGCAGAAGTAAATTACAAAACTCTCCTAAATATGAAGTTGTTTGACTAAAATAGCTGATCGCCAATAAGTGTTTTAAGTTTCATCAAATTTAACGTTCTGACGAATGCTTACTTTAGTGATAGGTTTCTCAAGTATATGAGAATACTTTTCTGCATAACCATTTTGTTGCCTATAATTTGCATTTTCCTCGTTACATTCGAAGTTAGCTCAATCTTCAACATACTCATAGTTGCTTTCTTCTTATAATTATGATTCTTCCTTTGGTCTTTAGCATGCACGTTATACCCTGTCATTACCTCAGAGAAACAATGGGCCATTCTTGTTTTACTGCGCGGATGGACGGGAGAAAAGATATATCAAAAGCGATATTTGGTTTTAAAATGAAAGCCCTCGCGTGTTTAACGTCTGCTTCAGTTAAATTGAAAACCTTGTAAGTTTTGAATTTTTTTTTATCCTCTTACTACTTCAAAAATGACTTGCTATTGTAATATTTTGTTTAAAATTTTAAGCTGAAGTATTTAACGAGGCTATAGGGGAATTTCCAATGGTATCTTATAGTCATAGATCTTACATGGAGTATTCAAGTAGGAAAACTATAAAATTCTCATCGGTATTGCTCGTCATCATTTTCTGTATAGGTACTGTATCCTTACAACAAGATTTGTGCGACAATCACAAAGAAGTGGCAGCAAAACTCTAATAATTATTTTTCAACTACTTTTGCAAAAATGCGATCAAACGAGACAACTTCAGAAGACAACGTTTCCTGTGGTTCAAGCAACTGAGACGGTTGAAAACTAAAACAGATCAAACTTCGGGAATATTTTTTTATTTTAAATAATAGTTTTTACCCAATGCAGGGTAGTACTACCGGTGGTGCGCAGGGGGCTACATAAGAGGAGAGTGAAAAGAAAGGAACAGGTTACAGTGGGTGTCGGAGAATGGGTAAGAGAAGGTTGGGAATATTGATGTAAGGAATTACATGAGAGTAGAGCGAAAAAGAAGAACAAGAAGATTCAAAGGGTGTCAGAGAAAGGATAAGAGAAGAATTTGAGTCGAGAAATAAGAGATAGCAATTGACGTTGCATTTAAACTCTTGGAGATTGTAGCTATCAGGAAAGGAAGATTCACAAGTGGGAAGTGCGACAAAAGAAGCTGTTGGAGTATAAGTGGCGGCTGCATTTGACTGTTTTGATTGTAAAAGGGTGGGATCTAGTTGCCAGTTTAGTAGCTCGAGTAGATTCGTGTAGGGGAGACACCAAGGAGGTAAGCTCGTTGGAGCAGAAGTGGTGAAAATATTTGTAGAGGAGACAAAGGGAATCCATATCACGTCGCTGAGAAAGTGTCAGGTCGGGATCGATCGCATTACAGATTCGCCTTTGGATTTTGTCGAGAATCCCGAGATGAATAGCAGAGGTGCCTGACCGGATATGACAACAGTATTCAATGCACAATTTCGGATTCTAATACACATCTTATTTGAAAATTAGAAGAATATATATATTTACATATATAATTAAACCAACCTTGTCGGTTGAATTTAAGAAAACTATTTTTAATTTAATACATGCTAACTAAATATACTTTATATGCCATTATTATTATTACTTCAAATGTTATTTCAGTTGATGCCTGAATTTGCGTATAACGTCCTGTTCTTTTTAAACAATGCCTTTTGGCCTATGTATTCAAGAAAACTTTAAGAAATCCTTTAAAAATTCCCTATACTTGCTTTCTTGATAGCTACAATCCCCAAAAGTTTAAATGCAACATCAATTGCTCTCACTTACCTCCTTGATTCCCATCCTTCTTTTATCCTTTTCCCAACAAACCCTGTATCTTCAGTAGGATTCGAACTCGTATCCTCTTTTGTATAAGGAACCATCATCTGATTCAGCGTGTTTTAAACCATTCGGCTATAGAGAGCCTCACAGCCAAGAAGATAATATTTGCCTTAAAGCAACATTGAATGGGTCTCGGCTGGTAAACAAATAAACTTTTTAAAAAAAAGTCATTCTATTTAAATACGATTATCCACTAAAATTAACGTTTAAAGTAATGAAAATATCAGGAATGCTATTTACTAAAATTATGACATAAGACTGTATGATCCACAACATTCAACTCACTACAGTAGTAATTACATTATTAACAGTTGCTCTGTGCTGAGGCGCAAGAAAAAAATTATTTTCATGTTGCCCAATTCTTTTACAGCTCACGTAAATTTCAATTCCAAATTCAGCTGATGACCCTATAAGATCATGCATTTATTGTTCCGACCTTAGATATACATCTCCGAAACAAGTTCCTAATCATATTGATTTCAAAACAAACTTTTACCCGATAGATTGTGCCGCCCCCCAAAACGAAAAAAAGATTAATGCTTATTGAATCTGTCGAGTCTCACCTCATCTGTCTGAAGAGTTAATTTTTATTGAAAACAAGAGTCCGTCAACAACCAGATTTAAGTTTCCTATTTACTGTCTCTCGATTTACTGTGATTGATATAAATAACCTGTTTTGCCACAGAAGACGCCATGATGTGGATACTATAAACAGGTTACAAGGAAGTGAAACCTCATTTTATTTCTGTGTCAACTTAAACAGAATGGGAAAAACACGAATGTACATGCTTCCCTGTGGCAACCCGAAAGAGTGGCCCCATTACAAAAATGAATGCTAGTCAAGTATTTATTTCATCAGTGACACTTTCAAACACGGATCTATCGATGTTACACTTAGGGCTTGTAGTAAAAGAGAACCGCTGTAGGTTTCTAATAACGTGAGAATTGTAAATCTTGTACACCACAAACTGAATATTTTGTGTGCTGTTTAGACAATTGGATATTCTCTTTGAGAAAATTAACATTCCCTTTTGGCTTTAAAAATATCACAGATGGAATTCGACATCTTTGATTTTGTTTTATATATTTGTTACTCTAAGAATAAAAATATATCTTCGACGTAAAACATTGTACTTCTAAAAAGCGGGCAATTAAGAAAGTTAATGATAATTGCTTACTCG
The DNA here is from genome assembly GCA_037127315.1 of Ascarosepion bandense. NCBI lineage: Eukaryota > Metazoa > Mollusca > Cephalopoda > Sepiida > Sepiidae > Ascarosepion > Ascarosepion bandense. The sequence continues at coordinate 1,344,920 of JBBBDQ010000212.1, read as the reverse complement.
CGTTTCGGCATAAAGCAGTTGTTAATGAGACCATTAGTACGTGAGTTCAGTTTTCGCTGAGTGTCTATACTTACGGTTTTCTTCCATATTAATTTAGGCTTAGGGTGTCACACTGTGGAATAATGGTTAACAAGTTAATTATAAAAAACATTGCCATAACATTGAGACAAAACAGAGATACCAAGATCAAATAAGTAAAACAACTTAAATACTTGGGAAGTGTTTTAACAGAGGACGGAAAGTGCAACATTGAAATTAGAAGGTTCACTGAAATAACGAAAGAAAAGCTAAAATTTTGTTAGAAACAAGGAAGTACTGAAGCGTTACGTAATATTGGTCCTTCTATATGACAGTTTTTTTATAAAAAACTTGTTGCAAAATAAAATCCTTGCATATGCTTTCATAAAGACCATCGGAGGACTAAACGCGTCGGTTAAGTTTTTATATATATATATATATATATATATATATATATATATATATATATATCCAACTGAAGAGAACCAACAGTTTTACGATTCCGAGTTTTCCGGCATTTACTTATCTATATATATATATATATATATATATATATATAAAAGTGCTCATTACAATATTGTAAAGCATAATATAATAAATTAAATTTATTTTTAATTAAAATTACATTGCGACACGAAAATCTGTTTCGAGATTTCTATCTCGTCATCAGGCAATGTTCATAACAATGATCCAACATTGCCTGCTGACGAAATGTAATTTTAATTAAAAAAAATTATTTTATATATATGCAATAAATAAAATATGAATATATAAGTCTTTACTCGATTTCGTGGATTTTTTGATGATTGAAATTCTGAGTACAGATTTATATAAGCGAACTACTTTATTTATTACTAATATGTTTTATTGCTCGAATCCTTTTATCTGTTTCCTTCTGTAGTTGCCCAGGTCACTCACATTTTTGGCGAAATTTTGTATATACTTGTCGCGATAGGTAAATTGGAACCATTATATGTTTTTGATGTTGCGCACGCGCGTTGTTTATTTTGTCGACTGTACAGTATAGTAGGGTCAGTTGGGCACCGTCTATGAGAAAAAGAGTACCATAACGCTATTCACTCAGCCAGAAACTTGGAAACGAAATGCCGTACTGATTGACATTCGTGCCTAAAGCCCCGATACGAACATTTAGGTTGTTTGAGTATTCATCGAAGAGAAATCAGAGTATTCGGAAAGAGCTGAGTCTCATAGTGATTACGAATGTACAGCAGCTTGGAAAATTCACTATGATTGTTCTGAGAAAAAAAAACTCCCGAATTTGTTTGTGTGGGCCTCGGATTCAACACGGAGTCTTAATCAAGCTACCGCGGTCATGAGGGTGGCTGTTGGAAGACTTTGTCTGGAACCTAGATTCTGCACCATGCCACACAAAAGAAGAACCCTGTCATAGCTATCAATTTCTGCAACCACATCACCGCTTACCTCTGACCACCTAACTCCTCAGAATGCAACTTGATTATTATAGTAGCATTCAACATCTTAAACAAGGGGACCATCCAGAAGAGTTGCAGGAGATTCGTCCGAAGTCCATGGAGGAAGCCAATGACGATTTTGAGTAAATTTACTCTTTAGTATTTCAAGGCTTTTGTATAATTTTAGTAAATATACCTATTAAAATGAGATGTCAGTGTTTGTTTTTATTTTGCGTCATTTAGACGACGTTTCATACATCGCACCATTATATATATATATATATATATAAACTTATTTATAAATGGAACTTTGTCTGTGTGTGTGTATCCGTTACCTATAGACTCCGAAACGGCTAAACCGATTTTCTTGAAAACTTATACAGTTGTACTATAAGCGTCTGCGAGTGTTCTTAGCTAGGTTTTGTGTCGAGGTACCTCCGATAAATATCGAAAATCGATAATCGAAAAAATCGGGTTATAGAAGGAGTGATCCGATTTTAATCAAATTTGATACACTCATAGACAAAGACATAAGAAACGATATTCAGAAGTTTCAAGGTTGCAGTTCTTACAATAGTGCAGAAAATCGATAATATATATATATATATATATATCTCTCGATACCAGGAAATCAAAATTTGACTTACATCCGTTCATTTTTCTTTCAGTCTACGGTTTCGCTTTAACTGGAAACAACTATTGCTTTTTAGTCTTTCGTGCTAACGTCCAAAGAGTCTGAGCTCCAGGACCATGGATTAGTCTTAAAGCTTTCATTACACCTGAGCAACGCTGGGCTATACTGCTAGTATATATATAATCCACGTTATGTATACGAAGGCGTGATTTTAACTGTATTGTTATAGAAACTACATTCTGATTAATTTCCAAGACAGTTATTATTTTTATTTATTCGTTCAAGGTTTACCTATCTTACATTGTTTCAATTCTAATTTAATAACATACTACATTCAAATAATTAAAGTGAATTATGTTCGTTTCTGGATTTAGGCTTGAATCTTACTATGGTTGATTTGTCATAGTGTCCTCTTCATGTTAGCGATCTCAATGTGCAGCACCATTGGAAAGTGCCTGAAAACCATACCAAGGGTTAGCACATGTCTTGTGATTGAAATTAGGTAGACGATCGTTGTGCTAGCTCGAAGTCACAAGTCACCGTGACCGACGGTTTGAGCGTACTAGCCTTGTTCAAACTTTTGATCACGCCAGATTATACGCTTACTCACGGAAACTAACTAAAGTCCGCCCAGCATAGTTGCAAGGTAAAAATCAAAGATAGTCGAGAATATATAGTCTATAATAGGGTTTGACTAGACGGGTGTGCTCGGAACAAGGAATAAATTATAATTATTAATCGATGGTTGATAAACAATTAAGGTATACTGACCGCAATTTTATTTCTGGAAAATTCTAATGAATATGATTTTTATATGCTGAAAGTTTTTGCTTATGAAATCTTTCTGATTCAGACGTTTTGAACAAGCTCGAGATCTACTCGGAGATTGACTTAGTTCCCAAGAATTGGTGCCTCAATCACTTGTTGATTAATTGAGTGATAAAGAGCTTTCAACTGCTAACAATCTCAAATTTCGGATAAAAAAAAATTGTTCCTATCAATCATTTAACGAGATCTAACGTGCTACTGCCTCGGTCCAGACACAAGAACGAGAAGTTTTGTTATGACAACTGGCATTTTTTTCACCTCTTTAAAACTTTCTCATCAGTAAACCAATGTTCAACCGCTGATAAGGCAAGAGATTTCTTGCCATCATAAAAAAAATGTTTAATGGTTACAGTACCGGACTGAAAGACGATATATTCGAAGGTTCATTTAAATAGTAGGTTAACGATGGCGTTGATATAAAATTAAGTAGAGCTGGAAAAATGATTTTAGATAAAAAAAAAAAAATGAAAACTTGTGCCAGTCTTGTACTTTTAAAAAGTATGATTATCACAAAACATGATTACAAAATGGAACTTGATTTCGAAATTATCATATTTTTGCAAGAATATTTGTGATGTTTATTAATTTGATACAAATAATCACTAAACTTTTCTCTCGTTTTAAACAAATTGAAAAGGTTGCAAACTAGATAAACGTTTACAGCTAATATTTACATGTAATAGAACTTACTCAAAGTATACTAATATGACTCTCCACAGTTTCCTTTTCATTATCTATGAATTACCGATGCTTTCTCCGGTTATGGATTCAGAATAGTCTTTGCCGAAACTGACTACCACTCAAGGCTAGAGAACCCATTCTAACCTATTCATTCAACTCGTAGTCTGAATGAAAGGAGACGAAATAATGTCTTTCTCTATGGCATTAGTGCGAAAGTAAACGAAACAGTCTAGGCTGAAATTTGAATTTCATTCGCTGATTCCACGCCGTTAACCGTTATGCTAAATACACATCCGTTTGGTATTTAAGCTTTCCTCTTTCGTTTTTCCATCAAATTTTGTCCAGTAAGACGAGCAGTTTTCAACTTTGATATTTAGCTCGCTCTTTTCTCATTTTCACTCGAACTTTCTCTTCCGATTTGTCAAGGCTTCTATTCGAAAGATTGAAGGTTTTCACGAGTGTGGGACCACTACTTAATTACTGTTGTTCCCAGGTCCACCTTTAGCCGAAATAGTAGCATCGATTAGGGTCCCAGCTATGGAATAATAGTGAAACCCCACCAAACAAAACACTATGAAAGTATAAAAATATATAATTTTAGTAAAATAATACATTTTATAGTAGAATTACCAACAATACATTTTATAGCAAAATAACCAACAATACATTTTTATCTGTAGTTGAAGGTATACAATTGCGTTCAATATATATTTAGTTGGAGTCATAAAATTGTGTTAAAAATATTTAAATCTCTGCAGTAAATATATATATATATATATATATATATATATACACCGCTAAAAATCAGCCAAATGACCCACATGAAAAATCTATCATAGCATTAATCCATATCATATCTTAAATTAAACTGTATTCCAAGATATAACTTCAACAAAACTACAGCATAAAACTCACATATCACAGCCTCTAGTAATTATGTCCCCACAAACATGTATATGCAGAAAAGCTAAGTATCATCTACCATGTATTCAGTTGTGAAAGCAAACCATATATCCCCTTTTAATTACTTCAAAGCTCCCAAGAAAATTAAATTTCGGCATTAAATGATCCATAAGGAGTTGATATACCGTTAAACAAATCAATCCTATTTTGTTTCGTTACTTAAACCTTTTTAGAGTCAGACGTTTTGAGTTCTGTCAATGGTCTTTTGTATATGAGTTCTCAGACACTTACAAGAAATGTTTTGATCAAATACCACAAATAAAACGTTAGAATACCGAAAAAATATCGTCCAGGAACATCAAAGCAGGTATGTGAGAGCATTAAGAGATGAAAACTGACAATGGCAGTCGAGACAGATGTTGAACGACTCTAGCAAAAGATTCAAACGGCCAGTATTTGAAAACATGACGTAAACTTCTTAAGAGGCAAAAATACAAGAGTAAATCGGATTTGAAGCTTCTTATAGGTGCGATGGCAGAGAAGATAGCAAAGAAACAAACTAAGATATTGTTTGTATATTTTGCTTTAATGAAGTGAAGATCTGTATATCTTTATTTAACTCTGAATCGGTGAAGACGTGATAAACACGAAAATATTGCGAGAGTTGGAGCCTATTTGATTTCTTTTTTTCCGATTATTGTTTTTTTTGTTTTTTAAAAAAGTCCGCTGATGATCAGTTTTACTTTGTGTTTTTACTTGTTTGAAGAACATAGACAATATTTTGAGAAACTGAAAAGAAGAAGAAAAAATCATTGATGTTTATGATGTTTTTAATGAAACCGCTAAAAAAAATACATTCACAGATAGCATACTGAGTTTGATTTTCACTGGAAGCAAACAAAATTGTGGCCTTGTCTCAGATTTAGGTATCCTTATGGAATTACCAATGTGCTCATTAGATAACTATAACAAACACTATGGTGTTTTTCTAAGCACAATTTAGATGTGACACAAGGCCGAAAATATCAAGCGCTTAGTGAGGATTTAACTCATTACTCAATTGCAATCATTCTAGCGCTACAAGCTTGTTAACCATTACACCATAGCTTAGATGTATCACAAAGCTGAATGTATGAAACACCCAGTGAAGATCGAATCCACTATTCAAACCTGCTAACCATTACGCCACGCCGATGTGCCCGATAACAAACACTATGAAAGTATAAAAATACATTTTTATAGTAAAAATACAAGCAATATATTTTTATGTATATACAAAATTACCATCGCTACATGCTTATAGTAGAATTACCAACAATAAATTTTATAGCAAAATGACCAATACATTTTATCTCTAGTTCAAGCCATAAAACTGTCCAAAATATTTAAATTTCGTCATTAAGTAATTCATAGAGGTTGATATGTCGCTAAACAGAAATCAACTCACCAACCAACAACTTGAACGATTTATTGTAAGAGAAAACCTTTCGGTTGCTAGTTCAGTATTCTGCAATGTTATATTTTTCAACGTGTAGGCGTTTCTATGGATGTAGCTGATTTATTTGTAGAGTTTGCTATTACATATTTTTATTGTTGCAAATTCTCTTAATATTTTAGGAATCGTGCCTGACATAAAACATTCATTACCACTTAGAAAATAAATTGAAAATTCCTGCTGGCATGACTATTTTCGACGGAAGTTGTATTTGGCACAAAAGAGCATGGATCAAGTTAGGGGCTGTGTTTGCTATTCCCATAACATTAACAAATAGACCAGACACATAAAAGAAGGTTAGAATGTATAGCGGCCAAAACGTTGCGATAAAGCCGCAAAAAGTAAACATTAGCTCCGCCTGTGGCAGATTCAGTCAGTTAAGTGCCATACGTGAAATACGCGTGGGGCGATCATGTCTCAAAAGAGACATGACTAGCTGGGCAGAAGATTATCCCGCAGTAGGTTGCCATTCCTTTCTGCGGTAGACTGGTTGCCGACCAAGGCTATAGAACCTAATCTGTCCTGTTATTTAACCTGTAACTGGAAGGAAGAGACGGATTAATACATTTCCCAAGGGTATTTGTGCGTAAGTGAATGCAAGGAATCCAACTGGAATTCGAACTCGGCTCCCCGATTTGTCATTCCGAGTTGATATCCACTGCACCACAATGCACATTACACAACAAATTATACCAGATGAATTTTTGTGTTTTACGGGCTAACACAGCTCCACGAAAGGCTCAAACTGCTTTGAACGCTTTTATCGATTCTCTAGATAATTTTCAAGCAAGACTGAAAAGTTTCTATCTGCTCATGAGCATGCTAACAAATTTGAATTCAAAGTTGTCCTTCCCCTAGACTGGTTACCAACCAAGACTAGATCATTCTGCTCTGCTATTCAACTCGAAAGTGAACGTAATGAACTTGTTTTACTTTCTGACTCGCCAACTGTTACATTACCCGCACATCCACAGAGATTAAGAAAATTGTCCGAATGAATCGATGGACAATAAGCAATCAACATTATTCTTCTCTCTAACGAACATCGGCCGAAAGATTAACTCGTTCAAGCGTTAATCATTATCCTTTAAAAGTCGTGTACATCGTAGATAATTCCACGGCTTAGTTCATCCTAAGCTCAAATGGAAAGAAATGTGACAAAGATTATATTTCATTAATCTTCCAAGTGAAGAGGACATGCCTACCTTGAAAATCAGCATTCGAATTCTTGACTTTTGTATCCACTCAGTTTAACTCGTTCAAACATTAATCATCAACTTTTTATAAGTTGTTTGCATTAATATCTTACTCTGTGGTAATGGTCAGCGCGCTTGTCTAATTGATCATTACTATTGTGTACGGAGTTCAATCCACACCGGGTGCTCCTTACTTGTATCGAACTCAGATGACCTGGGGAAAATACATAGAGGCTATGTACACAAAATGTTGCTTACTATATATAATAATCAATGAAATTTGACCCGATTGTTTGGGGTTTGGCTAGGTATTTTGGCTATTTTTATTCTTTTAGCAGATGACTGAAATTCGTAGCGACTTTCGGTTAACTTCGACAGACATCTGGCAACAACTTCACACACACGACTATAAATATTGTCTATATAAGAGAACATTGAAAATCTCAGCCCGACCAATATGCTATTAAGGCAATGTTGAGCTTGGTCAGTACTCGGATAAGTGATCACTGGTGAATACCAGGTACTATAGGCTACGCGACAGGCCTAGAAAGCCGGCGATAGATACAATTTCGTTAAAATGAATGCAGAAAACCCCGTTATATGTAGATACTAGCAGTATAGCCCAGCGTTGCTCGGGTGTAATGAAAGCTTTAAAACTAATCCATGGTCATGGAGCTCAGACTCTTTGGACGTTGGCACGAAAGGCTAAAAAGCAATAGTTGCTTCCAGTTAAAGTGAAACCGTAGACTGAAAGAAAAATGAATGGATGTAAGTCAAATTTTGATTTCCTGGTATCAATATCAAATAAGTCTTTTTCGTCGTAAACTGAATTTTGAAGGCTAAATAAGTCCTCTGAATAAATGGTATTATGACTGAGAACTACAATTATACCTACTTAGAGCCATACTCGAAGCAAAAACTAAAATAAAAGGGCAGAAAAAAATACAGACATACAGGCAGATAAACAGACACACACACAACCATCTTGCCTTTTATATATATATATATATATATTATCGATTTTCTGCACTATTGTCAAAACTGCAACCTTGAAACTTCTGAATATCGTTTCTTATGTCTTTGTCTATGAGTGTATCAAGTTTGATTAAAATCGGATCACTCCTTCTATAACCCAATTGTTTCGATTATCGATATTTATTGGGGGTAACTCGACACAAAACCTAACTAAGAACACTCGCAGACGCTTATAGTACAACTGTAAATTTTCAAGAAAATCGGTTCAGCCGTTTCGTAGTCTATAGGTAACGGACACACACACACACATACAAAGTTCCATTTATAAATAAGTTTAGATAGATTTGTTGATTTGATAGGTCGCAAAACTTACCTGGAGTTTGGTGAGTGGTCATTTAAGATTATTGGAAGTAGATCAGGCCGAGAATTTTTCAGCTGTCGGTGCAGAAAGTGGAATCGTTGAATCAAGTCAAAATTCTGGTTGATTCTGTTTCGTTTACTTCGCTCTGTTTTGGGAAAATACACGAGTTCATCTTCCTCTAATTGAGTTAAATTGACTTCTACGGCAACAAGTCTAGGGAAAGGAAAACTCTGAATTCAAACCCTGTCCTTCCAGAGAAGGTCATATTTAAGTACATGTACTGTGTTTCGACTTTGATATTATTCCAGAAAGATTAAACTCCATGGCATGAAGAGAGCGGTTTGGAAATTTTTTTTTTCTGCATTTGAATATTTAGGAATTCCCCATTGTGGAAAAAAAATCTTGACATTTCTCGTTCCTTGCTCAATATTTGCGGAGACTAAGCAGTATGTATGAGCACAGTGAAATTTATTGATGTGATATGTGGAAAAATAGTTTTGTAGCTTAAATCTTACTCTGTTCAAAGATGTTATTGCCCTTCCTGCATCTCTTGTAAATAGAAGGCATTACTTCAAGAAATTTCATTATATATATATATATATAGAGAGAGAGAGAGAGAGCACAGTATAGTGTGGCGAGTTGGGTACCGTCTGTGGGGAGGGAGAGCACCATGATGCAATTCATTTCGCCAGAAATTTGTGGACGGCTTGCTATCCTGCGTAGAAACTTCAATACAAACATTTCAGAGTGTTTGGGTGTCAATCTGATGACAGTGCAGAGAATTCGGAAAGAGTTTGAGGAATTGTAATTACGAAGGTACTGCAGCGCGGACAATTTACTCTGATCAAAAAACAGCTCCCGAATTTGTTGGTGTGGGCCTCACTCAACACGGAGATATACATCAGTGCCTTGAGGAGGTAGTGCTGCCCTGAGTCAACTAGGTGACTGCTAAAAGACCATATGTCTATCAAAGAACTCTGTACCATGCCACAAAATCAGGAGAACCCGGTCATGGCTTTCAATTTCTGTGACTAGGTTACCAATTATATCTGGCCATCCTAAATCCCCAAACTTCAACCCCATTATCATGTGTAAACCTTGTATATCGTCGGTTTGATTTTAAACGGGTGTAAGTTGACGTTAATTTTGCATGATTTTTTTTTAATTTTTGAAATAAATAAATTGATATCTCTAAAAATGACAGACAATATTGACGCACATACTTTTTGATAAGTATGGTTCGAATTATAAAAACAAATTAAAATATTCCCATATACAATAATACAATTGAATATACCAAGACCAACAAGTATTTCATTAAATCCTTTAATAAACTAACATGAGAAATAAAACCTTCGTGAACATAGAAACTATGGTTTCTTGATTGTCTGTCATATTCAATGTTATTTTAAGTCCGTTTTGATACTTTAGCAGTAGTCAGCCATCATTCGTTTGTCCCACCGTCCCTGGTAACGCTCTTCCATTGTTTTGATAGCCTGACGGAATTGTTATCCTTGCTCATCACTCACACTACCGCAAGTATCCGGAAATTTATCTAGATGGCCATGTAAAAAAACAGGAAAAAAAAAAGAACCTTAATACTCATATTAGCGTATTAATGATAAACTTTATCAGTTAATTTGAATTTGGGCGATAAATTGGAAAAATTCGGTAGTGCTATTTAATTTTTTTTTCTAGTCAAAATCACTTCTTTTTTTTTAATAAAAATAGTTTTTCAGGTGGCTGACATAAACTGCTTGGCTTAACTGAAAATTGATGGGATTCTACGACTTTTATTACCTAAATGTTGCGATAAGCCAAAATCGGAAATTGATTTCTTTCCCAAAAATGAGCAATTTCAGTACAGCAAAAATGGTAGCTAACCATGAAAATTTAAGGTAATTTTCGGAATCAGCCTCCATCAAATTAGCTAAAAAACGTGTTTCGTTTCTTGGCACTAAAATTGTGTTGACTAGTACCAGTGTTATCGTGGTGAAGGCTTGTGCAGAACCAACCAGGTTTTTTGAAGTGCCGAATAGAAAGAACTGGTGTCATAGTGTACCACAAGCTCCCTCCCCTAAACGGCTCTCCTTAGGTTTCGAATTTCGTTGCTCTTCTCAACCAATTACCACTCAAGGCTATAAAACCTAGTCTGTCCTATTTATCTCTCCCCATAGCTGGGGCTGAGAAGAAATGGATTCATATCTTTTCCTAAGAATATTTGCGCGTGGCGTAGAGGTTAACAAGTTCATTTGAGTTAATCACAGTGATTTTATTCCTAATCGGATTCCTCAATCCAAGACGCTTTCCATTAATCCGCCGTGCTTCTAATAATGCAGAATAGTAACTATGATATTATCTATCTAGACTCACAGAAATTTCACGGGTATTAAAAATTATGATTATTCATTCTTATGCTTTTGCATTATCTTCTTTTTATCCATTCCAATTTTCGTTGCTTGTTCAGTTTTTATCTTTGCCTTCTATCTAGATCTTACACATATATTGATTCGTTTCGTATGCTAGAACTTTCGTTTTCCAGGGTTGTTTCAAATAATATTAAGCCAAGCCTCAGGGGGAATTCCCTACAGGCGGTACCTCTCCTTCAGGAGACTGGATTCATTGCCTGGTGCTTGCGGGGTTCCCAAAAGGAGAATCTGGTGTGTATATATATATATATATAGTAATTACAATACCAATAGTAATAGAACTAACTCTGCCAAAACTAGTACTAATTAAGCTATAATTTAAATCGTCTTGAACAACCCACCGAGGACAAACTCGGAGGGAAAAGAGGGGGAAGTAAAAAAAAAGAAACAAACGAAGTACTTGAACAAAAATCAAGTACCCGTAAGAAAGAAAAAAAAAAAACAAATGAAAACCTTAACACTAAAGCGCTCAATACGAAGGTAGAGCAACAAAGACAATTTACCCTGACGAGCCCTAGGGTGTAACCTAGGTAGGTTTTATGTGTATATTGGACCGGTGATCGCCAGTGCGACCGGCGGTTGCGGGGACAGGGCAATTTTTGTGCCTTGCTCGCATCAAATCTTGACCTTGTGTCGCATCCACTTCGGTGTGGGGGGGTAAATATATATAATGACCACACAGATATTTTATACGGTATTCTCCATTTTTATGTTTCCTTTGTCCTATCGCTTCATATATAATTTGAATGTACCGCAACTTTTCTGTATTTCAATGTTTCACTCATACTCTCTCGATATCTAGCAAGCAAACCTTGTTTTTGTCATTCGTATCCTTTATTTTTTCCTTCTTCTTTTTTCCTATCTTTCCTCCTTATGCTCTTTCTTTTCTCTCCTCTTCTCATCTCTTTTTGTGTGGATTTAGCTACACATCAGTGAAGCCGACATCTCAAAATTTCAGATGTTTTCGATATTTTCAGGCTTTCATCTTGGACTATGAATTCATTCTTTGCGCTCTTTTCCTTGAAGGAAAATGGTGCATAGGATGAGTTTAGAATAACAATGTACTCTTTCACTCCTGAAATTAGAGTACTCATTGTATCTTAGTAGTTAACATGTTCATTTGAGTTAATCACAGTGATTTTATTCCTACTTCGGTGCTCCATAATTGAAGACTAAATGTGATCCGTCTAACATATCTGCCTCCGATACAATTAGTTATGCTTTAAGTGTGAATGTGGCGTAACAGTTATCTGCATGGAAAGTGAAACCGGTTAGCAGTGTTCATATTCCAGGCTAGTCTGTTCACTTTCGTATTAATGCCCTTGGAAAAGGCATCAATCTACATCTTTCCCTAAATGTCGGTTAAATAACCGGGTTGAATGGCCTCTCTAGCATTGTTTGACAACCAGTTTTAGAGAAAGGAACAGGAAACCATTCCACTATCTTTCCCAAGAATATATAGTAATTCAGAGATAATTAAAAAAAATAATGTGGAAAGCCATGACCGCCTACGTCCTAAAGGAACATGGCATTTTTTAAAAATATGCTTTCCTATTCGCATCAACATGTTCATCTAGTTTGTTATACTCACAACGTTTTAGTCGTTGTGTTCCAACAGCCGTTTTAGTAATAAGTAACTTTCGTGAAATTTTGAACTAAACACTTTATTCAAGCTGCGCAGGTAGATTGTTTTCACTACATTTTACATGCTTACGGGATTTCTTCTATCAGTTAATTGGAGTAGATAGACTAAACTATCGTCCGGTTCACACTCCACCCATGTCTATTGAACAGGTGAAGAGGCTCACCCCTTGTTCCCTGTTTAGGATGTGGTTTCCGGTTTTCTCTTTTCATTCTTTTCACTCTTTTCTTTTATTTTTTTTTTCAATTGGAGTAGATAGACTAAACTATCGCCCGGTTCACACTCCACACTGGTCTATTGAACAGGTGAAGAGGCTCATCCCTTGTTTAGGATCTGGTTTCCGGCTTTCTCTTTTCACTTTTACGTAGCCCCCTGCGCTTCAGTGGCGTTACCGCCTTGCTCGGGGTGATATGATTAAAACAAAAAAATACTCACTAGACATTCCTTTGTGCCGCTTCTCTGTTTCTACCACTCAAACGGAGTGTATGAATTTTCAGTACTGCACACCCAAGGATTGAACAAGAAGCCAGATGTGTTTTAACTGACGACTTATTCCACTGGAATACGTGTCCCTTGGATAATCTAGTGGTGAATTTTTGAAAAACGGTAGCAACGAATGCTTGTAGAATTAAGTCAAAATAAGAAACTATGAACATCACTGAAGGATAAGACGACTAAAAGAATGGGCCGCTGACAACCTCCTCGGACTAAACATAGATTAAGAAAGAAAGGATACTAAAAAATTCGCCACCTGAATACAGACCTTAGGTTTTAATAGTCCCGGATTTAAAAAATACTGAGAATATTACTGAGTAAGAAAAACACATGAAAAAGGACGAAAAGTTGCGAGAATAACAAAGTGAGAAAACAGGTTGCAATTGCAAATCATGTAATAACAATAATTCCACGTTTCAAATATTTCGACAAAAATGATAAAATTTCAATTTTATTGGAAGAATCTCTTAAAGTTTTATCCATCAGTGTTCAGCAGCATTTTGGATCAGGTTAAGTATTACCATTTTCGCAAAGACTAGTTCAGCAACCCTTAACAGTTATTCTGATTCACTCATCCTAATGTCTTTCCATGTTATACAATAGAAAATGTTTTGCTGCAAGAAATTTCTGAATGGATCACCTGATTATATCACATGTACAGAAAAAGTAACTGTCAAGTTTGAGAATGATATCTTTCATGTATGATATTTTCAGTAACTCTAAAATTTACATCTCTGTTTTGTTAATCAATTCCCACTAGAACTTACTGAAGCACCGATTTAAAAGTTCGAAACAAAGGATTCTATTTTATTGTTAGTCAGTAGCGTAGGATAGTGGCTATCACTCATAAAGAACATGTGTAGGACAAAATGGATGTTTTTATGCACAAAAGATGCGAATTACATGCAAGGGAGTAAAAAAAAGAAAATAAAACAATATATATTTGTAATTTCTTTTTGTCTTTCTTTTCGTTGTGAAATCGTAGTCAGGAGGATAGTTGCGTGTGTCTCAATCCCGAATAAAAGCCATGATTTTAAATGCTGATTTTTTTTTTTTTTTTTTTGACTAATAGACCTCACCTACAAATGGGCGTAATATTATATTTATATCTTAACTTGATCATGAAAAACAAAGCCAAGTTTACATCAATTCGTATGAAATTGTTCAAATGAAGATGAATCGCCACACTTTCAAAATTTGCACAAAAACCTTGAACTGCATATTTTACAAGTATACGTAACCTGTCTTTACAATCAGAACTTTTCATTCCACAGAAGTACAATGTTCTCATTAAATAAAATGTTCGAATTAAAGTTTCGAGAAGATTACTAAGTATAACGAGACACCTGAAGAAGTTCAGAGTGCAATGATCAAAACATTGTCAATATAAAAACCAGGGTTACCATCAGGTTCGAATAATAAAGCATATAATAATGATAATTCCCAATCTGATTGATTGCTCAATTCGTTTTTTTTTTTTTTTTTCGACTTATCAACCGTTTGCGGGTTATTTAAAGAAAATATTTTTAGATTATAAGAATTTTTTTTCGAGAGCAATAATAATAATTTAGTGATACAAGTCTTACTAATTAACCCATAGCTGAGGAAGGTAGATTCACACTTTTTCTAAAGGTATTTGCGCTTAAGTCGTTGGCCTCAAAGCTTACGGTTTTGACTCGGGAATGACGAAAAACGTTTTTCTTTTTTAACCTTTTACTCAGAAAGAAACGAGAAATCAGTTTTTATGGTCGGATACGTGCGTTAATTGCAAATCTCTTTTTTCTCTCTTCAAAATGATCCTATTTTCAACGTACTAACCGACAGACGAGAAGCAGACGACTCCCATCATCGCTATCGGTCTTTCCCCGCTCCCCCGCCAATCCTGGTATTGCTTTCATGCTCTATGCATCAGGTGCCTGTAATTATATTTTCAGATACTGGAAGCATGAATTTGAATTTCCAAAGACACTGACGGGTTCAGCCCCCAGTGTTTTGTATCTGGGCGAATCATTTTAAGTTTCCCTGAATCATAGAAACCAAGTTGCGACGACGATGTAATGATAGCAGGAGTTATATCAATCGTGTCCGGGCGTTGTTGCATTTGATTTTTCTGTCTTCTCGGCAGGTATCGTGTCTCTCTGTTTTATGATTTTCAACGATTTTGTCCTTAATTTTTTGTTGATTTTTTTTTTTAAATCACACGTTTATGAAATTATGGGAGGGACTACACGCCCAAATGCTTTCAAGTTTACTTATACACTCTTTCGATATTCACAAACAATGAACGCTGTTTCCTCGGCAAAACGAAGTAAAAAGGCTTCTTTTAGTGTTTGTTATTCCAGAAAATTCTCACAGCATACTTAAAAGATCTGCTTGGATACAGGAAGTTTTATTCAAAAACTATTTATAACAATATTTTTATTAATCTTTTTGCTTCGTCTACTCATTCCATTCAGATCATTTAAGATCATTTAAGATCATTTACTCTCACTGATAGTTACAAAAAATAATAATAATAATAATAATACCATGTCAGTCATGGCTCTTCATAGACTCTTTCTTTACTATCGGTGAATTGAAATGACATTTTTGGAAAATATAGTCGAGTGGTTTCCCGTTGCCTTCTACATGATTTTGGGTTCAGAATAGTCGTTCCCATATTTCTAAATGCTTTTTTTTTCAAAATTAAAGATTTGAGAGAAGAATTTATAATACATCCTTTAATAATATGTCCATTCAATACAGGCCATCAGAGATCTTCATAGAATTTCTTCTTTATTGTGAACTCATATGACTTCTTGGAAAGATAGTGGTTTCCTTTTGCTTTCTCCGCAGTTTGAAATTCAAACTAGATGACATTCAAGACGAAAGAGCATAATCTATCCTTCTACTTAACCTATCCCGAGGGGCAAAAGAAATGAATACATGCCTTTTATAAGTATTAGTGCGAAAGTAAATGCAACATTCTTGACTCGCCGATTCCTCTTTCCACGCTCATTACAGTTTATAGGATACAAATCCTATACGCTACCGGTACATCTTCAAAAATATTGCTATTATATTTAGAATCTTTAGTTATTATCCTTAAAAATGTTTTTGTTGTTTGTTTTTTTTTTTGTGTGTGTGTGTGTGTGTCACCCGGCGATTTTTTTTCCCAAATTTAAATGGAGCTGCCCAATGTTCACTTTCCAACCTTGATAGAATTTAAAGTCCTTTTTTGTGGATGACATACTTTACAGCCGACAGCCCTCCCCCCCCCCACCACAGACGTGACGTCTCAAGCCTGTCGCTTTTCTGTCACTATTTCTATGGCAAATAATCTTTAGTGCCGCCAGCGAAGAATTTTTCTAGCTAAGACCTGCCATCTCCGTATATAATCAAGTCATCCTCACTTACTCTATATTCTAATTGCAAGGAGGAAGTTTAACACATACAGCCTTTTCCCTAAGAACCGATGGCTTTGTGGAAAGGACTCCATGTGGATACTTCCCCGAAGAATATAATCTTAAATTCTTCAAGCCAACAGTTGATCGTTGCCTTTATATCCACACAATCCTCACTTTGTCCCTACTTATACATTCATATCACACACCTCATTTATTAATCTTATACCTTGAGTAGCTTTTAAGCCTTTTTGTATGTGATCATACGTTAAATAAACAAACAATAATCGTTAGTATGACGCTTTCTTAAACAAATGTTTTGTTTGAAAGATCGTGTTAACATTTTATATACATGTAAGAATTCAGAAAAACCTCGAAAGAAATAATAGGAGGCGTAGAGAGAAAATGTTTGTCTTCTCTACTCTTCAATGTTTAATATAAGTATTAGTATATTCATAATAGACTAACAAACTCACGAGACGGAATGAAGAACTAGAACAACTCAGAAATAAACTAAAACAATTTATAAATGAAAAGGTTTCATATGCAAAACATTAGTATACATGTCATATTAAACATGCAGTACATATAGACACACAACAAATTGTCCCACTCAGAGAAATTTAACCATATATAAAAAGTTTATAGTGGGTTATCTATTGTTTTCCCGTTTGTAGTGGGATTCCGTTCTAGTGAAGGGTAGTTGCATACCGTTGCAGGTTAACGGAATTTGGCCTTGTTGCAGATAGCCCACTGTAAGTCATAAAATTATTATAAACTCAAGAAAAGCAAATTGAGCTTAAAAATAACATTTTTATATATACACATCTCAATTAATGTTTTTACAATTAAAGTAATACTTGAATATAAATCCAACGGAGGTTAAAATGTTCATAGCAAATAATAAGCTGAAAGAGAATAAATGCTTAGGAATGTGGGGAGCGTGTAAGTGAGGAATGTCTTTGATGTAGTCGCTTCTTAGGTCAGTAAGTAGTTTTGAGACAGGGGAGAAGAAAAGAGGCAAGCGTAGTAGCCATTTGGCTTAGGTCAAGGGGATATTGATTACACTCTTCTCCTCAAGTTCTGCCTGCTGGGGTCTGTCTGTATCCGCTTTTTATATCAAAGCATCTCGTTTGGGATTTCACACTTGTATTTGATTCTGGGCTTCCCATTGGCTGGTAAATAAAATTCGCGTAGGCTCGCAAAATGGAAATTTAATATTTGATTAATTTTTATTTTTCAACCGGAACATCTGCGCGAACCCGGATGCGCAACGACGACTTTTGGTCATATGCTTTTTGGTCGTTATAGAGCAAACATCCGGTTCATCGCTTTTGCTCGGTCGGTATCACCACAAGTTAAGCATTATATGAAGGAATTAATAAAAATATGCCCTTACTTGTTACATTCCCAAGAGAGATACAGTACAGCCCATTTTTTAAAAATATTTTCCGTTCCATTTTAGAACGTGTCAGTCTCATGTCGTCATTTTTGGGGCGCTATGAAGCAACTATCAATGTTCTGTCGCGTGATCCTCAAGAGCTCCTTAAGACAGGTAAATCCATTCTGTAAAGAGGGAGATAACTGACTCTTGAATAACTCCTGATAACTGAATCTCAACACAGGTATATGCTTTTAGATTCACATTATAAAGATGGTTCCTTCGAAACAACTTTTTAAAAATCCAAACCAGAAATGGGTAAATGTGTATACATTCATACTTATATTTTAATATTAAGGATGTTAGGGATTAAATGATTATTTATTTACTAGTTCTACACGTGAAAATTTCACGGCTTTCTTATTTGAATTTGCTGGTAAATCATAATTCTTAACATGATGATTAAATAAGCTCCTTGCTGGTTTTGCGACGATAAAATCCACATAGAATTTCCCGTATTGCGTCGTCAAATATTTGAGCTTTTTTTTTTTTTTTTTTTTTTTTAATCATATCACCCCGAGCAAGGCGGTAACGCCACTGATGTGCAGGGGGCTACATAAAAGTGAAAAGATTGGGAAAAAGAAAGCCGGAAACCACATCCTAAACAGGGAACAAGGGATGAGCTTCTACACCTGTTCAATAGACGTGGGTGGAGTGTTAACCGGGCGATAGTTCAGTCTATTTACTCCAATTGAAAAAAAAAATAAACAAAAAAGAAAGGAGTGAAAAGATTGGAAAAGAGAAAGCCGGAAACCACATCCTAAACAGGGAACAAGGGATGAGCCTCTACACCTGTTCAATAGACATGGGTGGAGTGTGAACCGGGCGATAGTTTCGTCTATCTACTCCAAAATACTAGAATAACAATCATCAGTATGAATGCAGGTTAACATTTAGAGTAAAGGATAGAAACAAAAATATATCAAATTTATAATTTTTCCATTATACTGAAGAAAGCTTTAAACACGAGAGCGCTATCTTTGCTCCTTTCAGAGTGTCTGATAAGTCTTTTCCGATTTTCCTCATGATCAAAACGGAATACTCCATTATGATGTAAGGGCATAGAATTTTTCTTTTTCTCACTGAAATCAAATAACGTCTATCTATGGATAGAGGCACGCTAGAGAGGCTATTTGGTGTGCCTGTATCTACGCGGTCAAAACGGAATAGTCCATTATTTATGAGATATTGACCGGGCGTAACGTATACACTGACTAAAGAACTAAGAAACAACCAGAAATGTAATGATTTTTAATTCCGAGCGTTCCTTTAGAACAATGGCTAAATCAATTATGTTTTTAGGAATTTTGAGAGTGTTCTTCCAGTTTATAAGAATATAGCAAACTAAACGTTAAGATCAATTGCAAACGCTGTACTCAAACAAACGAAATTACATTATTGCTTTTTTTTTGTTTTTTGGTTTTTTTTTGGCAAAATGTTGTTAGCTTTAAGTTATGGTCACTGTTAATCGATTTTAACGATTTAAAAATGTTTATGAACTCATAATAAATTTGAAAGAGATATTAATTCCTTATTGCAGGGAATTATTAATTCTGTTTGATCATCAGAGTGACTATTTTCTCCTTTGCTCCAGATTTCTCGAAAGCGTTTAACATGGTTTGATATGCTGGCCTTCTGTGCAAGCTTCAGGGTTATAGTATTTCTAGGCGATTTAATAAAATCGTTCTTATCGCATCGCGAAATGAAGGTTGTTTTGAATGGGCAAGTTTCCAGATCATTTCATACGAATGCGAGTGTTTTTTTGTTTTTTTTTATCATATCACCCCGAGCAAGGCGGTAACGCCACTGAAGCGCAGGGGGCTACGTAAGAGTGAAAAGATTGGAAAAGAGAAAGCCGGAAACCACATCCTGAACAAGGGATGAGCCTCTTCACCTGTTCAATAGACGTGGGTGGAGTGTGAACCGGGCGACAGCCCAGTCTATCATCTCCAATTAAAAAATTAGGTTAGTAACTTGCTAAGTTTTAACTTAGTTAAGTCTGGTCAAAGAAATTTCTGCTAGAAAAAAATCCTTCAAATTAGACATGAAATGTAGAAATTATACAAAAACGGGCAAAATAAAAGAGGATAAGAATAAATAAAAATAAAAAACAAAATGGCTTAATTTTTACCATATTCAAGAAGACAGTTGGATCTCCAAAACACACGTGTTACTACCAGCAAGTTAAAAATTCTTTTATACTTTTTGGTAACAATTTTTGTCAAGGGCGTTAATAGGGTGGTGGCCAGTGGGGAAAGGAAAGGAAAGAAACAAGGAGGCTGACTGACTGTGTCTGGGGGAAAAAAATAAGGGTAAAAAGATAGCAGTCTGGTCAAAGAAATTTCTGCTAAAAAAAATCCTTCAAATTAGACATGAAAGTTAGAAATTATACAAAAACGGGCAAAATAAAAGAGGATAAAAATAAATAAAAATAAAAAACAAAATGGCTTAATTTTTACCATATTCAAGAAGACAGTTGGATCTCCAAAACACACATGTTACTACCAGCAAGTTTAAAATCCTTTTTCTTTCAAGGCTCTATCCTAGGTCCTCCGTTGTTTTTGGATTTCATCAGTCATCTTCTTGATGTCATCAGTTCCCAATTATGCATCTATGCAGATGGCACCACCATTTACTCCCGTTTCAAGAGGAAATCTGCCAAGGCTGACAAAGTAAACTTGGTTGCTGCTCTCGAAACAAATGTCTAATCCGTAGTAACTAGGTCAGGAAATGGTTTGCAAATCTTAATGCCTCCAAAAAAAACTGCTCTCTTTTAACCACCATAGAGAAACTTTCCTGCCAGCCATCACCATGGCTGATGCAAGTCTCTTTGAGAGCAAAACACTGTGCCTCACTTTTCAACCGAAGTGAAATAGAACGAATATATCTGATCTATAACTGCATCTACTGCTAGGAAGGTTGGATCTCTACTATCCGTCCGTGCATTGAATATTATTGCCATATCGACTCGGAACGACAAATCAGGGAGACGAGTTCGAATTCCAGTTGAATTCCTTGCATTCATTTACGCACAAATACCCTTGGGAAAGGTATTAATCCGTCTTTTCCCTCCAGTTATAGACTAAATAATAGGACATATTGGGTTGTATAGCCTTGGCTGGCAACCAGTCTACCGCAGAAAGCATTGCCAAACTACTTATAATCTTCTGCCCAGTCAATCATGTCTCGAGAGAGACATGATTGCCCAAAGCGTGTATCACGTATGGCACTTAACTGACTCACTGGCCAGGTGCTCCTGCTATCCATCTCGAATTTCTTGAGGAAATCCGAAGAAGGATCTGGTTTGCCATCTTGACTTCTGTCACTTTCTCACCGACGTGAAATAGTCAAATATAACCCCCATTTCTACTCCAACAGTTTATTTTCTCATACTTCCTACCTATGGAACTCCCTTACGCTTACTTGTTTCCTTGATAGATACAACCTCCCGACATTTAAATGCAACGTCACTTGCCACCTATGTTCTTGAATTCAATCCATTTGTTATCTTTTCTTCAATACCCACCCTGTACCCAATCTATTCTCTCACTGTAACCCCCCCCCTGCACACTAGAGGCGGGCCCGTCTTGCTTGGAGTGAAATGATTAAAAACGAGCGCGACAATTCTAGTTTTAATTTGTTTCACACTATGGTATACTAGCAGGATAACCCAGCGTTGCTCGGGTGTAATGAAAGCTTTAAAACTAATCCATGGTCCTGGAGCTCAGACACTTTGGACGTTTGCACGAAAGACTAAAAAGCAATAGTTGTTTCCAGTTAAAGCGAAACCGTAGACTGAAAGAAAAATGAATGGATGTAAGTCAAATTTTGATTTCCTGGTATCGATATCAAATAAGTTTTTTTCGTTGCAAACTGAATTTTGAAGGCTAAATAAGTCCTCTGAGTAAATGGTATCATGGCTGAGACTAAGAACTACAATTATGCCTACTTAGAGCCAAACCCGAAGTGAAACTAAAATAAAAGGGCTGAAAAAATACAGACAGATAAACAGACGCACACAAACATCTTGCCTTATATATATATATATATATATATAGCTTTTCTGCACTATTGTAAGAACTGCAACCTTGAAACTTCTGAAAATCGTTTCTTATGTCTTTGTCTATGAGTGTATCAAATTTGATTAAAATCGGACCACTCCTTCTATGACCCGATTTTTTCGATTTTCGATATTTATCGTGGGGGGGGGGTACCTCGACACAAAACCTAGCTAAGAACACTCGCAGTTGCTTATAGTACAACTGTGTAAATTTTCAAGAAAATCGGTTCAGCCGTTTTGGAGTCTATAAGTAATGGACACATACACAGTTCCATTTATAAATAAGTTTAGATTATCTGATGAAGTTCAACGATAAAAATCCAGTAGGAAATAAACTGAGGAATCTGTAAAGTATCAATATCTCCTCACGATATTAAATTTGACATTCAAGAGGGAGAGGCACGGTCATCAAAATCAGTGTAGATATATGTCTGCAAATATGAATAAGAATCTATTTCTAATGAGTTACAACAACTAACGAGATCAGGACGAATTATTGATTTGTAACATTTGTATATAATATATCGATCACTTCTGCCTTACTGTTTAAACTCTTTGACATTTTCATTTTCCTCATGTCTTTAATGATCAATCAAAAATGCCAGTTTCTAATTTATTTTTTGGCTTTTTTAAAGATCGAATCTTCTGTATTTGCGCTCAGTGTGAATAAAGGGAGTATTGTACATTTTAGAAGTATAGAAATTGATTTGCGATACATCATGAAGAATTTGATAAATTCGAACAGATACAATGCTACAGTTATCTTGTTTTTCTATGTGTAGTGTCTCTTCAGAACGCTGGCGATCATGACCCTCAACAATTCACTGTCCTTTTTAGCTCTTAATGTTTTTTCTTTTTGTTTTTGTTGTTATCTCTCTTAAACCTTATTCCAGACATCTATTTTCTCAAGATCGCATTTATGCATTGACTTCTCTTCACTTTGCTTTCAATTTGTCCTTTGAGTGCCAAATTTTCCAAGCACTCTTTTCTCATTATATAATTTTAAAAAATTCAGCAACTCTTCCTGTTGCTCATATGAAACTCAAAATGAAATTACCGATTCTTAATAATCTTGTAAACTTTTCATGATAAAAATTGACAATTTTCATTTCATTTTTTTTTTGTTACAACTTCAAAACTCGTTATTGAAGTTGAAATAACAGAATGATTTATAAACTCAAATCTGTCACACTTTGAATTTTACGAGAGCATGACCGAATCTTGATCAATTAAATTAAACAAATTTGCATATGCATTTGAAAAAATGAGGCACATAAGATCAAGTTACTAAGTATAAAAAATAATAAAAGGATTAATAAAACCGTTATAATGAAAATAATGTGAGTGAAGTAAAAAACAAAAAACATATACAACACCAAATGTTTTTCGAGAAATTTCAAAAAATAAATTAAGTACGTTCTAGTGCATTGGATATCGGCTCGGAACGAGAAATCGGGGAGTCGAGTTCGAATTCCAGCTGAATTCGTTGTATTCACTTACGCGCAAATACCCTTGGAAAAGGTACTAATCTGTCTATTACTTCCAGTTATGGGTTAAATAATAGGACAGATTGAGTTCTATAGCTTTGGTCGGCAACCAGTCTACTGCAGGATAATCTTCTGCCCAGTCAGTCATGTCTCTTTCGAGACATGATCGCCCAAGCGTGTATCACGTATGACACTTAACTGACTGACTGATCACCCTGCAAGTTGTTCAAACTATCATTCTCATCATTGTTGATTCCATTATCAGACATATTCATTTTTTCGGAAAGTGTTTCTACTAATACAAGGAAAAAAAACGCTACCTGCGGTTATCTTTGACAATCCTATCCTGAACTGTCAACAATAGGAATCCCTCGTCTTCCTTTATGTATGATTGATACAATCAACTGCAGAAATTCGAAGAATGCATCAGCCAAGACGTCGTGACAAATTCAAAAGCGATAAAAAAAAATTGATAGCTCGTGGGATGATGAATGTAATAAAACTTCGACTAAAATTTAGTCATATCATTTGTAGTTGAAAAGAGAATGAACCTAAATTTAATAATGTTAATTTAGTGAAACAGTAATCTAATATTTCGCAAAATGTTTGACGATTGATCTGTCGAAGTGAGTGTTACTCTGTTTATAGAAATTTGAAAACAAAATATAATAACCGAGTGTTTCGAATATTTAAAAACTCAAGGCAAGTCAGACAGATTTCGAACGCCTGTTTTCAAAGTGCTGAAGATATGTGAATCATACGGGTCAGGCGTTAAACCATCACTGCAGTGATTCATTCTGGTCAATGTATGGGATGCCAGACAAGTTAGTATGATTGATACAAAGATGACATGACGAATAAATCAACGAAAAGAAATGTAAATTTAAACTCTCTGTAAAGTTCATTATTCATGGAAATCCAACAATGGTAGATGTAATCGATTAGCTCACACAAAGTAACTTTATTTTGGAAAGTGTTTTAAAGGTGAAATTTCAGCAGTAAATCCATTTTCTAATTTTCTGTTTGGGGATAACTTGATTTGATAGCACCATAATAACGTTTCTATATCATAAGACTATGACAGATTGATTTTAATTTTTTTTTTTGTTTTTTGTTTATTTGTTGTTTTTTTTTGTTTATTTGTTGTTTTTTTTTGTTTTTTTTTGTTTTTGTTTTTGTTTTTTTTTGTTTTTGTTTTTTTTTGTTTTTTTGTTTTTTTTTCGTTTTTTTTTTTTTCGTTTTTGGTTTTTTTTTCGTTTTTGTTTTCGTTTTTGTTTTGTTTTTTGTTTTTTTTTGTTTTGTTTTTTTTTTTTTCGTTTTTGTTTTGTTTTTTGTTTTTTTTTTTGTTTGGTTTTTTGTTTTTTTCGTTTTTGTTTTGTTTTTTGTTTTTTTGGGGTTTTTTTTCGTTTTTGTTTTCGTTTTTGTTTTGTTTTTTGTTTTTTTTGTTTTGTTTTTTGTTTTTTTCGTTTTTGTTTTGTTTTTTGTTTTTTTTTGTTTTGTTTTTTGTTTTTTTTCGTTTTTGTTTTGTTTTTTGTTTTTTTTTTGTTTTGTTTTTTGTTTTTTTTCGTTTTTGTTTTGTTTTTTGTTTTTTTTCGTTTTTGTTTTGTTTTTTGTTTTTTTCGTTTTTGTTTTGTTTTTTGTTTTTTTCGTTTTTGTTTTGTTTTTTTGTTTTTTTTTTCGTTTTTGTTGGTTTTTTTTTTTGTTTTCGTTTTTTTTTCTTTTTTTTTTAGTTTTTGTTTTTTTCTTTTTTGTGCATAGTATTTCGACTAATTAGTATGGAGGTTGTCAGTACTGACAATAAAATATTCATGAGAAAGTGAAATTCAAGCTGGGGTTGTTGCATAGTAATGCTCTTCGAAAAGTCATAAATCCTTCCAGTCTCTCTATAGCGATGGATGAAATAGTAAGGCTAAACGAGTCCTTAAGAGGACAACCAGTATACGAGAAGGATAATTTTGAGCACGAAACTGCCGAGAAGACAGCTAGGTTTTTCCAATGAATTTAAATTAAATCTACAAATTTAGAGGAATAATTGATTCACTCATTTTCAACGGCTCATCAAAAATGGATTAGTCCATTATTTATTAGGTACTGACAGGGTGAAACGTACGTACATACTAAGAAAATAAGAGAGGGATAAACAATGAATTCGTATTAGTTTAATTTAATCTGACATAACCTCAGAATATTATGGATGGCGCTCCATGGGGATCGAACTTATTACAGTAAAAAATAGTTTTATGGTGACTAAACTTCAATACATCACCTTAGTGTATACACAAGCAACATTTTACATACCAATAATTGTTTTAAAATTTCTGTGAGTTACATTAATTTCTATGTTGATTCTGTCAACTTCTTTTTCATTTATCAGTTTGGCTTTATGAAAAATAATACCAGCGAGCAGATTCGGCCTGAAGATAAATCTATTTCTAATTCTGCTGAATTCTGTGAACAGTCTATGTATTCAAAGTTCAATTACAAAAACTTACTCGACTGTATTTGGCAGCTTATAAAAACCTTGTTTTGTTAAAACATTATATTCATTTTTTATGTCATTTCTTTAAATTATTGGTCACTGCAACATATCCCAAAACTTTAATGATATAGGCTCCAGTCTTCAGTGTAGGTCTCATATCTGTATTATCGTATTGAATGTAGTGCAATATTTAAATATTTATAAATAGAACTTTGTCTATGTGTGTGTGTGTGTGTGTGTGTGTGTGTGTGTGTGTGTGTGTGTCCGTTACCTATAGACTCCGAAACGGCTGAACCGATTTTCTTGAAAATTTACACAGTTGTACTATAAGCGTCTGCGAGTGTTCTTAGCTAGGTTTTGTGTCGAGGTACCCCCGATAAATATCGATAATCGGAAAAATCGGGTTATAGAAGGAGTGGTCCCATTTTAATAAAATTTGATACACTCATAGACAGACATAAAAACTATATTCAGAAGTTTCAAGCTTGCAGTTCTTACAATAGTGCAGAAAATCGATTATATATATAGCAAGATGTTTGTGTGCGTGTCTGTTTATCTGCCTGTATGTCTGTATTTTTCAGCCCTTTTATTTTAGTTTTTGCTTCGGGTTTGGCTCTAAGTAGGTATAATTGTAGTTCTTAGTCTCAGCCATGATACCATTTACTCAGAGGACTTATTTAGCCTTCAAAATTCAGTTTACAACGAAAAAACTTATTTGATATCGATACCAGGACATCAAAATTTGACTTACATCCATTCATTTTTCTTTCAGTCTACGGTTTCGCTTTAACTGGAAACAACTGTTGCTTTTTAGTCTTTCGTGCAAACGTCCAAAGAGTCTGAGCTCCATGGCCATAGATTAGTTTTAAAGCTTTCATTACACCCGAGCAACGCCGGGCTATACTGCTAGTATTTAAATATTTTTATTGGGTGACTGTGTGACAGAAATAAAGGGAAAGTCATGCGAGATGAATCAGCGCAAACACTGTAATCAGTTTATTAACTGCGGAGAATGAAAATTTCTGTCACTTCATTTGTATGGCGTAATTATGTATAAGGGAGATATCTTCTGAAATTCGTTCTGTAGTGCTAACTTTTGCAAAGTCTATCGTTCGTTCAGCAAGAGTTACCTTCAATTTTAATCTACTTACACTAAATTTATAGATTTAAATTTTATTACAACTTGTGTAAATGGCGATTCGCCAAGTGTCATGTTAAATAAATACAAATAACTTTTAATATTTGTTTATTATTGTAATTATTTACATTGTTCCGACTGTTGTTGCCACATTTAGAACGTTTTGACCGTTGTACACTGCGACCTTCTTTAGGTAATCGGAATTTCGAACTGAACCGTTTATTTCGATCACTGGAGTAGATTGTTCTCGTTCCATGAGTCATGCTACTTTCGGATGTCCTTTTAACTCTAAGTAGAGAACTCAACGAGAAACCGATTCATTATATTTTCCAAAATCCATGGTATAATAACTCAAAGTATCTGTAGAGAGGCATCATCAAAGGGACATGTTATTTTAAAAAATTAAGTACCCATAGAGATCAAGAAGGGTTTTACTAGCATACTAAAACACTGTTTAAGAGTTACTTAAAACATGTTTCTGTCAGTGTCATCACATTAAACGGATGCATCCCCCCATATATTGTGACAATTGTACTTAAAGTTCGTATTTTCTTGATTTCAGATAAAAACTTGTAAAAATTTCCGATATACTTGAGTGAAATCCTCACTTTCCAAAATTATAGTTTATATTTGTATGATATGAAAAGTGTCCGTTTAAAGTGACGACAGTGTGGAGCGGGTAAGTTGGATTGAATGCTTTGAATAAAATAAAATCATTGAAAAATATCTGTAATAAAACGATAATTGTGTAGAATGACAAAGGAATAAAAATCATCTGATAAGGAAATCTCTGACAAATTTTCGACTTCGTTTCAAATCAAGTTGATGTTTTTGTTTTTAATATACTGACAGCGAGCATTATTTATGTTTAGTTGTAAAATGAGTGGTGTTTTTTAAATATCTGTAAATATACACTCTAGATGTTAACCTTTTAGAGTTTTGAGATGCAATAGTGTAGTATGAAACCAAGTCAGCTATTTGACAAAATCTTTTTGTCACTATCTATATATATTTTCTCCTTCCCCAACTTTTCTATATTTTTATATGTATTTTTTTTTTCAACCATTCCAACATTTTTTTAACTTCTACTTTACTGATGTGTGTTTCTCGTTAAAAACACTCTTCTCTCTGTTAGTTTTGAGCTCGGCCACCGTGGAACTAGTTGCCTTCAGTGTAAAGTGTCTCCACATGTGGCATTTCGGGGCTTGTGTGCCTTCCATACGTTGATTGACTGTCAAAAGATAGGCGCTGGAAATACTTTGCCTTTTTAAAAAAAAAAAACTCCGCCCCCGTAGCTTAACGACGAGCTGTCATTCAGAAACGATATCCAGGAATAGTAAAAACAAAAAAAGAAAAAAAAAATGCTCTTACTGCCGATTGCCAGCCTCACCCTCATTCGCTTTGATCCTTGAGTTGTAAGGATAACTTGACTCACAGAAGAACGTTAGCGTATGTCAAAGCACGTAAGAAGCAACTGGAGTTCATTTTGAAACAAGAGCTGAAATTCGCGATCATCCAAAAAGAATAATATTCCAGACTTTTTGTATTTTCCGTAAAAACAAGAGGTAGAAAAAAGAGGCGGAGAAAAATTGCTATTAATGACACGTGGCTTCGAAGATTTTGCCACTTGAATATTGTAGTTTTTTTTTTCATAGCTTTGTTATACATTATCAATGTCATGTGAACTTGTATGGTTATGAGCAAATGCATAATGTCATAAGATCATTGTTATATCATTCTCTTAATTTTTGACGTTCTTATAAAATAAGCCTCTTTCTTTGTTTTTATATGTACCTAACGGGATAGGACGATTATTCTTTGGCGGTGAAAAACCAACCTGGGATATCTTTATTACAACCACTTATTAAATATTAGAAATTTCCTCTCGCCGCCTTAATTTAGGCTGCTAGCATTCTAGGACAAAATCTTTTCATTAGAATACTTTACAAAAGAGATGATAGAATAAGGTAGATTTAGTTTTCAAAAACAATAATGGTAATAGTAATCTCCTTTCCCGCCCCTTTTTTTTTTTGCCACTCGATGATTAAATTAATATTTTATGCAGAAAAAAGATTAGTTATCGATTTTTGTGTTCATCCCATCAACATTAGGTCAATATGAATAGTTGTGATTTTTGAAGACCTGTCAGCAAAAAGAGGATCCCAAAATGCTAATTACAGGTCGGGGGTACCAAAATCAACCAGAAATTTAAATACCTGAGGAAGTGTTCTAACAGAGAACGGAAAGTGCGACAGTGAAATCTGAAGGCGTATTGGCATGGCCAAGGATGCATTCCAAAAGTTAAGCAGAGTATTAAGAGACAGGAAAATTTCGTTGGAAACAAAAAAAAAAAGTACAGGATTGTTATGTGATGTCTGTCCTTCGATATAGCAACGAATGTTGGACAATCGCCTCAAAGATGTAGGAAAGATTTGAAGCAACCGAAATGTGGTTCTACAGAAGGATGCTGAGGATACCATGGACCGAATATGTTAGCAGTGAGGTTTTGAAGAGGATAGAAACAAAAAGGAAACTTATACCTAACATCAGGAAGAGATAGCTGATGTTTCTGGGACACGTAATGAGGAAGGAAGGCTTTGAGAATCTAATACAGACGGATAGAGGAAAAGAGACAAGGGAAATCAACGCGTGATATACTTGATGGCTTGAGCAAGTGGATGGCAGAACAGGATTTGGCAGAAATACCAAGAGAAAATGTGTTCAGAGCTATAAGTGACAGGGGGATGTGGAGGGCCATGATCGCCTACGTCCTGAAGGGACACGGCACATAAAAGAAGAAAAAAAGCTTAACGAAATCACTCGTAATTCATCTGATAGTTGAATGTAAGTTACCAAAACGTTAACGCGGTGTTTCTCAACCTTTTTAAGCAGCGGAAGAAAGTTAGGATAAAATTAAAATATCATAGCACACATAGCAATTTTTTTAAAGGGTATACATTTGAATGTTATGAAAGAAAACAATATATTGTGTGTGAGTGAGAGAGAGAGAGAGACTATATTTCGCAGGTCACTTAAGAGGATCACGCAACACACTCCTGTGCTCGACATGGCAGTTGAGAATACTTGCAAAAAAGTCTCGACCATGAGACCCGGGTTCAAATCTCACCATGATCGGGCAGTTGTACGTGAGTGAATGCAATGAACACAAGAATTCGAACTCGGGATCCCGATTAATGAATATAAATCGCTATCCATGTCTCATTGGTTCCAGAAAGTGCAAGATTATCTATATGAAAAATAAGAAAACTCTGTTTATACCTTTTAAATTTCTTAAAGAAGAAATAAATGTCTCAAAATAGCAAATTGAATTTGTTTGAAATTTAAATTGACATGTTTTATTGTGAAGTTTTAAGGGTTTTCACATTATTTACATTTTTCGGATTGCTGTCCTCATCTTTATTGCCATAAGAGTTGGTCCATGACAACAAAATATTTATATCGATATGCCGTCTAAAAGGACGGCAACATATGTACTGATCTACCAACTATTGAGTATCTTACATTAAGACATAAGAAAAAGTAATTCAAAGGATGAAGATATATAATGCACAACGGTCTTTATTATAATAGAAGGATACATCTATATTCTTCACTATTCGACGACGTAATTATTGCAAAAAATAAAATAAGGCACTGTTAAAAAAATACGTGGCAAGAGCTTTCATAACTGGTAGTAATGAGAATGAACAGAGCCGACGCTGCCTCACTATTGTCTCTCTTACCACATGAGAGTGACAGGAGGGAAATATACAACATGTACACATCACGTGCTTCAGACCAGCTGCAATGCTCAGCTGAACGCCGTGCTTCAAAAAAATTTTGTCCCATTAAGCTCAGCTCAGGATGTACGTTGTGGTTCATTGGATATCGGCTCGGAACGAGAAATCAGGGAGCCGAGTTCGAATTCCAGTTGAATTCATCGCATTCACTTACGCACAAATACCCTTGGTAAAGGTATTAATCCGTCTCTTCCTTCCAGTTATGGGTTAAATAACAGGACAGATTGGGTTCTATAGCGTTGGTCGGCAACCAGTCTACCGCAGAAAGCAATGGCAACCTACTGCGGGATAATCTTCTGCCCAGTCAGTCATGTCTCTCTCGAGACATGATCGCCCAAGCGTGTATCACGTATGGCACAACTGACTGAAGCTCAGCACCTCTCCACACGGTGGGCCCGCAACAGCTAAATGATGTTACGTTATAACTGGTCTATGATGTTAATTGCAACTCGACACGAATTTCTGGGTAATCCATGCAATAACTTCCACAGTTTTCTCACCACAGGTCTTTATTAACTTATTCAGTTTTTGAATACCAGTACACTTGAGGAATCTCATTAAGAAAGCAACAGAAAAATCCCTACAGCCAACCTCAAACGGATACTAAGGTGAAGCTGTATCCTCTCCCACAGACTTCAGCCGTAAGTTCCTCATACTAAAGTAGCTTTCTTTCATGATCCTCTCCAATCCCTTCCTCCCATGCCACTGTCAGCGCGCCAAGCAACAGGTGTTCCTTCTCACTGTCAATCAACACTAGATCTAGCCGAAGTACAAACACAATAACCTCCCCTGGCAGTGTAGCATCAACCAACACTGTTCACTTCCTTGAGTCTTCCGTCTTGGTCTTCTGCCTTGTACTAGTCACACCTTGCTTCAAAAAGGCAGCCCTTCGCAGGACCGACGAGCGTATATTAGTATTTTCGCAGATGCTGCCATAACCTCTACGACTAAGTCATGTATAATGGCGTACCAGCCATTCTATAACGCCTCAAGGCAGGATGATAGCATATAGTGCAGGTTTCCATATGCACCACACAACCGGCAGTGGGATGACTCCTGCACTCCCCATCTCCTCAAACTTGCCGGTGGTGGCACCACATCCGTCGGAGCGTACAATGACCATAACGTCGTGAATATGGCAATAAAGATTAGGATAACAGTTCGAAAAATGTAAATACTGTCTCATCTCAGAAGTATGGAAAAATATTGAGGTTTTCAATTTTGCCATCTGATTGTCTGTCACATTATTCATGGAGGAGATGGGCACCGCCAAATCGCTCTGCTGAGTTAGAAAAGTGTTATTAATGACCCAACACAGTCGCCAAATCCTCTCATAGCTCATGGGAGAATTCTTTGTGCACACGTGTAGTTATATCTTCACTGAAAGGATAAGGATGGTTTAAAACAAAAAACAGCATATAAATTTAAGTTATTCTCAGAAAGATACAAATTAAGAAGTTGGAGGATTAAACATTATACTAAGTTTCATCCAAAAAGCGTATTTCATAAAAATTTATTATTACACTATTTCTGGTACAGTGATTAGATTACTCTACGAAACTGGATGCTTAGAAAAAAAGCTTCTTCAAATCTAATTTGAAATAAGCTTTCCTACTTTTCAGAGGCGATTATTTTTTTATTTTATTGCTTTTTCGTTTGTTTGTTTTTGTTTTTTATTTTGTTGCTTTTTTGTTTGTTTGTTTTGTTTTTTATTTTGTTGCTTTTTTTGTTTGTTTAGGTTTTGTTTCTTTTTGTTTTTGTTTTTTTCCTCAACTGACCAAGAGGAATATATTCTTATTCATGTTTTTAATCAGAAAAAATATTAATAGGGGTGCTGAAAATTTCTCTATCCAACCAAGAAAATAAAATTATAAACTTTCTGTCTTCATTTCTGAAATGAGGAGTTAATCATTATTTATGCTCCAACTATTGTCCTCATTGTTTTTATTATAGCAACGTTTCGGTCGTTGTTTCCTCATACCTTTATCAGGTGCTTGTCGACCCGAGTAAGCTTCAGGGTATTTGGAACCAAACTCTTTATTTAATCTACGGGCGTATATTGTTCTAGTTCCGCTAATCCTGTCTAGCGATGTCTTGTCCAGTATTTATTCAGTACATTGCTTCACCCAAAGATGAAACATACAATTACTGTGTCACCAAATTTACGTACCAATGTTTAAATCCCCTAGGCTATTGTCCTGATGAAGGCTAGAGAGCATAACGACCGAAACGTCAGGATAATGATACAACACAGGTTATGACAATACACAATGTAAAAAAATGTAACATAGAAAATCTAACATTCTCTCCTACGATTTTCATTGCGTTAGAAATCAGTGTTGAATTAAATGTTTATGATTTGATTGCAAAAAACTACACACGCCCACGCGCTTGTATATTATACATACATCTTAGATATAAATATTTTATGGTTTTTGAAGAATCCATTTTCATTAATTAATTTTATCCATCGTTGCATGTTATATTGATTTCAATAAATTGTGACCAAAACAGCGTACATCAATTATAATTAGATACAATTACAGTTGGGAAATTGTTATACTCTAAATTTACGAAATTTGGAAATTACTGAGAAGTTAATAAGACCCCCCCCCAGAAACCCAAATAAACTAGGCAAGACGCCTTAAAGAACTCAGTTCTATGAGAGAATTCTCTATCCGAAGACGGAACTTGTCTGACAGCTTAGAGTTCGACTCAGTCGAGGCTCCGTCTACAGACAGTGACTCGACTAAGATTAGACAGGCTTAGTGTCCGATCCTGCATAAGCGAGGGCTGGACAAATTTTAACCATTGGCTCGAGTGTCTGAGCTCAGCTTCCCCACATTAAGCACGACTTTGTGTCATATCCTGTCTCAGTGTATTTACACTGAGTAGCCCCACTGAGTCCTACTCGAAAGTGTCAGTGGAGCTTTTTGTCTTCGGATGAGAAGAATAGACAACTTTTGTGGCCAAACTAGCGTAACTGGGGACTGGGACAAATTTTGACCATTGGCACGAGTGTCCGCGTTTGGGTTCCCTACGTAAAGCTCGACCTTGTGTCACATCCTGTCTCATTGGTGTGGGGGGGCTTCGGATAAATACTCTGTTTCAAGCGAACTCGAGCTTGTCTGTCTCTCTCTGCCTTCGGGTGGAGAGGAACTCTGATAAGGCTATGTCTATGGGTAGTCCAGTCTAAGGAAAATTAGATCATGACCCTATCCCACTTATGCAGGAGAAGACAATATTTTGTCCTGGGCGTTCCAAAGGCTGTGTAGAGCATTGAGAGACAGAAGATTTCATTAAAAACAAAGAAAAGAGTACGAGATTGTTACGTGATATGTTCTCCTTTACAGCAGCAAATGCAGGACAATCTCCTCAATGATGAAGGGGAGACTCGAAGCAACAGAAATGTGGTTCTTCAGAAGGATACGGGGGATACTATGGATCGAGCATGTGAGCAACGGAGCGGATGCAAACGAAAAGGAAACTCATACTTAGCATCAGGAAGAGACAGCTGAGGTTTCTGGGACACGTAATGAGAAAGGAGGGCTTGGAAAATCTAATACTCACAGGACAAAAGGAAAAAGAGACATGGGAAAGCAGCGCGAGACATACTTGATGGGCTTGAGCAGGTGGATGGCGGAACAATGTTTGGGAGAGGTATCAACAGAAGAAATGTTTAGAACAAGATAGACAAGTGAAAGTCCATGATCGCCTACGTCCTGAAGGGACACGGCACATAATGAAGAATAGAAAAAAAGAAAAAGTTATAACATTCATTGTCAATATTATTTACACTAAGTTGAAAATAATAGAAAAATGGGTTTTTAAAGCAAACAGTAGCGGTGATTTACGTACTTGAAAGTGGCGGGTGAAGGCTTTTTTTATATAATTTTTAAGTACTAGATAATTTTGAATTTAATTTTAGTAATGTTGACTTTAAATTTACTATAGTCAGTTAAGTGCCATACGTGATACACGCTTGGGCGCTCATGTCTCGAAAGAGACATGACTGACTGTGCAGAAAATTATCCCGTAGTAGGTTGCCATTGCTTTCTGCGGTAGACTGGTTGCCGACCAACGCTATAGAACCCAATCTGTCCTGTTATTTAACCCATAACTGTTGGGAAGAGACGGATTAATACCTTTCCCAAGGGTATTTGCGCGTAAGTGAATGCAAGGAATTCAACTGGAATTCAAACTCGCCTCCCCGATTGCTCGTTCCGAGTCAATATCCGCTGCACCACAACGCACATTATTGATTTTTTTTCTCATAATGTCGTGCATAATCATCCATAATTTCAAAATGAGCACTTTAAAAATTATTTTAAAAGTTTTAGTGCGTGATGATTTGTATTAAGCTTTTCAATTTTCGCTTAGTAAACAGTCTTCACTTAACCTAACGGGGTAAAGTTTTAAAGAATTTTAAAATCATTTTATAAACTTAAAAAAAAAATGAAAACAATTCTTGCAAAAATTCATTACTCATCGAAACAAATCTTTTCTTCAGATGATAATGTCCTTAATATTATTATTTATGGAGCCAGTTAAAAGCTCATATAATTAAATAATATCATAGTTTTATTGCAGTTTTTATTTTGCTATTCGGATCATATTTTCGGGAAAGCAGTCACTATTTGAAAAAATAGATGGTTTACATTTATCAAGGAATCTTGCTTTTAACTAATAAAACAAAATTTAATTTCTAGAAAGTTCATAAAATTAGGTAAGTGGGTGAGTAACAAATGTCTTTTAATATCGATACACACACACACACTATATATATATATAACCAAGATTGTCTAAAAGTAATTTCAAAATATTCATTTGTGAATAAGTCCGGAAAGTACCATTAAATTCCAAGAATTGATTTTTGCAAGAATTTCCAAATCAATGTATTATTACACTGGAAAATACACTCTAAAATATTAATCTTTTGTACACCGCTGACGTAAAAACAAAAAAGAACATTTAACCAAATTTTCCAATGTGTTAGAAAGGATTTTTTTTTTTTTAAATTAAAAAAATTTCTTTTAATAATAACATAAATAATTTGGCGATCGAACTTAATTAAATAAAGATCAAGTTTGGGGCCTTTTTTCATCATGTTATGCTGTTTTTCAGCGAATTTGTGGGTATTTAATGTAAAATGTTTGTATGGTACGCTTAATGAAGCTCGAACTCGCTACTTTATAATAGTAGCCAACCAGTTCATCCTCGCTAATCATTAACACCGCACCAAGTTTCTTTGTCTGTTAAAAGAATAAGATTATCCCAAAAGGCGATATGAGCTACACAAAAAAAACTACATGCTAATATAATCGAGTTATTTTATCCTGGAACGTATTTTCTCTAAAACAAGCGCTTGTAAAAGAAAAGAAACAAATACTCAAAAGAGTATTTTCTTCCCAAGTAGCTTATTGACACGTAAGATAACAACGGACACTACTCCTCCCCTTTAGTTTTGATATTAAGACCCTCCAAAGACCTGAATATTTGTGTGTGTATTCAATGTGAACAGCCCGTTCTTTTATTAGTTATATACTTTGAACAAGTTCATTTGTTTCGTCTGATCAATCCAAGCTACGACCTGAAGATAAAATTTAAAACATAACTCGGTTCTGTTGTCTGAACTGAGAGTAGATTTTTTTGTATAACAGTAAGTTTTTATTCATTTCTTTTTTTTCATTTCACCCCAAGCAAGGCGGGAATGACACTAGTATGCGGAAGGGTTACCGGGAGTGAAAGCGAAAAAGAAAACCGAGAATAGGGAGGATTGAGGAAAGGACAAAAGATGAACGGAATTCAAGAAGACAAAAGAGAGCAATGGATGTTGCATTAAAATTTTTTGAAGATTGTCGTTATCAGGAAAGCAAGTAAACAGAAAGCAGTTTCACAGGTAGGAAGTGTGGTCGAGGCAGCGTTTGAGTAGAGGTGGCGGTTGCATTTAGCTATTTCAACAGTAAACGGGTGGGACCAAGATGGCAATCTCGTAGCCCTCTTAAATTCATGAAGTCGGGGCACC
Source organism: Ascarosepion bandense (assembly GCA_037127315.1). NCBI lineage: Eukaryota > Metazoa > Mollusca > Cephalopoda > Sepiida > Sepiidae > Ascarosepion > Ascarosepion bandense. The sequence goes on along the minus strand of JBBBDQ010000212.1, from coordinate 1,308,017 downwards.
AAGGGAAATGCTCGTCAGTGTGCGAAGAATTAATAAAGATTGTCTTCTGTTTATCAAAGTTGTTTTCTGTTGAAAATTAATATCGGTAGATTAAGTGGTATGCTTTGTTTTTTTTTTGTTGTTTTTTTAATCATTTTATCCCATGATGGGCGGGGTCGCCACAAGTGTTTAGGGTGTTACAGTGTGATAAACGACTGGGTACAGGGGGTGTCGAAGAAAGGATAAAAGGTGGACGAGGCTCAACGAGATAGAAGAGGGTAACTGATGTTGCATTAACATTTTTGAAGATTGTAGTTATCAGGGAAGCAAGCAAATGGAAGTGCTAGAAAATAAGCTGTTAGTGTAGAAGACATTTAACTATTTCAACGGCAAAAGAGTGGGACTTAAATGCCAATCTAGTAGCACGCTTAAATTCATGTGGTCGGGGCACCAAGGTAAAAAGCCCGTCAGAGCAGTTTTCATGAAAATATTTGTGGAAGAGGCATACATCAGGGTTTCTATATATGTCACCAAAAATTTTCAACAGAATGATACGGAATGAAAACAAATGAATGACAGGTTAATTTTAATGAAATATTTAATCCTTGAAATAGGATAGAATTATAATTTCTCTGCTTGTGGGTGGGGAGGTACACCTTTCATTAACAGAGTTTGAGTTCAGATGTCATCCTTTCTGAAAAAAAAAGAAAAAAAAAACTTACTAACCGAGGAGCAGTTCTTCTTGCTAGGTCCGTCATCCTATACTTAGACAAACTAAAAGAAGAATTTCGTTTTGAAAACATGGGTATTTAAAAGCGTCCGTCAAGTGCTGCTAATACGTATCTCTTCTACAGCCGGTCCTTCTGCTATCCTAACCTAAACTAGTTATTCAGATATTAAGCTTTCCTGGTTAAAACAAAGAAATTACTAAACATATGAAAGAAACATTGAAATTTTTCATTTCTTCTATGTGCCATGTCCCTTCAGGACGTAGGCGACCATAGCTTTCCAAGTCTCCCTGTTCCATGGTGGCTCTTAGCACACTTTCTCTTTTTACTCCCCCCCAAACCCCGCTCTACCATCCCCCTGCACAGGCCCTTTAAATATGTTATTCGCTGCTTCCCTCTGCCTCTTTTTTCTTCTATCTGACCTGTGAGTATCAGATTATCCAAGCCTCATTACATGTCCTAAGGACTTCAGCTGTCTTTTCCTGATGCTCAGTATTAATTTCATTTTCGCTTCCATCATTGTTCACTAGCTCGATCCATGATATTCGCAGCATCCTTCTGTAGAACCACATTTCAGTTGCTTCAAGTTTTTCCTTAATCTATGATATTGTCCATCATTCGCTGCCATATTGAAGAACAGACATCACATAGCAATCCAGTACTCTCTTCTTTGTTTCTAGCAAAAATTTCCTGTCTCTTAATACTCTTCTCAACTTCTCGAATGCGTCATTGGCTATTACAATTTGCCTTTGGATCTCAGTGTCGCACTTTCCGTCTTCCGTTAGAAGACATTCCAAGTACTTAAAATTTTGTACATGCTTAATTTTAGTATATCCAACCTGTAATTGGCATTTTGGACTCCTCCGTTGATGACCACACATTCGGTTTTCTTGTAATTTATGTGTAGTCCTTTCTTTTGACTTTCTTTTTACTTTTTTAGGTCTTGTAGTTTTCTTTCCGTGTCAACTGTCAGCACTGTATCATCTGCGTATCTTATGTTGTTCAGACTGTAACCGCCAATGACGAACCCAGGCATAACTTTTAGGGTCCTCCTCAGAACAGTCTTGCTGTACAAGTTGAATAGATTCGGTGAAAAGACACATCCTTGTCTTACGCCCCTTTCTAATATTGTGTTATCTGCTGAATTCGTTTCCTGTCTGTATGCAGGCGGTTTGCTGCCAGTAGAGGTTCTTGATTACCCTGATGTCTTTGCTAAATATGTCGATGCTCTATAAATTTCTTGTGGCGCACTTTGTCGAACGTCTTGGCATTGTCTACAAAACACAAGTAAATTTTCTTTTTCATTTGTACCGCCCTTTGTGATAGCATCCTAAGCATAAATATAGCATTCATTGTTTCAGGGTCCTTGACAAACCCGCACTGTTCTTGTCCAATTTCCGGTCTGATTCTGCTTCGCGCTCTATTCATCAGGATTTGGACAATGAGTTTCGTTATGTGGCTCATTAAACTGATTGTTCGGTCGAGTTCGCATTCGATTGCACCTGGCTTTTTATGCAGAGCTATGAAAATTGATTTGCTTAGGTCATCTGGTATTACACCACTGTTGTATATTTCATTTATTATTTCCGTAATTTTCTCTATGCCAAAATCTTCTAAGGTTGTCAACATCTCTATTAGAGTGCCGTTTGGTCCAGCTGCTTTGTTCCTATTCAGTTTGGCCATTGCAGCTTTTACTCGGATTTTAATGTTCCCGGTCTGCTAGCGGTCCCCCCCTTTTTTAAAAAAACTATCGGTTGCTCTCTCTTGTCGTGGAAGAGGACTTTTATATATTCTTCTCATCGCTGGAGTATTTTCTCTTTCTCCAATATAATCGTTCCATCCTTGGATTTTATACATGTTGTTGATGAGCATGTTCTTTTTTCTGTCAGTTCCCTTATTTCTTTATGCATTTCTCCTTTATTAGTCTTGCTCATTCTCTCTACTTTGGCACATTTGTTGTTGAGCCATTCCTCTTTGGCATGTCTGCATTTGCTTCTTATTTCTTTTTGTAACTTCCTGTATTCAGTTTCATATCTTGGCATCATTTTCTGTCTCCTTTGCATCATGTTAAGAATCTCTTCAGTCATCCACAGAAATTTACGAAATTAGTATCAACCGACATATTAATTGAAATTTGTGTTATATATATATATATATATCTCAATATCTTATATATATATATATATATATCAATACATACATGTCAATTCGCTTCGTTTGCTTATGGAAGCTAAATTCGTAACCCTTATGCTTTAGGATTTTTTAACTATACTTTCCATACGTGTCATCAAAATATTCTGATTTAAATTTGGCAAATAAGCAGAACTAACAAAGTTCGAAGAGAGAAAAGTCTGAAAATATCAAAGAAAGTAAGATATTAAGCAAGCTCATTAAGTATATTAACATTTTTACATAACAATACCCATGAATCGTTTTTGTTTTTAAATCTTCGTTTTGTCTATTCTTAATTTTCCTCTTCAACTCCTACTTTTGATGATAAAGTTATCTGGTGTCTCTTACTAAGAACTAAAAGGAGATAAATTCTCAAATATTCAGCTTCCCAGTTTTTATTGTTTTCGTTACACAATTTAGTGGCTATCTTGGAAAGTCTCTTCAAAACTCAAACATTCCACTCAATATTCTAGCTAACTCCAACAATCCAATGACTTAGCGCATTCTAATTTCCTGCTCAGACTTTCAACTGATACAATCTCTTGGCGAAGGCCTCTGGGACTGATTCCAAGAAAATAAATTCTTTCGAAAAGAGCACTAAATTCATGGTGGTCATCATTGGTGTTTAGCTATAATACACTTTCTTCGTTAATTCCTAAGTACCCTTGTCAATAGTAATATTTTTCTTAATCTACATCAAACTATAAAACACTGGTTTATAATATCAAAAAAAGGATTTTGTGTATGTCGTAAAAAAGATATTAATGAAACTGTCGTAATTAAAGCAGTTTGATAGAATTAAACATTTTGTCGTTGTTCATTTCATATACGGCTATCTACTGATAACCGCACGGCAATGGGTTAACAATAATATATTGGTGTCTTCATTTCGGTACTTTTTATACATTAGATTTCAATTCATCATTGAAACAATATTTTCAAGAAATTCATATCTTGCGAATGGAACAATAATAAAAAAACATCTAAAGCCGAAAACACCGACTTGTGTTTGAATTTTATAAAAACAAGATTCTACAGTGATAGACTCAATAGAAATGGTATCCCAAAGTCGCTCGTTGATTTTGTAGTTGTTTAACATATCATTCGATCAATGTCTCTCTTTGACTAAGATAGGCAAAATAGTTCAACAATACATTTCTATTTTATCCTTGTTGATCGAGAAAGAAATGTTCAAAAGTAATCTAATTCCATAAAGAGGACTGCTGCTTTTAGTTTTATTTTATCACTGTCGATCTAGAAAAGTATTGATTGTGAATAGAGAATGACTAGGAATTAACTAACAAAAGACACTATAAAAAGCTCGTAAGAGAAATCTACCTTAAAAAGTTTTTGAACGCTATTTACTGGAGCATCCTTCTGAAATGAAGGTGCAATACTTTTGCCTTTTCATGGACACTATAAGTAACAAAAGTTCGTAGCGTTTCCCAATAGGTGGCATTTGAATACGTGATTTCGTTTTTATGTCAAATATGCATATTCCGAAAGATGGCATTTCAACACGTGATTTTGTTTCATAGCTAACTGAAATTTGTCATTTATGCATAATTCGGAAGGTGGCATTTGACCACGTCTCTCTAATGTCTTGGTTATGAATGTTTAACGTGTTTACCTGAAAAGTTAAAATGAGATTCATTTTCATTTCTAGAAAGGAATAATAATAATAATAGCATTGTATAAACAGCGAAAAAGATGTGTGTCGTTTATGGAGATGGTGCCATAGCGAGAAGAACCATTCGTAAGTAACTCAATAAGTTCAGAAGTAGACATTTTGATTTGAAAAACCGAGAACGCTCTGACATCTCCTTTCGCAAAATCATACAAGTCCTGTTCGTAACTGAACTGATTAAAGACAGAAATAGATTAAAAAATCACCCGGAATTAGCCAACTGGAAGAATGTCGTCTTTCATCAAGACAACGCCAGATCTCCCTGCAGAAATTGATACAGCTTGGCTGGCATGTCCTGGAACATTTGCTTTACTCACCTGACATTGTATTTCAATTCTCATGAAGCCTGTAAAAAATAATTTAGAGAAGTTTATCAACCAAAAAGACGCAAAGTTTTAGTTGGATGGAATACTAAATCTGGTTCAAAAATGGCGAAATGTATCGAAACAAAATGACACATATATAGTTGCTGCGTCTCTTTCACTAACATACGAGGTATCCGCACTAACATTTACAGCGTAGAAGCATTCCACCTGATATTTTAGCCCTATGTGAAACTAACCGTGACTCTTCTATCCCCTCTTCTGAGTTTTACGTTCCTGGTTACCTTCCCCTCTTCAGGAAGGACTCCAATGTCCATATGCATGGGCTTGGTGTTTATAACAGCGAACACCTCCCTCTAGCTAGAGTGACATCTCTTGAATCCCTGGACCATTCTTTCATGTGCTTCCGTCTCTCACTTCTAAGCTCGGTTAGCTATCTCTTCTTTCTCTACTGCTCCCGTCCTCTTCTGACTGTTCGGTACTTGATAGCATCTCTGACAATATCGACAAGGCCATTTCTTCTCATTCATCTGCCCATATATTTGTGTTTGGTGACTTTAACGCCCACCACACCAAGTGGCTGGAGAACTCTGTCACTGACCTTGCTGGTGTCCACACCATTAATTTTTCAATCTCCCAATCCCTTACGCAAGTGGTGGACTTCCCCACGTGTTTCTCCAATAGCCCTAACGGAAGGGACTCGCTACTAGACCTCTGCTTCATTTCCATCCCAAACTCTTGCACTACCAGACAGCTCTGCTCTCTCGGAAACTCTGACCACGCCGTAGTTTCCGTCAACATCTCATTCCACTCCTCCCTTACCCAAGAAACCCAGACCAGCAGAATATCCTACTGCTACCAAAGAGCAGACTGGGATTCGTTCCGTGACGTCCCTTGGAACAACGTTTTTAGTCTTCCCGTCGAAGACTGTGCATCCCAGGTCTCCCTCTGGGTTAAGGCTGGTATCGATACTTTCATCCCTGCCAGAAAATTTCAGCTTAAATCTCATTTGTCTCCCTGGAGAAATCAGCAATCTTCTTCCTGCTTTCCTGCCTGTTGGAAGTCTTCTTCTGTAGTTCCTATATTTAAGAACACTGGAGAACCTTCGGACCCCGCAAATTACCGCCCCATCAACCTCCTTCCGATCTTTGGCAAAGTGTTCGAAGCCATTATCAACGCCGAGGTGGTTCAGCATCTCACAGTCCACAGGCTCCTCTCAGACAAACAGTATGGCTCCGCTTCACCAGGTCTACTGCTGATATGCTAACGACCATCACCGAGTATATATACCAGGCTCTCGACAAGAATGGTGAAGCTCGAACCGTTGCCTTGGATATCTCTAAAGCGTTCGACAGAGTCTGGCATGCTGGCCTTCTACGGAAACTGCAAAGCTATGGCATAACTGGACTTTTGTTGGACCTAATCGAGTCATTCCTCTCTAACCGCACATTGAAGGTGGTATTAAACGGACATGCCTCTCAGAACTACCCTACAAACGCGGGTGTCCCTCAAGGCTCTATCCTAGGTCCTAAGCTCTTTCTGATCTACATCAATGATCTCCCCGATGCCATAACATCCCAAGTAGGCATGTACACCGATGACACCACAGTTTACTCTCGCCTCGATCAAAAATCTGGTGTGGGCGACAAGGCGAACCTCGCTGCCGAGCTTGAAAAGGAACTCCAATCCGTGGTGGATTGGGGCAAGAAATGGCTCGTAAATTTCAATTCTTCCAAAACGAAGCTGTTATCAATTAACCACCATAGACAACCGCACCTACCTCCCATTAGCATGGAACAGGCTTGCCTTCCAGAGAGTAAAACACTACGCCTTCTTGATCTCACACTCTCAGTGGAATGACTACATCGAATCCATTGCTAAATTCGCTGCTATGAAAGTCGGTTTTCTGTGCAGGGCCCGGAAGTTCTTTCCGTCTGAATCTATCCTGCACATATATAAATCTACCATCCGCCCGTGTATTGAATACTGCTGCCACATCTGGTCGGGTGCCCCTGCTATTCTCCTCGGGGTTCTTGACAAAATACAACGGAGAATCTGTAATGTGATCGATACCGACTTGGCTGACCGACTGCAGTCACTCTCTCACCGGCGTGACGTGGCTTCCCTGTGCCTCTTCTATAAATACTTTCACGGCTTCTGCTCCGATGAACTTAGATCACTGGTGCCCCCCTAAATACGAATTTACACGAGATACTAGATTAGCAACTAGGTCCCACCCTTTTACAGTGAAACTGATAAAATGTAACCACAATTTCTACTCCAACAGCTTCTTTTCTCGCACTTCCCGCCTGTGTAATTCCCTTCCACATACTTGCTTCCCCGACAGCTACAATCTCTAGAAGTTTAAATGTAAGGTCAATAGACACCTCCTAACACACTAACTCGCACCCATTCTCTCAAACACTCTTCCTATGTATCTCCTTACCCGTTTATCACTTTCCTTCTGACATTTCCTATATCTAACCACTCTTTCTCATCATTTTCCCTTATGTAACCCCCTGCGTTATAGTGGCAGTGGAATGCCTTGCTTGGGGTGAAATGATTAAAAAAAAATGTACAAATATCTAAATATGGTCTTTGAAACTCACTTAAAATGTTACAAAATTTTGTTCCAAACCAATAAATTCGAAGAATCCAGAATGAATACACACAGGATACGATGGACAAATTATTGTCTAAACAAAGCAAAAATGAAAATAACACTGACATCACATTTTAACAGATATATTTACCAAAGTTGCACAAAAATATCTTGAAAAACTCAAGATTAAATTTATTCAATAAAATTGCCATTTGCTTCCAACATGGCCTCCAGTCGATTTTGGAATCTCTTGTATCTTTTGTGGGCGGTGTCCTTCTTTAAGATGGTAAATGCTGTCATAATCCTTTCCTCCAGTTCACTTTTGGTTTTACAAGAAGTTTTGTTAGTCTCTCGCTTAATTAACCTCTACACATAATAATCAATGGAGTTGCAGTATAAAGAGTTACGTGATCAGATGTAAGGGGCTATGTGGTTGCAGAAATTGTCTGACAGCCGTGGCTGATTTCTCCTGCTTGTGTGGCATGGCGCAGAGTCCTGTTGCCAGACATAGGGTCTTCCAATAGCCACTCTCTTGATCCATGGCAGCACTACTTTCGTGTTGAGCCCTCACCAACAAATTCGGGAGTTCTTTTCTTTTCAGAACAATCAGAGTGAGTTTTCCGAGCTGCTGTACATTCATAATCGCCATTAAACTCACCCAACTCTTTCCAAACCCACTGCACTGTCCTCGGATTGACACCCAAACGCTCTGAAATATTCGTATTTGAGCTCCGGTGCGAATGCCAAGTAGTATAGTATACCGTTTCTAAATTTCTGGCGTAGTGAGTTGTGTCGCGGAGCCAACTAACCGTACTATATACTGTGCAATTGTTAAAATAAAAATATGTACGAAATTAAAAATATAAAATGACAGTTTACTCATCGCACCATATATCATAAAAATTTTCGATGTCGTGAAGGGGAATTAAAACCTCCACAAAATGGTGAAGGAGGAATATTTCTTCCCACTTTATTCGTTAACTATTTGGGTAGGGGGTCTTAAATTATGAATCCATATACATTTTTAGTTTAAAGGAAAGGGTGACCAATTGAAACTTTTAATTAGGTTGAATTCCTTGCATTCACTTACGCGCAAATACCTTTGGGAAACGTATTAATCCGTTTCTTCCTTCCAGTTATGGGTTAAATAACAGGACAGATTAGGTTCTATAGCTTTGGCTGGCAACCAGTCTACTGCAAAAAGTAATGGCAACCTACTGCGGGATAATCTTCCCTCTAGTCAGTCATGTCTCTTTCGAGACATGATCGCCGAAGCGTGTATCACGTATGGCACTTAACTGATTGTAAGGTGTCTTTCATACATTAATCGACACTTTTTTTTTACTTTTTGTTTATATATCCAATATAAAACTCTACAAAAACTATTTTTTTTTCTCTCTTACCTGGTGCTAAATGCAGTACTTAGTAAATTTTTGTTGAAAACTATTTTTTCAAACGAAATATTTCTAAACACAAATATTTTAGAGTAACATGAGATAATGTTCGAAGCAAATTTAAAACTGATTCTTATTTCACTTTAGCACTAATAATCGTACTGAAGACAAATATGTTCCTTCTTAAATTCATTTTAAGGTTTTTATTCCTTAAACTTTGACATTTTAAGATTTAGGGTTTTGTGCCGAGTTTTAGAATTGTTTTAAAACTGTTTACAATTGAAAACACTAAAGAAGGAAATGAAAAACAATAAGAGGAAGTGAAATAAAATGAAAATACTAAGGTTTTAAAACTTTTTTTAAAATCAGTAATAATTACTGTAATAAGATTTAATACCTAAGAAGTGATTAGTTTTTGTTGACTGAGGAAGATAAAAAAAAAAGCGGAATTTGTTTATCCCAAACTACAATATAAAAAGGAAAGGAATTTAAGGACAAATCAACAAATCGCTTGGTACCATATCCGCGCTTTCAGTGTCTATGCACATATCTGCGATTACGTCATCGATGATAGCATCTACACAAGAGAAAATTGTGATATACCGCCGGTGCTTTTGATTTCCCTGACGAGAAGTCTTTTAACTGAATATATGGATAATAAAATTTAAAAGGAACATTTTTTTACATTTAATGTCCTTGATTAGTTAAATTTGAAATTTCGTTCGTATGAAATAAATACGCGTCCGTTATTTTCTGACTGATTTAAATTTGGAAAAGAATAAATTAATGGGAAATTTGAAGTAATTGTAATTTACGTATATATATATATATATATATATATATATATATATATATATATATATTCTTTTTCATAATTAATTATTTTGGCTGTTTCTGAAACTGATTTGCTCCATTCAATAAACCCAAATAATTTTTTTATTTTTATTTTTTTCAGCGGTTCAGTCAGTTTTAATTTTTTTCTTTTCTTTCCTCCTTATTTCTCTTTAGTCTTTTTCATCTTGTTTTTTTTTTCTTTTTTGATTTTTTCCTTTTTAACTTTCTTCTTTTTCTCCTTTTACCCCCCCTTTTTTTTTTCTCTTTTTAAAAGAAACATTTTTAAAAAATACTTGTAAACAAATGTTTATATAAAAATAGTTAAAATACCTCCTACACATATTTTTAGTATTATGACATGTCAAAAAATTCTTAATTGACAATTGTGGAAAAATCTAAAGATATGAGAATATTGAATTTTAGGAAATGTTTCTGTGAATGAATAATTTATGATGAGCATGTTCGACTTTCTTTTTTTTTTTTTCTTTTAACGAATAATGAAATAATTTCTGTTCCAATGAGCTAATATTTTGTTATAGCAAACAAACAAACTACTGTGCTTCTCTTGTAGAAGGAAAAGCTTCGAGCATCTGAAATGTAGCAGCAGCAGAAGCAGCAGAGGCTGGAGCGACCTACTTTCACAATATGGCGCGCTAGAGATCAGGCGCTCTTGGGGACTACCTTTTTGTTTCTTCGGAAAAAAGAAACAAAACAACAATTTTCATTTCCAGTGTGGATGCACCAAACTTTAAATTTTGGATGTAGAAAAATCTTATATTTTCCCCACTCTGCATTTCAGACGGGTGAGTGGATGCGAGTGGGCGTTACGGGTCTGTAAGTTTTGTTTTTTTTTGTTTTGTTTTTTTTTAAAAAAAAAAAAAATAGGAAAGAAACGTAAAAGAATTGTTCGTGCGAACGGACTTCTCTCCGCTTTTTGAAAAGCTACCTTCAATTCATTATAAAATCATGGCAGCAATGCGAGATGCTGCAACAAGACAATTGGTTCTTGCGTTGATTATGGTCTTAGCAGCAGTTGCACTTTCAGGTAAGTTGATATTTTATTTACCTTTGAACCCCTCTTAATTTATTACTTGTAGCTGTTTTGTTCTCTTATTGTTTGTTTCGCTTTCAAATCCGTCACTAACTGTGCCTTCCCCTAGTCCGATCTAAACGTGTCGTCTGCCAGTTTATTTTCCGCAATTCTGTAGGAATTTTGTCATTGTCACCTTTTTGCTTTTTTATCTTTATTTCCTCCATTAGACTTGATAATTAAATAAGAAAGAGACTGTTAATTAAATTGTGGTATAATAGTTTTCTTTTCTTTAATAAGTTTTTACTCAACAGTTTATTTTTGTTCTTTCTTCAGAATCGTTCCATTCATTCTTTCGCAAAAAAAAGTTTCTAGTGTCAGGAGTTATTATTATCGCGATCTTTTTCTTAAAAATCTGTTATGCACCTAAAGAAATATGTATCATCTGAGAAGTTGGTTAGTTTGAATTAAAAGTATTTAGAAAAATAATTGCATTTTTTCTTTCTTTGGAAAAATATCGTGTTTTCATTAAAAAAAATAAATAAATAAAACACGACTGTGTTATTTACTGGGGTCTTAATCACATGATTTTGTGCTCCTTAATTCTGTTGCTTTACAAGAAAATGCAATTGTTACATACCTTTTAATTAATAAATTACCATCACTGTTATGAAATTGTTGTGGTCTGGAAATATATATTGATCAAAAGTCAAAACAAAAGTAAAGATTTTTTTTTTTTTTTTAGAAAGACTGCTAACATCAAAAATACAAATTTCAGATTCAAATGAAAGGAACAGTGGTCTGCTGTTCTTAAGCGACTCTTTCTTCAACTTGGTTCTTTTAATGAACTAAAAAAAATTAATTGGGTTTTATATTGTGAAAAACTTTTGACACTTATACTATAGTTCATCCTAATAGCTCACGAGAATTTTTTTTTTAACAAATTGTCATGTGATTTACTGTGACAGAAGTTACGATTGATCATAACAAATTTAAACCATACTAGCTTTAAAAATGACGTGACCATTGTCTTTGACTAGAGAGGTGCTTTTTTCTAGGTTTCGATTATCTGTGTCCTGCTAAAATTCAATCGCTTCCAGCACTTCTAACGATGTGAGTGTAGTAGCTGTTCACTACTAAATATTACACACACACATCCATAAATAATCACTTTTTTTTTGGGGGGGGGGGGGTTGTTTTTTGTAAAAACTTGTGGATTCAAACCGGATTTAATTGTAATTTTTACTTATTGATATTATGTTGCTGTCGTTATGCTATGAAAATAAATTTACTTCTTTGAAATTCTTTTAGTTTCGTTGCGTGGGGTAGAGGAAGAAATTTAATTGACTCTGTCCGTCACTAAAAAAAACAAAAAAAAACTATAAATAACCATTATGGTTAGTATTTAGTTTTTGTCATTTGCCTGCTTACCTCGAGGTTGAACGTTCGAATCAGGATACACGTACTTAATTTTTTTTTTATTTGTTGTATTTAGTGACAAGTTACGCACAGATTATGATAGTCGAACAAAATAAGTTACACTACTACTGGTACTCAATGTCTTCACTAATCGCTATTGTTGTTTACCTAAAAAAATTGTAGAAAATGTGTAGATTGTGAGAGAAAGAATTATGGTAAAAAAAAATATATTATTTTATTTATTAAAATAGAATTAAAACAATCGTGTACATTGGTTACATGGTTGCTAAAAAAAATTGAATGTACAAAGCAAAAAAGAAAAAATAATTAATGCTAATTGTGAGCAAGAGCTGAGTTTAAGCGACAGTCAAGAGATTTGAAATACGAGATCGATATTTTAAGAACAGTTCAGATAGCAAACGGTCAATAAGTAAAAATCTTTGATCATTACGTGAGGATTAAGTAGCCGAACTACTGTAACGATGGAAGCGCAGTCGTGAGACTAGAGTAAAAAGAAAGGAAAAGTCAATTTTTATTTTCGTGAAACATATATATATATAAACGCAAAAAGAAAGAATTTTAAGAAAACTGGTAAAATTATGGAAGTCCGTTAACTTAATATTCAATTTTTAACTGACTATAAAGATTGTGACATTGTGACAGCTGCTTTTGTGAGGAACTTGATGATATTCGTTGTGGTACTTTGTTACTGCAACAATTTTTTAAGGGTAGTTTATGCATTTCAAAAAACTCACAAGAAGATAGATGCTGAAAAATTCTCGGACCGATCCAGTTTACCCACACCACAAATATTGATCTTGGGAAGGGAATCTTTTTCGACACAACTCTCGTATTATTTGTATTTAACAAAGAATGTTGAGCTAAAAACAGGTGGGGGAGGGGGGGTTGAGTAGATATTTTTAGGCAAGCAATTTTTGTAATTACAATGTTCAGCCATAACATTATTTAATAATAATAATAATGAATGATTATCTCTGCTCAAAGTTTCGCAGGCTCTAAAACCCACTCATCAGGAGACAAAGGTATTTTTTATTTTTTATTTTTAGGATATTTTTAAAAAGAAACATGAATTATTGTTTCGCCAAAAAAAAAAACGTAACAGTCGACCATTGTATTTCTGGAGGATAACGCTTTTAAGGAAAGCAGTCATTGTCATTAAAGAGCTCAATATTAAGCGATAAAGCTTTTCTAATAGCAAACATTAACGTTGAACATTTTTGTGTATATAACGTTTTTTCAATTTGGTTTTAATTTAAATGACGTCAATCTCTTGGTTTATTTATTTAATTTATTTATTTTTTTGTTCTGTTGAGCTACAAAATGTCCTTTCATATCTGTTTGAGCTTCTGTTTGCAATCATTTCTTTAGCTTAACTCTAATATATGAGACTCAGAGAGTAATGACGAGAATTAGCCTGGTGTGGTAATGATTGAACTCGATCGTCACTAGCAACAGTTTGCAAACACCGCTCTTTGACAAGCGCCCTCATTAAGTATGTATGGGCGCGCGTGCCCACTGTGAACACGATGATCAAAAGATTAGAAGACGTCAGCTTAATCTTCAGAATCGGGGATGAGAAACTGCAGTTTACTTATTGTTTACCTGCGCATTAACAAACAGCGAATCATGAATGACAGCGCATAGTTTTTTTTGTTGTTTTTTTTTTTTGGCAAACCCCGTGTTTCACACCTGTCCGCCTCCATTTCTCTTTCTCTCTCTCTCTCTCTCTCTCTCTCTCTTTTTCTCTCTCTCTCTCTTTTTCTCTCTCTCTCTCTCTCTCTTTTTTCTCTCTCTCTCTCTCTCTCTCTTTTTTCTCTCTCTCATATATCCTATTCTGGGAACGAGGTGGTGCTGAAAAATATTCAACTCAACATTTGAACAAATTAATTTTTTTTTTTTTTTTTTTTTGTTGTTGTTGTCGGGCTGAGAACATTTCAGAACTTCGTATATTCTACTTACTACTTCTTACTTAAATTTTACTTCTTGATTTGTACCTACATCGACACATATCCCCGGATTTGAAAATCGATAAGCATCTTCTCATTTACTATCATTATTTTTAATGTATCAGTTTGCTTGTCAGCATTTATCGATCTATTTGATTGTGTGTCTGCCTCCGCTGTTTCGTGTTCAAACTTAGGTATGAAACCAGAATTTCCAAAGTTAATTTTCAAGGCAAACCTTCGCTCGCTCAACAGCTCGTAATCATCAGCACATTTAACATACTGGGAAAAAAAATATGCAATACCTATGGTATATGTCACATGATTTATTCGGAGAAAGGTGCGTGTCAAAGAAACCTGTGCGCTGCTATCTTCATGATAAACAAAGTCTTTCAACACGCAACCTACAATGATCTTAAAAGTAATATAGCATAAGCGAAATAGTCAACATGTCGATTATTACTTGATCGTGGATTTTACAAGTATTTGAATTTGAATGAACTTGCTATGATGATGGAATTGCTTTTATGTACAGTTTACTCTTTTTCTACACTTTACTTCAAACCTACCAATTATATCCGCTTAAAACAGTGTCAGGGTTTTCGTTGATTCTAGTCTGGAATGTTAACTAATTCTTTAACCCTTAACCATTTAAAAATTTTAAATTTTAAATTAAAATCCTTTAAAGTTTGTTTGTCCATAGAAATAGTTTTAAAGTAAAAAAAAAATGTTATTTAAAGTTAGAAAAAGAATATTTGTAAATATTTTATGCATATTTGTTTGATCAAGTTATTCATATCCACATCTAATCATTTGCCTTTAAAAAGGAAAACATTTGAACATTTGAGTTAGTTTTTAATCTTCTTTTCAAATTCAAGAAATAACTCTGGAAGAAAAAAAATTAAGTTTTGATAAAAGTCTGAAGGAGTGAAAATGAAAATTATTAGAGTGGTTAGTTTATGTGCGTTGTGGTGATCGGCTCGGAACGAGAAATCGGGGAGCCGAGTTCGAATTCCAGCTGTATTCATTGCATTCACTTACGCGCAAATACCCTTGGGAAAGGTATTAATCCGTCTATTCCTTCCAGTTATGGATTAAATAACAGGACAGATTGGGTTCTATAGCCTTGGTCGGCAACCAGTCTACTGCAAAAAGCAATGGCAACCTACTGCGGGATAATCTTCTGCCCAGTCAGTCATGTCTCTTTCGAGACATGATCGCCCAAGCGTGTATCACGTATGGCACTTAACTGACATATATAACCCAAAAATTTAGAATCTGCGACGAAAGAAGGGTTTCAAGAATTTTAGCAGCAGGTGAAATGAAATTGAAAACAAGTCTCGTGATTCAGATAATAAAAATTAAATACAATGACAGATACTCTCGCATCTTAAATAAAAACGGTTATGCCTGGTTATTTAGATTTTGATGACCCCTTTCACTCATTTTATACAATGTTATTCCTGTTTCCCCGTTTATTTGTTTATTCCAACCTTCTCCTCCCTACGTTTTTGTTAAGTCGTAAAGGAATTTCTCTTTCTACCTTTTTAATCAGGACTTTCAAGAGAAATTTTGAAATATATAATAAAATTTAGAATATGATTTATTAAAGAAAAATTGTCATTTTTTTATTCTAAAATAGCACAATAATAAACTTTTAAACGAATTTGTAAAAAAAATAAAATAAAATAAACCAACCAGAAAGCATACAAAAATTCAACCAAATTGTAAGTTTATTTACCGAATGTTAATTGTAGTAAAATGGAGAAAAAACAAACTGTTAAAAAAAAAAAAAGCTGTAACATTTGTTGTGTTGAGAGATAAAATGAAATTTTGAAAATTGAAGGCTGATGCTTTTTCTCTTTGCATTTGAATTTAATTTAAACTTTTAAAACGGAATACTTATTCGACTTGGTGCTGAATAGTGCAAAGAGTAAGAGTGTTTTCTTTGAATGCATTGCAGGTGTATGCAATCTGTGGCTGTAACGCATCACTAGTGTCGTCGTAATGTTGCTTTTTTGTTTTGTAACTGAGGCTGACCATGTTTATCAATTCAAATGAGAAAGAAAAAATTCACTCAGCTCAAACCAAACCAATAATAATAATCACCAAGAAGTGCAAATCGAAATCGCTGATCTCGACAGCAGTAGAAAATAAATGTCGTTATGTGGTTATAAATTTTAAAATTAAAATGTACAACCTGTCAAGACAAAGTATATTCACGCCCTCTGCTTGTCAAATACTTAGTTGTCTGTTGTCAACCCCCCACCCCAACAAACATTTTTTAGTTTACAATACTTCCCTTTCCGCGGAAAAGCATTCTTATATAGGTAGGTACCAACGACTTCATTGTCATCTTCAAGAAAAACTAATCAACAGATGAGATTTATTTTAATATTCAGTAAGAATAAAAGAAAGAAAAAAAAAACAGCAGGTATGAATTCATTGAGGCGAAGTTGAAGCCCACTCAGTAAAATAATCTGAAAATCTCATGACAACAGTCGTCGTATATTTGAGTTAAGATTTCCTACCAGGATTGCTGGCTATTACATGAGATCAAGTGACAGCAAATTTCTTGACTTCAGTGTACTGTTTTTAGTATTTTAATTGAAATTGTGTACATTTCTAGTCATACTCAGATTTTCTACTTTTAATTATTCATTTGTTCATAAAATAAAACAACTGTCACCGTTCAAGAATTGATTATAACAGATTTCAAAGTGCTCTCTTTAAAATAAAAAAAAAATATATATATATATATATTAAATTTGGCTGCTATTGCTGGAATGAAGTGACAACAGCAACAACACTCTTTCCAGTTTTCTGTTCATGAAGTAGTTTTTTATTAGTTTTAATTTAGATTTTAGTGAGCAGTCTTTTCCTTTCTCAACCGTTTTTCATATTTAAACCTATGTACTTTCCGTGGAGCCGAGTTCGAATTCCAGTTGAATCCATTGTATTCACTTACGCGCAAATACCTTTGGGAAAGGTATTAATCCGTCTATTCCTTCTAGTTATGGGTTAAATAGCAGGACAGATTGGGTTCTATAGCCTTGGTCGGCAACCAGTCTACCGCAGAAAGCAATGGCAACCTACTGCAGGATAATCTTCTGCCCAGTCAGTCATGTCTCTTTCATGATCGTCCAAGCGTGTATCACGTATGGCACTTAACTGACTGACTTTCTTTTACTCCCTATTTTTTTTTTTACTTTCATTTTTTTTTTTACTTTCATTTTTTTTTTTTTTTTTCATTTCATAATTTTGTATTCACTTTTTCTTCATCAAGTTTTTTCTTATGTCTTTCATCTTTTAACTGATTTAAAGAAAAAAGTATAATTACATACATCATAGATCTGACATATTTTGCCAGATACAATGGCTGGAAAGATGGGGACATGCTTTCAATCTGGGGGTGGGTAAGAATTTGCACACTAAAATTAGTTAACATAATTTTCACTGGAGAGTGATTAAATTGAGAGAGGATACAAGCCTGTGGAAGCAATGTAGAAATCTTCTTAAACTCTCTCAACTCACTGAATTTCTATTTTTCTACCAGATACCTCACTATTCATTCTTAATTTTTTTTTTTTTTTGTGGTAGGGAGTCTAGGCTCAGTTTCATGCTGTTAGGAATTTTTTTGAAGAAAAACACAGTTGTAAAAATTTATATATAAATAAAATATACCTGTAAAGACAAAAAAATTTTAAAAAGACAAAAGGGAAATTTTTCTATACCAACACATTTCATTCCTTGAACTTTATCATGGTAAATGCGGAAATTGTTTAACTTGTATTTATACACTGAGTAACAAGGTGATAAAAAATTACCAAATTTTAAATTTGAGAAGGCTCTAAAATATTCTTAAAGGTAAAAAATGAAAAATGTTAAGTGATGTAAGTAAAAAATAAAATGAATAAATAAAAGGGAGTAAATGCTGTTGGAATTGTTTTTAACCAAGCAAGTAATCTTTAAAAAAAATCTTTAATTTATTACTTAATGGGCATCTGAACTGCATTCTTATTTTATTGTAATCATCATTAAATTTCATTTATAAATAATTTCATGTCACATAATTTGCAAATTTCAACTTTGCTTTCCTATAGTAATTATTATTATTATTATCTATCATATATAAAACTTCTCACTGCCCCTAGATTCTATATTACAGTCTCAATAATCATTCATGCAATACATCCATTTATGCATACATACTCTTGATTTATCTATATACATATTATTACGATAAATTACTTTTAACACATCTCATTTGTTGTATCTGGAGCAAAATATTTCCCACATATTTAAGCCTGTTTCTATGCTGAGCCAATATTTGTGTTCATCCAATTTCTCTGATGCGTCTACTGTGTTTTCTTATCTACCACTTATCACCTACTATACAATAACATAGAACTGGTTGCTTGATATTATCAGACATAGCAATCCTCATTTATGGTAATAGTCATCTGCATTCCTATTTTCCCTTTCATTTTTATCGTTAGAAAATTTCACTGCATTGCATATTTTTGCATAAATTTGTTAAATCTATTTCTTTATACTTCCGTTCATAAGATTTTATCTCTATTATTATTCTTAAAGATTAATTAAGAATTTTTATATTTTAATTATATCTTTGCATGCTTTTTCTTTTCTGTTACATTTCATTTTTTAATGTTTTCTATGTGTGTGTGTATACATATATATATATATATATATATATATATATATATATATAGTCATCCGCAGACAGATCTGTTTCGCAGCTCATCAGTACGGTTAGACTCCAATTGCTTTAACCCAGGATTGAAACTCGACCGAATTGGTGTCAGTCGGCGATTCTACCTCTGGGATATGGGCGCTTGGTAGAAGAAGGCAGACTTTTTAGCGTGTATATTATCATTATACGCGCCCAATAGCCAGAGTGCTCTAATTCATTTTAATGAATGAGCGATGCATACATGCCAGAGTAGCTACTGTTTTTCAAAGTCTACCATTCTTCCAGAGTGCTCAATCAGGGTGTGAGAGTGTAATATATATATATATATATATATATATAATGACACACACTTGTATTGTCTACATTCCTCATTAGACCTCTTTGGATTTTCTTGTATATGCTCTTAAAAAAAAAACAAGCATAGACAAAGCAATGAGCACTGGATTCTGTTTTTCAGTTGTCATAGCAACCAATGCAAGGATTCTCAATTTTTTGTTCTTAAGAGAATAACTTCATACTTTCATGTTTGGTTTTCTATTAATTTCAGCAAGATTAATTACACCTTGCATTGAAATCGAATATTCTAATTTGCTTCCACCTATATATTTTTATCACTCTATTTTCATACAATCATTTGATATTCTGTGATTAATGCTCTTGATTTTTCTTTGTCTGCATTGTGATTTGACAAGGAGTTTTAATGTACAAAACATTATTGAAATCTTTAAATTGTTAGAATTTTATAGGCTTAGTCCATTCCTGGTGGTATTTGACATCATATCAATATTTTTATCAGTTCTTGCAGACTTAGATTCAGTGGAAATGGAGTAAGTAAAAAAAAAAAAAAATGATCAGGACTAAAATAGGAACTACTAGATAAGATATCCCTAGACATGGTCAGTAAAATGAAGAAAATTCACTGCAATAAATTGAGTTCAGTCCCAAATTTCAAGTTCAGCTCTTAAATATTTCATTCTGAGTTATTACCCATTATACCACCTGCACACTCAAGCTTACAGAAACTGAATTTTCTAAATGGTCACTCATCTTGGTACTGACCAGGCTTGACATTGGCTTTAATACAATCACTGAAGTTAAGCAGTGTTTCAACATGATATGGCCATAAGTGTATGTATGTATGTATGTATGTGTGTGTGTGTGTATATATATATATATATATATATATATATATATATATATTAAACAGTTATAGGCCAGATTTAAATTAGGTCAGTAACCAGTTGTATTAATGCTCAATACATGTTTGAAGGGAAATGAAGTATTAACATGCAGA
Organism: Ascarosepion bandense; assembly: GCA_037127315.1. Classification (NCBI taxonomy): domain Eukaryota; kingdom Metazoa; phylum Mollusca; class Cephalopoda; order Sepiida; family Sepiidae; genus Ascarosepion; species Ascarosepion bandense. The sequence goes on along the minus strand of JBBBDQ010000212.1, from coordinate 1,287,877 downwards.
GATTATACATATTTAAACTTATTTTCGTTATATAATCCTTGCATTTGCTCTGATAAAGTCCCTCAGAGGACAAAATGCATTGGCTAAATAAGTTTCTTTTTGTCTTTATTGATATTGTCCTTTTACAGATATACTCTATCTGAACTTTTACACACACACACACACATCTCTCTCTCTCTCTCTCTCTATCTATCTATATATATATATATATATAGTAAATAACTAACCTAGAGAGCCAACAAACCTACCAAGGTTTCACTAAATTGGATCTTCAGGGAAAGTTGGAGCCAACGTTTCCTGAAGATCCAATTTGGTGAAACCTTGGTAGGTTCATTGGCTCTCTAGGTTAGTTATTTACTTTGTTTGCTCTACTTGCGTATTGAGCGCTTTTTGTTTTAGGTTACTCGTCTCAGGTTTTTACTTTGGGCTGCGTACTTTGACTGATGTTCAAGTGCTCAGCTCGTTCTTTTTTTTTTTATCACCATTTTTTTCCTTCCGTGTATGTGCTGAGAGGGTTTTCGAAATGAGTATAACGATAAGTTTACACACACACACACACACACATATATATATATATATATATATATATATATATAAAATCATGCCATCTAGGTTGGCAGGGCTTACTCCGAATAAAACGGATCAGCAGCTACATTTTCCTTTTGTGGCACAATATGCACCTAATTCAACAAAATTATGATGGTTACTCTGATTATTATGTATAAAATACAAAATATTTTTTTTTTTTGTAGATTTACTACATAAGTCACAATCTGTCTACACTTAGTAATTAATGATGACAAATTCCTGCTTTACGTGTTATGCTTCAGTAATGAATTAAGTTCTTCCAATGATTGGCGTGTGTATACACCGCTTATATATAACACACTAAAATTTCCCCTCACTCATTCCATGCACCTATGGCTTAGGGAGTAGAGTCTCTGACCGATACCAAATTGGTGGAATTTTGTTCACAGCTAGAAGCAAGTGGTTATCTACCATACTGATGAGCTGTGATACAGCAAAACAGGATTGCATGTGGATGACTAATGTATATATATATATATATAGAAAGAGAGAGAGAGAGAGAGATGACCCCCTTTCATTGTCTATTAGTTACAAACATCAGAACATGCTTTCAACCTATCTATTTGATTGAAGTAGAGATGTTCTACCTGGTTAATGGCCCTCCAGGATGTAGGCTTTTATACTTGAGTGAACTTATATATAAGGAGAGAGAGAATGAATTTTTCTTATTTATATTTCCGTCTAATAAATTTTATAAAAGGGAAAAAAACAAACTAATTAACTAAATTATTTCTACCCAAAATTCAATATAAAGATACTTGGTCATTCACATTTCATACCATCAAAATTATTGATAGAGATATGTATAATATATATATATAAGAACAGATAAATTTGCCCACGCACATAGTTATTAATAAGTTTTATTGCCTAATGATGAAAATTTCAACTGTCCTTTCTGATTGTCATTATGTTTCTTTAAAATGTTCTTGCTATTCATATATTCTTTTCAATGTATTCATAGCATCTGCCAGTAGAAACATATCACTGTCACTTAGTTAGTTCTTTATCTGGAAGGAAATTGTCCAAGATTTACAACCCTATAGGAGATTAAACATTATACTACACTTTTCTCTATTTCTAACAATGTTTTCTTGTCTTAATAATTTGCTGAGTAAAGGATGTCTTCCAAGAAATCATCCAATGCACTTTTGAATTTCTGCATTACCTTTTCCATTATCTGTTATACTATTTGATTAAATATGTCTACCTGGTTGATTTTGGTGTCTCCAATGCATTGATTTTGGTGTCTCCAATGCATTGATTTTGGTGTCTCCAATGCATTGATTTTGGTGTCTCCAATGCATTGATTTTGGTGTCTCCAATGCATTGATTTTGGTGTCTCCAATACATAGCTCATATCTTAGTCTTTCATTTTACTACAACCATACATTGTCTTCTTACAGTAAATAGTCTTTTCTTTTTGATTTCCATTGCTATCTTGTCTAATAGATTTTTTATTTTCCTTTTACAGTTGTTCATCAAACCAGTGTCGTGTATAATTTAAGATTATGTCTGCCAACAATAAATCCTAGCAGGATGTTGTTCACTTAGAATTATCTAGCTGTTTAGGTTGAATAAATCTGGTGAGAAAACACGTGCTTGTCTAACTCCTCTCATATTTCAAGTAAAACTTTGTGTTATACCTTACTAAGTGCTTTTGTGTGACCTATGAAAGATATAGATCTTTTTTTTTCTATCTTGCTGTTAGGTTGTTTAATTTATTTCAAAAATTCCTTAAATCTTTAGATAGTACCTTGTGTGTTGTGAATTATTATTTTTTTAACTTTCCAAATATAAATTAATATTCTGAACTTTTTTTGTGTTACCAAGATAAAACCAATTGTCAGTAGTGACAAAAGCTATAAAAAGAGCATACTTTGAGAGTATATTCACCTGTTTTGAACTTCAATGCAAATAGATTACAGATATAGCATAAAACCATCTTTGTATAATAGCTAAACATTTTATTTTAATGAAATATGCTTCAAACAAATTAAATTAAAGTAATAATTAAAGTAGAGGTGAAATTTATGGAACCCTTTTGTAATTTGTATTCTTACAACTACTCATACAGGTTTAAACATGTAAATTATTTTGCATTTAAACAGTGTTTGACTTTGCTAACTGAAAGGAAATATGATTCCAACAAGAAAATTGTCTATTGAAATAATGGCAACAACAATTGTACAATTCTTTCAAGAAAATACAACATTGTATCTGACAAAAGATGTTAGTCACTCTATCAGGTGTCTGTAAAATTTTGTACATGTATAAATAAAATATGATGGTTGAAAAAGATCACAAATTTTTTGCAGAAGATCACAAATTTTTTCAATATAAAGCATTATACTTGTTTATATTTCTGAGATAGTATTGTAATTATTTACATTATTCAAACTGTTGTCCTCATTAGTGGTCAAAGTAAAGGGTTTGGTCTGAAATTTCAATTACCTGAAGAAGGTCAGAGTACAAAACAGCTGAAACATCATGAATATGGGAATAAAGATGGACAACAGTTTGAATAATGTAAATAAAGTAATATACCTTGAAAATAGAAAATGCACAAAAAATAGAGCAGAAATGGGGAGTCTGTGTTTGCCACAAACTTTTAAAAAATAGGCCGAAGGAAATGGAATTTGCATTTTAAAAAGTGCCACACAAAAACAATCATTTGACACCTAAACAGAAGAAAACAAGGTTACAAAGAAGTGATCATGGAGTAAAGCTTATTGAATGAAATTGACATTCAGGTATGAATCAGCATTGATCAAAGTAGTAACATTGGAACTTTAGTTTGGTACCATTTTAATGAAACCTATGAAGATGATTGCCTGAAGAAAACAAGTAAATTTACCCATTCATTTAGGATATGGGGTTATGTCAAGTAAAGGAGTTGGGGAGATAACAATCATCACTTTAATAATGAATATCGCCTGGTTCACACTCCACCCACGTCTATTGAACAGGTTAAGAGGCTCATCCCTTGTTCCCTGTTTAGGATGTGGTTTCCGGCTTTCTCTTTTCCAATCTTTCCACTATTATGTAGCCCCCTGCACATCAGTGGCGTTACCGCCTTGCTCGGGGTGATACGATTAAAAAAAAAAATACACAAGTATAATGAAGTTTGAGAGATATTTCTCATTCTATTAAATGAAAATAGATTCACTGTTTTTTGTTTACATCTAACCACAGAGCAAAGTGTGTTAAATTTTTCATCTGGAAAGAAACATCAAAATGACAGGACTAGTTAATAAACCAGATCTCAATCTGATGGAAAATTTATGATGGTAAAATAGTCCATGATAAGGTTGTCTTGCGAAACTGGTCTTTAAACATTTATTTAACAAAGTTGGAAGCAGCTTAATGTAGAATATTGTTTTCCTTGGTGAAGTTCATGCCTCAAATAATTCTGGATACCAAACAAAGGAGGACCAACAAAGTACTAATTGTGAATTTTTTTATATATAATTCTTTACATAAATAAAACAAATCTGAATACACATTGTAATATCATAAGATGCATTCCCAAAGCTAAGAAAAGTCATAAGAAACAGGAAAATTGTTATGAATGCTTGACAACACTCCTCACAAATGAAAAGAAAACTAAAGCTAACAAATTTGGCTTTACAGAAGGATGATGAGAATAATATGGATGGTGTGCCTAAGTAGTGAAAGAGTCTTATAAAAAGAAACTTGGACTCAAAATCAGAATGAAGGCGCTGAAATGATGAGGAAGGCTTGGAAAACTTAACACCCACTGGATATATCAAGGCAAAAGTGACTGCACATGAATGAATAGGGTAACAGTAGATGGGGAGGGTTAGCAAAGAGATAAATGTTGCTAAAAGTGACAAGGAATAGAAGGTTGTGGAGAGCCATGATCATCCAGTCTGAAGAAAGATGGTAAAAAATTTTTCCTGGATTTAACCAAGAAAATATATACCTTTTAAATTTAATTCCTTTATCTTTATGATTTAAAAAAAAAAATCTCGACATTTCAGCTTTATGATATGTGTAACAAAAGCCAATACAATTCAAAAGTGAATACAATCGAATTCCAGTTGAATCCATTGTATTCACTTACGCGCAAATACCCTTGGGAAAGGTATTAATCCGTCTCTTCCTTCCAGTTATGGGTTAAATAGCAGGACAGATTGGGTTCTCTAGCCTTGGTTGGCAACCAGTCTACCGCAGAAACCAATGGCAAACTACTGCGGGATAATCTTCTGCTCAGTCAGTCATGTCTCTTTCGAGACATGATCGCCCAAGCGTGTTTCACGTATGGTACTTAACTGACTGAACAAAAGCCAGGTGAATCTTTCACTAACTGTATATAATTGTTTTTTTTATATTTCAATGAGCAAGGAATTTTTAGTGAGTTTTTATTCAGATTTTTTTTTTTTTCAGTGTTAACTATTTTTTTTTTATATAATAGATTGAGTGCAGAAACTCTGTAGTTTTCCAAGCACTTTAGGTTTGGACTTTAGCCATTTTAGTGAGAGGAAAATCTTTGATAATTTTAACCTGCCCCTCTTGAAAACTGTTAAATTATTAGCCAATAGCACTTTGGATAATAATCACTATCGACAAAAATTAAAAAACTCACAAAATATTCCTTGTCTGTCATATTCAATGAAACATCTATGTACACACACACACACACACACACATATATATATATATATATACTAATGTATACTCAGTTATAATCCAAGGAAAGGAACAGTATGGTTAAATAAAGAAAACAAAAAAATAGCTTTCCTCATATTGTCTTTACTTAACCATTATATATATAAAATGAAAAAAACAGTTTTAAGGTATTCTATACTTATAGACAAACATGTCCAGTATCCTGCATCAAACATATGTAAACCTAAAATGGACACAAGTCAACGCTGTGTCACAACAACTTGTTTCATGCTTGAATGCAATCTTCTTGAAAATTGCATGAAACATACTGAAGACTCTTGGTATTGACCTCAATGTCCACTCTTTATTTATTTATATCCATATAATTAATATAAGTTTGTCACTTAGGTGTGTATGTGTGTGTATATATATATATATATATATATATATATATATATATATAGTGATTTAGTTGCTTAGTCAAAGACGTTTTTAACTGTAATTTGCCAAAGATTTTCAAATATTCAGTTAAGTACTATATGGGATACATGCTTGGCTATCATATCTCAAGAGACAAGACTCCAAATAATAGTGTTTAATCTGTGCAATTTCTCATTTTTATTTGTAGTTCAGGATCTATATCTAATCATGCCAAACAGTTTTGTTATACATCTGTGATGTTTCTATTGGAGACATCTTACATAACTAACTTATAATTATTTTTGTTAGCTATTTTTTTTATTCAGTACTTCAATTTACTTCCAAAACTAGCTTAAGTTTTGGAAAAAATTGTTAAATTATTCTAATTTATCTAAAAACCTTTTAGATAAAGGTGGAACCAATGTATTAAGTTATTTCTAGGTTGTGTCTTGTCTATAGAATAGAAACGATTAGTTGCTGTTTGATTTGTCCAGATGCACTAACTTGTTGATGGTAAAAATCAACATTTAGGCAAGTGTCCATAACCTATTAATTCAACCTATTAACAATATAAACACTAGAATCCTGTTAGACATTCCTGTGCTTTACAAATACATTTTTTATACCTCATTCCTATGGCATAAATATTTTGTTTAGATCTAAATTCTTTTAAGTTGAACAGCTTCAATTTGCATCATGGAAATTTATCCAAGAAGTACAGGTTTTAGTTATACCATACATTTCTATGATTGGCTGTAGAAATTTCTTTAAGTCTTTTATGACATTACAAAACAAGCATTTTGTCACTTCAACTATTTCATGAAAAACAAAAATACCTTTTGACTTTTTTTTTTATATTAAAAAAAAAAAAATAATGTAAACTTAACTTTTGGATATAAGTGTTTGCATTTTTTGTTTTGTCTTTTGCTTTCAGAATATTCTCAGGATCTCTGCAGATTCCTTTTTCTTATGAAGTCCCATAGTCAGTCAGTTAAAGTGCCATACGTGATACACGCTTGGGTGATCATGTCTCGAAAGAGACATGACTGACTGGGCAGAAGATTATCCCGCAGTAGGTTGCCATTGCTTTCTGCGGTAGACTGGTTGCCGACCAAGGCTATAGAACCCAATCTGTCCTGCTATTTGAATCATAGCTAGAGGGGAAAGAAATGTATTATATTATTATGTAGTAATTAGTGGGGGATCGGTTTCCTATTGTTATGAAGTAATAAACTGATCCCCCACTTTATGACCACTAGAAGCCTTAATCATTATTCCAACTATTATATTCAGTCAGTCAGTTAAAGTGCCATACGTGATACACGCTTGGGCGATCATGTCTCGAAAGAGACATGACTGACTGGGCAGAAGATTATCCCGCAGTAGGTTGCCATTGCTTTCTGCGGTAGACTGGTTGCCGACCAAGGCTATAGAACCCAATCTGTCCTGCTATTTAACCCATAACTGGAAGGAAGAGACGGATTAATACCTTTCCCAAGGGTATTTGCGCGTATGTGAATACAATAGATTCAACCGGAATTCGAACTCGGCTTCTCGTTCCGAGCCGATATCCACTGTACCACAACGCACATCAAAGTCCCATAACTCCTCATTAAAAAACATTGGTGGTTCTCTGTATCCATTTTCAGCAGTTTTGAATTTAGAGGAGGAGGAGGAGGAGGAGTTGTTGTTGTTGTTGTTGTTGTTGTTTCTTCTTCTTCTTCTCTCACAGATGAAGGAAGAAGTAAAGGATTCAAGACATTCCCAAGGGTATTCGATCAAAACAATCATAAGAACAGAGTAGACCAAGAGCTAGAATGATAATTATGTGATATAAATATAGAAATATGACTATAAAATATTTATATATCTGATTAATTTCCTATTTGATAGATTAATTAGCCAGTTAATTCATTTGGTTGTTTTATAATGTTTATTATGGAGAAATATGCCATAATGAAATGTATATAAGTAAGTTCCATATATATTCCTGTAGGATCACTCAAGGTCAACAATAACTGTCATCAATACACCAATAGTCACCAACACACACAAGCCTTTGGAGTAGATCACTACACCACTTAACTCTTACCAGTTTATATAAGTGTCTGAGATGCCCTACCATTGGTCAAAAAATAATTTGGGTACTGGTATAGTATGTGGCCTGCTTTAAAAAGCATATTATAAGAAAGTATAACTGTCTGGTAAGAGTTAGGGAAAATAATTAATTTCAATAAATATCCGAATACTTATATCTATAAATATGCTCTTAAGGTAGACCACATACTATACCAGAACCGAAGTGGTAGGCCATATACTATATCAGCACCATAAATTGTATACCTTTATAATTTCTTTATTAAAAAAACTTGAGACACATCTCAGATTTTCACTTTGTAGAGAATGCACACAACACATGAATGCTTTGTTTGACAAGAGTGACTTTCATCAAATGGTATTTAATGGTATTTTCAGAAAATATATTATGAAATTTAAATTTATTTATATAAGTTTCAATTGGTTTATTCTCTGGCCTTCTTCATGTGAAATTTTGAACAGTTTTTTTTAATTGTGTTCTATTCTATATTATATTTAGCCATATCTTAGATGTCAGTCAGTTAATTGTCATGTATGATACATGCTTGGGCAATCTTGTGACTTTTAATCCATGACAAAGCAGAAGATTTTCCCACAGTAGGTTGCAATTTTTTTTTTTTTGTGGTAGACTGGTTGCCAATCAAACTAATCTGTCCTGTTATTCAACTCATAGCTGGAGGGAGAAAAGATGGATTAATGCCCTTACCTATGTAATTTGTGCAAAAGAGAATGAAACAAATTTGACTGAAGTTTGATAGATAATGAAGCAATGTGAAAAACACACCTAAGATAAAGATAACTTCTGAAATTCGTTAAACTGAAACTAATCATCACAAAAGAAAGGTACCAGGGATGAAAGCTCATTATAAAGATCCAGAATCTTATTTAGAGAAACCTCTCCCTAATTGAACATGTTTTCAAGGGTGTTGCCATACTCACCATGCTTAATCAATTGCAGGTTGGTGAGGATATTTCACACATAGTTGGGGGTTTTGAACTGAGTTGTCCTTCTCTTAGGCCTGTTGCCACCCAGGGCTCCAGGGGCCCACTCAGTCCTGCATTTACCCATAGCTGGGGGGTAAAAAGGCATGTGTTTATACCTTTTCCAAGAGTATTTCCATGTAAATGAATATAACAAACCCAACTAGAATTTCAACTCAGCTCTTAAATTCCTCAATCTAAACCACTATTCATTACTCCACCATGCATCACAAAGTTTCAAGTAAAAAAAAAAAATAAACTAATTTTTCTTAACTGCTAATAAGATATTGCAAGACAACCTAATATATTAGGTTACAAACAGGGGTAAATGATAGTAAAGAAATCATTGACAAACTTAAATGATAACTGGCAGACTGTTGCAGTAATATCAGAAGTCCCAACACAGTCTCACATCAGTGACATTTTTAACCAGCTGTATATAAGATGTGATGATTCATTTCTGATAAGTTCAGAATGTTTTGGCTCTGTAATACTCAGGTGGGAAAAGAAAATTGTTAGACTTTGGGGAAGGTGTATACCCAGTAATAGACTTTTAAGAATAATTGCTAAGTAACAATAACAGTATTAAAAATGTTGATGTTTTTGTTTTCTTTTTTAGCACATATGATATAGAACTAAAATTTCATGTTTTCTATTGACATTACTTTCATCAACTTATATTTTCACCATTGCCATCTGACGTTATCTAAATGTCAAGATCTGATGCACAGATGTTTTCTGCATTTCTAATAAATGTTTTCCTATTTTCTTTTTAAAATGACATGTTTCTTTAAGATTTAGGCAATCAAATCTCCACAACTTTCTTTTCTTACCTGTGAATTATCATGAAATCTTGCAAAAGATAACAGCAGTTTCAAATTGTCTTCTCCAAAGTTAAAAAATCTGAATAACCTTTCTCCTAGATTGGTGCTACCTAAGCTAAAAAGCCCAGTTTACCCTGCTATTTTAGACTTTAGCTGAGTGAGAAAAGAAATAGATTGATGTCTTTCCCAAGGAAAACAGACCACCCATGAATATGAACACACTTCATTAATTCTAGTTTTGTGTCAATAACCATAACATTACCTACAGTTTCTTCTTCCATATTCCTTCAGCACATAGATAATTATGGCTCTCCACAATTTCCTGTCCTTTTTAGCTTTTTTGCTGTCTCTCCTAATCCTTGTTTTGACAACCATTTACACAATCTCATGAGATGAATTATGTAATGCTTTCCTCTGCCATTCTTGCCTTCATTATGTCCTCTGTGTGTCAAATTTTCTAAGCCTTCTTTCCTTATTATGTGCCCTAAAACATTCAACTATCTCTTTCTATTAGTAGTGTCCCTTTTTATTTTATTTTCTCCTAAAACTGTTGCTCAAATGTTCAAACCATGGTATCCTCAACATCCACACTTCTGTTGCCTTAAGTCTCTTTATCTGTGATATTTCTTTTTTACTTATATTGCTTTTCACTTATATTTATTGCATATACATTCAATATTACAGTCCTATGAACTTTGGTTAGATATAAATTCAGGTAATCTACAGCATCTGGCAAAACATTTTTTTTATTGTGGTAGGGAGGGTCTTATGTATCATCAGATATGGAATTCTAATACTACACATTTGATCATTTCATTACATAAAAAGTCAAATCAAGTGCAACTATGACTACTGCATATCATTATTTTTATTTTGTTGAAGATTTTTCTTTGTCTGTCAAGTCTTTTATCAAAACTTCTGAAAAAATCTAAAACCCAAAACATGTCTACTCTGCATTTTTTCTTTATTTTTTTTTAAAACTAATAAAAATTTCGCCTGTAATAATAGCCTGTCTTTATTCAATTTCAGTCACCGTTGAACATATAAATGATAATATTTGATTGGTTGATCTTGTTTAGTGGCATATCAACTTCTATGAGCTATTTTATGCCAAAATCTAAATATTTTGAATGCAATTGTATGTTTTCAACTTCAGATAAAATGTATTGTTGGTAATTTCACTATAAATATGTATTGTTGGTAATTTTATTTTATATAAAAATGTATTGCAGGTATTTTTATTAAAAAAAATCTTTTTTTTATATACTTTCGCCATTTTTTTTGTTTGGTGGGGTTCACTATATACCCACAGCTGGACATTAACAGGTGCTACCACCCCAGGTCAGGGTGAATGGAATTTATCATCATACCCAGGACTATAAACTATAAGACTATTTATAATCTCAATTTACTAGTCAGCATGAATATTTACAAAGTTCACTGCAGAGATATTACCATTCTCTAACAACTTTTCTGTCTACGATACCTGTACTAACATTTTAAGAACTGAAAAATTCCAAAACATCTCTGGTCCAAAAGATTTTAAACAAGAGATTATATACCTGTGGTTCTGAATCTATCCTAAAACTGGTGAACTAACATCCACCTTCTTTTATATATGCATTTCTGTTCCAATTTCTTTTTAGATACTTTGATATCTAATCTAAATCTAAACTTATTTATAAATGGAACTTTGTCTTTGTGTGTGTCCATTACCTATAGACTCAGAAATGGCTGAACCAATTTTCTTGAAAATTTATACAGTTGTACTATAAGCGTCTGCGAGTGTTCTTAGCTAGGTTTTGTGTTGAGGTACTCCTGATAAATACTGAAAATCGATAACCGAAAAAATTGGGTTATAGAAGGAGTGGTCTGATTTTAATCAAATTTGATACACTCATAGACAAAAACATACGAAACGATATTCAGAAGTTTCAAAGTTGCAGTTCTTACAATAGTGCAGAAAATCAATTATATATATATAAAAGGCAAGATCAAAATCAGTTTTTCAGCCCTTTTATTTTAGTTTTTGCTTCGGGTTTGGCTCTAAGTAAGTATAATTGTAGTTCTTAGTCTCAGCCATGATACCATTTACTCAGAGGACTTATTTAGCTGTCAAAATTCAGTTTACGACAAAAAAAACTTATTTGATATCAATACCAGGAAATCAAAATTTTACTTACATCCATTCATTTTTCTTTCAGTCTACGGTTTTGCTTTAACTGGAAACAGCTATTGCTTTTTAGTCTTTCGTGCCAACGTCCAAAGAGTCTGAGCTCCAGGACTATGGATTAGTTTTAAAGCTTTCATTACACCCGAGCAATGCCGGGCTATACTGCTAGTACATTATACTTATGAGATTTACCAAAAACAAATTTGAATCACTATTTTTCCAAACATATCTTTCCAAAGAGGATATTATCAGGTCAATATACAAATCTGCTTATAATTGCTGCATGGATATATAAGAAATTAACACTCAGGAAATATTATGGAAAAAAAAAAAAAAAAAAAAACGATGTGCAACAATAGAATGCTAAAAGAAAAACAGTATTTATATTTTTTATATGCATTCCTTTCATACAAGGGTATTCCACACCAAAATGTTCTTCCTAAAAACTGCTACACCCCATGCCTGAATACAACAAACTCTTCAAGTTTAGGGTCAATCATCATCCATCTGCCATATCCTTGTAATCTTCACTTCCTACTTGCATTCCTGTCAAACACTTTTACCTTTAGGACTTCTTTGTTTTGTGTTAAGTGAACAAAAAAAACATTGATATCTTCTGTTTTATGAAAGAGTAGTGAAAAGTTCTGAGCCTGACAAATTTCTCAAAATCTTACCAAAAATAATCAGTTTGATTAATTTATTAATTTTTTTTATTTTATTCATTTCTTGGACTATGAACTTTTCAGCATAATATAAATATCTATAATTTTTAAAGTATTCATTTATTTTTATTCTTTAATTCAGTATATTTTTATTACTTCAAATGTTGTTTTTAGAGGTTTTCTATATTTGAGCAGAACCTCTGTTCATTTTAAATAGTATTTTTTTTTTGTCTCCCAGCCTGTGCACTTAAAATTTATTTTAGCATTCTATTGTTGCACATAATTTTTTTTTATTCATATTTTCTGGGTGTTAATTTCTTATATATTAATGTATCAAATGTCTTCAGATTTATGCATTGACCTGATATCATCATTTTTGAAAATATTTTTGGAAAAATATTGATTCAAAGTTGTTTTTGCTAAATAAAGTATATCAAAATACCTAAGAAGAAATTGGAACAGAAATATATAAACGACCGTGGACGATAGCTCACTAGTTTTAGGCCAGATTTCAGGAGCACAGGTACATAATTTCTTGTTTGAAATGCTTTGAATCAGATGCTTTTTGGAATTCTTAAGTACAAACTTGTGGATGAAAATAAATGGAATGTCTATAGGCATTCACTAAAAATTACATATGCATTAATAAAATATGTATTTCATACTGGAAGCATATAGTAAATATTTAATGATTCTTTGAATAAAAGAAAACTAAGCAACTGTGAATTATTCAAATATTTCTTCAAATTTGTATCTGCATCTTTCTCTGGCCTTTCTCTAAACAAATAAAGGTACTAGTTCAAATAATTCATGGGGTAAAAACTAATTTTAGAATTCTTTAGAATGATCTGAATTGTTTTTTTAACAAGAATTCATACTTGTACTACTATACTAAAATTTGAAAACATACCATATCTATCAACAAAATATAATAAAGTAAATTCAAACTCACTAAATGTTGTAGAGTGGCTGACACCCATGCAGTACTCTCAATGATGAAATGGCCCATTGTCTGAAATGGTCTATTTAAGTAAAGTATAGTAGCATTCAAGGTGTAATTTTCAAATGTCATTTGAGTAATATTCAGACTGATTACTTTTTCAGCTTTTGTAATCTAAACCCCTCCTCTCTTTGTTGTAAGTTCTGTCTCGTCTGTTAATGTAACTATTGTACTATTCTGTGTACATCTGTTTAGCACCAGATATTGTGCTGAATAATACCCTAGCAGACTTTCTTTGTGTATCATATTCACCTCGGCGATAGTTAGAATTTAAGTCAAGCCATGAAAATGATACAAAATTGTCTTGTAATTTAAATTCCAGATTTGTTCTCAATTTATTCATTTAACAGTTAATTTGTGCATATATTTTAATTATTTTTGTAAAATGACTAATTATTATATCACTATTGTTAAGAGTTCCCAAAAATCTATCACTTAAAAATATTTTATGACTTAAATCTTAACAGTTAACTTTCTCCTTTCAATTCTGCTACATCATAAGATAAATAAGAACATATCTTTAAAACCTAATCCTTCTCAAGCATCTCTTCCCCAGTGTTTGTTCACCCATTATTATTCTATTTACATTGATGCCTATATAAGATGTAGCTTATCATTCACCATTCTTTAGAGCTGATAGCATGATCACATCTGTTTGACATCAAACTCATCAGACCATGTAACCTAGTGTCTGCCAAACACTTCTACTAATTCCTTAGCTTGGGAAATGTTTGCTTTTTCCAAGTGCATAATAATGTATTATTTATATTAAAGCAAATGAACCAATTCATTTTCCTGGTCTGTTCTGGTTTTATTTACTGTGAATAAGTTATTTATTTTTAACTATTTTTTTAAACCAAATAACATTTTTATTTTATTTCTCAGAAATTAGTAAAATTCAAGAGGCTTATAAGAGGACTGAAATTATAAATTGTATAAAACTATTAACCTCTCTCACATATTTTGTTTCTCTCACTTGACACATTCATATGTACACTAATAGAAAATAACACTGTACCACCTTGAATATGTTTCAATTTACTCAAGATTAAACAAGTAATAAAATAGTTACAATAAATGATCACATATACAATTAATTACATGCTCAAGTTCCAAAATAAAGTCTTTATCAAAACTACTCAAACCTCATATTAATGCATTGTATATCCTTTTCATGTATTAAAACTTGTCTGTACTCTTGCACATACACACAATCATACAAATGGCAAATTTTATATTACAATACATTTTTCATGCCTATTGCAACTGTTCAATCATACATTATCATTGTTTAATGCCTATTTCTAGGCTAGCATGAGTTGGATGTGGTTTTCTTGATGTCTTTGTAATTGAACCATCATGAAATATTGGAGTGAGTTTTACAGCTGTATGCTCTTACTTAACACCAACCAGTTTAGGAGACTGGAAAATCAGTGTTTTTTGCAAGACACCATCTCTAGGAAGATTATTTACTAAGGTTAAAGAGTTTAGCTATTCTATTCTACACAGTAAGTGTAGAGGTTTTTATATTAGAGATTTTCTTCTTTAACCCTAAGTTGCTATCCTAAACTAAAGTCTCTTACCCAGTGTAAGTTTCTTTTGCTCTTAAATGACTCCAGTTTGGGAGATTAACTATCTGCCCATAGCTGGGACCACTAACAGGTGCTAACACCCTGGGACAAGGTAGACCTGGGAAACCACAGCAATCAAGAGTTGGTTCCACGCTCCTCTAAGCCTTCAATCTCTCAATTGCTGCTGTATATAGTTTATCATCATACCCAGGACCAGTGGAAGTTATAGGTGAGCTAACTGAATAAGTCAAACTTTTTTCTCATCAGATCCTGTACATATTCAATAGATGTCAAATTTGACAATCATGCTGGTTAAGAATTTTATCAAACATTGAGTTTTTGTAGCATCATGTGGGTGGACATAATCTTGCTGGAATGACGTATTGCCTTCCTTTTGTTTTTTTTTGTATTTTTCTTTATCATTTCACCTCAAGCAAGGTAGTTTTACTGCCACTGGTGTGCAGGGGGTTCAGTTAAGTGCCATACATGATACACACTTTGGGCAATCATGTCTCGAAAGAGACATGACTGACTAGGCAGAAGATTATCCCGCAGTAGGTTGCCATTGCTTTCTGCAGTAGAATGGTTGCCAGCCAAGCCCATAGAACCCAATTTGTTCTATTATTTAACCCATAAATGGAGGGAAGAGATGGATTAATACCCTTTTCCAAGGGTAACTGTGTGTAAGTGAATGCAAGGAATTCAACTGGAATTCGAACTTGGCACCCCGAATTGTCGTTCCGAGTCAATATCCACTGCACCACAATGCACATCCTAAAAGGTACATGCCTGAAAAGTAATGAGAAAGAGAAATAAGTTATAGGGGGTGTCAGAGAATGGGTAAGGGAAGGATGAGAATACTGGTGTGATGAGAGTAGCGTGGGCGGAGAAAAGAACATGAGTCAGAGAGATGACAATTGCAAGGAAGGTAAAAGAATAACTTGAACAATGTTCTGAACATAGATGGCACTGTTCAACCTCCTTTGCGACCAAGGCAATAAAGTCACTAAGATGCAAGAAGTTACTGAGTGTGAGAGAATATGAAAAAAATAAAACATTATTAAGGAGTGACAATGAAAAATAAATAGGAATTAATAAGACAGAAGATAACGATTGACATTTAAATTTCTGAAGATCAAACTTGACTGAAAAGCTGAAAGCGTTCCACAAGTGAGAAATGCAAGAAAAGTAACTGTTAGCATAGAACTTATGGTTACATCTAACCATTTCAACTCATAAAGTCTAGATACCAAATAGAAAATCTCATCAGAACGGTTACCATGAAAATGTTTACAGAAATGGTGGAGGGAAATTACATTATGGCCATAGGGAAAGTGATTGAAGCCAAAACACCAGGCCAGAACCAATAACATCTCAGATTCTTTTATTTTATCAAAAATCTCTAAATACATAGCAGAATTACTAGACTATATCTGAATGGCAGAGGTTGGGTAAATATACTCTGAAAGATTTCATTCACTAGATTGACATCACACATAAAAATGACCATCACTTATGAAAATGGAAAAACTGCTCTCATCATTGAACAGTATAGAGTTCCATTTTTTATTCATTAGGTGACCCTCTTGCAACACCACCGGAGATGACATGCATATTGGTCTTTTGGCATAAACAGAAGCCTAGCCAGAAGCACACATACCTGTGTTCTGCAAGTAAATGGCTCCCAACAGTCATTGTTGATACTCCTAGGCCCACCTTTGTTTTGATATATGCTGTGGAAGCAAAGCATCTACAACTGTTGCTCTTAGAATGTAATTGGTGAGTGTTTACTTAAGTTGAATGTCTAGGATCTGGTCTACTGTTGCATAAATTTTCATTTCAGCATTCTTACAATTTAACCACTGTTGCCAACATCAAAACACTACTGATTTATTATGTCCAGCATGCACTTCACTTCACTAAAATGGATCATCCAAAACCTTGAAGACCGACAATCCATTTTCTCTCAAGTTTCCTTCATTAATCAAAACAAACATGTCTACATCTCAGTGGTGTGTGAAGCCAGCTTGAAATAAACTCTTCCACTATACTGAAACTAATCATAGTATGTATTACCATCTAATGCACATAACTGATGATGCATTGGTTTGAGTGTTACTACATCATAAGATGGCTGTGGACTGAAAGTTTTATCAGAATGGCTACAACCCTAACACCTAGCATGCATATACTTCAAGTTGAAATCTTTCAGGTTGTTGCAATTTCATTCCTGTTCATTGTATATGTTATAAATGGGTTATTTTATACAACTACATTATAATGATTCTTTGTATTGATTTCAAAATTAAGATTAAAACTGATTTTATTCTTTATCCTAATTCATATGGACTTTCAAATAATTTTAGTATCAAATGTTTAATATCATAAAAATATACATATAAAATCTTTTGTGGGGGAATGTTTAATCAGTATTATATAGATTATGAAATTTTGATTTTTCTACTGGAAAAATATTTTTCTTCTTAGTTTAACTTAAAGAAATAGCATACAAAACTGATCAGAACAAGTTGGGTACAACAACAAAGCCAAAAAGTAATATTATTTCTTCTATATGTCATGTCCCTTCAAGATATTCAGGACAATTTCCTGTCCTTTTGTAGCTTTTAGTAAATTTTGTCTTTTTGTTGTCTCTTAAACCCTGTTCTGCTATCTATTTACACAAGCTCTCTAGGTAGGTTATGCACTGTTTTCCTCTGTCCCTCTTGCTTTCAATCTACCATGTGAATATCAAATTTTCAATTTTTATTTACTCATTGTGAATTGTAGAAATTTCAACTGTTCCTTCTTGATGCTAACTATATTTCCTATTGTTTCCATTTCTCTAAAACTTTGTCATTGTTCACATATTTGGTCCATGGTATTATTAGCATCCTTTTGTAGAACTACATTTGTGTAGGCTTAAATCTCTTCATCTGTGAGGTAATTGTCCAGAATTTTACAGCCATATAGGAGAACTGGTATTACATAACAGTTCAGTATTCTTTTCATTGTTTCTAACATTTTTCCTTTTTCTTAATAATTTGCTTGATTTTATTTACTGATATAATTTCCATTTCTTCTAATGACAAGAAGCATCAATGTAGTTTGAGATGAGTTTTTTTCTGAGGTAATGGAGATTTATGAATAGGTAATATTGTTTCCTAAAGTTCAGTTTTCAGATTCAATTTTTACATTCTTTTTTTTTTTTTCAAGTTTAAATTGCATGCTAAACTCAATAAAAATCCAGATTATCAATGGGGTTTAGATTCAACAATCATGGTGGCCACATCATGATTTCATTTATTGAATAAAAATTAATTATTTTCATATATTTCTCTTGTCTAATCAGGCACAGTATGAAGCCAAATTTTTAACAAGTTTCTTGATTATAAATAGGACATTCATAATATTTAGTAATTTCTAAAGGTTTTTTTTTTTTTTTTTTTTTTTTTTTTTTAATGATCATGAAGCAATTGAACACTTTTTACCTTGTCCTTATGTCCTGAAATGCTTTTTGGCTCATTGTGGTGGTGCAGTGGATATCAGCTCGGAACAAGAAATCGGAGAGCCGAGTTCAAATTCCAGTTGAATTCATTGCATTCACTTACGCGCAAATACCCTTGGGAAAGGTATTAATCCGGCTATTTCTTCCAGTTATGGGTTAAATAACAGGACAGATTGGGTTCTATAGCCTTGGCTGGCAACCAGTCTACCACAGAAACCAATGGCAACCTACTGCAGGATAATCTTCTGCCCAGTCAGTCATGTCTCTTTCGAGACATGATCGCCCAAGCATGTTTCCTGTATGGCACTTAACTGACTGACTGACATAGAAATTGAAATAGTAACAATGAAGCAACATCAAGAAAATGGCTTCTATTTATTTACTCTTGTAAAAAAACATGCTATTGAACATAATTGGGTAAATTTTCGTTGTAAGTCCCGACTCTTTTCCCCTTCAAATTTATCCAAAATTGCATTATCTCTGTGCAAATGTATATGCTGAACTCAAATCAACTGTTAGTTATTGAAGAAACTTACCCTTTTTTATCTAAATGTCCATAAAAAAAAAACGAACTATATCTTGCACTTTTTCTCTCCTCTAACTCTCACAAAGTCATGTAATTAACTGCAGAATGACGTACTGCGTATGTGAAGAAATTTTGGCAGATTTTTGGTCGATTTTTTTTTTTTTTTTTTCTTCTTCATTTACTGATACTTCCGATGATGTACTTCTGGTAATGAAAGTAATGTGCTATTGTATTTCTACGTTTATTACTTTCATAACAGGAAGTACATCTCCGGAAGTTTCAGTAAAGGAAGAAAATCGACTAAAATCGACAGAAAATTGCTGCCTACATAGAACATCATTCTGCAGTTAATTACATGACTTTGTGAGATTTACAGGAGAGAAAAAGTGCGAGATATAGTTCGTTTTTTTATGGACTTTCAAAGCAAAAAATTAAGTTTCTTCAATAACTAATTGTTGATTTGAGTTCATCATATACATTTGCACAGAAATAATGCTATTTTGGATAAATTTGAAGGGGAAAAAGCCGTCGGCACCTAAAACGAACATTTACCCATAATTGTGCATATAAGTGTTGTCAAATTTTGGCTGAATTAAGTTTCTATATATGTAGTCAGCAAGAAGATATTTGGAAAAACAAAAACCTACTCTTATAAAATATTGGAATGTATTTTATACATCACTGCCATTGATCCCAATAAATAATAATTATTAATTTTAAGGAATGTAACCCACATTTTAAAATGGGGAATGAGTAGCATATTGAACAAGTCCAGAGCCATCCCTTTGATATTCACTCTAGGATAGTGGCAAGATGGAGAATCAGCTGTACACAGTAACCAGACAAAACTTTGATACAATGAATACCATTTTTTTGCTTCATGGTAGTTATATACCCACTGATTTTGAATTCAGAATTTTTCTTCTCTTAGACTGGTTTCCATTAAAGGCAACATATCCTTGTCTACCAAGTTATTTAGCCACTATTTGAAGCAATTGTACAAAGTGAAGGCACCAGACTCTCTTGAAATTTGAAATTAACTCACCAATTCTACTTATCACATCAACGACTGTAGCAATACCCACACATCTACTGATGTACAGTAATTGTGTCTTCATTTATTATACATGTCTATTTATGCATATCTGTGTGAGTGTGTAGGTATGTATATATTTTTTATATCTAGAGGATCAATTTTATATGATTAACAGTTATTCTAAAAAAATTTCCATCATAAAAATAACAATGTCTTCATAAAGAAAAAATAATCTGCAAATAAGCTTAGTTCCAAAAAATCTAATAAAAACTGAATGTGTAAAAATGATTCATGAAACTATTGAACACATATTTAAACTAGAAAGAACAGTCAAAACTTGCAAATCTCTGCCAAAGCAATACTGACATTATCTCGGCAATTAGCAAGAGATGATTATTAAAATGAGAAAAAAATAACTGCAATAAACTTGACCACTCTGAAGAATAAAAATACAAAAGGTGAACTCTACTACTCTTAAAATGAAACAGGGGAGGTAATTTAGTATTTGTTATTTGAATGGCAAAAATTAAATTTTATTAATAAAGCCAGAAAAATAATCCAGAAACTTTATCCCGTACCAGATCAAACTCCAAATCTAATCACTTTGTGTCAGTTATTAGACTAATTATCCCTGAAAGTTTCATCCAAATCCATCCTGCTGGTCTTGAGATATCTTGACCATGGACGGACAAACAAACAGACATAACTGAATACAATACCTCTGCCTTAAGGTGGAGGTAATGAGTTTAATGAACTATTTTTATACTAATAATCTTATTACAATTCTACTTGTTCCTTCCTCACTTCTTTAGTTAGCATGTATGTTAACACTCTGCTGATACCTCATAATAGATTATTCAATTTTGATCAGGTGGAAAATCATGTATGCCTGATTGCAGTGAGAAAATGAAAGAAAGAAGGGAAAATAGAAGACAATAACAGAGATATGGAAAATTTGTCAATTTCAAATCTTTTCTTTTGTACCCACTTAATTCTTTAAATAATGACCATAACAGGTGAAGAGGCTCATCCCTTGTTTCCTGTTTAGGTTGTGGTTTCAGGTTTTTCTCTTTTCCAATCTTTTCACTCTTGTTTTTTTTTTTTATTTTATTTTATTTTATTTTATTTTTCTTTCAATTGGAGTAGATAGACTAAACTATTGCCCGGTTCACACTCCACCCACATCTATTGAACAGGTGAAGAGGCTCATCCCTTGTTTCCTGTTCAGGATGTGGTTTCCGGTTTTTCTCTTTTCCAGTCTTTTCACTCTTACGTAGCCCCCTGCGCATCAGTGGCGTTTTCGCCTTGCTTGGGGTGATATGATTTAAAAAAAAAAAAAAATTCATATTTGTAATTGTTATTGCAATATTTTGCGAAAGTTGTTAAGCTCAAATATTTAATAACGCAACAGGGAAATTTCTACTGATATTATTGTAGAACTCCCTATGATTTTATTCAGACATAAAATTAGAATAAAGAGTCATCAAAAAATTCAAATAGTAAAACCATGAAAGGTATTTCTAGTTATCTAATGAGCATACAAACAATTCCTATAGAAATTAAATAATTAGGAAAATCTCTGAAAACTAAGAATAAAACATTAATTTTTCTGTTATATTCTACAAATCAGAATATTCTTAAGAACTTAAATAATTTCCAAAAATAATCAAAAGTTCAGAAATTCTCATAATCCCAAATTCTTCATCTTCAGTATTCTTTTAAGAAACATATTTTTTACTCATCAGGTACAATTCAAATTGTTTATGCTATACAAATATTTCCACCAATCAAATAACACAATTTACTCTCTAAGCTTCAACAGGTTTCTAAGCAAGCAAAATAACCAAGGATACAAGGTAATGGATGATTTGGCTATCAGAGGTGAGCAACTCAACTGATAAATAATTGCTTTAAACTTCTATCTACAACACAAAAATCAGGCCACGTCCATGGGAGTGGTTCAAATCAACACTGTTGAATATATTGTTTTTCTTATAAAAGTTCTTCAGAAACTGACTTCACTATAAACTGCAGCTGTGTTTCTGTGTTGACCAGTGTAACAAGCACCAAAGCATTGATGCATGAGATAAAGCAGCAGCAGCAGTAAGAAAATGAGAATCTCTGCCATGTTGCTGGCTGCTGCTCCTGCTGCTTTCATAAACTGCTATTGAGATGACAGTGTTTGCAGTAGTAACATGTAATGCAAGAAATAATGATGGCAAGAACAAGGCAGTAAATATTAATGCAAAGTGGGAGGAAACAATGATGGAGAGTGGGAGTTGGATAATAACATATTAAACTGGAAATGTGAGCAAAGCCACAAAGAAGTAAAAGAAAAAGCCCAGCATGTGTACTTCTAAAATTTGAGAATAGTTCAGAAATGGGTTTGAAATTACAAAATCAGGCCCTTTCTTTTTTTTTCTTTTTTTTTTTTTCATGATGTTCTATGTGGAATCAAATGAATTGGTTAGAATAAAAGACAGAAACACCAAAATAATTAACTTTGGCATTATTTTCTTAAAACAATTTCATTTTTTTTTCCAGGAAAATTATGGAATTTCTTAAGGATTATTTCCTTTTTCCAGTCTTCAAAATGGCGTAAGCAGATGACAGATCTGAAATATAATTAGGTTTCTATCAGTAGAAGCACTAACATTTCCAAAGTTCTTAGCCGTCTTTTGAAGGGATTATTATTTCATGTCCACCTTATCTTTATTTTCCAATTTTATTCTTTTTTTTCTTTCATTTTTTTTGGTGGGTAGGGGGTTAAATGATCTGGTTTTACTGTAGGAAATTTTTTTTCTGTTTTTCTTTGCTTGACTGAGTGTTTGATATTGCCACAATTTTCTCATTGTTCTTTTGTTGAAAAATTTTTTTTTCTTCCACATCTTTATTAATGTTTTTATATTCAAGGATCTTCTAAAATTATGTACCTAAGATTTTTTGATTTTTTTTTTTTGTTTTTTTTTTCCATTAAAAAGTTTATTGAAAAATAAATATTAATCTTGGTATCACTTTTTTTAATAAATTGTTTTCTCTTTACTTAATTGTAACAATACATGTTTTGAAATTATATTTTTCTCCAAATTTCTAAATTAGGCAACTTGTTGCTTTCCTCTCCTCCTCTTGTTTTCCATGAGTGTTAAATTTTCCAGGTTTTCTTTCCATATTACATGTCTCCCAAAATTCAGCTGTCTTTTCCTGATAGCTATAAGCAATTTTTTGTAGTTTTTATTCTCTTTTGAACATTCTTATTTCTCACATGTTCTGTTTATGGTAACAAAACTGTCCACATTTCACTGCCATATAAAATAAATACCACATAGTTGTACAGATGTGCGTGGTGGTCCAGTGTATATCGGCTTGGAACAAGAAATTGGAGAGCCAAGTTCCAATTCCAGTTGAATTCATTGCATTCACTTACCTTGGGAAAGGTATTAATCCGTCTCTTCTTTCCAGTTATGGGTTAAATAACAGGACAGATTGGGTTCTATAGCCTTGGCTGGCAACCAGTCTATCGCAGAAAGCAATGGCAACCTACTGCGGGATAATGTTCTGCCCAGTCAGTCATGCCTCTTTTGAGACATGATTGCCCAAGTGTGTTTCACGTATGGCACTTAACTGACTGAGTTGTACAGCACTTTTTTTTTTTTTGTTTCTATTAATTTTTGATTCCTTAGTACCTTACTTAATTTCTGAAAATAATCTTTCACTCTTCCTATATACCTTCAGGTTTTGTATTTTCCATCATTTGTTAGTACACTAGCCAGGTAGTTGAATTTCTACACTTTTTTTTAATTTTAATGTCTTCAATGTTTAACAAATTTTGAACTGCCTCTTTTGCTTATAACCATTCGTTCTTCTTTCTTAGAAGTAATGATTTATCCTTTCTTTCTTCAACTAATATTTCTTTAATTCTTATCTGAAAATACTATAAACATGGTGTCATTTGCATAGTGTATGTTTTAAAAGTTATATCTACTGATAGTAGATAGTAGGTTATCTAATTGTATTAGAATTATATTGCTCTACGGGTTGAATAAATCTTGTGAGAAAATACATCTTTGTCATGCTGCTTTTGGTGTACTTGGTTAATTCATTGTTCATAAAAGTTGTTTCTTGTACAGATTGTAGTTTTATTCGCATATCCTTTCCATGTAGATCAAGTTTTTCTAATATTTTAAATTCTTTGTGTTGACATTACCCCGTGCTTTCATATAATTTATGAAATACATGATTTTAGCATTTTTTGTTTTAAAAATGGATACGCATTGTGATACAATGGGTATTGGCTCTGAATTAGAAATCAGAGAGCCTAGTTTGAATTTCAGTTGGATTCATTGCAAAAATACCTTTGAGAAAAGAATGAATCCATCTCTTCTCTTGATAGATTGGGTTTCATAGCCTTGTTTGGCAACCAGTCTACTGCAGAAAGAAATGAGAACCTACTGAAGAAAAATCTTCTGCCTAGACAGTTATGGATCAAAAGAGATGTGATTGCCCAAACATGTCATATATGGCACTTGACAGACTGACTTGTTCTAACAAAACCACATTTACCTTCTGCTTTTCCTGGTCTGATTTATTTTTATTATTAGATTTGTTATTAGATTTGTTTCATGATGCATCAAGTTCTTAATTAAATGAACAAATTTTGTTTGCTATTATTGCCAGACCTCTCAGATTATTTATATCTATTAACTATTTACATTTTTACATATATGTATACTTACTTACAGCTTGTACAAATAAATGTTCATTTAGTAGTCATGATAATTAATAATTTTTTCTATTCATTATATTTTAATGACCTAAAATAGTGTTTAATAAAATTTATAAGTGTGATTCTTAAAGATAAGAAAAGCTTATAGTACTTCTAAACATGAAATAATTTCCAAGCAAATTAATGTACAAATCCATAAATGTATTTTTCTTCCATTTAAATATTGATCTGAAATATCATTTTGCGTTATAAGTAATCATTTTGAAGTATTCATATCATATTTAGTTTTAACAAAGCATAAAAATATGAAATAGAAGAAAAATGGAAAAAACAGATAAATAACACAGAAAAATTAAATAAAATTAAATATCTTTATTTTTATTTGTTTTAATCTTTGACAACCATTATTAGTCATTTTTATTATTATTTATTTTCATTTTTTTTTTTTTTCATTTTTTTTTTTTTCATTGCTTTTTTCCCAACTTTTATTCAGGCTATTAATCTGCACCAGTGGGTAGACAGTGATGGAACAGACATAAAGTATAGGTTCTTGGTACAACCAATATTCGTGTATTTTCTGTCAGTCAACTCACTGCCATTAACTTGACATCCTGAGTAAAGTTACTTTGATTGATTTCTGTATTTTTTTAACTGATTTTACCACTCAGAAAGCCACTAAGACACAAGGTGTTGTTACTTGGTATGGAAGAATTAGAAACAGGAACAATACTAATGAGCGTGATAGGAAAAGACTAAACAGGAGGACAGTAGATAAGGACTAACATTGCATTTCAAATTTTTGCATATTAAAGTTGGCTAAAAAGCACAGAGATTGAAGTCCTATTCCATCTTCCACAAGCAGGAAGTGTGAAAAAATAAATTTTTAACATAGAATTTATGGTTACATCTTGCCAGCTCAACTGTAAATTGATGAGATCTCTATGACAGTCTAGTACTCCGCTTAAATTCAAAAAGTTTTGGTACTATAGCAAAGAGCTCATCCTAGTGAAATTGGGATAAAAAGCAACTTAAAATTAAAGTAAATACTAGTTACAAAAAATGTTTGAATTATTTTATCTTAATAATACAGAGTAAAATCCTCTACACTTTCAAACTTCCTACTCCAAAATGCTTACTTAAAAAATATAATCCTATTCCTGCTAGAATATTTGCATGGAAAATATCAAGAATTAACCTAAGTCCATGTAAGCATAATTTTTTTTTTTTTTAACATTTTTATTGTTTGCACACAGAAACAAAACTTTGATATTTACATTTAGTTCTGCATTTACTTTTACAGGTTTTTTTGGGGGGGGTGGGGGAGAGATGAAAGGAAAAACTCTTTTCTATCGCCCGGTTTACACTCCACCCACGTCTATTGAACAGGTGAAGAGGCTTATCCCTTGTTTCCTGTTTAGGATGTGGTTTCCGGCTTTCTCTTTTCCAAACTTTTACTCTTATTTTTTTTCTTTTCAATTGGAGTAGATAGACTAAACTATCGCCCGGTTAACGCTCCACCCACGTCTATTGAACAGGTGAAGAGGCTCATCCCTTGTTTCCTGTTTAGGATGTGGTTTCCGGCTTTCTCTTTTCAAATCTTTTCACTCTTACGTAGCCCCCTGCACGTCAGTGGCATTACTGCCTTGCTCGGGGTGATATGATTTAAAAAAAAAAAAAAAGGTTCTTCAATTTCATGGTAAAACTTTGAAACTAACTCCATTATCTAGCAGGTACTTGCCCACCCAACAATTTGTTTTATATTTGATATCATGAATATGTACTGTGTAAAGCTGTTTCTGTAGTTTCTAATTTAGCTGGCCAATTTTATCTGACACATTAATTTTTCTTTTTTTTAATCATTTCACCCCAAGCAAGGCAGTTTTACTATCACTGGTGTGCAAGGGGGGTTACATAGGAGGAAAGTGATGAGAAAGAAGAACAAGTTATAGGTGGTATCAAGAAGTGGGTAAGAGAAGGATGAGAATACTGGTGTGATGAGACTGGAGTGGACTGAAAAAAAAGCATGAGGGAAAGGATGTGAGTCAGAGAGATAGGAGATTACTATTGACTTTACATTTAAATTCTTGGAGATTGTAGCTGTCGGAAGCATGCATACAGAAGGGAATTCCACAGGTGGGAAGTGCAAGAAAAGAAGCCGAGGAGCAGAAGTTTCGGTTACATTTGATCGTTTTCACTGTAAAAGGGTGGGACCTAGTCACTAGTCTAGTAGCTTGAGTAAATTCATGCAGAGGAGTCACCAGTGAGCTAAGCTTCATCAAAGCAGAAACCATGAAAGTATTTGTAGAAGAGACATCAGGAAATTACATTACAATGGTGAGAAAGTGACTGCATCTGAGCTACCAAGTTGGGATCAATCACATTACAGATTATCTGTTAGATTTTGTCAAGACCTCAAGGTGAATAGCAGGGAACCTGACCAGATGTGGCAGCAGTATTCATTACATGGGCAGATGGTAGATTTATATATATGCAGGATGGATTCAGACGAGAAAAACTTCTTGGCCCTTCAAAGAGACCCGACCTTCTTAGCAGCGGATTTAGCTATGGATTCAATATAGTCATTCCACTTGAGGTCTGTTTAGAGAGTTAGGCCAAGGAGGCGCAGTGTTTTGCTTTCAGGGAGACTAGCCTGATCTGAGGGGTAGGAGCAATTGTCTGTAAGGGTTAACAGATAGCAGCTTCCTTTGGGAAGCATTAAAATTTACAAGCCATTTCTTACCCCAGTCCACCACAGAGTGAAGGTCCTTCTTAAGATCAGCAGCAAGGTTCACTTCATCAGCCTCAGATTTTTTGATCAAGACAAGAGTAAACAGTGGTGTCATCAGTGTAGATGCCTACTTGGGATCTGATTACATCATAGAGATTATTAATGAAGATCAAAAAATGTGTAGGACCTAGAATAGAGCCTTGAGAGACACCCACATTTGTATGATAGTATCGGGAGCCATGTTCATTCAATACTACCTTCATTATGTGATTTGAAAGGAATGACTGGATTAGATCAAACAATCATCCAGTTATATCATAGCCCCGTAGCTTGCATAGAAGGCTAGCATGCCAGACTCTGTCAAACACTTTGGCAATATCCAGGGCAACAGTTCGAGCTTTGTTGTTCTCATCAAGAGCCTGGTATATATAGACAGTGATGGTCGTTAACATATCAGCAATAGACCTGGTGATGCGGAAACCATACCGTTTGTCAGACAAGAGACTGTGGACTATGAGCTGTTGAACCACCTCAGCACTGATAATGACTTCGAACTCTTTGCCAAAAATTGGTAGAGGGCTGATAGGGTGATAATTACAGGGGTCAAAGGGTTCCCCAGTATTCTTAAATTCTTTAGTGAGCTGTAAAAAACGAATTAATTTATAAACATTTTCTTTGCATCTCCAAAGTGTAGATGACCAGAGCCTGGCAACTGATCTCCCCTCTGATTTAGCTTTAACATCTCAGTAGGTTAAAGAACTGGCTGGTCACATTCACTACTTCAATAATCAAACGAGTAACATTCAATTATGACTGAGCAGAGCTGAACTTTCATCTATCATGATGAATGTGTGTTCTCTCAGGGTGGCTCTATACCTTGAGTGCCTATTGGGACTTAAGCTCAATCCATTGCTAAAGATACTGGAAAATGATTGGTTACCTGTACTGCTCCAGTATGTACCTGACTCCTCCTGCTATCTTCTACCTTTATAAGAGCTAGATGAAGCCAAAATGAAATAATGCTGCTATATATGGGCAGGAGCTGCCCAGTCTTCACTTTCCAGTCTTGATAGAATAAAGCATCTATACATCCTTGTGGGTGATGAATTATTTTGCATTCTACAACCTCTTTCCCAGAAACAAAGCTTCACAAGCTTCTTTCTGCTCTATTGCTATATGCAGTCCAATAATTCCTTAGTTCTACCAGTTCTAACCTTTATGACTGAGACCTGCCCTTGTTCCTTCATATCCCACTTGTGAGATGTAAGTTCTACTCAAACAACTTCTTCCCACAACTTGCTGCTTTGTGGAAACAACTTCCTTTATCTTCCTCACATATCCTCATAAATTGTACCCACTATCTTGAGTGGGTCTTGAGTCTTTTAAGAGTGAACATCATTGTAAAAAAAAAAGAAAAAAAAAAGGATTTTTTTTTTTTAATCTAAATTTGTTATAACTGATCCATGTGCTGAGATATTTAAAGTATTTGATATTAAAATAATTCCATTCCATATCATAAATTTTTATGATGGATTCATGCTTCCCTGATTGGTACAATCTTAACCTGTTTAAGTCTCAAGTTAGCCATTATCTTCAGCATGGAATTAGAAATTGTAAAACTGATTTCCTATACTAATTGGATTCCTTGAAAAAGGTATGAATCTACCTCTTCTCCCCTTAGCTATAGGTTAATTAGTAGGACGTGTATCTGTAAATCATTTTTATCTTAAAAAATTCTTAGGTTTTGAATAACCTTCAAAAGTTTGGTAAGCTGTAAAAAACGAATTAATTAATAAACATTTTCTTTGCCACATACCATCATAAACTGTGCTACTAACTTCTTAATCTGTAACCTCTTCTTAAAAAAAAACAAAAAAAAACCCACAGGTTGCTTTTCCCTTTCATTCTATGGCTGTTAAGTATGCGGTCTGGACTGGAAATAAAGAATACATTTCCTATGATAAAAAAACATGATGTAAATTCACATCTCATTAAATAAATTCTTCTCCATTTCTGATAAATATTGATTAATTAATTGTCATATGATTAATATAAAACCAATTTGAGAATTCTTATAAAATGCAACAAAATTAAGATAAAAGAAAGATAAATTAGTAAGTGATAATAATATGCTGCAATATTTTAATAATTGTCTTTAAGCTTCTTTCTTGCATTTGATGTTTTTTAATTGCTGAAACTCACAAGACAGTTTGAAGGCAAAAGGAACAAAAAAACAATGCACACTCTACCCTAGTGCGCTTGAATAAATGGATGGTAGAACAGGGTTTAGAATTAAAAATAAAAATTAAATAATAAAAAAAGATAATTAAAAAAGTTAAATTATTAATAGCTACAAAAGACAGGAAGTCATAGAAAGCCATGGTCACCAATATCCTGAAGCAACAAGACAGAGTGAAAACCTTCTTAGTTATATTTCTTTAAATATTTATTAATACTCAGTCATATTTATGAAGAACTTAGTAAGAAAAGTTTAATTTTCTTATTGCACAAAAGAGAATTTGATATTGAAGTAATTTCTAAATCTGTTTTCAACTCACTTGCTTTCTTGCATCATTTCATGATTTGAGTAGCAAAGTTCCAAGTTCAGCAAAATTTTCTTCAGTCTTCTAAATAAAATAATGTATTGAATTTGTTTCCAAAATCAACAGAGTAAATTTTCAGAGATTCAAAATAAGTATGAAAATACACTACTTGTGTAATTTTTCCTAAAAGACAGTTTCTACAATCTAGCTTCCTGGTCCTTACCATCTTTGGATTACACTAACAAATAAATGTAGAACCATTGATATTTGATTTAAAGATTAAACGAATTTCAAAGACATTAAATATATTATTTTAAATTGCAATAATACCACCAAAGCTAATTTTAATTTTGCAGACTTACTTGTTTTATTTACTGTGTCCCCCTGAAATGTAGGCAATCATGGCACTCCACATTTTCCTACACTTTGTAGCTTTTAATGAATTTTGTCTTTTCATCATTTCTCCCAAACCCTATTTCACTTCCCATTTACTAAAGCTCACTTGGTTATGTTATGTGTTTTCCTTTGTCCTGTGGGAATCAGAATTTCTAAGCCCTCTTTCCTCATTATGTGCCTTAGAAATTTTAACAAACTTTTTCTGATAAGTATGCTTCTTTTTTTTTTTTTTTTTTTTTGTTATTCACATATTTAGTCCATCATATCCTTCTATAGAATTACATTTCTGTTGCTTCAGATCTCATCTTCATCTTTGAGAATATTGTCTAGCATTCACTGCCAAATAGGAAGATCACATAACAGTTCAGTACTTTTTTTTTTATTTCAAACAGTTTTCTGTTTCTTAATATTTTGCTTAGATTTTGGATGCATTTTTGGTTATCTCAATGTATATTCACATTTCAGTGTCACACACATTCTGTCCTCTGTTAAAATACTTCCCAGGTATTTACATTTTGGTATTTACTTGATTTTGGTATCTTCAACTTATAATGTATAATTTGTGGCTCGCCCTTTTGCTAACAACTATGTATTCCATCTTCTTTCAGTTTATGTCTAAAATCATTGAGTTAAATATTATCCTCATTTTTATTAGATGAAGCATTGACAGACATTCATTTTTTACTAGTACTTGTTTTATGGTAATTTCAGCTTTTTTACCTCATAACTCACTAAACCATCCCAAATAAGAAGCTATGGAGAGCCATGATCACCCATATCCTGAAGCCATTGGTAAACAGTATCAACTGAAAATAAAGAATAAGTTCTCAGTGAGATTCAAACTCACATCCTTTTCACAGATTAAACTAAGACTATAGCAACATTATCTTGAATTATTAGATGAAGCATTGTCAACAATTAAGTTTTTGTTTTTTAGTTTCTTATTAATCTTAATTGCATTATTTCCACTAGTATTATTATTAGTAGTAATATTAAATTTTCTATCATCAAGGAATAGCTTGTTAATTTTAACGCCTCAGAAATGAAACGGCTCTTTTTTAATCATTTGAGGAAACCTTTTTTTATCTTCTATAATATGACTGATGTTAACCTCCAGGAGAGTGTCTCATTAGGCATTCTCAGACTAACATTTTCAGCTGACATGAAGTGGAAAGAGTATATTGAATCAATATCTCAGTCAGCCGCTAAGATATTTGGTTCACTCTGTTGTGCATATTTATAAGTGTACCATTTGTCTTTGCTTTGAATATTGCTGCCATATCTGATCTGGAGTTCTTGCTATATATTTAGAGATTTGTGATAAAACCCAATGAAGAATTTGCAATGTTATTAGTCTTGACCTAGCATCTTGGTGCCAGTCCCTTTTCCCACTGACATAATGTTGCTTCCTTCTGCCTTTTCTATGAATACTTTCATAGTAATTGCTCTGATGAATTTTCCACTGTTACCTAGACTTTGAATTTAAGCACAGTACTAGACTGGCAGTAAGGTCTCATCATTTTATAGTTAAATTGGCTAAATGTAATTATAAGTTCAATGCAAACAGTTTTTGTTTTTTTTTTTATTGCACTTCTCAATTTGGAAACTCTTTTCCAGCTTCTTGCTTCCCAGTCAATTTCAGTCTTCAAAAATTCAAATGCTGTGTTAATCATTATCTTTTGTCTTAATTCTTTTTCTTTTTTGTCCTCTTTCCTTAATAGTATTTTTTCTCATATTCTCTAACACTCAGTAAACTCTTTTATCCTAGTGGCTTTATTGCCTTGCTTGGAGTGAAATGATTTTAAAAAAACAAGAGGATGATTTATCAACCATTACAATCTTAACTTGTTCAAGTAGGTTTAATCATTATCTTCACCACATATCTCCAAAATCCACACCTCTTATTCTGTAACCCTCTACCTTGAAAGGTTCTTAGGCCTTGTACAGGGTGAACATCATTGTAAAAATAAAAAGTAATTTGAATTTTATCTACAAGTTCAAACTTAATATTATTGTTCATTTAAGTTGCAGCAAATCAATTTTATTATTTATTTCCTGCTGGAATCATTTTTAATAAAATCAACAAATATTAGAATTCAAAACATCATAGCACTTATTACTTTATTCTCATCTCTACTTCATCTTAGGTTGCTTTTTATCATAACTCTGTAATGTGATAAACTTGTCAACAATGAGAGAAAACAGCACAAGAATTAACATCTGATAAAACGTGCATCTGAATCTTATGAGAAGAGATGACGTTATTTCTAATTTGAAGCTGTTTACTTTCATTGAAGAGCACATTTGTCCACATGTTGTGATAAAAGCAAAAATAGGATGGAGTAACAAAATAATGATAGTGAAAATGATTCATCTCAAAATACTGGGAAAAAAAATATATCAAAGTAATCACAAAAAAATAAAACAATGTTTTAAATTCAGTGTTTAATTAAAAATTTTTGAAATTTTTCTGCAGTCATTCAGGGATAGTCTCTGGTTATTGATTATGTTCTCTCTATTACCTTATCATTGTGTAGTTAACTGCAAGTGTTCCATCTTGGCTTCATTGAATGCCACATTGCTTGTGAATGGAATTTAATGAATCTTTATGGTTCTTTTTCTGAAACAATGCCAACTGCACATGTTCTATCATTCAGTTCTCTGTATAAGGTCTGAAAAAATTGTTTTCTGGTATCCTAATTTTTGTCTGATTTTAATGTTAAATACATATAAAGATTCTTCAAAGTATGAACTTCCTACTTGTTTTCATGAGTTAAAAGATGAATTTTCTTTTTTTCTTTTTTTCCTTTTTTCTTTTTTTCCTTTTTTCTTTTTTTCCTTTTTTCTTTTTTTCCTTTTTTCTTTTTTTCTTTTTTTCTTTTTTTCCTTTTTTCTTTTTTTCCTTTTTTCTTTTTTTCCTTTTTTTTCTTTTTTTCTTTTTTTCTTTTTTCTCTTTTTTCTTTTTTCTCTTTTTTTCTTTTTCTCTTTTTTCTTTTTTCTTTTTTTCTTTGTTCTCTTTTTTTCTTTTTTCTCTTTTCTCTTTTTTCTTTTTTCTCTTTTTTCTTTTTTCTTTTCTCTTTTTTCTCTTTTTTCTTTTTTCTCTTTTTTTCTTTTTTCTCTTTTCTTTTTTCTCTTTTTTTCTTTTTTCTTCTTTTTTCTTTTTTTTCTTATTTTTCTTTTTTTAAGACTTATGGATGTGTAGGTGGTGTAATGTATATTACCTCTAAATAAGAAATCTGAGAAGCAAGTCATAATTTCAGTCATTTGTACATTCACTTATAAGCAAATGCCTGAATCCATTTATTCTCCCCCACCCCAGCTATTGGTTAAATAAGACTTCTATCTGGAAAAATGTCCAATAAGTTGTTATTGAAATATTAACTTATAAATAAAAAGAATTCTTCTTACAAATCATCCAAAATGTGTTTTGACTTTAAATAACCTACAAAAGAGTTAAGCTGTAAAAACATAAATAAATTGAAATATTTAATTTTTATGAAGCAAAAGAAAGCCTTTCATTTTCATTTATGTAGATGACTTATTAGACTAAAAAATGTAATAATTTTAATGTTTCATAATGATGATGCTACTATGAAGTGGCTGTGAAAAAAAAAAAAAAAAGAAACAAACAAAAATATTAGGAAAAATAATGACAAAGTAGAAAAACTTTTCTTGTTATGTATTTCCTAATTTAGGGCTTCATTGAACTAAAGTGATATTTATGTTGATGTAACTACACATGTGCACAAAAGAAAGGGTATACTGAAATTTTAAACTTTAAAAACCCAATCTTATTTAATCCATAGCTAGAGGAAGAAGAGATGGATTAATATAATACCTTTCCCAAGGGTATTTGTGTGTAGGTGAATGCAACAAATTCAATTCTCCGATTTCTCGTTCTGAGCTTATATCCTCTGCACCACAATGCACATCCTATTTGGATATATAATCTAATCAATTTCATTTAATTTCTTTTTCATCTCATTTATATTTTTATCACTTGATATTTAATAAGAATATCCCATATTGTGATAATAGAATTTTGCCAAGAAAGGTGGACTGTTGTAAGAATCTGGATGTTCTAGCAATTAAAGTACTTTCTATACATTTGCATCTTAGTAAATTGCTTTCTCTTTTAATTAAAGTAGCATTTTTTAATTTAAAATAGCATTTTTTAAATTTTACCTGCAGAGAACAAATATCCAAGTTATTAAATATTTTTTATATAATCCCTAATTATTGTTTAGCATCCACAAACAAAAACATTCTCGATTTGACATGCGCTTAATTGATTTTAAAATTAAAACCAGTCTTAACGACTTTTTACTATTTCACCCCCTATTTGCCATGTCCCTTCAGGGTGTGGGGAATTATGGTTCTTCACAATTTCCTCTCCTTTATAGCTATTAGCGGTGTTTGTCTTTTTGCTGTCTCTCCTAATCCCTGTTCTGCCAACCATTTACACAAGCTTGTTAAGTAGGTTATTTTCTACTTTCTTCTGTCTCACTTACTTTCAACATGTCATATGAGTGTTAAGTTTTCCAAATTCTTTTTCCTCATTATGTGCTCTAGTAATTTCAGTCATCTCTTTTTGATTCTAAGTGGAAGTGTCTTTAAATTTAGACTAGTATCAGTATTCTGTAATTTTGGCTGGGAAACATTCCAGTTTTCTTTAAGTGTATGTTATATCCATTAATCTGTGAATAGAATCCTTTATCAGGTTTCTTCTTTTGATAATTATCTTTTCTTTCAGTTCAAGAATTTCACAGCTTCAGGATTCATTCATATAACACTTGTACAATTTTTTTTTAAATGCTCAAATCAAAACATGGTAATTGTTCTGATGAGTTTTCCTCTGTGGTACCTAGACTTTGAGATGAGGCACAATACTAGATTGGCACAATGTCTCATCATTTTGCAGTTGAAATGGTTAGATCTAACCATAAGTTCTATGCAAACAGTTTCTTCTTTTTTTTTTTTTTTTTTTTTTTTATCCACTTCTTACTTGGGGAACTCTTTTCTGACTTCTTGCTTTCCTTCAAAACTTTAAATTGTTATCTACTGTTTTCTTGATTCCTCCACTTTTCTTGATTCCTGCTCCTTAATTATGTCTCCCTTTTTCTTATATTCTTTCACACTCAGTAACTCCTTGTGTTTTATTGCCTTTCATTGGATGAAATGATTTAAAAAATACTTTATATTTGTTATGGTTGCTTAGTTTTTTTTATTATTTTGGAATTAGAGCAAACACAGAGATTTGTGGTGATACCAAGCAAAAATTCCAGAAAGCAAATGACCAAAACTGGTCTTTGCACACCAGGCTCCAAGCATATGTTCCGGCAGAAAACCAAAAATTAATAAATATCAAATTCCTTTTTTCAAACAAAAAGCCAGATGGAAAGCATAGCAGGTTGAGAAAGTACAAGTATAATTAGCATGTTTCTTGACCTCAAGTGATCCACTATGCTCACCTCGCCTTTCCCTCTCACCTTCTTCTTCACTGTCCCCTGAACTACTTACCATCTAAACAGCAAGCGGAGACATCAAAGACATTCCTAACTGACAATGCTCCCACATACATTTACTGCTATAAACATTTTAACATCCTTTGAACTCATCCAAATGACATTGCTTTTATTTGTAAAAAAAAACTTAATTGATATCTGTGTATATATAAATGTTGTTTCTATACTCAATTTGATTTTCTTGTTTTATAACCCCTTTTATAACTATCTACTAACAGGCCAAATTCAGTTTATCTGTTTCAACATACAACTATGTTTCACTATAACAGATAACCCACTATAGATTCTTCCAGATACATTAGGAATAATTCATTCATCAGCTGCTTATAAATTATGATACTATAAAACTGCTTCATTTCTTTTTAACTATAGACTGTTTAAACTTTGAACTATAAAACTGTTTCAAATTTTTTTTTATTGCCTGAAATTGTAACTTTTATTTTCTGATATTTGTTCTTCTGGAAAGATTGTTTTTATTATCTTATCTTTCCATAGATTTTTGTAATTGGCCTTTCTTTGTCAGCACTCTCAATGGATATAGCAACAACTTTACTGCAACTTCCTGAATAGGCAAAATTGATTGAGGAAAATGTCAATGTCTATCTACTTTTCAATAATTACTTTATACACCCAATAGTTTAATAGTTGTTATATCCATTGTTAATTTGCAGTTCAAAGCAGTCACCAAAGGGATTCCATATATGTTCAAGATAATTATATTCAATTCAGTTGATATTTTGTCTGTTTGTCAATTGGAATCCTTTGGGACAAAATATATCTGTAGATCCTTGGGGAATGTAATAGTCTCTTGGCATTCTCTAGTAAGTTGGTGCTAGAAACAATGTATTGATTAGTATCTTATTATGCATAAAACTTTCATTATGAATTCAGTGTTTTATTAGTTGTGTTTTTAATAGACACTTGACAACATTTTCAGATATGCATTATGACTTGCATCCATTGTCCAAACACAAAAAAATCCCCTCAGAAATTAATATACATAAAAATGCTCTGTTCTCCATGTTTACATCATTTTTTTTAACCCTATTTGTCCTTCTAGTTTCTCTCTCTATCAAACACACAAAAGCACTTTCTCATTAAAATCTTCTATGTGTTGTCAACCTCCTAAAAGTTGACAATCATGGCTTCTCACTATTTACTGTTCTTTCTAACTCATAATGGATTGTCTTTTTGTTTTTATATATCACTTAAACCTTTGTCTACCATTTATTTACTCAAGTTCACTAGCCAGCGTGTTTTCCTATGTCACTCTTACCTTCAATATGTCCTGTGAGTATCAGATATTGCATGCCTTCTTTTCTCATTATATGATCTAGAAATTTCAGTAATCTCTTTCTCATATTAAATGTGTCTTTTTGTTTCCATTTTCTCTAAAACTTTGTTATTGCTCATGTTTGGTTCATGGTATTTTCAGTATCTCTCTGTAGATTCACATTTTTATTGCTTCAAGTCTTGTCTACATACAGTTCCAACAAATCCTAGAATCCCTTAAATGCCAATTAGTTTATTGCTTATTGTTCAAACCTACACACCAACACTCAAGCCATGTAGTATTGTCGTACACAAATTTTCAAATGGCAACCATAATATAACTGCATTTGTTGATATAAAGATGAATGTTTTATAAGAGTATTTAATAACCAAATATCATCCTAACTACAGAGTTAAAAGAAAAAAATTTAGCCTTTTATGGTCAGCCACTTGATAATAACAATACATAACACAGTATAATATTTAATGACTTCTTTTTTTTTTAATTAGTCTTATAGGCTAGAAAAACATCTTTGTCATCTTATATCCAAGAATTTAATTTCTTTTTTGCTTTCTTTATGATGATGATGACTAAATTTGCCACTAATATGCCAGTTCAGGACTAGAAGATTCTGATTTCACCAAAATCTGCTACCATCATCTATTTATTATTGTTTGGCTTTGCAAGATTTGGTTGGAGGTCAAACAAAATCAGAGTAGAAGAAATTGCTGATTGCATGAATTTGTTTAAGGTGAACCTCAGCTTGCCAGGAAGTGACCCACACACTTGATTTCATGACCTTCTTCTGCGACACATGTAATGACACATGTAATGAGACATGAAGAATCCAGTTATGAAACTGCAAGGGACTGCTGCTGGTTCCATTGTAATTTGGCATGGTACCTTCTATAGCATGTTCATCGTTCACCCTCTTCATCTACTGGTTCAATCATTGGGGGCTGTTGTAATTATCATCCACTTGTTGCGCTATTAGGGTCTTTGGGGTTAGTTGCCCCTAGTCTGGATAAAACATATATACACAAGTATATGTTATTGTACACAGATTTTCAAACAAAATCAATGTAGTAAGATTGAATATAACTCTTCAGATACAGACCCAACTAAATACACCTGAATAGTTTCATTTTGCTATTAATCAAGAATAGTGCTTAATAAAAGAATCCAATGATATTAATTTTAATATTTTTTTATTAGCTATTAATATATTCTTTTTTCATGGTAAAGAAATCTTTAAGAATTAATGACAAATATTTTGAGTAAAAAGTAAAAGTACTGAATGAATATGTAGAATGTTGTTAAAATTATGCAAAAATAAATCAGTTAGGTGTCATCTTTTGTGTGAGAAATGTTCGGTTAAATACATTGAAGGAAAAGATTATATGGAAAAATTAAGTATTTGTGTAAATTAAATACTTTTTTCATCCTGAGGCTATGGACTTATTGACAAACTTGCATAAATAAGGAAAAATATTTTCTTGAATTGATCATTCATGATTCATATTGGGTTTTGGAATATAAATTTTCTTCATGTAGCTATAGATTTTTTTCTAAACATAAAAATTATCTTTCTGCTGGTATCATTAAAGCTGAACTTTTGAGTTTAAAAACAATGCATAGTCTACATTTAGTCTTATGCTCCTTGACTATAATAAACTCAGGAGAATGTTAAGTAGCTGTGATTTGATTCAAACATGACAAGTTGCTTTTGGTGACATAAAACATACTCTTTTTGATGGTGTACAAGTTCATCCCTGCTTGCTAAAAAAAAGAAAAAACAAACTTGAAATATACCCTTTGTTTTATGTGCAAATGAGGTATCTAGTATGCTAATATTTACTTATAGTCTATCAGTACTTGCACCTCGCCTAAATTCATTTTTAATGCCATGCCCCTTCAAGATGTAAGTGCTCATGCCTCTCAACAAAGTATTATTAGAGAACTATGAAGTTTTCTTGGGGAAGAATGGTTTTCTATTGTGTTCTCCATTTGGAATTCAAACTTTTCCATCTCTTTAAATGGTTGCCACCAAAAGCAAAAAAGTACCATCTACCCAGCTATTTTGCCCCTAGCTAGAGGTTGAAGAGTAGATGCAAGTTGAGGTGCAGTGGATATTGGTTCAGAATAAAAAATCAGAACTGGGATCAAATTTCAGTTGAATTTGCTGCATTCACTTAGATTAATACCTAAAGGAATTTATGTGTATCTCTTCTTTTCATCTATGGGTTAAATAGCAGGACAAATTGGATTCTAAAGGGGTTAACACATTAGCTGTAAAAAAAAAAGTTACGAAAGCATCAATGATGCCCTTTTTGATGGCCTATGTTCCACTGGGAGTGATGGGGTTCAGAGAGAGATAGAAGAGATAGGTTCATATCTTTTCTAAAAGAATTAGTGCAAAAGTGAATGCAACAAACTAGCCTATAATTTGAACTTGGCCCATTAATTCCACTTTCCGTGCTAATACCTACACATCCAATCACTAATAATAATAAACTGTAATATTAAATGGCCTAAACTGCTAAAATAGTTTACATGGTGTGTATTTTTGCTCTCAGATAAATCAAAATTTTAGTATCCGAAGAAATAAAGAGTTTAAAATGATGGTTATTATTTGTTTATTTAGCCCATGATATAATGGGTTAGATTTATTTCATTCATTCCAGTGGTTATATCCATATAGTGACACAGCAAATATAAAAACATATATAAGAAGGAAGTATATATTCAGTGCACTAACAGATTTCATGAAAATAATTTTAAGACATTGATTATTTAATACTTATGACAGTTCCATGAGAAAATTTATCCAAGATGTTGGCATCAAAGATATATATCTGGAGGTTAGGAGGTGTATGTTTTAACCTCTTTCATAGACAAATTTCTCATAGCTCATTCTTGGTGCAAATAGGTGCCTATCACCTCGAAGATGATGCATGAATCAAGCATAGTAACATTGTTTCTTAAAATTGAAATTTGAAGATTTAACTACTAAATTTTCTAATTTTTTTATTTTTTTATTTTTGTACCTAAAATTTGTTTGAGTACATTTCATCACTTAATCTGTATGTTGTAATTTTCAAAAATCATGAAAAAGGGTATTTTCAGTGATCAGAAATTAATGTGTGGATAGGCGGAAGGATAATTATTTTTTTGGAAACATAGGATATAAAAACAAATTGACTCAATGGTTTAAAATAAATAATATATTTTTATTTTCTTTAGAGTGATAAGTGAGTTCTTGGGTATTCAACATAGCAAAAAAGTTTAATAAGATTGATATTGGTAGTAGTGTCTTGAAGTAAGACAATGATAGAGGTAGTAATAATATCAGAAATTAAGTCAATATCAATCTAGTGTGTTTTTCCTGGCCCTGAACAGGATGGAAATATCTGTAGTAAATGACCTCTTAACTGCTTCTTCATGCATAGCTGGTTTTTATGTGGTAGTGAAATTAGTTTGCTCCTTTTGTCATTCCATCTGCCCTTAACCCAGACGTATCAGGTTTATATCCTTTTGACAAGGCTTGAGAAACTGGTGTGAACATTAATTTCAGCTAACATCAGAAGTTTCTTTGTGTTAATTTTTTTTTGATTGGCCAAAATTCTTTTCTTTTCTATATATATATATATATATATATATTTTTTTTTTTTTTTAATGAAAGTTATACATGGAACCTCTCTGAATTTTGGTATTTTTCAGTCACTAATAAGTAGGCTCTGCTGCTGCAAACTTTGTTTTCGGCCAGATTCAGTTTTTCTTCTTCTTCCTCTTTTTATTTGAAGGTTAACTTCTCATTAGTTGAAGAGAAGTTCAGAGAGAGAGAAAGATAATGGTTTTAAATGAAAGCACAAATGTTTTATTTTAATTTGAATTATTGCATGAATGAATTGTTACTTGGTTGTTTCTTCTGTTTATTCTTGAACAAAATAAAAAGCAAGAAACAAGTCATTAAAATATTTACCACTGGTTTGGTTCTTTTTTAAAAGCAATATATATAATTTCATACACCTGCTTCCCAAGAGATTTCTTTTAATATATTTTATTTCTCTTTGCTTGCTTCAAAGGATAATTATTCTTTTTGAAGTTAAATTGCAAACATCTTTTCCTACTCCACCTACTAACAAACTTGAATTTACTTATATTTCATGTTTCAGGATAATAATAAAAAAGAAAGAAATTCTATTTCTTTTCATCCTTTGCACCTGAAACCAAAATTAGGCCTTCTGATGATACATTCTCCCATATTTTTTTTCTTTAATTATATCACCCCGAGCAAGGCAGTAACACCACTGATGTGCAGGGGGCTACGCAAGAGTGAAAAGACTGGAAAAGAGAAAACCGGAAACCACATCCTAAGCAGGGAACAAGGGATGAGCCTCTTCACCTGTTCAATAGACAAGGGTGGAGTGTGAACCGGGCGATAGTTCAGTCTATCTACTCCAATTATCTAACATACAATGTTCATATCAAGAAAATGAGATGATTGTGAAATAAGTTATTATAGTTTTCCTCTATATGGTTTTATTTGTCACACCTAAACAAAGCAACTATCTACGATTGATATTTCTTTCATCTTTATCACTGACCATAAGAAATCGAGTAGTTAGAATGTCAAATCAATCACAGATTCAATGAATTGTTCCTGTCTGCTTTGAAATTCTCAGTATTAAAGTCATAATAAATCAATGTTGATACCTTCAAGAACTGTCAAATTTTTATTTCTCCTGAAGTTTATATACTTTCAGAAAATTATCACAAAAGTTACTTTAATACGTCATTGTTGCATTGAATGGCATAACAAAATAAGTATGTTCCCTACTTAAACTCATTTTCTGCTCTACAGTACTAACACATTTTTAGAAGAATAAATTGAACTGTATTAGAGGTAGTTTCACACAACACCACAAACTGCTACAAAGCAAAAACATAACCTAAAAAATTCCATCATGTTCTTAAATAGCTTTGTTCAATCAAGACTTATATGAATGCTGTGAAAACTCATTCAAAAATATCTAAACTGTCAGTTGTATACAACTGCTTTCTCAGCTTTGGAATTAAAAATGGTTTTGAGAGGATGAACCCTCAAGGTCTTAGCAAGGATCATCTTTCTTCAAACCTCAGGGACTGGTCTTACAGAGTCACAAAGAAAGAACTGTGCCAAATAACAGAAATCACAATATCTGAGGCAACAACATTAACAATTAAAATGGACCAGACATGTAATTTGAATTGAAAATAATGACATAATCAAGATGTTGTTCCACACTACTTCAAGCAAAACATTAGAAAGGAAACCTCATCAGTACTGAAAAGAGCAATAACAATTAGTGGACTTGAGAAACATAGCTTCCTAAAAAAATTACTTTAAGAGAAAGATTTTTTTTATAAACTTTAACTGAAAGTTTCAACTGGCTGCTCTGTCAATGAATGCAGAATGTTTACTTATAAAGGAATGGTTACTATTGTGATTTATATTGCCTTAAATAAAATTGTCTTGATAACCTGCTACATAATATACAACTGGATTGCTGTACCTAAGAGAGGAAATATGCTTGCATATTGATGAATATTTATAAAACTGTTCTTTTTGTATTTGTCTTTACTTCTTAGATGAGGTCGTACTTACATTATTTGGATTGTTGCCCTCATCGTTATTGCCATGTTTATGACATTCCAACCATTGTACACTCCAGCCTTCTTCAAGTGCTAAAAACTTTTAACCAAACCCCTTGTTTCAATCACTGGAGTAGATTGTTTTCATTCCATGCGTGATGCTACTTTCAGATGTCATGTAGTTATATCCCTTTAACTCAACTCTCTAAGTTATTTGTTTTCCACTGCTGTAGCCAGGTAGTGAACTCACAACTCTTATGGTCAAGTCACTGGAACTAACCAACACCTATATCCACTCAGGCATGTGTTCTTGAGGACCCCACGGATCAAAATATAGGGTTTGGTTCATAATCTCTAGCACCTGAAGAAGGCTGGAGTGTACAATGTTAGAAACATTGTAAACAGAGCAATAAAGATGAGGATAACAGTCCGAACAATGTAAATAACTGTTCTTTTTGTTAGTCATTTAACATTTTAACATTTAGTAAGTGATGATATGGTGATACCGACCAAGCAAAAGCGAGGGACCGGATGTTCGCACTTTCACGAACAGAAAGCAAATGACCAAAAGTTGTCCATGTGCAGCCAGATTCGCGCAGATGTTCCAGTTGGAAAATAAAAATTAATTAAATATTAAATTTCCAGTTCGCGAGCCTACGCAAATTTTATTTATCAGCTAATGGGAAGCCCAGAACCAAATACAAGTGTGAAATCCCAAATAAGCTGCTGCGATCCAAAAAGAAGATATAAAAAGTGGATACAGAAAGCATTGACAGGCAGACCGACTTAAGGAGAAGAGAGTAATTAGTATCTCTCTTGACCAAAGTCAAGTGGCTTACTACACTTGCCTCCCTTACCTCTTTACCCTCTTCCCTGTCTCAAAAACTACTTACTGACCTATGGAGCGAATACATCAAAGACATTCCTTACTTACACACTCCCAAATTCCTAAGCATTAATTCTCTTTCAGCATTTTATTGCCATGAATGTTTTAACCTATACTTCATGTATTACTTCAATTGTAAAAGCATTAATTGATATGTGTATATATAAAATGTTATTTTTCAACTCAAATTGCCTTTCTTGATTTACAACCTTTCTTTATGACTTATAGTGGGCTATTTACAACAAGGCCAAATTCCGTTATCCTGCAACAGTATACAACTACCCTTCACTAG
Organism: Ascarosepion bandense; assembly: GCA_037127315.1. Classification (NCBI taxonomy): domain Eukaryota; kingdom Metazoa; phylum Mollusca; class Cephalopoda; order Sepiida; family Sepiidae; genus Ascarosepion; species Ascarosepion bandense. The sequence goes on along the minus strand of JBBBDQ010000212.1, from coordinate 1,243,862 downwards.
AACGGACCCTCCACTACTAACAGAAAAGAATAGATAAGCAGCCCACTATAATGACAGATCAAAGATTTTATGTATAATACTTCCAAACAACAACCTCTACTTTTATTTATACAGTCAATTGAAATGTTGAGGTAAAAATATATTCACCTTTATCATTGTTAGTATCTAAAACTTCTAATACTACTTTTGTGCAATCAGTAGTTTTTTGTATTTTCCTTTTTAAAAAAATTGTCTATGATCAAAGAGAAGGATGCTTATCACAATAAGAATAAATTAACTTTGTTTCTTTCAGAGAAGAATTGATCCTAGAAAACTTTCTGAACTAACTTACTAAGTATGTAATTTAAAAAAAAAAACATTTTGTTCAAGCACAAGACCATAATCAGTCATCTATATTTGTTTATATGAACTTAAAACATTATTGATTAGATCAGTATTTCACAACCGGTGTGCCCTGAAAGGTAGCCAGGTATGCCCCAACTTAACAGAAGAGTAATTTTATTATTTTCATCACCTCAACATGACATGGTTTCCCTCTGTTTTTTTTCTACAAATATTTTCATAGCAACTACTCTATCAAGCTTTTTCCATGGTACCCCAACCATGAATTTAAGTGTGCTATAAGATTGGCATCCAGGCTCCACCTTTTTACTGTTCAAATAGTTAAATATAACTGCCACTTCTACTCTAACAGTTTCTTTTCTCCAGCTTCCTACCTGTGGAACTTCCTTCTATTTACTTGCTTCCCTGATAACTACAATTTCCAAAAGTTTAAATGTAATGTAAATTGCCATCTATCTTCTTGAATCTTATTCCTTTTTTACCTTTTCCTCAATAACTCCTGTACCCAATCTTTTCTCTCAATGTAACTGCCTATGAACTAGTGGTCATTTGAACTTGTTGGGACAAATGAGTAAAAAGAAAAATCTAAAAAATCTTTATTTTTTTAAAAGCTTGAGACATCAAGTACACGGTTTCCATGTCCAAGTCAAGTCTTTGTCATTTGATATTTTAAATTGGATGCTAAATTCTTTAATTTTTAAGAAACAGTGGATAATACTTTCCCTTTTGCTTTTTTTCAATTGATTTAAATCAGTCATTATCAGTCTCTCTGAAAAGAAAAATAGCAGATTCTTCATAAATTCATTTAAATGAAAGTTCTACCACTTAAATATGATAGTTCTTAAAAATAAATACTTATTTCAGGAGACTTCTTTATTCTTTTCAAATTTCACAACTCATTTATTTTACTTATTAAAATTTAAAATGCACACCAGAGTTTTACTTATTCTACGAGTGTGTTCCGAATTAAAAATGGTTGTGAAACACTAGATTAGACAAAGGAAGTATATTTTAAAACTCACAACAAATGTGAGATTTGTTTTGAAAAGTTTCCAAGTTAGACCAATATCATTTTAAAGTATCTTAAATGATTTTTCATGCTATATCTGAAGCCAAAAATAAGGAACAGAATTGTATCATAAGATTTAACCTTCTGCAACACTTCTCCCTTTAGTTTATGTAACAGAGCAGCTTTCCAAAGAAATATGAGTTGGATTCTTACCAAAAATTTATTCTTCATTACTATTTGCTAAAAGCTGTAAAATGATGTTCATATATTAAACAAATAACATAAGTCTGAGGTCATAACCCCAAGGGTCAAAAATCAGTTTCACAAGTCCAACAGCAGAAAATACTGAGACCAAAGGTAAGAAATTCCCATCACACCACACAATTACCTCTTCACCCATGAAGAGTGAAAAGCTATCCTGATTTCTCTTTTTTTTCCAAGGGTAAAGAAAAGCAGTTGAAGTAATTGTAAAATATTGTTAGCATATATTTTTTTCAAGAAAAAAAAGGAAAATTTTGTTCACAATTATCATTGTAAAGCATTTTTTTACTAAAAACAAGAAACAAATCAATTTAAAAAAAAAAATTAGTCTATGCAAAGAGCAAACCATAGTAAAGAAAGACAAATTTTAATCTAACCACCTTATTAGGGAAAAATATATGCTCTATAAGATTTCTCAAATATTCAATCCAGTATAAGAAAATTAATCTACTGTTTAATAAATAAACGACTCAAATATGAGTATCCACTAAAAACACTATAAAATATTTAAAAAAATCTGTCAGCTTAATAAATAAAAATCCATCCTTTTCTTTACAAATTACTTTGTTTCTGCTAGGATACAAAACTGAGCAGATACATCTCTAGTCTATTTCCAGTGTTAAAGGAAGAACTGTGTTTAAAGACACTATTCAACTTTGCTTGGTCATCTACATACTTTGTAACCAAGAAGTCAAAGCATGTCACATCTAATGATGGTTTTCCCTAGGGGAATGCAGGCAAGTATCCTGCTGGAGAGGACATATTTCTCCCTAATAAAAGTTCTCAAATATTTCTTTATAGATCAGTCAGTTAAGTGCCATATGTGAAACACGCTTGGGCGATCATGTCTTTTTCGAGACATGACTGACTGGGCAGAAGATTATCCCGCAGTAGGTTGCCATTGCATTCTGCGGTAGACTGGTTGCCGACCAAGGCTATAGAACCCAATCTGTCCTGCTATTTAACCCATAACTGGAGGGAAGAGATGGATTAATACCTTTCCCAAGGGTATTTGTGCATAAGTGAATGCAATGGATTCAACTGGAATTCGAACTGGGCTCCCCGGTTTCTCGTTCCAAGCTGATATCCACTGTACCACAAAGATAACAGAAATATAGCTGATTAACACAATAACCCATATAACTGAATTTATTATTTTATTTAACACATTAATATGGGTTCCTTGACATTTTATTACCTTAGTTTTCATTCAAAGCTTTTATTAATTTTTTTATTATTTTGACTTACAGCAAATCTTCATTGCTGGAATATTGTCTTTTTTTCCATTAACTTGCATAATAAAATCTGACATGGTGCACTGTCAAATAATGGTGGAACAAAATGAATGGATTTATTCTGAAAAAAAACTTTAGAAATAATTATGGATTAAGTATGCAGAACTGAAAATAGTTCAATTAGCAAAAGATGTTTTTGGCTTTAAAAAGAAATATATCAAAGAAATTAATTATCAATTGGAGCACAGCAAACCAAATAACACCAGATTTCCTGAGGTTGGTGTTTGTCAATTATATATTGAATTCAATTGCTTTATTGATGCTGACAGACTCTTTGTCAATCCATTATGTATACTTTCTTGTTACAAAGTATTTACAATAATCATTAATTACATACAAATGATTTGTTTTGTGATTGTTACTAATTCTGTACTATAGTTAATGAATTAATGAATTTTGAATGAAATTTCATCTATGACTTTAAAGTTGCTTTTGATATATATATATATATTATATATATATATATTTATTTGAAATTCAGTTTGATCAAACTTTTAAATAAAGTAACTCATTTTATATACTATCATTCAAGCACAATTATTAGATTTTACATCTGCTTTTAGTTATTCTGATAAATAACTTTGAACAAAATAATTTTAATGAATTCTTTTGGAAAAAATAAATTCATAAAATTGATTTCATAACTTTAGTTCAATGATTAAAATAACATTTTTTTAGTGTTATGAAAGTGTTTTCTATAGATTCTATATTACTCTGTAAATTATATCTAAATAAATGTCTCTATCCTTTATGCAATTCTGTAATATCTGAGATATATAACACTTCTTTTCAAGATAAAGTGCATATTGTATTCTCAATTTGAGTGATATGAGGGAGTGCTGAAAAGTTCTCAAACTGATCAACTTCCCAAAATCTGATTACATGACCAAACATCAGAATTTTTCAGAATCTCTTCTAGGTTAGGCCATGAATTTTTCAACACCACTTAATAGAATTTGATTAAAAAATAAACAATAATTTGTATATTTTCATTTTAAAGAATGAATATTTATTGTTTCAACAGTATATCTACATTTTTATATTAGTAAAATTATTAAAGAACTAACATTTACTATTGTAGTATAATATGCAAATAAGATACATGCATAAATAGAGCAAACCTCAGATGCCTGGGAAAGAAGAAATTATGTAGCTTCCTATGAGATTTACACATCACAACAATTGCTTCACTGATAGAATGGTCCAAACAATAAAAATGGGACTAAAGGCGTTTTCACCTTTTTAAAGAGAATATAGACATATCTCCTTAATTTACTTTTAAACTATGGAACACTTCCTCATGTGGATAGAAAGCAATGGAGAAAGTCTGATTAAAAAAAAAAAACAAGGAAAAGCCAGAAAGAGAAAGGTTTGTCTTACAAAAAAGAACAGAACACAGCTGTACTAGAAAAAAAAGGGGTAATCAATATTATCTCACGCTGATCAATTTTAAAACCAGGTTTGAGTCTGAAAATGTAGAAATGCAAAACAAGAAACAAGAGGAGACAGAGAATGGGCAAACCAAAACGGAACAGAATATGGAAGAAAGTGAAAATGAGTTAACAGACCTAGAAGAGGAAGACGAATCTTGACCAAGATCTCCATTAAAGGGGACACACACAAAAAAAAAAACAATCAAACAAGGTCTGCATTGACCATCCAGAATATTCAGAAGAAGTGATAGAGCAACTCAGGGCATCAAGCCTCTCAGATTCAGGGATATGTAGCGTGGTATATAAATGAGATACATGCATAAATAGTGAACCTCAGGAACCAGAGGAAAGAAAACCCCTGTAACTTCCAATGAGATTTACACATCACAACAACTATAATCAGAATTTGTTTATTTGTTAAGTACTTCCCACTTTACTTTTCTCATTGCATAAGATTTTTTTTTTCTGTGTCAAAATTGGTATCCAAGATTACTTATGGTTCAAGATCAAAATTAAAGAAAGAAATGATATGGAAACTAACAATTATTTAAGTGATAAAATGCTTTCCAATTATTTCTGCTTCATTGAACTTTGTTTCCATTAGAAGATTTTTTTACCAAATTTGTTAATATTTGACAAAATGATTTTTAACTGGTGAAGGACAATCAGATGGACCCAAATTTATTGCAGTGGAACTTAAACAGGTTCATGTAAATAGACAGTAGTAAATTTAATTGTTTTTATTAAAAATAGAAACTCTTTGGGGAAAAACATGGATTTGATGTCATTTTACAAAGTTTGATAAGTAAAGTCTCTTACCACTAAGAAAGTAAGAAATATGGCAAAGTTTAACATATGTGTCTGCAAAAAAGGGGGGGTGTCAAAATAATTTTTTCTCTTGATGCCAGTATTAGTGTACATTCCTTCAGTAATTTTTTTGTTTTAAAATGCTATTTTGAGAATTTTAATAAACAAACATAAGAAACTGAATTTATGCATTCTCTTTTTTCTTTCTTGAGAATTAACAAAAAAAGAATTAAACATTTTATTTTATTAGAATTTACAACAACAATATTATATTTAAAAGTTTATAAAAATGTGAACAACTAGACATAGTCAATAGTTACTATATTATAAAGGAATAAAACATTATAAAAGAATATGAAAACAAATTTTTTATTTATAAATTTATAAAAATTATTTGTCTGAAGAGAAGAAATTAAACACATACAGTAACTGTAATTATAAATTTTGAAAAAATGCATTTTCCGGTCTGTTCTTTTTATTGCTCTCTTCATATAAATTCATTAAAATAATTTGAAGTCATCTGGATTTATACTTTTGTTCTTTTTTTCTTGAAAGTCAAAAACAAAATGTTTAGCACTGTTTATCTATTAGACTGTTTATTCACAAAAAATAGTTTTTTCTTAATTAAGAAGAAAAAGAATGCACAACACCTCCTTTTTTGGGATTTTATTAAAATTCTAAAAATAGAATTTTGTAAAGATAAATTTGTTATCACAGCATCAAGAGAAGAATATTCTTTTTTTTTTCCAGAAACTTTTGTTAAACATTGCTGAAACATGTTCAAATATGTATTCAATAGTATATAGTCTTGTTCAAACATGCTTAGGTTTAGTTTGCTCTGTGATAGCATTCATTAGTCATGAGTATTATATCAAAGTTACACATAAACCTGAAATCAATTATAGAATTTTGATGCAAGAATGCTGCATGCTAATTGAAATTCTTAAATGTATGAAATCAATAAAAACCTTGCAAATTGTTAAATATACATTGTAGAAAATTAAATTAAATTAAAATTCTACTATTTAGAAAAATCAGTTTTATATAAAAAAAAAACATGCTCTTAGATATGTTTTATTGTTTCATCCATTTTTTAAAAAATCATAATAAAACTCTCCTATTAAAACATTACCCTGTCAAATGGACTATTTCATTTTGATTGTATAGAAAGATGGGAAAATTTGGTTTCAGTGAGAAAATGTGAGGAATGAAGTAGTGAAAGAGAGAGAATCAGATTAAGCTGACAAGAACAGATACTACACTTTCATCTTAGGCAAAAAGCTGAAAACCAAAGGTGACATTTTTCAGATGCATGGCATTAAGATAAAAACTGGGAATTTTGCTAGTTAATAACTTTAGAATAGCAATAATAATGTCTTTTTGATTAAAAATAGAATTCATTCAATTAATTTAGAATATTGGAATGAATGATTCATTATTGCCAAATAGTCAATAAAAAGATTTTTGACAGTTTGATGCTCTAATGAACATGCATGCTTCATCACTGCTATTATGACTTTTATGTATTCTTTGCTTGTTTGCTTGTCATGGGGGAACAAAATAGAGGTTTTTTAAAAATAAAGTGTTGAAAAAAATTAATAAAAGTATTTTTTTTTTAATTGAAGCTTTGTTTAGTAGTTAGTAATTTTTTTTTCTCTTTTCTAATTTCTATTTTTGGTTAAGTGAAAAGAAATTTTTTCTAATCAAAATTTCATTTAGCTATAATTTAGTAATGAACTGAAAATGGTGAATTATCAGTGAGCAAATTAATTGGCAATTGAATATGCTGCAGCAATGTTTTCAAAAGTATTTAACCAGAAATAAGTTAAATATTGATGTCTTGTTCAAGTAACAGGTTAGGATCAACTGAAATTATTTTTCAGCATGTGCCATGATGCAAATTAGGTTGAAAACTACTCTGAATTATAATTGCAAAAATAAAAAACAGGAGAAATAATTTTAATAGAAATGTAGAAATACAGTTATCTAGAAATTATTTTTTTCTTTATATTTATAGATTTCTGTGAATGATTTTTCAATTACTTTGATATTATCTACCTTTTTATTTAATTATTTCTTGCTAAAGTTTAAAACTGAAAAAAAATATTTCCTCTGTTTTAGGAAAATCTATGAAAAGGTGAAACATTCTCATGTGACACATTCCATTTTGTGGTTCGTTTCATCCTTTAAACTTTTTTGGACAAAAGCAGTGTTTACATTGATGTGATTATACATGTACATGGAGGACAGGACATTCTGAAATTTTAAATTAGAATTTTTTTTTTTTTTTAAATATGTGTTTTGGGTATTGTTTCTTTTCAACTTTGTTATTAAACATCCCGATTTTATAATAATATATCTGTCAAGAAAGGTGAAATGTTGTAAGAACCTGGGCATAAATTTACTGTGAATAATCTCATGATTCAAACACTATCTATACTACTTCTATTTTCATCTTAGTAAATTACTTTTAATTAGAGTAGCATATTTTTAATTAAAATTATAGTCACTCATTAGAGTTGAGCAACTAGTGCATTGTGTATGTTGTATTGTAAAAGATTCCTTTTTTGTTAGCCTTATTTAAATTCCTTTAGGTTTCTCCTATGTATTTTCTTTACTAATGAAGTAAATCCTTCCTTTAAGTTTTAGCTTATTATTTTAATATTTAATAATCTTTTATTGTTTTAGAAGTAGTTGTAATGAATTTTATATTAAGCTTACATAAATTTGTTCCAATTGTACTTATGATAGTTGGTGGGTAAATATAAGCTCTGTAGAGCCCCTGTGGATTATAGGGCCACAGCTTCACCACGCTAGGTGTTGCTACTGTGATTTCTGCAGGAAGCAAATTTTTACGGGGTGGAGTTGCTAGCCCCACTCTCAAGGACTTTTGAATTCAGAGTTGTCTTTCCCTAGACTGATTACCAACAAATGAGAGTCCAGTCTGTCCCATTATTAACTCTTAGCTGGGAAAAAGATGGATTCATACCTTTCCAAGGGTATTTGTGTGAAAGTGAATGCAATGATTGCAGCTGAAATTTAACAATCCCAATTTATGGGCTGATAACTACAACACTGTCCTTATCTGTAGGTAACAAATGCATGCTATTATTGTTCTTGTCCCTCTCTTTAGTTTGCATGACTGTTACACCCTGTCACTATCTCATAAATAATGGACTATTCTGTTTTTATCAATGGAAAAGATGCTACTTGGTTTCAATAAGAAAATGAAAAAAAGAAGATAGAATTAAATTAAAGAGAATCAGATTAAGCTGATAAGAACATATACTACACTTTGATCTTAACCAAAACGCTGTGATAAAAGTACTATTTTTTACTGTTTCAAACAATAGAAACCGAGTAAAGCAGCCACCAAAAATCCAGTTACCACAAATAAAATGTCATCATCTGCTGAATAATTTTAAAATTATTATTAACAAAAATATTTCTAAGATGAGAATTTGGCTAGTTCATCTTACTATTATGTCAAGTTCCTGTCAATTAAAGCTTGAAATTTTCTATTTTCCACTAGAAAACCATCAAGAACTTTTATCAAATCTGTGCAAATATATCAAGAGTTATAAAAACTGTAATAATTAAAACATTGATTGTCAGAGGTCAGTCACAAAATCTGACTTCAAATACAATTTTATAATAGCCAACTTAGACAATAAAAATTTTTATGAGTTGGATTATAGCTTCAAGTGAAGTTTTAACATTGTTTTCGCACTAAAAGTATCAATGTGATAAGCTCATAGGCTAATGAAAATGTATCTAAAGACCAAACATAACTTGTAGTTGGCATCATAATAAAAACTGTCAACCACAAGATAACTTATAGTTGACAGAAAATGTGTTAAGTTACAATCTTTGAGTAAATTATTCTCTATATAGCCATTTGTAAGAACATACAAATTATTTCTTGTAATGAATAATTTATGAAAAATATAACTTCTCTATTAATGCATATAACCTCAGAAATTTATTCATAAAAGGTTGATCAATAAGTTCATAGTCTAAAGATGAAAACAACATTTATTTTATACAACAATTATTTATACATATTCTTCATCAAGGCACTTAACCCAAGAAATCATCAATTGAACTCTATCCAGTCAAAATTCAGCCAATAACTGTGTTAGACTATGAACTTATTGATCTCCTCTCATAATTAAAAGGAAGAAAGAAAGTTGACAAACAATGAAATGATATTTGAGCAATATTTATTTTTTATTTACATATACATTTGTATATGTAAATAAAGAAAAGCATGAATCTATGTCTGCTTTCTCCAGCTATGAGTTAAATAGCATCACAAATTGTGCTTTCTAGTCTTGGATGGTAGCCAGTCTTGGAGCAGAACTAATCAGAAATACAAACCATGCAGAAGACAATGGGAAACCATGCATCTTTCCCAAAATATCATGGCAATTTGCAGATAATAAAGAATAGAAATCTGTGGAGAACTATGATCACCCACATTCAAAAGCAACATGACATTAAAAAAAGAAAAAAAATGTGCAAATGATAGGACAGTAATCATTCTTTTTGGCAGGATGTATAAAAGCTAAAAAAAAAGAATAATCATAATGGAAACAAAAAAGGTATTAAAATAATGAGTATATAGTCGAACTCTTCTATAAGAAGAGAAAAATCTAAAATGCAAAAGAGGCATGGAAAAAGCCATGATAATAAAATCTTTAAGACAGTAATAGCTAAGATGAAAATAACAAATTAAGATGAGATGAGATTTTCATAGAGATGTTAACCGTCTTTGATAAGGTCATTGAAGTGATAAATGAAATAGATGACAGCTGCAAAATACCAGAGAAAATGTGTGGGTCAATTTCCATAGCATTGCCAAAGAAACCAGATGCAAATGAATGTGAATTCAGTTGAAAAATCAGCCTGATGAGCTACATAACAAAACTAATAATTAAGATTCTAATGAATGAAGCCTTTAACAGAATTAGGCTAGAAAAAGTGAAAGAACAATAGGACTTTATTCAAGGTGCTGAGACAAGAAGCACAATTTTCATAGGAATGCTGACAGAATGAGCAATAAGCATCCAGAAATACCTACTGTTTTATACACAAAGGTATTTGATAAAGTACATGAAGAGCTTCATCTACACGGAAACAATATATGAATAAGTCATAATCTATGTTAACCACAAATAGCTCATATGCAAATAAAGAGCAAGTGCATTAAAATAGAAAGATGAGTGAAATAAGGATTTGTTTTCTTGCCAGATTTAAATTGTTCTGAGATTTTTCTAACCTACCAGGACTTATTACTGATGGATGTAACCTTAACACTTTATGCTATTAGTTGATGACTTCTTTCTGAAGGAAAACTGAATAAAATATTTGACAAGCAAGAAGAAATAACTAAACAGTAACCCTTGTTCCCTGTTTTGGATGTGGTTTCTGGCTTTCTCTTTTCCAATCATTCTACTCTTAAGTAGCCCCATGCACATCAGTGGCGTCGCCGCCTTGCTTGGGGTGATATGATTAAAAAAAAAATAACAGAATACAAAGTGGTCAGCAATAGAGACAACCCAAAGTATGAGTTATCCATTAGACATATCAAAATGAGGCAACTGTAGAAATTCAATTCTGTGTAGTGTAGTACTTGATAATAGAAAGTAACACAGAAACAAGAAGGCATATAGGAATAGTAAAAGATTCTTTTCAAAAAGTGGGGAAGTGATTCAGTCAGGTAAGTGCCATATGTGATACACACTTGAGCAATCATGTCTCTTTCAATTCATGAAAAACTAGACAGATTTTTCCACAGTAGGTTGTCATTTCTTTTTGTAATAGACTGGTTACCAACCAAGGCTATAGAACCCAATCTGTTCTGCTATTCAATCAATAGGTGGAAGGTGAAAAAGTGGATTAATACCTTTCCCAATGGTATTTGCACATCCTGAGTTTATATTTATTACACCACAATGCCTATCCACAGTATTAAGGGAATTATAAAAACATTAAAAACTAAGAAAAGACAATCTTTGCACAAATTAACTAGAATGTGGTTCTACAGGGTACCCCACAAAAAACAGGAAATTTTAGATTTACTATCTGTTAAAAAAAAAAAAATTAAACATAAAAAAAAAATCAAACTTTTTTTTTAGTTTGAATACCACATCTAACATTTGTGTTTTTGTTCTGTTTTAAGCTACCAAGTTTTTATTCTTTGCTTTTGTTTCAAATAACTGTAACAAAAATTCTAAAAATTAAACAAACTGTAATAAAAATCATGAATAAAGTATTTAAAAATAAAGTTTTGTAGAAAATTAAAAATAGAAAGAATCTATAATGAAAGAGACAGCTGAAAAGAAGGATGGGGAAAATAAGTCATTAGGTATACTGAAGGCAAGAGAAATGGAAGAAAGCAGCCAGTCATCTTCTTGTCAAATTTGTACAAAAGGATGGAGGAAAACTGCCATAAGATAGAAAGAAGAAAAAGGGGTAAGTATCACAGAAAGAAACTGGAAACTGTGGAGGACAATGATTTCCCAAATTCTGAAGGGTTATGGTATATAGAGAGAGGGCAAAATATATATAAATATAAGATTTGACCAAAAAGTATTGGGACCAATGCTATAAAAAGAAAACTGCAACACATATCAATACAGCATTTAATCTTCTTCAAAGTAGTTCCTTTCTGAAACCACTAACTTTATCTAGCATCATTGATCAAAGTATTCCTGGAACTTCTTTTTCTGGATAGTAAGCGGCTTCCTTTTCTTGGATTTCTTTCATACTTTGAAATCTTGTTCCTTTTAAGTTGGATTTGATTTCTAAAAAGGAAAAAGTCAGGAGTAAAATTTGGAGAATATGGTGGTTGTTGGACCTGGGAAATGTTGTACTTAGCCAAAAACTGCAGAACATGCCATGGTCATTGATGGAACCACTGCGATATGGTGAGACGACCACACCCAATACACTTTCCTTCCAAGCACTGCTATGAACAACAGAAGTGAGAAAGAATATTATAATAATGTGTATGAACAATGGTTCAAGGTCAACCTCTGACAAGTGACTTCACTCTGTGCCTCAGATCTCTTACCATAGTAACAGTCCTGGCAATTAATATGAACTTTCAGGGACCTACCTGTTAGGAAGGATTTTATGCTTGAGAAAACCGTTCTAGTGATTCTATAACTGAAGAGTTTGTGTAGTAAGTATTTATGTCCAACCTTGTCAAAGTCTTTTGAGATATCAAATGCTATGGTCCTTGAAATGTGTTTGTCATCAAGAGCCTCACTGATTCTGTGAGTGATGGTAGTTTGGCATGTCCCACTGCCATCCTATAGAAACCCATACCACTTGTAGCTGAATAGGTTGTTCTTTTCCAGTTACTTGATAGCTTTTTTATTGATTATGACCACAAAAAGCTTACTAATGATACTGAAGATACAGTCTGTACTAGGGAGGAGATTGCATGCCCATGTTCTTGAAAACTGGGCATATGCTTAATTTTGCAAGGATTGGGGATAATTTGGGGTTAATATTCTTAAGGACAACCACTTAGGGTCAAGACCTTTGATAAGTCTATAGACTTCTCATACTGTAATGGTAATATTACTAGATTGTACTCAGTGAGACATAGGAAGTTGGGGAGGGGATGGTCTTTGTTGTCTAATAAGTTAGGGGCAAAGATCAAAACAAAAGAGTTCACCTTGTCTGTTGAGAAATATGACCTTAAGGCCCTTTATAGTTGTGGGTACAGCTGCTTTACCTTTGTTTATGGTTTGGTTGGTGATCTTCCAGAATTTACAGAATCCAATTTGTCTCTTTTCAACCTTAGTCTGGACTGCTTGTGCTTAGCTGCACTTGGCATTTTCTAGTACTTTTTGCAATTTCAGGTAGTTTTGAATGCAAGAGCCAAACTACATCACTCCTTGTGGTAGAATTTGAAGTAGTGGTTTCAGTGAGTTATATAGTGCAGTTAGTGAACCAGGGCTGACTTTGTTTCTTGCTAGAAATTTTGGGGGCGTCAAAAACTATCCACTCCAGAAAGGATCTAATCAGTGACAAAGCCAATTGTTTAGGATGCAGCATGCTTGAAGAAAGTTGAGAGGGGTGCTACCATCATGTAGGATTGAAAGCTGTCCCAGTCTGTCTTTGCATAGCAAAAAAATCATTCTATAGAACAATACATCAGGGGATACCTCAGGTTTGGCAAGAATCTATACACTGATTAGAGAATGGGCTGACATGCCTAGAAGGACGTAAACCTTTTGCTAAGCATTTATCAGAGCAGGAGGTTAGAAAGAGGTCAAGGTGGTTCATGTGGTGTCATGTCTAGGACATGGGTAAGTTTTTCAATGATCTGGGTTAACTCATAGGTGATTGTGAAGTCTCAGTTCTCTTGGAGTAGATTAAGCATTCTTTCTGGTTGGTATTGAAGTCATCATAAATATGAAAGTTGAGGGAAATTGAGTGAGGATATCAATCTTTTATATTCAATCTAGGATTACTCTCTCTACAAACTGAAGGAAGAGCAAAGATGAATGTGGTTCCATGGAAAAGTGCCATTTGGAAATCACTGTTTTTTTATGTCCTTGCCACAGGGAAACTCATCCTTTCCTTGGCTGTGATGAGTATAGTTTAAGAAATTATATATTTAAAGGCAAAAGGGTCCCATATCAGGGAAATATCTGAAGATTACATTCAAGCATGAAACAGACTATTGCTGCTCAATTTTAGACTTTATGTTCACTTCATATATATGACACGGTTTTGAATCTATTTCTAATTTCTTTCTCTCTTTCTCTCATTTTGAATTGACAGAATCAATATATTTTTAGCTTGGTGCAGGAAAAATACTTGATATCTTCAAACCAATACATGAACTGTCTAAAATAAAAATAAAAAAAAGTATTTTCATACAACAAAAGGTTTGTCTTCTATGACAACAATATCTTGACTGTCACTCTTGTCTTTCTTTTTAACAAAATAACTTGCAATCAAATATATTGTTTGAATTTACTTGCTTAAACTGTCAGGTGCAAGATTACATTTATAGAGTACATGAGATTTTGGTGAATTTAACAGGACCCTAAAAACTGCTCTAAAAGTGAGATTTTTTTCTAAATCTTTTATTTAAAGTAACTAAAATAGTATTTTTTAAAAAGTCAATATTAAATCCTTTTTATTATTTCTTTAATTTTTAACTTCCATCAGAAAACCCATTGTACTGTTGCTTTAATCAATGAAGATTTTCAGGAAGAAAAAAATGTCTTGTCTTTTTAATTTCTTTATTTTTGATTACTTTTTGTTTTTTAAAGAAAATTATTAAATTCTGCTTACATTATATTCAGTGGGCACAAGTATTTAAGTAGATGTTGTTTATATTTTTAAGCAGTGAGATTAATGTCTACCTGCTTAAAGATCAAGAAGTCCTCCCAAAAAGTATGTGATTCTTGAAAGGAATCAAACTTGTATATTGCTTTTTCAATCAGGAAAACAACTTTTATATCAAGTATTCCTTACTAATTAAACCATGGGAAGCTACACTTGGTTTAAAAGTGGGTTTTCCTCAACCAATTATCTTCAGGTTTTATATATGTTTTTATAGAAACAATGTTTCAGTCTAGTATTCTCTGGCCATCTTCAGGTGTTCATTTTTTTTTTTATTGATAGAAGATATCTTGAATTAGTTTTTTTGTTTTTTGCTTGTTATGCCATTTTTTGTTCATTTCTGCTAAACCACAGATTATGAATTACATTACTTGATTGGGGGATTGAACTCCTGTTCACTAGATGGTGCCACTACTTTTAACAAAACTGCAAAATTTGAATCTTTCATCTTCTGTACCAATAAAGAACATCAGATGGTGTATTTTGGAAGCTTTTAAATCTGGTGTCAGATGGTTTTGACATTTTGCTATCACAGTGGCCTCTTACTACCCGTGCTAATTTTATTTTGATTATTTGGGGCATAATTTAAGTAATTGTTAATATATTTTTATTTATTCTAACTATTGTTCCTTTTTGGTTGTTAAAAATGTTATTCCAGATACAATGAATTTATTTGTGCATTGCCATATTCAGAGAATATAAATCAGAAAAAAAAGTATTTACAAAACTTTCTTTTCTATTCACTTCATAAATATTTATTGATTTCATGGAATCATTCTGTCATTTTTTTCTCTTGGTAATAATTCTGAAAATGGTTGCTGGGTCAAGAAATAAGAATACATAAGGCATTAATGTTAAACAGCTTATACCATTCTTGAAAATCAACACTCACTCAAATAAATAGTCACTTGACTATTATAAATATCTTAAATAAATTCACTAAATTATTAATCTTGATTCCTTTTTGTACATTGAAAGCACACATATCAAAGGAATTTATGATCAAAGCTAATTAAACTTTAAATTATCTTTTATAATATTGATTCTATTCAATTTCATTTTATTAGTCTTATTGCAATTTGTAAGCAACTGCTTTTCATGAACCTCTTCTAAATGTTGGTGTGACATAGTAATTTTCTTCTACTTCTATTTTTTCTTAGTATGTTATTCTGACAAGTTCATCTCAGTTCAAAATTATAATTTTAAATAAATAGCGTTGGCTTTCTTCCACTGTAAATTTACTGTACATGATGATTAGGTCTTTGTAATTAATTTCAATGAAACTGACAACATTAACTTGTCACTTATTGGAATTCTTACAACTGTAGCAGTAATTGTAAAAACAGAATCCCCTTTTTTGGGAATTCATGCTTTTTTTCTGAATGTTTGGATTAATTTTAACTTTTGGTGAAAATTTAGATATTGTAGTAAGGTTTTGACTTGTATAGAATTCTTAAAACCTTACTATTATGATTAGTATTATTTACATGAGCTATGCTGCTGATGATAAATTTCATATCCTCAGTATTCAACTCAATATTTCTACCAACTTCAAGAATGAGATGGCCAAAACAGCCTCAGTTATTTCTCATATCTCTAGTTCTCCCTGTCTTTTCATAAGATATTTTTAGTGCTCCAGTAATATAGACCATTTATTATTACTACTATTATTTCTATTTTTAGTTTCCATCTGAATGGTGGATTTCATTAGAGATCAAATGGCAACCAGTCTCCTCAATACCCCAGTACTTTCTCCAGTGTTCTGGTTTTATCATTAATTCTATTTTATAATTGGTAATTATTGATAACTAAATTTTTATTCAGATTTAGTAAGAGCAAATTTGCTCTTTACTTCAGATTCTAACTTTTATCAGTAGTGTTGTTCTCTGGATGGTCTTGATTTTTCTTCAAATTTTGATTTCATCCAGTCTTTTCTATAAGCTTTACTCACTGCTCTAACAATAAGTGATATGACTTTCACTCTCTTTTGTTGCACAATTTTTTCAGTTTTGTAGAGAAATCTAGTGTCATCATAAATGTTTTACATTCTTTCTTAAATTGCTTATTGATAAATTTAATTTTCAGCAGAAAATTTATTACTGTTTTAAATTAAAAAAAAACAACTCAAAAGATAACTGTATGAGAATGGGAAACAATATTCAAACAAAGACATCTAAGAAGTGATAAAACTGTTAAAAATAATTTTAAAGTTAAAAAAGTAAAGCAAAATCAGTGACTGAAAAAACTGACAAACATTGTAGAATGTGCAAGAGTTCATAATTAATGTGTAAAATATTGTGTAAATCAAATATGTTTCTATATCTTCAGTCTTCTGGATTTCTTTATGAATAAACTTTGTTTGCGTAACTAATTCCACCAAACAAGTTGTTATCAATATTTTTTACGAAGAATAGATGTCATAAAATTAAATAGATGAAATATATTGCTCATATAAATATAAGCATATCCTAAAATAGGTGTGTGGCCAAGTGGTTAGAATATTTGTTTTCTGACCATGAGGAAATATTAAACATAAGAAATAGGGCTAGATTATTTTTCTCACAGTACAAAACCAAAGTTAATAATGTTTCTATGACTGTGATTGAAAAAATCCTTTTAGATTTGCTTCACATATAATTTCATTAACGGAGCAAAATAATCTGCTCAGGTGTAATAGTTAATGACTTGTGATTAGTTGATTCAAATAAAATCAAATATTCAGATAAAACTATGATTAATTAGTCATTTTTCTATTAAGAAAACAAGAAATTACAAGAACTACATGAAAGAGAAGAAAAAAACTGTTTTTTTAATTTTTTATTTCTTCTCAAAATTAAGTGATCTGATAATTAATACTGAATTCAAGATTAAGCAGATTTTTCAATCCTTTCTATTTGGATAAAACACGTAATTTAATCGGAAAAGACATTCCGCACATCTAAAGGGAAATGTGCCTGGGGTATTGACCAATGTCTGTACATCTCTTGCCTCATTATATCACTGACTCAATCAACTGTTCTGATATTTTCTCTAAAAGACATTATATGAATTTTAAAGGTTTGTGAGGGAATTTTAAAAATTTCTATTGCAAGTGTGTAAGAACCTATTGATTATTTTCAACTGCTGCTCTCGGAATTAACAATTTGATGCATTTGTTGCAAATTTTATAATCTGATTGTATCTGTCATCACATTTTCGCCTAAAATTTTTGTCATTGATTTAATGCGATTATAAATTATCTCATTATATTCTACACATAGGTATTCTTGCTGCTAAAGGTCTTTGTAGAATAAAATGTAGTAATATTATCAACTAATATTATCAATAAAATCAACTAATAATAATAATATTATAATAATAATAAAAGTAATAATAATAATATTCAAAATAATAATAATAATATTATCAATAAAATCAACTAATATTATCAATAAAAAATCAGAATTTAAACTTTGTAGTCTAAATATTAATAGAAACACCATAAACCTGTAGAAACAAAGATTATTAAAAATAACTACTAGTTTGTTCTTTGATAAAAAATTAACTTTTCATTTTGTTTTCTTGTATAAAATGTATTATACTGTGACAGACTTAAATGTGGCAATTTTTATTTATGATAATTGAAAATATTCTTGTACATTGGCAATAACAAATGTTTTTGGAATTCAGATGTGATGTATGATATAATAAATATATGTTGATTGGTTGGTCTCAAAATCCTGAAATAAATGTAGTGTCCTTCATTTCATCAAAGAAAGGCAACTATGTGGGAACCAGTAATACAGAGCACTAGAGAAAAACAATTACAAACAACAAAATTGTAATATATGCTCTGGTAAAAAAAAAAAAATGGTTACTGAAGCATTAATCATAAAAATGACATCTTCAAGAACACATGGCCTAGCAAATAAAAGCATTTATTTGATCCAGTAACTTGATCCAAAGAGTTATGAGTTCAATACCTTGCTAGAGGTGAACAAAAACTTAGTTATATGGAGATAACTGATATGAAAGGGATATACCTTGTGGAACGAGAACAATATATCTTGGTGAATGTAATAAAGAATTGAGTTTAAAATTTCAATCATCTGAAGAAGGTTGGAGTGTACAACAGCTGAAATGTGAATATGGCAGCAAAGATGAGGACAACAGTTCTAACAATATAGTGTAAATAATTACAATACCTCATCTCAGAAACATAGACAAATATTATGTGACTGATAGAACTAGTATCAGCATCAGGAAATAAACTCTAGTCGAAATGTTAACTATCATAGCCTCCTACTATCAAGATTTTTAATAATAGTCCTGCTACAGAGAACATAGAGTACATATGCATCTCATTTTTCTTAGGTTCCTAGGTAAGACAGTACACTGCATCCGGCAGCAAGGCCTCTGATTGGGAGGTTCTGAGGATCATGGAACTACTTCTTAATTGATGCTGTTCCCAGGTTTACCAGAATGGTAGCACTGTTAGGGTCCCAGCTATGGTCAAGTAGTTAACCCCTAAACTGGGGTCAAAATACTATGAAAGTATAAAAACATACTTTTATTGAAATATATACATAAAAATAGAGTTTTATAGAAAAATATACATTTTTAAAGAAAAAATATTACCAACAATACATTTTTGAAGGAAAAAAAAATTATTACCAGCAAGACATTTTTTAATATAAAATTAGAAGACATTTTCAGTTTTCTAAAATAAAAATAAAATTTTTCATTTTCTCACTATAACCAAACATTAAATATAATACCTTAAAACCCCACCTTTTTGGCATTAAATAACCCACAGAGGTGTTGATATACCATTAAAGAAAACTCACTCTTTTTTCTTACTTTATTTTTTAAGAGTGTTAGTCTGAAGAGTTAGATCTGATTTACATCCATATTTATTATCTTTAAATTCTTCTTATCAATGTCCCATATTCCTTCAGGATCATGGTTCTCAACAACTTCCTATCCTTTGTAGCTCTTAATAAAGTTTTTCTTTTTGCTATCTCTCCTATACAGTATGGCATCCCTCTGTCTTTTCTACAAATATTTTCATGGTAACTGTTCTGATGAGCTTTTTTCTTTGGTGCCTCAGCTGCATGAATTTAAGTCTGTTACTAAATTATCAACTATTTCTCACTGTTTTGCTATTGAACTAGCTAGATGCATCCATCAGTTCTATTCTGACAGTTTCTTTTCTAATATTCATAATCTTTAGAACTCCTTTTCAATATCTTGCTTCTCTGCCACTTACAAACTTCATAAATTTAAATGCAACATCAAGATCTATGATCAGTCTTCTTGAACCCTGTCCTTTGTCATTTCTCCTCATTCTCTTTCACTCCCCCCACCACCTGCATCCTAGTAGAAATATCCCCTTGCTTGGAGCAAAATTATTTTTTGTTCTGCCAATTCTTTACACAAGCTCATTAAGTAGGTTATTCACTGATTTCCTGTGTTCCTCTTGACTTCAACAAGTGTTAAATTTTCCAAGTCCACATTATGTGCCCTAAAAATTTCAATTGTTACTTTGTGATTCTTAATATAAATGTCTTTTTTGTTTCCAATTTATCTAAAACTTACTAACCCAAAAATCATTTTATAGTTCTTTTTTTTTTATAAACTGATTACTAAGAAAATAGATGTTTGTTTTCTGGTAGCAATTTTGTTTTTGTTTGTTTAAAAATACATAACATTGGAAAGTAATGAAGTATATATTCACAAAGTTTAGAACAAAATGATCCATATTTACTCCCAAGTACCAAGTTCATTGAATGTTTTTATTCTAGTGCTTTCTAAATTATACCAAATTGGAGTTTAAAACTTTTTTTAGATTCCAAGAATATTTTTAAATCATTACTTATTTTTTAATGATTGAAAATTATTCTTGGTATCTAATAAAAGTCTGAAACTCCAATTTGGTATAATTTAGAAAGCACTAGAATAAAAACATTCAATGAACTTGGTACTTGGAAGCAAATATAGATCATTTTGTTCTAAACTCTGTG
Source organism: Ascarosepion bandense (assembly GCA_037127315.1). Classification (NCBI taxonomy): domain Eukaryota; kingdom Metazoa; phylum Mollusca; class Cephalopoda; order Sepiida; family Sepiidae; genus Ascarosepion; species Ascarosepion bandense. The sequence goes on along the minus strand of JBBBDQ010000212.1, from coordinate 1,223,338 downwards.
AATATATATTTAATTACTGTTTACATTTTCTGTTTTTTATTTTTACCTTAAAGTCTTCTGCAGTGTCATCAAGATCCAATTATATAAGAAAATCAATTAGTACATAATCTAATAATGAAATAGCACTTATTTTTTTACAACAATTTTTGTCAATGTACTTAATTCAATGCTGAACATTAATCACATAGATTGAATACTATACAATGAATATTTCAAATCAAATTTCAGCTAATAACTATATGTCAGGATAGATTTATTGATTCTCTTATACAATTTTCCATTTTCTTTTCTTTTTTCTTTTTTTACAGTGCTGCTAGATATTCATTTACTTATTAATGAATGTCTCTCTTTATTTCAAAATTATGATCTAATTATACAATGTAATGAACTTTCCAATAATTTAATGGTAATTATCACAAAAAAGCTGACTTTATTTTCTTGTATTATTTGATCTATTGAAATTATTTGTGAGTTGATGTTTCTATACCACAATATTTCAACCATTTCATGCATTAGTCCTCTTCAGTTGTGCAAGCCATAAGGAAAAGCAGAAAATATTTCACTTTTTTTCACAAAACACATGGCAAATAGAAAAAAATGAAGAAAAGGAATTTGCTTTATGATCACCCATTTGAGATTATACACCTGTAAATGGCCAAAGTCTGGATTAATTGAGGTATAGTCAGCAACAAAAGCAACATCACTCCCAGCCAAAAGGTCTGTTCATTTTAAAACTACATTCACCAGTAAAAACGACTGTTAAGAAGTCAAATTTTATGTATTTTTTTCACTCAACTTACACTTTTCTCTTTGTAATTTTTACTTAAAGGTGATAGTTTGGCTACTCTCCTAACTTTAGTCAATGGCTTAATATCCTTCTTCTTCTTCTTCTTTCTTGTTACAATTGCAATACTAGTTTCTTCAACTATTTTCTTTTCTGGTCTATCCACTTGCGTTTTCTTATCTTGTCAATGTTTTCTATTTTCTTTCTGTTCTGTTCTGTATTCAAATTTTCTCCATTTTCTTTTCTATAGTCATTTCACCCCAAACAAGGCATTACTGCCACTAGTATGCAGGGGGTTACATAAAAGGAGAGTGATTAGAAAGAGTTACAAGTTACAGGGGGTGTCATAGAATGGATAAGAGAAGACTGAGAACACTGGTGTGAAGTAAGTTGCATGAGAATAGAGTGAAAAGGGATGAAGAACAAGATACAAGGGTTTTCAGGGAAAGGATGTGAGTCAAGAAGATAAGAGATGGTAATTGACATTGCATTTAAATTCTTGGAGATTTTACTTGTCAAGGAAGTAAGTATATAAAAGGGAATTTTACAGTTGGGAAGTGTGAGAAAAGAAGCTATTAGAGTAGAAGCTGTGATTACATTTGATTGGTTTTGCTGTAAAAGTGTGGAACCTAGTCGCCAGTCTAGTAGCGTGACCAAATTCATGCAGAATGGGCTCTAGGGAGCTAAGCTCATCAAAGCAGAAGCTATGAAAGTATTTGTAGAAGAGACAGAGAGAAGCCATATTACATCAGTGAGAAAGTGAATGGAGTTGAGCTACCACGTCGGGGTCGATTACATTGTAGATTCTCCATTGAATTTTGTCAAGAATCCTGAGATGAATAGCAGTGCCCCCCACTCCCAACCAGATTACAGCAATATTCGATGCACAAGCAGATGGTAGATTTATATATATGCAAGATGGATTCAGACAAGAAAAACTTCCTGGCCCTGTACAGTGAATCAACCTTTTTTAGCAGCAGATTTAGTTATGGATTCAATGTAGTCATTTCCAAAGTTGTGTTCCCATCACTCAATAACTTAGCCACCGCTCAATAAGTCCTGGGCCTGACATATAGATGGCACCACTAATAGAAAAAATCCATATGATTTTTATGAAGTACTAACTTTCAAATGGGACGTGACAAAATTTGGACTCAATCAGATCATGGGTTTACAAATTGCAGTTATTTAAGTGAAGCTACTTTTGCAAATTTTCAAAACAATGGAAAACTCTTCCCAAGAAAACCAGACCAGCAGAATATCATACTGCTACCAAAGAGCCGACTGGGACTTGTTCAGGGACTTCCTCTGCGACATCCCCTGGAACAACGTCTTTGATCTTCCTGTCGAAGACTGTGCCTCCGAAGTCTCCTCTTGGGTTAAGGCTGGCATCGATGCTTTTATCCCTGCCAGAAAATTCCAACTAAAACCTAATTCGTCCCCCTGGTTCTCACCCGCTTGCTCGGCCGCTATTGTCCACCGGAACCATTTCTTCCGGCTCTATCGAAGCTGCTCGTCGAACCAAAACAGGCGCCTTTTCACCTCAGCACGGAACAAGTGTAAAAAAGTACTGAACGAAGCCAAGAGGGCGTTTGCTACCAGAATTAGGCAACGCATAGCATCCTCTAAGTTTGGCTCCAAAGATTACTGGCGTCTCTGCAAAAGCGTGCTCAGCAGGAACAAGACTTCAATACCCCCACTAATCAATGAATTTGAAGTTCTCACCTCCCCAGCCGACAAGGCTGAGTGCTTTGCCCGTAAATTCTCAACCAATTCGACACTGGACTCGTTAGGAATACCTACACCAGACTTCCCACCCAGAACTAAGGCTCAACTAAATAACGTCCTCATCTCGCCCTCGCTGGTCGCCAAGATAATTGCGCAACTTGACCCACACAAAGCGAGCGGCGGTGACGGAATCCCAGTCATAGTACTGAAGAAATGTGCCCCAGAACTCTCCTCTGTCCTCTCTAAACTCTATAACCTCTGCCTATCTGCTTCCTGCTTTCCTGCCTGTTGGAAGTCCTCCTGCGTAGTACCTATATTTAAGAATTCTGGCGAACCCTCAGACCCCGCCAATTACCGTCCTATTAGTCTCCTTCCAATCTTTGGCAAAGTTTTCGAAGCCATTATCAACGCCGAGGTGATTCAGCACCTTATGACCAACGGGCTTCTCTCTGACAAACAGTATGGGTTTCGCTTCACCAGGTCTACTGCTGATATGCTAACGACCATTACCGAGTACATATACCAGGCACTCGACAAGAATGGTGAAGCCCGAACCGTTGCCTTGGATATCTCCAAAGCATTCGACAGGGTCTGGCATGCTGGCCTCTTGTGCAAACTGCAGAGCTATGGGATAACTGGACATCTGTCTGACCTCATCCAGTCCTTCCTCTCTAACCGCACATTAAAGGTGGTATTAAATGGGCATGCCTCCCAAAACTACCAGACGAACGCGGGCGTCCCTCAAGGTTCTATCCTAGGCCCCACGCTATTTCTGATCTACATTAATGATCTCCCCGACACCATTAGATCCCAAGTTGGCATGTATGCCAACGACACAACAATCTACTCCCGCATCGATCAGAAACCAGGTCTGGACGACAAAGTGAACCTCGCTGCCGCACTGGAAAGGGACCTCCAATCCGTAGTGACCTGGGGTAGGAAATGGTTGGTAAATTTCAATGCCTCCAAAACAAAGCTGTTATCAACTAACCACCATAGACTATCGCATCTACCTCCCATTAGCATGGGACAGGCTAGCCTCCCAGAGAGTAAAATACTACGCCTCCTTGGCCTTACACTCTCGGCGGACCTCAAATGGAATGACTATATTGAATCCATTGCCAAATCTGCTGCTATGAAAGTCGGCTCTCTGTGCAGGGCCCGGAAATTTTTCCCACCTGAAACTATTCTGCACATATACAAATCTACCATCCGCCCATGTATTGAATATTGCTGCCATATCTGGTCGGGTGCCCCTGCTGCTCTCCTTGGGCTTCTTGACAAAATACAAAGGAGGATCTGTAACGTGGTTGATACTAACTTGGCAGACCGGCTGCAGCCGCTCTCACACCGGCGTGATGTAGCTTCCCTGTGCCTCTTCTACAAGTACTTTCATGGCTTCTGCTCCGATGAGCTTAGATCACTGGTGCCGCCCAAGCACGAATTTACACGAGATACTAGATTAGCAACTAGGTCCCACCCTTTTACAGTTAAACAAATAAGATGTAACCGTAAATTCTACTCCAACAGCTTCTTTTCTCGCGCTTCCCACCTGTGGAACTCCCTTCCACAAGTCTGCTTTCCCGACAGTTACAATCTCCAGGTGTTTAAATGTAGGGTCAATAGACACCTCCTATCACACTAACTCCCAACTATTCTCACAACACTCTCATCTACCCAACCCTCATTCTCGGTATCCTCACCCGCCTATCACCCACCCTCTGTTATGTCCTATATTTAACCAGCCTTTCTCCTCTCTACGTAGCCCCCTGCACAGTAGTGGCAGTGACATGCCTTGCTCAGGGTGAAACGCTTATAAAAAAAAAAAAAAAAAAAAAAAAGATCTGAATTTCATGTGTTGATAAAGTATTGCATTCTGATGGGAAAAAATGCTGTTCAAGCAAAGCAATGGCTTGATAAGTATTATTCAGACTCTGCATTGTCAGAAACAACAATTAAGAGGTGGTATACTGACTTTAAACGTGGTTGTACAGACACAAATAACGCTGAATGCTCAGGTCACGCAAAATCAGCTGTTGTCCTGGAAAACTTCAAAAATTCCACAAACTCGTTTTGGCCGATTGTAAATTGAAGTTACATAAGAGAGCAGAGAAGTTGAACATATCAGAAGGCAGTGTATTCACCATTTTACATGAACATTTGTCAATGCGAAAACTGTGTTCAAGGTGGGTGCTGCGTTTGCTCACAGTCAACCAAAAGCAATAATATGTTGACAATTCAGAGCATTGTTTGCAACTGTTTCAACACAATAAGGAGTTTTTGTATAAATATGTGATAATAGATAAAACATGAATCCACCATGTCACTCTGGAGTCAAATCGGCAGTCAACTGAGTGGACAGTAGCAGGTGAAATCTGTCCAAAGCGACCAAAGACTCAAACATAAGCAGGCAAGGTTTTGATCTCCATATTTTTGGATGTGCAAGGTATTTTGTTCATTGATTACCTTGAGAAAGGAAGAACCATCAATAGCAAATATTGTATTGCATTATTGGTATGTTTGAAGGAAGAAACTGCCAAAAACAGCCACAACTGAAGAAGAAAAAATGATCTATCACCAAGACAACACACCATGTCATAAGTTGATCACAATGATAGCAAAAATACATAAATTGCCCCTCAAATTGCTTCCATGTTTACCCTATTCTCCAGATCTGGCCCCCAGTGATTACTGGTTTTGTGCAGACCTCAAAAGAATGCTCTAGGGAAAGAGATTTGACTTCAATGAAGAAGTAATATTGGAAACTGAGGTGTATTTTAAGGCCAAGTACAAATCGTTTTAAGAAATAGGCATTGATTTGTTAGAGAAGCATTGAAATCAGTGTATCACCCTAAAAGGAGACTATGTTGATGAATAAAGTCTTTGCAGGACTTACTGAGTGATGTCTTATGAAACATTAAAAACTTTCACAACATCTGAGAAATATAGATATTATAAGTTGAAAGTCACATGGTATATTTATCACATAAAATAAAGTATATCGTGAAAATTTTACTAACACTAGTTGGTTAATACTAATTTTATTATGTTAATATTGACTTGCATCATAAAATCTGAAATCGTGTATAATAGATACATTTGAATGTACACTGTTATATTCTTTTATCAAAGTCATGAATCTGTTGAAATATTTGTGAATACACCTAGTGTTCTATATGAGTTGTAATAAGACTAGTGCTTACTTCCTTCTTTTGGAGATATTACTAAATACCCCATTATGAAATGGGGTGTTTTGGATGCTTAGCATTAGAAAATAGACACACTTAAAAGCATTATATCTGGGTTTGTGAGTTGTGTTTTTAGTTTTTAATTATATGCAATATTGATTTTTGTTTTTTTAGATTCTTAATATTTTCATTGTTTTCTTAGTCACATTTACTTTTGCTTTATATTTTATAAAAAGTAAGATCTTAATACCTTGTTGTATTACTGCACCCCCCACCCCCCAAAACACATCACAGGTGGTACAATATTTGAAAAGCTCTTTCTCTTTTCCTTTTGACTTTTGGAGCAGCACTTCAGATATCTTTTTGGTCCAAATTCACACGAAGCATGAAAGTACTTCACAGACACAGACTGAAGATTGTATTGAACTGTTCATAACTTCAACTTCCTTTCTTTCTTTACACTTCTCTAACATGTCTTGTTAATACATTTATTAATTGCTGCTTGTTTTAATTCCATGTTTTGTCACCATTTTTTACCCGGACTCACATGAGTTTGCTAGATATTATTTGTGGGACAAATGTATCAGGAGGCATAAAATCATAATATTTTCCTCTCCCACAGTAACCTTAAAACATATGTAATCACTAAATAGCAAAATCTAAACATTTCCTTCATTTATCCATATTGTGCTTTTGATTTGTATTATACACCACATAAAAATAATAGTATAGTGTTTTGCATGTTTGTCTCTCAGACACTAAAAATACAGCCTAATGTTAAAGAACAGAGGTATCATATAAAATTCACAACCCTAGTTTGTGTAATTAAATACTTTTAGCACATTCAGGGTATCTTCATATTCCTGTACCAGACTCATATATATTTATCCTATAAGATTCTTGGTGTGTAATGAGCCTACTAATTTGAATAAAATAAAGAAAATAGATGATGACTATTTTCTTAATTAAAGGATAATTTTTTTACCGTCAAATATGAGATATTTCTTTAAATATTTCTTCTTTATTAGTTTTTTCTGTATTTACTAATATAAGAATTTATTAACAAAATGATCAGTGACAACAGCAGTTGTAATTAGAATTTGATGGATAAACTGGTGACCTTTATCTTAATGGCAGGAACGTTGAAATGTAACTCTGACTTTTATCATTGTTTTTACTTTATCTGGAATGTTAAGTGGAGAGTTGAGAATGAGAGGTTAAGCAAAGGGATAAGGTTTCTTCAGCAAAAAAGGAACTTATTTTGTCTGACCATACAGAAATGTGGAACAGCAAAAGTAAACCCTTGCAATATCACCACTTTTTTTACTTTTTCTCACTAATGTCATCAGTTAATTACATTTTCTTGGTTAATGTTAGTCTTAACATATACTTAAATCATGGGACTAGATTATATGCTCTGCTTTCATTTGACTACACGTAAACATGCAAAAAAACTTGTCAAAATCTTTTAATCAAAGATTATACCAATGTGACCTGTGATCAAGCCATGGTGTTGAATGTATTACACTAGAAAAAAGGAAAACAATATACATTTTTATTATGAAATCTTACAGAAAATTACAAAATTTTTAAAATTTAAATTTATTTATTTTGAACATTATTTTTAATTTGAGTGGATATTCTGTTTTTCTATAATTAAACAGCACATTTATATATATATATATATATATATATCCCCTCACTTGAATATTCAAGGAATCTTGTAAGGAAAATATGCATCTTTTGGCAGAATTTGAATTGTGAATCCTATAGAACAGAGAAGCAGTCAATTGATCTGACATGTCTTAACTACTCAACAAGGAAGGCTTCATGGCTAGACAAAATCAAACTAAGCCTTAAATACACAAATTCTATCTTGTTTAGTAATGAAGTCTTAGTGATCAAGTGGTTAAGACACATCAGAGCCATTGACAGCTTCCCTTGGTCATTTTCCTAACAAGACTTCTCAAATATTCAGGCCGATGGATGGATGGAGATATATATATATGTACTGTTTAATTAGAGAAAAACAGTATCTGCTCATATACAAGTATATATTTAAAAAATGCTCAAAACAAATTTAAATAAACACACCTTTTGTTATGCAAAAGTATTAGTTCTCTGGAATTAAATTTTAAAATCAGTTTTTTTATTCTTATTTTACTGATTTATCTGTAAAAATTAAAAACTGATTTATGTGAAAATTTGATATGAATTAAAATTGAAAGTTATTAGTTAACACACTTCATAAAAGCTGGTACAACTTTTCTTTAAAAATGAATAGAATGAAATCAGGAATAAGCTTTAAAGCTGAATCAGCTGAAGCTACAACTCTTAAAAAACAGTTTGCCATCACCACATTATTTTAGCTCACAAAAGTAAACAGCAAAGGTTAGAAATAAGGATGCTGTAAAACTTATCAGCATGGCAAATAGATTCTTTTATTATTCTTTAACATCTGGGATTGAATCAACTATTCAGGTTAGTGGAAATTCCAGCAACTTATTTTGCAAAAGCCTATAAAACTGACAGCTTCACTTTCATAAATCAATAAAAAACATCTTTAATTAACTATGAAGATTAGATATGTAATATCATAAAACAAACAAAAATATACTTTTCTTAGTATTGGGGGGTTGTTTTTTGTTGTTTTTTTACAGTAATTTTTATATTTTCATCAGATTAATATTTGGGGAATATAGTATTAAAGTAAATTATTATTACAATTGTCTTTTTCATTAAAAAAAAAAAAGAATAAATAAAGATTTCTGTGTGTGCTATTTGGTTTTGTCAAGTTGTTGTTAGTCAGAAATGTCTGGTGTCCAGAATTGATGAAAGAAAAGTGTGAGTTAAGAATGAAAGAATACAGAATTATAAAACAAAGAAATCAGTGCAAAAAAAAAAATAATAATAATAATTGCACCATGCAAAATTTTGCAACCACTTCAGTTATTTTGTATTGTCAAGTAAAATATTTTCTGTACTAACCAGAATCTCTTTGTCAACATTTTTATAAATATCATTGTTCAAACGAGCTTCACAATTCTAGTTTCATAAAAATTGGAACAGTAGCAATGAAGCAATATCACCAAAATGGTTGCCATTTTCTTAATGTTATTCAGGACTACATGTTATTGAACACAACTATCCATAGTTTCTTTGCCAAACTTTGGTCTAAAATTAAGTTTAAATAAATTAAATTAATTTACATACCTGAAGAAATGTAATTTGGATAAAATGTTGAAATATGCTATAAGTGTGTACACACACACGCACACACACTAGTAGATGCTAAAAAGCTGTTGGTCAGACAGTTTTGGAATTTCCTGCTATTTTTCCAGACAGTCATCTTGCTTAATTTTATGAATGCTGCCATAATTCTTGCCTTCAGTTCATCTTTGGTGTTATAAGAAGTTTTGTTGATCTCTCACATAACTGCATTCTACACATAATAATCAAGAAGGTTTCAGTCTAGGGAGTTAGGAATCAGATGTAACAGGCAATGTGGCTACAAAATTTGTCTGACAGCCATAACTGGTTTTGCCTGCTTGTGTGGCATGGTGCAAAGTCCTGTTGCTAGGCATATAGTCTTCCAGTAGCCATCCTCTTGACCGTTCTCAAGGCACATGATGTAGGCCTCAGACTCAACACAAAGACATACATGAAGTGCCTTGAAGAGGTAATTCTGCCTTGGTGTTGTATCTGAAGCTCTGATCAATAAATACATAAGTTCTTTTATTATTAGAATGATCAGAGTGATTTTTCTGAGCAAGCATTAAATAAATTAAAAGTATAAAATTGTGACAATTTACTCATCGCACCCTGTGTGTGTGTATATATATATATAATATATGTATGTGCAGGTGTGTGCATATATATAAATATATATGTATATATAGATATATATATGTGTGTGTGTGTGTCTGTGTACATGCATGCTATATATACATGTGTGTTTGAGTAAGCTAACCATGACGCAATACCATATTTCTGTAACACTCAGAAACAAAGTTATTGTAGGGTGTGTTTCATAATTCCTCCCTTTGTACTGTAGATTGTGTATAAAATGTCCACATTTCTATAAATGTATACATGCATAAGTGTGCACATAGAAATATGGTTCATGTTTTTATATATATGTATATATATTTTTTTTAATTGTTTTACCCCAAACAAGATGGTACCACCACTGGTGTGCTGGGGCTACATACAAGAAGAGTGAAATTTTAAGCAGTAGGAAAGCAAAAAGAAAGATGAACCAGTTACAGGGGGTGTCAGAGAAAGGCCAAGAGAAGGATGGGAATACCGGTATGAAGACCGTTGCAAGGGTAAAGTTAGAAAAGATCAAGATACATGGGGTGATGGGGAAAGGACTGGAGTCAAGATGGGAATTGACATTGCATTTCAGGGAAGCAATTATATATATATTGATCAACTAACACTCTTGCCATTAAGATTGAAAGAAGAAATCATAATATAAATAAAAAATATAAGCTTTTTTCAAATTTAAAGTGGATTTCTATTCTGATTAGTTAAATTGAATACACACATAAATTTTTGTCTTCCCACATTCATAAATAACAAATGTATTGTTTCTTATATTCAATTGAAAATCATTTTTACAACAATGAGCTAAAATTGCCTAAAAAAAATTTTTTGTAAAAATTTCAAAATATAGAAATTTCTGTGTCGCAATGTAAACTATATTTTAAATAAAAAAAAAACAAATTTAATTATATATATCTGTGTGTATGTGTGCGCGTTATATAGGGTTGATTAAATGTTCTCAACATACCCCATTTTCAAAAATGACAAAACATAAGATCTGCTTAATTGAATTAAGAACTTACACACACATACATATAATTCATTTGTTTAAAGCTTATTTTTAATAGATACTTGTATTAGAGTAGTTTCAGACCAGTAAATGTAAATAAATATACTGTTCAATTATAAAAAAACAGCATCTACTCAAAAATAATGTTTAAACAAATAGTTTCAGAGCCAATCCATTTTGTAATGGGTTTTGTAAAAATTCTGTAAAATATATATATATATATATATAGATAGATAGATAACATAGAATACTTGGAATTGAACATTGAGTTCTTTTGAGTTCATCTCTATTGGAATTTACTAGACTTATAGTCTAGTAAATTCCAATAGAGATGAACTCAAAAGAACTCAATGTTCAATTCATTTATTTAATTTAGCAGAGTAATATAATTTAGTAAACATTTTTGACATTCTACAATTTCCTGGGTAAGATGTATTTCACAACAAAATACAATTCAGGTCTGATGAGCAGCTTTTTGCTGTGAAATACGTATTACCCATGAAATTGTAGAATATCAAAAATGTTTACTAAAAAAAAAACATATACATATATTCACCTCTCTTTATTTTCTTTAACTTTTAGGACACAGTCATTTTATGATTTTCTTATATTTCCTCTGCCTCTACTAAAAATAAAATTTTTTCACATTAGATTTTTTACATTTTATGACTATTTTTAGAAACATAGAGTATTTGAGCAGTTCTTTAACTGACATAATGATAAACATACACATCTGAGTTTTCAAAGTCTTAGTCATACACAAATTAACTTTATTTGAAAATTTTTCATTCAGTTGCATTAAACTCTTACCTTTTCATGCCATTAAAATAAACAATATAAATATTAAAAACATAGCTCTATGATAATAATCAAAATATGAATCTCAAGTTATATTGTTGTGATTCATATACTTTTGTTGAATCTTGCATGTGTGTGAATTAATAAATATGCATTCAGGTATATGCAGGGTTTGCATTGAAGCAGTCGTCTTCGGATGACTGCTCTATAACCCTATAACACTGTAGCACAAACCCAGTCGTGGGTAGAACCACGACTCGGTAAAAATAGACAGACATATTTTTGGCCCGGCTATATGGCCGGGTATACCCACATTAAAATGACCATGTGTCACATCCGGCCTTGCGTGGGAAGGCTAGTAAATACTTCAGGTATATGCACAAATATAAAAATATTATTCAGGTGTTAATAATTGTGCTCAGTGTGGTATAAACAGATTTATATATCAGTAAATATATTATCCTATGTCAGTGGTATGACTTTGAGTTTCATGCACTACACATATTACAAATTGACCATTTAAGAGATTCATATTACATATTTCTCTTTCTCACTTTAAATTCTAAAGTCATTTGCTGACACACTTGAAAACAATATAAAATAATGCATTAAAAACGGTCAGTTTGTCATATGCACCTGATGATTGTATAGGGCATGAAACTGAGATAGGATAATATATATATATATATATATATATATATATATATATATATATATTATTGGGTGCATATAATGATAATATACATGCTAAAATGTCTGCCTTCTTCTACCGAACGCCCATAGCCCAGAGGTAGAATCACCAACTGACACCAATTCAGTCGGGTTTCAATCCTGGGTTAAAAAGCAATCGGAGTCTAACTGTATTGATGAGCTGTGATACAGCAAAACAGATCTGTCTGCGGATGACTATATATATATATATATATATATATATATATATATATATATAGTACCATTTTAATTCTAGTCTTGCAGCATCATACATTAGCCAAATTCAGTTTTCTCCTTTAATAATTAGTGGCCAGGATAAAAGATATTTATTTCATGGCAATATTTCTGCATACTAGAATTCTTTTTTAAATTGATGTCTAAAGGATTACTTTTTTTTTTTACATTTGTATAATGAAACCCTTTCTTTAAATGAAAGAAAAGTGTGCAATTTTGTTTAACTTGATATCAACCAACAGATTATTTTGTTTTATTATTTTCTATGAAAGAATTTCAGTTTGTGATCATGTTGTTTATGATAAATTTTGTTGGTTCTAATCTGGTTGGAATGACTGCAAAAACGTCCACTTCCCCAAATCTATAGATGAAACATACTGATGCATACTGGGATTTCTTCCTAACCAATACAACTACTTTTCTTTCTTGCCAGAACACTGCAATCACTTGTCTGTATCCCCTTTAGTGTATCAACAACATCCTTAGTTTGCCTTATTACTGTTGTCTTGTCTCATGTATATTGGATGATCAAATATTATTTTGCCCAGTTCTTCTCTTTCTTTCTCTTGTTAATGTTTATTAAAAACTTTGTCAATTCTGTTTGTTGGGCATGTTTACCAATTACATTTAATCATAGTCAATTTACAAATCTAATCTTAATTTTGTTAACTCTAGAAAATAAACTTGTTTTTCTCTTTTAAATGCTTGTATTTAAAACCTATTTTACTTAATACTTTTTTTTTAAAGAATCATTTCACCCCAAGTAAAGCAGTTACACTCCTGGTTTACAGAGGGTTACAGTGAGAGAAAAGGAAAGAAAAAAGCGGAGGGAGGGGGGACAAGTTACCGAGGATTTCAATGAAAGGACAAGATAAGGTTGGGAATCAAGAAGACAGAAGATGGGAATTGGTGTAGCATTTAAACTTTTGAAAATTGTACCTATCAGGAAAGCTAGTATATGGGAGGGAGTTTCACAGGCAGAAGTGCAAGAGAGAAAGCTGCTAGAGTAGAAGTGGTGGTTATATTTTACTATTTTGATGGTAAAAGGGTGGAACCTAGTTGCCAATCTAGTAGCATGAGTAAGTTCATATAGGTGGGCATCAGAGAAAGTAGCTCATCAAAGCAGAAGCCATGATAATATTTGTAGAAAAGACAGAGAGAAGCCACATCCTGTTGGTGAGAAAGTGACTGAAGTCAAGCTGTTATATCAGGATTGATTACATTGCAGATGCTCCTTTGAATTTTGTCAAGCACCCTGAGATGAATAGCAGGAGCACCTGACCTGATATGGCAACAATATAAGTTATAAAGCTTTAGATAACTTTCAAAAAGAAGTCATATTGCCAAAAATGAAGTATAACTTAAAAATTAACTTTTAATTTAAAAATTAACTCTAGAAGTCTGTTAACTCTTTTTCAAATCTACTTGTGACTCATCTGGAGTATCATTCTATGACATTCTACTTAGAAATTCTATACTGACAGTTTCTTTTCTACTTTTCACTTATGGAACTATCTTCTTACTATTTTCTCTTTCTTTCCAGTCAGCTTTGATCTTCAAAAATTTAAATGGAAGATTAAATAACTTCTGTCTTAATTCTTATTCTTTTAGTTCTTTTTCTGTAATAATATTTTCTTTTATTTCATATTATCTCACACTCAGTAAAGTAACCTCTTTGCATCTGAGTTGATTTATTACCTTACTTAGGGTAAAATGATTAAAAGAATAAAAAAAAGTATATATTACATTGATTGCTAACCAGAAAATCAATATTCTTGTTTAAAATTAGTTCTTTTCCAAGCCAAAATGAATAAAACGGGTCATATTATTGGAATAAATATAGACTTAAATCTGCTAATCATTCTCAGAAGCATCTAACAACTTTTATTAAAAAGTATTTTCATTCTAAAATTGTCACAGAATTTTATGCATCTGTACAGATTACTAAAGAGTTGAAATATAACATCAGTTTCATGAAAGATCTTCATTTCTTGCTTTTTCAAGAAGGTCTATTATGCAGAATCAGTGGAAACCAGTAACAATTTTCCAATTTGCATGTTTTGTCTGCAACCTCTATAAAGATTTATTGTGATCAAAATCTTTTTATCTATTTTTTAACCTCCTAAATTATTGCATTTATTTGTAAATCAACTGAGTGGGTTAGAGTAGATGATCTGTTATTTAAACAGTCTGCATTTAACAAGAATCTTTTTGGCTCGCTAAGCATTAGAATTGAAGAATTATATCTACTAGAATAGTGGCAAAAGTTTCTAAAAAATAATGGAGAGGAAAAGAATTATGTACAAAACTCTTTGAAAATGATTAAATTTTTCATATGCCTGAGAAATGTTAGTGAATACTTTTATCCATAATGTAGTGATTGACGCAACAAAGATAAGAATACTTCTCTAAATTATTCATCAAACAAAGAGAATAATTTACCTGAAAGTTTCAAACAAGATATTATGTTTTATTTTACATGTAGTTCTGTATTGTTATCACATGATGCCATTAAAAGCTGTCAAGCCCAAGAACTAAGCTGTTCCGTCTGTTTCTGTTTTGCCATAACTACTTTTTAAAGAGTTTCATTTATTTTTATTTATTTTTTCTCTTTCTCACTTTAAATTCTAAAGTCATTTGCTGACACACTTGAAAACAATATAGAATAGTGCAATAAAATTATAAACATTTTCTCATATTCATGCATCAAATATGATTCATATTAAAATTAATGTTTCCTTAAAAACAGCAGTTCAGATTTCATCTTAATTTGCTTACACATAAATAGCAAATGTCAATAATTCCTTTCCAAATCATTTTACAAAGTATTAACATGTTTTATGCATTATTTAAATATGAAATTCATTGAAATATATATATATATTATAAATTATACTTTAGAACATGCATAAACTAAAAGCTAATACAAAAGTGTACATTGAAAGAACAATATATATTTAAGGTTGAGGCATAAATAATTTCCATTTTCATTTATCAACTTTCTTAAAAATAAATTATACTTTATTCAAGTATATATTCACAATTATTTGCACTGATTTATTGCATCACTTCAGTCCTTTGTGAGTGAAATTCTGCAAGGTTTTGATGTAAAATTGTTTTTGACAAACTCTTGAATATGGTTTTTATTAGAGGTAGTTTTCTCCCATCAAAGAATTTTTCCATATTAAAAAAAATAAAAATAATCAGTTGATGCAATAGCAGATGACTGTCATGACTGTGAGACCAACTGAGACCAAGAAAAAATTTTTCCTGTGTTCAGGATGTGCATTGTGGTACAGTGGATATCAACTCAGAACGAGAAACCGGGGAGCCGAGTTCAAATTCCAGTTGAATCCATTGTATTCACTTATGCGCAAATACCCTTGGGAAAGGTATTAATCTGTCTCTTCCTTCCAGTTATGGGTTAAATAGCAGGACAGACTGGGTT
This sequence comes from Ascarosepion bandense, assembly GCA_037127315.1. Taxonomy (NCBI): domain Eukaryota; kingdom Metazoa; phylum Mollusca; class Cephalopoda; order Sepiida; family Sepiidae; genus Ascarosepion; species Ascarosepion bandense. The sequence continues at coordinate 1,207,610 of JBBBDQ010000212.1, read as the reverse complement.
CTATAGCCTTGGTTGGCAACCAGTCTACCGCAGAAAGCAATGGCAACCTACTGCGGGATAATCTTCTGCCCAGTCAGTCATGTCTCTTTCGAGACATGATCGCCCAAGCGTGTATCACATATGGCACTTAACTGACTGACTGACTACTACATACACTACCATGTAAAAATGAAGGCATGTTTGTGTAGACCAAATTCTTATCAGCCAATAGTCAGGATAATACATTCATTATTACAATTGCTTAACAAAAAAACAAATTATTCACGACTCAACTTAATACCTTAAAAAGGTCAAAAATTCATCCTTAATTAAATTACGTTAATTCTAATACTGCTATAACACTAACGTCTTCAAGGCAAATAATTGTTGATTAACTGCTCTTTCATTTTTCTTCCTATTGAGAGAGAATCATTACATACATTTGCTGCTTAAATTATTGACCACAAACAATATCAGAAATTTCAAAGAATAGAAATTATATATAAATAGTCATTATAATATGCGATTGGTATATTAAGATTATAAGTTGCAGCAAATTTTTCAGTAAAGTAAAAATTCATTAGAATCTGGCATTTTTGTCACTATTTCTAAAAAACATTTTTTATAAAATCAGTTTGATTTTCAAGTGGTTGAATATTCACTGAGAGTTTATACTTTTGTTTTTGGTTGTTCACTTATAGAATGCAATTATTTAGATGCAGTTTCAAATTATCTATATTACTGTCTACATACATTTGATCTTTTATACCAATATATATTCATATGAAAGAATCAGTCAGTCAGTTAAGTGCCATACATGATACATGCTTGGGCAATCATGTCTCTTTCAATCCATGACTGACTAGGCAGAAGATTTTCACAAATTAGGTTGCCATTTCTTTCTGTAGTAGACTAGTTGCCAAACAAGGCTATAGAAACCACTTCATCCGGCTACTCAATCCATACTTAGAGCGAGACAAGACAGAATCATACCTTTCCCAAGGGTATTTGTGCATAAGTGAATGCAAAAAATTCATGTGGAATCTGAACTCAGTTCTTTGATTTCTCGTTCCATTACAATAAAAAGCTTTTATTACTTCAGTTGTCAAAGATTAAATACATTTGTTCAATTTGTTTATATCAAATTAGAAAGCTACTGGATTATAACATTATCAGCAGCAGCTGTTACTTCTCCATTGCAGGCCTTTTCTAAATCCTGTCATGAAAACTATTTCCATACTATTTTCTGTTATATTTTAACAACAGACTCTACTATCTCATCTTTCTGTCTTGTTTGCTACCCACTGAAAACCTATAAAGCAACCTTTTACTCCACCTGTTATCTTTTCTTTTTACAATATATCATGTCCACCACCCTTTTTATCATTTCACCTCTTGTATGCTACCTCTTATTTTGGTTTGTTCCATGACCCATACTAACCTATTTCAATCTCTTAGCATTATTTATGGCATTATACTTTCCATTTTTTTTTGTACATTTCTCTTTTGAAGCAATCTTCTTAATTTCTATGTTTTGAAACTATATTATGGCATTATGTATTCATTATACACTTTAAATATATCAACAGTCCTTATAATTATTTTATTAAATTCTTTTGAACCAATTCTTATATTTCACTTCAGTTTAATGGTTTTACATTATTGTTATTCCTTCTCTTGTTCCAGTTCTTTATTCTGTTGAGTCTTTTTTTTTTAATGTTACAAAGTAACATTCAGTCAGTCAGTTGAGTGCCATACGTGATACACGCTTGGGCGATCATGTCTCGAAAGAGACATGACTGACTGGGCAGAAGATTATCCCGCAGTAGGTTGCCATTACTTTCTGTGGTAGATTGGTTGCCAACCAAGGCTATAGAACCCAATCTGTCCTCTTATTTACCCATAACTGTAGGGAAGAGATGGATTACCTTTCCCAAGTGTATTTGCGCGTAAGTTAATGCAAGGAATTCAACAGGAATTCAAACTCTGCTCTCCAATTTCTCATTCCAAGCCGATATCCACGGCACCACAACGCACATCCAAAGTAACATTACTTTTGTTATATTTTTGTTCAATTTTAAACCTACCTTGAGACTTTATCTGTTTAGGCCATTTAGTATTTTTGTAATTTATTCCATGATTTTGATGTTAGTAAAATGTTATCACCAAATTATAGATGGTTCAAATATTTTGTATTTTTGATTATTTCCATTCCTATCCCGTTGATTTTTTACAATATATTTTTAAGCTCTGCTGGAAGTATAGCTAAAATCAAGAGTCAAGAAGAAAAAGCTGAAATGGTTTGGGCCAACATTAAAGCCAACAATCCTTCCACTGCCATCCTACAAGGTCCCACTTTAATCAAAAGAGGAGGGGGAGGCAAACAGAGAAAAAAATGAACTGACAATGTCACTAAGTGATCTAGAAGATCATTCACAGAAACCAAGACATTGACATTCAACAGGCACACATAGAAAGAGCTGGTCAGGTGCTCAGCTGTACATTGAATTCATGACTACATACAGTCAGGGGACTGTTACTAATACTAAAAAGAATGTTTGTTACTATGACTAATACTTTACAGTTAATCACTTAAAAAATAAAATGAAATGGAATCTATGAATTTACAACACTAAGAAATATTTTAATCCGTCAACTATTAACATTCTTTTGATTTACCTCTTTACAGGCTTACTTTACTTATCCTTGATATTCTTTCCCTTGTTCATTATATTTCTTTTTCTTATGTGCAGTTTTATTGTCTGTTTTAATAACACTACTAAAGTATTGCAGCCCCATAGATTATTTACATATTCATTACATTTATTGACACAACAAAGTGAAAGCACACATAGGAAGTAAACAACTATCAAAATTTCTATTGTGTATTTAGCAGGTGAATGTGTTTAACAGATATAGTATGAATTTAAAAGTTGATTGCTTAGTATCTATCTGTCTTCTTTGAGAAAATTTATACAAAGTATCAATTCAAACAAAAAAAACAGGCTGATTGAAAGACCTCGTAACCACCAACAAGAACAGAAAGTTGAAATGGTATGGACACTTCATAAGTGCCAACAATCTTTTTACTGCCATCTTACAAGATACTATCTCAGGTAAAAGAAGAAGAGACAGACTGAAAAAAATGGCTGACTACACCACTGAATGGGCTGGCAGTTCATTCACAGACACTCAGACATTGACATGCAACAGAGACATGTGGTGGGAGCTGGTAAGATGCTCAGCTTTACAGCAATCTCAATATATCCAGTTCTATAGAAATAAATCAACAGCCATCCCTTCACTTGGACATTAAATTAACAAAGTACTAGAACAAATAAAGACCTTGATAATGTATCACCAGTCAAATTAAATAAGGTAGCTCTAGGAACAATCTCTAAACCTCACATAGACCTAACATTGGCACAAAAAGAAAAAAGAAACAACAAAAATATGTATGGAGAATTAAGAGATGAATATTGTGACTATAAACCATTCTACATAGATGGATCAAAATTTTTAAATAGAATCGATGCAGTAGCCACAAACAGACAAATTCATAAACAAATAAGGCTACGAAATAATGCATCCATCTATACAGTTGAACTACAAGTCATTAAAATGGCAATTAAAATGATAGAAAATTCAAAAGATAAGGAGTCTGAGAACATGATAAACTTCTTATCTAGATTAACAGCAATTAAAGAAATTAACACAAATCCCTATATTCAAGAAATACCAGAAAGTTGTCAGCAGTTAATAAAGCACAAAACCATAATATTGGCTTGGATTCCTAGCCAAATAGGCAATGCAAATGAAAATAAACAGCATCAAACTCTCATATACAAATTATAAAAACAAAAGTACACAACACATCAAAAGAAAATGGCTAGTAATTTGGGACATGTTCCTAAACAATAAACTATATGAACATCAGCCAACAATAAGAAAGGAGAATGTGGAGCCATTGGCTGACAGTAGACAAGACTATAGTGCTCAACAGAATAAGAATTGGACACACTCACCTGACACATGCACACATGCTCAAGGCAGAAACTACACCTCTGTGTACCCACTGCAACCAATTTCTCACTGTTAATCATATTTTGATAGAATGCAAGAGGAACAAAAAACACATAGGTTTTGTTCTTGATAATAGTTACTTTTTTTTTAAAAGTACTTAAAAAAATGTACCTACTGCCCAAATAATAGGATATCTGAAGAAAATAAAATACTTCCAACTTTGATAGAAAATAGAGCTTGAATTTGCACAATACAACTTAGATTTTGAAATACTTATGAACTATATAACTTGTGATATTTTGAAAACAAATTTAAAAAACCTCACAAACAGTTAAATGTTTTGAAACTTTTCTGAACAAAAAATCCTTTTTTAGCATTAAATGACTCACTGGGGTTGATATGAAGATAAAATAAATAAACAATCAATCTTTCCCATATAATAAACTAGGTTGTAACTGACTATCAGTTGTAAGATATTTTCTATTTTGCTCTTGATAATATCTAATACATGCCAACCAATGTTGTTTAATTCCATTAGTCATGGTCCTGTTAGTGGTCATCAACTATTATACAAGTTATTAAAGAGGATAACTTGATTTTACTTCTTTTTATTCTTTCAGTCATGAAATATGATGAAAATTCAAACTAAACTGAGGATAAAAATTTTAAAAGTAATCTTAAGCAAAATAAGAACAAGTAACTTTTTTCACATACAATGAGAAATTTAATATAATTAAATAAGTTTAAATAAATAAATGATGGCAAAAACATGATGAATCTATAAACAGTAGAAGAAAAGAATTTGATTAAAATGATTCTAAAAAAGAATTTTGCATACATAAAGAAAAAATGAAGTTATTTCCAGAAGAAAATCAATATACTTTTAATGAATAGTATTAAAACAGAAATAAGAATAGAGACAAATATGATAAAGATTTAATCAAAATTGTTCCAATAAAATGGAAAATCAAAATAAAAATTGGGTTCCTGAAAAACAATAAACAAAAGTCACACATCTATTTTTTATTTCGACACTTAATATTGTTATCATTCACCTTTATAAATATGTGAGATTTGAATAAACGGACACAGAAATTTTTCTATTATTCCATTATCTGGTGGTTTTATTTTTATTGAATTTTCCTTTAAATCCTTTTTTTTTTTTTCATTTATCTTATTCTATTGAATTTACTTCTCACATATAAACAATTTAAAATAATGATATTGTCTTTTTAAGTAAATTTTAACAATAAGATAATTTACCTAAGTTATTAACCTTGTATTTTTATCAAGGATGTTATGGATCTTGGTAGTATACATACTTCGTACCTAGAAATTGGTATATATTGATTCACTTAATACTTAAAACTTTAGATTTTCATATCAAGATTGATTTATTTTAAAACAAATGTACACGAGTTAATTTAAACTAGTTTTCCCAGATAAAATTAAAGAGAAAATATTTTGACATCTGTTTATAATTTAATTTTAGATTTTATGTAGCTTTAAAAGACTTAATTCTTAGATGTCAATCATCAAAATATAAATATTGGTTTTTAATTTTATTCATTCTTTTTTTAATCAATTCTGTTTAGTCATTAATAAACTTTCCAAGATGGGCGTCAGTTTGGGTTACGTACCCCCTTTGATGATTAGGTGTTTGGAGTGAGAAGCCGATCAAGGTAGACAGTACTGCTCACTAATTTGCTTGGCAATTGTGTTCCTGGGATATAGCCCAACTATGGGTGACTTCTGGTTAAAACTATAAATATATAAGATTCTCATTTTAATGTGTATGTGGTAAAACCGATCCTGATGCTTAAGGCATTACCTCATAGGGAAGTTTTAAGGAAGTGTAAGCAATTTTTGTCCCTTGGCCCAAGTACATATGTGATCCCAATGTAAAATCAACTTTGGTTCACATTCTGTACAAATCACACAGACTACTTGATTGAGTTGCATTGTGGCAGGCATCAAAAAAATTTAAGTCCACTCTCATGGGGCTGGCTCCCCAGGCAATACCTTTCCTTTGGGAGGGGGACTAGGATTAATCTGAAATACCTCATACACAATGTTAAGGAAAATGAAAATTATTTTGCTTCATGTACACATGGAACTCACTCTTTAAACTAAACCTTGGGCAATATTTCATTTGAGTGAGCATTTGGATAAATATCCAACTTGATTGAGTAGCTGAAGTTGTGAACACCATAAACCTGCATATTTCAGGATTTGTAATTTGCATTAAAGACATCAACATATTCTGCATTTTTATTATTATCTGCTAATAACTTTATACATATTCATTTATTATGGATACTAAATTTTGCTTTTTTTTGTTAGATAAAGATGAAAACTGATGATGATTATTTTTATAAATATGTTGACAAAAATGTATTTGCTTTAATCATTACACCCCAAACCAGTCAATAAAACTACTAGGACAGAACTTACAATTACATCTAGCCATTTCAACTGTAAAATGATGTGACCTTGCTGCTAATCTGGTACTGCACTTAAGTTCATTAATTCTAAATACCATAGAGAAAAATGTATCAGAACAATTACCATGAAAGTATTTATAGAAAAGGCACAGAGAAGCTATGTTACCACAGCAGGAAAGGGGCTGAAGTTGAGATGCCAGTCTAGGACCAGTAACATTGCAGATTCTTCTTTGGATTTTATCAGGAATCTCTAAATATATAACAGGAGCTCCAGACCAAACATGGAAGCAATATTCAAGACAATAATGGATGACAGACTTATAAATATATAAGATAGATTTTATCATGAATACGTAACATACTGAACCAAGTTTCTTAAATGCAGACTGAGTAATTAATTCAATATACTCTCTCCACTTCATGTCAGCTGAAAATGTTAGTCCAAGAAGGGTGACTCATTGCTGATGAAAGGTATAAAAGATTCTCAGACAATTAAGAGAGCAATTTCATTTTTGAGACATTAAGATTAACAAGCAACTGCTTGTCCCATTTAACAACAGATTTTAGGTTATTTTTAAGATCATCTCCCAATTCAACCTTATCTTAAAAATCTTTTTAATACAGACATTAATACTACCTTTACAGGAGTAAGCAAAATCAAAACTGTGCCAAGTTTTCAGGAAAAATAAATAAGTTTGTATGGTTAGAGTTGATTTATCCTGGGTATTCTTATTTGAGCAGTGAATAAGAGAATGATTTCTGACAATTTGTAAATGGTTATGAAGGCAGTAAAATTAGTAATTGTCCTGGAGTGACTAACAAGATATTTTACCAATATATAATATTTTACCAATATATAATATCAAACAAAAATATTCTGGTCCCAAGTGATTAATTAAAGTCAGTGAGTAATGCAGTGAATTTTATTAGTCATACTTGAATTTAATTGGATTTATCATGTTATTAACAAACTTTGAACTAAAAGCAAATTTCTACAGTTCCTTCAAAAATTATGATTTTCTTTAATTTTGGTGGATATTCAGGTGGTGTAGTGGATAGCAGCTTTGAATGAGAAATCAGAGCTGAGTTCAAATTCCATTTGTGTTCATTATATTCACTTATACACAAATCCACAAATCCACTTGAGAAAAGTATGTTTTCATCTCCCATTAACTTACATTTCCATGTATCTGGAAAAACTGTTATTCTCAAAAAATTATTAATGCAATATTTACTTTTAAAAAAAGCAAAAATGAATATTTTCTTACAACCCAGAAATATTTTGGCTTTAAATAACCCACAAGGGATTGATAAACTGTAAAAAAGAAAAATCAATCAGTCATTCAATTCATTGTTTCTGCAAATGTTTCATATTATTTTAAATTTTAGTTGTAATTTGAGAAAACATTGTCCTACAATGATAGTATTTTTCAAAATTATAATTTCTCCTATTTACAATATTTTCAACTAGACTAGATATTGTTGACTATGAATTGTAATTATTTACTAATTTTACCTCAGTTTTGGTACAATGCCATAAGTATAAGGCATCCAATGAGGATCAAACTTACTATTCTGCAGTAATAGTCAACTAAACTACCTCACTAAACATTACTTCATGCTCAGGCACCCAAATTCTCTTTGGAAGTTGTCTTGTTAGATCCATTTAAATTTCTTTACATTTCTTTTGATTACAATTCTTAAAAATACTAATCATAAAATGGCAGCTGAAATACTTTAGTTGGGAGAGCATTTTGGAATTTGGTTGCTGGCAAGTAAGAGTATAGCTACGCATATGCAAAATAAATTTGGTGAGCATAGTTCAAATTCTCACCTAGTTGTTTGTAAATGGACACACATTTGCATCCCTGGATAATTGCATACCTCTGTTAATTTTTTAAAGTTACCATATTTTTTCAAGAGTTGTTAATTGCAAACCAACTTTCAATTATTCTAAAAAAGCAAAAAGATAGTTAACATAACAACTCAGTTATCAAAAATGAAAACTGCAAATAAGAGATTTATGGCACTGTTATATAAGTATTTATGGCACTGTTACATAAGTATTTATGGCACTGTTACATAAGTATACTCTGAAAACAAGATACATTTCTTAAAAAGTATAGCTCACAACATTTATAACTTTTGATTAATTTGTGAAACTGCAATAATTTTCAAATTTTGAAATATTTTTTAAACTGTTAATCTGCCATTACATTTATAACAAAATAAACTTGTCATTTTTTTTTTTTTATTTCTTTTTTAAAAATTTGCAATTACTACCTATGCCTTTTTCAAAATTTATGGTAATTGTCTTTAAAGGCTTCAAAAAGTTATCTGTGGTATACAATTATCCAGGGATGCATTTTGTCTGGGAATGCAAATGTCCTAGTACTTCTATTATATTCACTTTCATACAAATGTCCTTGTGAAAGGCATGAATCTGTCTTTTGCTCTCTCAACTATACATCAAAAAGCAGGTAGTCTGGGCACTCTAGCCTTGACTGGCAATCAGTGTAAGAGAATGAAAACTGAATTTCAAATGGGAGAGAATGCAACAGTACACCACTCCACCTTTTCTGAGAATTCATGACAATTCACAGATAATACTTAAAAATCTGTGAAGTTATAACCATCCTATATTCTGATGTGCATTGTGATTTATAGGATACAAATCCTATATCATCCAACAATTAACCGAGAAGCAAAAAGTAAAATTGCACGCTCGCAAAATCAAATCAGAATGACTGAAAACATTTTGGTAAAACCAGATCAAGATAAATTTCACACGCTGGTGTGAAAATTAAGATTCTGGATTCTGATTGGATAAGAAATAACAAATTGAACTATGACCCCGGTCCAATTTTCTTAACACCTACAAAATGGGTATGTGATTTGAGCCAACTACTTATCCAAGTCTTTTGACTGGCTAAAGACAGTCCAATGGTAGCAGGGACCTGATAAGGACGTCATCACAATGTAAGAAAGAAATTTCAAAGCACCAAAACTGACATGTCCCGTCAACATTCGTTCTTCCTCTCCTTCTATTTTTCTTTCTTCATCTTCATTCACTCACCATCAAAGAAACAACAACAAGATATCTTCAACTGACTCCTAAAAACTAACATTAGATAACTACACTTTTCTTTATTGCTCCACCTTCCTTTTCACTTTCTCGCCAGCCATAAAAAAAGGAAAGGAACACAGACTTTATTAGTAACTTGTTAATCTTTTTATAAACACACATTCTGCTACTTACTAATATTTCTCTGGAACATTTAACTACATTCATTTTCTCTTTGAACATTTAACTCTTACAAACTAATTAACTATGTACATTTTCTATTTGAACATTTTTACTTCTTACAAATTTGTTATTCTGTTCAGTTAATAAAATTACTTATTTTAGAAACAAAACACTTTTATTCTTTCAACCTTCTGATATTTTAAATTGTGAGGACTTTGGTTGTGTTTGGCACAAGACCAATCTGACAAATATCACCAAGGCCCCTACAGGTGCAATGGATATTAGGTCGGAATGAAAAATTGAAGAGTCAAGTTCAAATTCCAGTTAAATTTATTGCATTCATTTATGCACAAATATCCTTGGGAAATGTATTAATCCATCTTGATTTACTCAAGTTACTTAAGGACACATGGCCCAGTGGATATAGGCGTTGGTTAGTTCGTGTGACTTGACCAAAAGAGTTGTGAGTTCAATACCAGGCTGCAGCAGTTGTGAACAAGTAACTTGCAGGGTTAGAGGGATAAAATTCATTACTACACATGGAATTGTAATAAAGAGTTCATTTTGAAATTCTTAGCACCTTAAGAAGGCTGGAGCATACAATGTCCGAAACATCATACAAATGGCAACAAAGATGAGGACAATAGTTTGAATAATGTAAATAAAGAAAATACTACCTCATCTCAGAAATATAGACAAATAGTAAATAACTTTAATTATAAAAATTAATATTATCATTTTTATTACTTTTTACCTATTGATAAAATAAGTCTTAAAAACATTTTATATGATAATATAGTAAAGTGAATTCTACAACTTTTTTTAATAAAGTATAAGAATTAGTGTCATTATAAAATATCAATCATAAATTAATTTTAATGAAGGTTGTTATTGAAAGTTCAATGTTTTAGCATTCATTAGACTTGAATTAATTTTTATATTTTACAAATCTAGATCAAAACTTATTTATAAATGAAACTTTGTGTGTGTGTCTGTTACCTATAGACTCCAAAATGGCTGAACCAATTTTCTTAAAAACTTACACAGTTGTACTATAAGCATCTGCGAGTGTTCTTAGCTAGGTTTTGTGTCAAGGTACCCCCAATAAATTTCGATAATCGAAAAAATCGGGTTATAGAAGGTGTGGTCTGATTTTAATCAAATTTGATACAATCATAGACAAAGACATAAGAAATGATATTCAGAAGTTTCAAGGTTACAGTTCTTACCATAATGCAGAAAATCAATAATATATATATAAGGCAAGATGTTTGTGTGTGTATGTCTGTTTATCTGCCTGTATGTCTGTATTTATTTCGGCCCTTTTATTTTAGTTTTTGCTTCTGGCTTGGCTCTAAGTAGGTATAATTGTAGTTCTTAGTCTCAGCCATGATACCATTTACTCAGAGGACTTATTTAGCCTTCAAAATTCAGTTTACAATGAAAAAAACTTATTTGATATTGATACCAGGAAAATCAAAATTTGACTTACATCCATTCATTTTTTTTCAGTCTACAGTTCTCGCTTTAACTGGAAACAACTCTTGCTTTTTAGTCTTTCGTGCCAATGTCCAAAGAGTCTGAGCTCCAGGACCATGGATTAGTTTTAAAGCTTTCATTACACCAGAGCAATGCCCCCTCCCCCGGGCTATACTGCTAGTCAGTTATAACTGCAGATTAATATCTTAAGTCCCCAAGTTTATCCAAAATAGTTCTGTGAATGGATAACAAAACAATAGATTTATATTTCTCTATAATCTTTTCATTAAATGTCAGCCATAAATAATTCAGATAGTCCCATGAGAAGCATTAACTTTAACATTTCTCTCTTTCTTCCTCTCTCCATCCTTTTTGTGTTTTCAGGATTTTATTCCAAATTCAAGATCTGTGTCTCCATCTTGTCAATATAAAAGTATACAACTTTTTCCTGTTGAAAATAACCCTAGCTCACTGACAATCCTTCCAACATTTTTTGCTTACCATTTCAAACAGTACTAAAATAAAATAAATAATTCTTTTATAGAAAGCTTGTTTTCTTTTTCCCCATAATTCCAAACTACTGATTCCAAAACATTTTTACTTTTTTCTACTTTTGTTTGTTCCAGTTGTTATTATTGGTGAACAGCAAATGTTTGGCATACACGTTGAAACCTCTGTTATGAACACTCACTTTTGCATCACATTCAATTTAAATTTTCTTTTATTCACTTTGCAATTGTCTTGGCTTGATTGCTTTCAAAATATATTCAATTAACATTAGAATTTATACCACTTTTCTTTTGTTTCACTCATATATGCTAATTTTATTTTGAAGTACTTTTTTGAAAATGTTTTCTTTTCAGTATTACTCATTTTGTTAAATCCAACATGTTACGGCCAGTTTCTTGAAGATACCAGAGCCAGGCTTGTCAAGTTGATTCTAAAAAACACATCTCATTTTTATAAAAAACAAAGAAATATTTTATTTGCATCACAATAACCATTGTACAGTTTATAAAAACACTTCAATTTTTTTATCTAAGAGCATTTAAAATCATAATAGATGAATAAAAGAATTTGACAAGAAAGACAACTCAATTTAAGACTAAAAATATTAATGGATTTTATAACATTTTATTTTTTTTTAGAATTGTGGCAAATATCCTATTGTTTTATCCCTAATATTTAATAACTTTTCTGTTACTTAAAAAAAAGCTGTTTCAGTCAACAGATTATAATGGAAAGTTTACTTGAGTGGCATGAAAATATACTCATTTATGTTTCAAAATGTACTCAAGAATTGTTATATTTCAGTTTGATATCATCTTGAGTTTCCCGCTCATATATATATATATATATATATATATATATATATATCAGCAGGAAACCCAAGATGTTATCAAACTGAAATGTAAAACTTGACAGTTATATGACTCATACTTGTCAGCCATTATAAAGATCATAGTCATTCCGATACTTTACAAATTTTGTGTGTGTAAGGAAGCAAAGTTGGCAGACTGAATCAACAGGCCATATATATATATATATATATATATATATGGCCTGTTGATATATATATATTACAAACCTTTCTAAAGTCCATTTTATGACTTGATTATTTATAAATTTCAGCATATTAATGATGGTCTCAAAATAACATTATCAATGGTGTTGGTTCAGCATAATAAAGATAATTCCAAAAGAACATTTACCTTTTTTTTGTTTTTAAAGGTAATGTTTCTTCATAATGTAGGTTATCCTGACTCTTTATACATTTCTTTTCTTAATTATATGTGAATTGCCATGGCTTCCCACAACCTTCTCCATGATTGTGGATTCAGAATAGTTCTTGTATTAAACTTATACTTAAGGCTAAAAAGCTATGAGTCTACTCTGATACTTAACCCATAGCTGGAGAATTAGGGAAGGGAATACAACAGACTGGGCTGGAACTTGAACTTGGCTCACCAGCTCCACTTTCCATGGGGTAACCATTATGCTATCCATACAACCAACATTTATCATTACATCTGAGAATGGCTCTGCAAAACTTTAATCCATTTTACTATGACAGAAATCATTAACTTACAGTTAGAATGACAGTGACAGAAATTTCTATCAGCTACAGTTACTTACTTAGAAATATTTACTTCAGCTCATTTAAAAATGTTAAGACTATTTAAAACCAGCAGATTACCTTAGGTTTTGACAAAATAAAGAACAATTTTTTTTAATTACCTTAAATGACATTCAGTATATCATTTAATGCATATTTACACAAAAATTCATGCTTATTATAATTTCTAAGCTTCAAACTCAGTTTTCAATTTTCATTATAGGTTCAGTTTTCTTGTATAGTAAAGTGTTTTCATGATTTAAAAATCCTTTCAAATCAGGATTGACACACAAAAAAAAAACATGATAGTTCATATCAATGGAACAGTCCAAGTCCAAGTTCATATCAATGGAACAGTCCAAGTCAAACCACAACATGTGATAATCCTAATAAAAGTAGACTAAATAATAAAACTAAATCAGAATTATTAGACATTGTTATTAAAAAAATTATAATTATATTGTGTATTGCATTCATTAAATATAAGCACTACATTGAATTTAATAGTTCAGAATTACAGGCTTCACAGACTCTCTGTTTTAGCCTTTCTTGAACAGTGGATTTATGCTACATAATTGATTGATTGATATATTTTGTGGGGGAGGGTGATTCCCCTAACCTCATACAGACTTGAAATTAGTAGCATATATAGTGGAGTAAAGAGAAATGAAAATTGTTACAGTTTTGATGTATGCAGTTATTATTCTTCTATTAGATACAAAAATGATTGATTTCAGTCATTAAAATATTATTTATTGCTTATTTTATTAATAGATTAATAGCATTTTAACACATTCATGCACAAGTATATTTTAAACAGTAATAGTATTAGAGAAAAGAGGGCTTGGAAAATCTGATACTCACAGGACAGAGGAGAGCAGCACATAACATACTTGACAGGTTTGAGCAAATGGAACAGGGTTTGTAAGAAATAACAAAAAATTAAACCTTATTAATAGTTACAAGTAAAGGAAGTTGATCACCTACGGCCTGAAAGGACATGGCACATAAAAGAAGAAGAATGGTGAGATTCGCCTTTCCCTTAAAAGAAAAAATTCAGCATTTGTTGATGAAACAGCATTACTATCGGCTGAAATTCATAAAATCTTTCTCTTAGAATATTTTTTTCAGGAAAATAGGTTCTTCAAATCCACTATTATCATTCTTTCTATCTAGTATTGAAAGGGGTTTCCTTCCTTGCATTTTTGTTTAGTGTAAAAAAAAAAATCAACATCTTCATTAGGTGATTATTTTCTCTTGTAGTTATATCTGCTATCCATTTTAGTTGTTGTTGTGGTGATGGGAGTTTTCAAGTGATACAATTTTTCAAATAGGTTGATCAGTTACGGATATGTATTGTGGTGTAATAGATATCAGCTCAGAACAAGAGATCAGAGAGCCGAGTTTGAATTCCAGTTGAGTTTGTTGCATTCACTTACACACAAATACTCTTGGGAAAGGTACTGATCCATCTCTTCTTCCTCCAGCTGTGGGTTAAATAACAGGACATATTGAGTTCTATAACCTTGGTTAGAAACCAGTCTATTGCATAAAGTAAAAGGAAGCTACTGTAGTAAAATCTTCTGCCCAGTCAGTCATGAATCAAAAGAGACATGATCACCCAAGCATATATCATGTGTGGTACTTAACTGACTGACTAATCAGTTACAAATTTGCTGAATGTTGAGTTCTAACTTTATTATTAATTTTATATTTCTCAAATTTCGATTGCCATTAGCAAAACTTTTAATTTTGAATTGAAATTTATTGATTTTCTTTTATTATTTTGATTTTTATATTTATCTACACTTCTTGATAATAGTCAAGTGGTTCACTTGACCAGCTGATCTATAAATATAATCCATTGACTAGTGTCTCATAAAATCCTGACTTTACTTTAAGTATTGTAATTATTTCATGAATTAGCTAAACAAGTTTCCTCATCTTTGCCATTTCAATTGCTATATTTTGTTCAGTAAATTCTGTTGGCTTTCTTAAAAAAAATAATGGGTGAAAAAAATCTATTCTATTAGTTAATATGATGTACAATTGAGGTAGACCAGAGAATGCACCAGATGAAACAATGATTAAAGCAACAAAGATGAGGATACCAGTCCATATATTTCATAGAATAATCTCTTTAACTTCTACACACTAAGAATAAGAATGTAGAAAATTGGTTAACCCCAGTTAGCACTTACCTTTTATAGGGATGTTTCAGGTAATGACCTCAGCTCCTCCCAAAGGAAAGATACTGCCTGGAAGGATAGACCCCTGGAGATTGAGTTGATATTATTTCAACTTAGCATATAAGATAAAAAAAGCAATATTTTAAATTACTTAATGACCCAAATGAAATTATAGAAAACTATTTCCTTTTTTCTGTATGTCATTCCTTTTTTATGAATAAATATCTATTTTCCCATTTACATTCAAATATGCTTAATTAATACTGCAATCAAGTGCTTGACATTTTTCTCATCCAGTTCAATGCTTATTAGTACTGAAAAAATATTAACAAAAATATTGTTGCTTTGATACTTAAATCACACCTCTTGATCCTTTAGTAACTCTCATGATGCATCTTCAGAGGTACATCAAGAAGTCCGTATAAAACTTTTAGCTTATATGGAATATATTTATTTTTCAAAATATCCTGCTTCCTTGTTAAGGCACTTAATTCAGTGGTGAATATTGTTCACACACATTGAACATTATGTAATAAAGTATCATCATGCAGACCAATAAGACTGGATCTCTCATCATACTTATCATTAGTGTTTATTTCACTATGGACTTTAACATTTACTGTCAGCCTGTGGGTCAGAATATGCCCGCAATCTCTGTTTCTAAATATGAAAATTTTCTTTTGGCATGGATGTAAAAGAGAAACTGTCCTTTCAGGTTTGTGTTTATATACTTACTGGTCATATGGTTTTGCCCACATATGCATATATCAGGTGTAGCTGGGTCAATTATGTATATCTGCACTTGGCTGACAGATCATCATTCAGGCTAATTAAATATCTGGCTTTTCTTAAAGACATAGTGCAAAGTCTATTTTTGTATGAATTCAAGGGATATGTATACTACAAACCTTTCAGGACAAACTTTAGCTATGTTTAAAGTTACAGATTTATTGATTCAACCTCATATTTATATATAGAAACCTGCATCTCTGAGTATAAAGAATAGTTATGGCCTGAAACTTTCTGAACATATAACACAAAAGGAATATGTTTAATGAGTTTAGAAGAAAAATGCATGTCTTTCTTCTTTAAAAAATTATATATATATATATATATATGAGCAGAGAAAAATTAATTTTTCAATTTCCTTCCTCTCTTTCCTTATGAATGCTTAAGAAACCTGTGCAGTGCCGCCTTGCTTGAAACTGCCATGGACATGCTTTTTAAAATACCAACTCTCAACAAAAACCTCATTCACAAACAGCTGTAGGTTACCATCAGCCATGTTAGAAAGACAAATAATCTGATAAAATTTGCCTTCAGATATACTGTTTGGCTTTGTTTGATGAAAAAGCGAAATGGGCAAAAAGTAAAAGTGAAGCCAGGATTTTCTTCAAAGATTTGTGCATTGATAAAGTAAGTTTGTAGCTAACAAAAAAAAGTATCTAAACTTTTCTTCTGCAAGATAAGTTTATTTGTTATTTGAAAGTGAGGAGAGAGGGACTCTTGAAGAGAGACATTATTTATTACAGTAGCCATTATCTGATTTCCACATAAAATATACAAGTCTCAGAAATAACTTTCTTTATTATTCTTTGATTAGCAGTATTTTTTTTTACTGACAAATGATGTATGTACTTAAGAATGCATGTTTAAGCTAGTTAAATCTTTTCCTACAAGTTTTGTTTGATTGCTTGAAAGTAATCTTGGCAGAATATATTAAGGTTATTTATTCTTTATTTTCTCTAATTTAAATTTACTGTCACCTGTGGAATATCCATAAACCAATAATACCAGCAATACTATTTAAATTTTTTAAATGAAGCACTTGTTTTTTTATTTTATTTATTTTACCCCCAGGAAGGTGATGATGCTTCTGAGAAAACCAAAGGTTACTGAGTGTGAAAAAAAATGAGACTTTTAGTAAGGAGAAAGGACAATGAAAAAAACAAAATTCAGAAAGACAAGAGATGATGATTGCTGTTACATTTAAATTTTTGAATGATTGTTGATGGCAGAGAAGCAAAAAACTGGAAAAGATTCCCACAGTTGCAAAGTGTGAGAAAATGAATTATTAGAATAGAACTTACACATAAATTTACCTATTTCAAAAGTAAAATAATGAGGCCTAGTTGCCAATCTGATAGTATACTTAAATTCATGTGACTGATGTACCAAGAAGGAGATCTCATTTGAACAAATGCCATGAAAATATTTATAGAAAAGATAAAGAGAAGTTCTGTCATTGCAGTAAGAATGTGACTGAAGTTGAAATGCTAGATTAGAACCAATTCCATTACAGACTCTTCTTTAGATTTTGTTGAGAATCTCAAGATAAATAACAGAAGCTCCAGACAAGAGACAGTAGCAATATTCAATGCACAGAAGTGTTAGATTTATAATGTACAAGATAGATTGTGGTGAAAAGAATTGTCTGTCACAAGACAGCGAACCAACTTTCCTAGCAGCAGAGCTAGCAATTGATTCAATATAATTCCCACACTTAATGCTAATAAAAAATTTGAAGCTATGCATTTTAATTTTCATTTGTTTTTATTACATTTCTGAGATCCCCATTCCAAACTTTTGCCCAAAAGAAATAATTTGAAAAATGCTGTTTTCATTACAATTAACCTAGACATGTACTTGTATGATTTTAGATTTTTTCATTTTAATTGCTAAATATAAGAGCATCACCATCATCGTCATCATCATTTAAAATCCGTTTCCATGCCAATGTGGGTTGGACAGGGGTTTTTATGGCTCTTTTCCAGGCTGCAAAATTTTGTGTAAGATCTGTAATCTCAACTTCCTTAAATTGTCTTTGATAAGCTGGATCCATGCTTTATTAAAACAATGTTTACAGGTGTATGTCCTAACACCAACCAGTTTAGAAAATAAGTGTTTTCATTTTAATCATCTCTAGGAAGATTACCTACCAAATTTGAAGAGTTCAGCCTACCCTTTTCTTCAGAGTTGGTGTAGAGGTTTTTACTTCAGAGATTTTCTTAGACAAGTTGCTATCTAAAACTAAAGACCACTGAATATCTTTAAATATCAATTGCTAAAAAACACTTAGAACTATATACAATATATTTTGATATTGCATAGAAAAATGCATGCATGAAAAGTAATATTCATAAAATTAAATATTAAACCTGGAAAAGAACAGAACAAGTTATTAAACCTGGAAAAGCAAAGCACAAGATATTCTAGTGAAGTAAAAATTAAGAATTTTTTTCTTATAATACTGCATACAAATTTTATTTTTAACTGCAATATTTTAAGTAAGAAATTTCTTATTTTTTAATTCACTAGAATCTCTTGTCATTTACTTTTCCAGGTTTAATAACTTGTCTTGTTCTTTTCCAGGTTTAATATAATCGTAAGAATATTACTTTTCATGCATGCATTTTTCCATGTAATCCATGATTTTTCCAGGCATTGCCATTAATTTAATATAAATTTAAAGCTGCAAACCACATTCAAAAATATTAAAAAGAAAAAGTTTATATGCAATTGATTAAAAAAATTGATTATTCATAATTCTGATAATCAATTCTGATAAAATGATAAGTTATAAACAAAATTTGATTGACAAAAATAATAAAAGATATCATCAGAATTTAAATGCTGAAAACCCCATGCAAAAATATTAAGCAGAAAAATGTTATAAAGAATAAGATTTATTATTAGAAGTATTAGTCACTCACTTATGTAGTTATTCTCCCTTTTCAGAGTTCACATATTTTGAGGTAACTTTTTTTTCTAGTGAAACAAAATTCAAAGATTTTTATTTTAAATATAGCTAAGGAGATGTCCTGTTTGTCTCTGTAAACTGTTTGAAATTTGGTTGAGAACTGAATTAGTGGTAAAGTTTAAAAGTTGCTTAGATTCACTCAATGTCAGACTTAAGAAGACATTCAACCACTTTACACAAATATTTATTCCCTTATCAATGCACTTAATTCACTGGTAAATATTAAATATAGATTGAGAAATACAATTATACAATTAAGATTTCAGGTCAAAATTCAGTTTTGTCAAACAAAAGATTTATTTATCACCTTTATGCATTTTAATGTCACTATTTTTATTTCTATAATTAGAATGAAAACTTTCAATTTATCTCAATTCTAGCAAAATCATCAGCCGAGAATTTTTATTTGAAGCCAGTTTCACAACTTTGTAAAGATTATTAATTTAAATGTTACTATATTATGTATTCAATAGTTTCAAAATAATATTCTTACTTTGCAAAATAAGATTAATTTTCATGCTAATATAATTAGTTTAAATAATCAAACTAACATATAGAATATGATTTTTGGGTTTAAAAACACTTCTAACTTGAATAAGCAAAAAGAAAACTCTGAAACAGTTAAAATATTTTTGTTCAAGCTACTCAGTGACTTCTTCACACATAATTTTTAATTGTTTTTTTTTAATTCTCAAACTGTGATAGATTCTCTGATATTTCTTTTCAAAATGGCAATAAAAATTTACCTATAATTTATTGAACCATAATTCTGATCTCTTTATTTTATAATGCATTACATATATGCAAACACTCAGAGTACTCTCTTTTTTAAAAAAAAAGCCAGAGACTTGAATACACAACAAACTATAAAATACTGAATTTTTTTTACAATTAATACAAAGATCAATGGCTTCCTGCCAAGCCTAATGCTCAACATTTTTAGTTTAATCTCTTAGCATATGTTGATCAGTTTTGTTACCTGGGACATATTCTAAAAATAGCTGTTCTCATCCCCAAAAATAAATTTCATGTTTAAATATCCATTTTTGAATCAAACAAAAGTAAAAAATTTCAGATTAAAATTTCTGAAGAATAATATATTTTATTAGGAAATTAAACTGGAGAATTGATTAAATATATATATATATATCTAAACTTATTTATAAATGAAACTTTGTGTGTGCCTGTGTCTGTGTGTATCCATTACCTATAGACTCCAAAATGGCTGAACCGATTTTCTTGAAAATTTACACAGTTGTACTATAAGCATCTGTGAGTGTTCTTAGCTAGGTTTTGTGTCAAGGTACCCCCCGATAAATATCAAATTGATAATCGAAAAAATCAGGTTATAGGAGTGGTCTGATTTTAATCAAATTTGATACACTCATAGACAAAGACATAAGAAACGATATTCAGAAGTTTCAAAGTTGCAGTTCTTACAATAGTGCAGAAAATTTGATATCGATACCAGGGAATCAAAATTTGACTTACATCCATTCATCTTTCTTTGAGTCTACAGTTTCACTTTAACTGAAAACAACTATTGCTTTTTAGTCTTTCATGCCAACGTCCAAAGAGTCTGAGCTCCAGAACCATGGATTAGTTTTAAAGCTTTCATTACACCTGAGCAATGCCAGGCTATACTGCTAGTACATATATATTTTAACTATTGTTGACTTAATACAAGGCATAAGAATAACTCAAGGTAGAGAGTTACTGAATGAAGTTATAAGAGCATAAAAGGAAAGAGTAAAGTTATGCATATTATGAAGATATGGTGGAAAAATAATAGCTAACTCTAGAGATGAAGATTGTAGTGATCAGGGAAGCAACCTCTCATGAACCTATTTCAACAAAGAGACATTTCTGGGGAAGAAATTTGTCTATGGGAAAGGGGATGGATCATGGAAAATAATTCAACACCCACAAGGCCACATAATTGCTAATGAACTCTGTCAAATTTTGCTGGAAATAATGCTGAATATTTATTTCAAAAGAGAAATATCATGTTGCATCCTGATTGAACCTAATTTTAACTGACAAATTTCTTATATTTGATTTACTTTGAAAATGTTTTAGTTTAATTGTTAAGAAATAGTAGTTAATTTTTCCTTCTTTTCAGTTCATTCACCTTATCATATCAAAACATCTAAATAACTTCTGTTGCATAATTAGTACTTAATTATATTTTCATATTTTATTTAAGAAAATAAACTATTTTTTTAAATTTTGATTGATACAGAAACTTTAAAATGCTTTTTTGTGTGTCAATTCAAGGTTATGATTCTTGGATAGGAGTAAACAGGTAATCCTAACTTTATATCACCTGAAAACTGAAGTGTACAATGAATGAAACATCATTAATATAGCAATAAAGATAAGGACAATAGTCCAAACAAAGTAAATAGTGTAAATAGGGTCACCTATTGTTTGGTTCACACTCTTCTTCAGACATTTGAACAAGAGTAGTGGTTTAGCCCTTGTTTCCTGTTTAGTATTTGGATTCTGGTTCTTTCTAAAGTTTTTTACATTCTGTTTCATTCTGAGTAGCCCCTTGCATCTTAGTCATATCATCACTTTGCTTGGAGGGAATTGATTAAAAAATTTGTTTTCCTTTATTATCTGTGAATTGCCAAGATTTCTTGGTAAAGATAGTGGAATGGTTTTCCATTATTTTCTAAACTGTTTGGAATTCAGTTTTCCTTCTCTTAGACTAGTTGCTACCTAAAGCTAGACAGTTCAATGTACCCTGCTATTTAACCTATAGTTGGTGAAGAGAGAAGAAATGGATTCATGCCTTTCTAAAGGGCATTAGTACAAAAGTGAATCCAACCATCCAACCTGAAATTTTAATTTGGCTTGCTGACTTCACTACCCAGATATTCTTAAAGATACATAATACATTTAATTAGAATCTTTTTTATATGATAGCATTTTGATAAAGTTAATATTTTTCAAAACATTAAAATTAGTAGTGATTTTTTTTTAGTTTGTTTTTAATTGTCTCTTGCACTACTCTGGGTTTTTTTTCTCTATTCTACCTCTTTTCCCTCTCAACTCTGTTGTTGTAAAAATTGATTCTACATTATGCAAGATTTCTATGTATTGATCGGTCCTATAGTGTCAGCCTCCAAGGGATATTGTTCTCTGTTGCCAATGGAGATTGTCATGTGGGTAAATAGTTATCCAGTCACTATTGGTAACCAGCCAACATCATACACTGACATATTTAGGTTCTCCTATCAGAAATACAATTTTCAAATAAAATGACAGCAGAAAAAGCAATAGTATTAACAATATAAAAGAATAATTTTAATAATATTCCAATTAAATTTCTCCCTATAAAAGCCTCAAGTAAACAGATTTTAAAGTGTTCTTTAAATGGTTTGTTGGTTTTTCAATCTTTTCTGCAAGAGATAAATATCTGCTTTCTTTAAACTGCTGATTTTTGTATAAGGATATAAAAATTACCTTTCTCTAAAGCCAACACTTGGGCAGGGGGGAACCAAAAAAGGATTACTACATTTCTGTATCTATTTGTTAAAGAAAATAAACAAGGTCAATGCTTGAAAGGTGAAGACTAAAAGATTCATAAGATAGGAAGCTTATAAGCAAAGTAAGAATTTTTTTTTTTTTTTACATTTTATTTTAAGTAAATCCTATTTGATCTAGAATCTGATTAAATGTTAATCGTAACTACTTATAAACATTGCCCTCGTGGTGCAAAACCTAAATATAGAATGAAGAACCATATGGGAAAGCAGGATTAAGAAACATGCACCATTTAAAATTAGGAATGACCAATCACATTGGCAAATACATAGAAGTTGTTTTTTTTTTATTTTAAATAAATGTTTCAATTTACTAAATGTTGCACAGTTGTCTTTCCACTTGGAAACCTTGAATCTCTTTTTATGTCTAGATGACAGCTGTCTATTTGTAAGCAAAATAATTTTCTATTCTTCTTAAAATTACCTGGAAGTAATTAAGTTGGCCTACTTTCTGTC
The DNA here is from genome assembly GCA_037127315.1 of Ascarosepion bandense. Lineage (NCBI taxonomy): Eukaryota > Metazoa > Mollusca > Cephalopoda > Sepiida > Sepiidae > Ascarosepion > Ascarosepion bandense. The sequence continues at coordinate 1,184,366 of JBBBDQ010000212.1, read as the reverse complement.
TCACATGTTTGTTTGTTTTATGTTATGCGAGATGGCAGATGGGGATTACTTCATTAAAAAAAGTTTTATTGCATTGTTATTGATAATTTAATTTTACAATTTAATCTTTTAAATTTATTAATGACCCGCTTTGATAAGGGTTGATTGAAAATCTGGTTACTTAAGAAGAAAAATTATACTATTTTTTTTTTTATAGTAATTTTCAACAAGTCTCCATTTCTTCATAGAGATAGTCATGTACTTTTTTTTTTTTGTTGCTGTTGAAGTAGGATTGGGATTAATCCTGGACAAAGCAAAATGGATCCTTCCTGATAGAGAATTTGTTATAATGATTTCAGGAAAAGATGTTATTCCTGATGGCCAACTCAGGCACTCACAATAGTCCAAGTACACAGACTGTTTTTATCTAGGTACCATCTCTAAGGTTGTCATTCAAGATTTGAAACCACATTCTAACCTTATATATATGATATGACAAAAATATAGCTTTGAGGTATGCTTATTTATGGTTAAAAGGGCTCAGTATCAGAGATGCAAATATAAAAGTGAACATTGATGCCAACACCAAGCAAATGGCAACATCTGTTTCATGCTTGAACACTGTCTTCAGGCCTGAAACAAATTATCCCTGCTTTTTGTTGATCAGTGTTCACTTTTATATTTATATATACATGTTCGCCATTGACTCCTATAAGAAACTCATCTGCTCTGTCCTGTGAGATGGTATTCAACCCTCATCACCAACAGAAAAGCTAGTGGAGAAGCTGGTTTAGTCACCAACCACCCAATCATGCTCTACAAAATTAGTTGCATATCTGTAATCAAGTTTCTAAAAATAATCTTTGTTTTACAAGAAGACAATATGACAGCATTTTGTAGTCGGAACATTTCCCTAAACTTGAAATTAATTCTTCTGCAGAATAGAAATACAAGTCATAAGTATATTATTACATTTATACAAAATATGCTTTGTTGAATTTCTTAATTGTACATCTTTTAATGAGTGGGCAAACTAAAAAAATTAAGTCAAATAAGTAATTGCTATTTAAGATCTTCACAGCAGCTACTCTGAATTTTCTTAAAAGCTTTTGGCCTCAGCAGCTGAAAAATATTTTTCAATATGCATCTGGTATGTTAAAAATCAACATATTATAAACAAACAAAAAAGATAAAAATACAAAACCATTAAAACAATTTGATATTTATTATACTGTCTGCAAAATGTCATGAGAATCATAACCAAACTGATTACTTTATTCAAAGGTATATCTTTAGTTGAATTGACAGTACAAAAAAATGCATTTCCTACAACTGATATATGAACTTTTATCATTAAAAGAATTCTGCTCTCAGTTTACATTGATATCCTGACAGAACACATTCATCTACAACATTTTATTACAGAGGATAATAATAAAAATAAAACAAAAAATAATAAAATGAGGCAATAAATATACAACATGGAAGAAAACAAAGAATAAACAAATAAATAAAAATGTGGCCAAAAAATTATACACTTGAGAGAGAATGCTTGGAAGGTGAAAGCTTGTATTAAAGGCCAAGAAGACTTGTTCTTGTAAAATGTTTCCTCTAAGTTACTAACCATTTGACCACTCATATTTACTAAATTTCATCATTCAAATCCAAAAATCGGTCCAGCACTGATTTGGACGTTGTTTTAGTAATTACTTTATTTTTTTCTTATTTCTCAAAACATTTCTAAATTACTTGCATTTATAAAATATTTCTTAGAGACAACAGCATCAAAAGATTCTTAATTAAACAATTAACATAGAAGCCTGCTTTAAAGCCATGCATTTTAAGAAAGATTAAAGCAACAATAAGTATCTTAGGCTAATTGACTTACTGGCTGGCAACACATGTTGCAAAAAATTTATTCGTTATTTAACTGGTTGATGAGTTATCTTGCAAGAACTTTTGTGCTCAAACTGGCTGATGAGATGTTTTGCAAGAAATTTCTATGTCCTCCAACTGGCTGGTGAACTTATGTGTAATTTAATTTTCCCTTCCTTTGTAATTAATTCCTAGTAATTCTAATCTGCATATTTTACAAGGTGCTGATATTTATATGTATAGCTAATTTAGGCAGCATTCAGACATTTAAAAATGATGGTGCCAACTTTTATAAAGTTGTCCCTGATAATTTTATAAGTTCTTTTTTTTTTCTTACTCTGGCAGTGAAATCAATAAGGTTTCAAGTTAATTTGTAATGTGTAATGACAGTGAAATCAGTAATGTTCAGCAATGGCTGATGAAAACTTTGTTAATAAAACAATACACATTGATACTGATACACCTAGGACACTCACTGATGGGGAGATATTTTTCATTAAAATTTTCTTAAAGGTCCCCACCTCTTGAGGCGAAACATTAAAAGTTATATAATATCTCAGATCTCGGTCCCAAGTAGGCAAGAGTGTTTTGTTTGGATATATAAAATCTTTAAAATAAAAATAAAATAATTAGGTATCTTTCTGGTTAAAAAAAAAAAAATTAACTTCAGTCAAATATTTTTGCTGTATTATTATACAATGTAGGTTTTGACAAGATTGTTAAGAAATCAATTTTTGATACTTTTTTTCTCATAAAATTTATTGATTTATTTTCTATTTTGTAATCCAATGTACAGAAACTTCAATCTAGTTTGCAAACTTTTTTGTGTGAAATCAACATTAAATTTAGGGAAAAAAAATCTCACCAGAAGGAAAAAAAATCAAAGATAAAAACAAAATTGATATCCCAATCTGAAACTGTTAAATGAAAAGAAATTGGTCTCCTTATAATCTTTTCAGCCTTAATGATGCTTTTTGTGTGGTCAGTGTTGAAATATTACTACCCTGATTGATAATTCAGTTCTTGTTCTTTTTTTTTTTTCATAAGAACTGCTGCATTCTTTCAAGTGTGAAAGGAATAAGTTTATTTAGTGTGGAAAAACAGTTAATAAATACAGACAATGTAAAGTTGTCTAGATTAGAAATGTTTCAATTTGTTTTCATGTAAAATCTGAAGAGAAGACCAGCAAAGATTAGAAACAGACTATGCTCAACACTTTGACTTTTTTCTCTAGTGTGTGTTTTTTTTGTTTTTTTTTTTAATGACAAAACAGGGACTCAATCTGATATGATACTATACTAAGTCATGGAGCATTTACTTTACCATTACTGGTACTCAATTTCCTTACTCAAATACTTGACTATCAGCAGATTTCTTTATAATTTAGACATGAAACTAAATATAAGGTATTTGACTTTTGCAGTAGGGACTTAGTATAATTTATTTCATACGTGCATGAAATTACCTTTGTTTCATGTGATAACAAGTTCTATTATTTTGGTCATTTTGCTCTCATATCCTTGAGGTAATCAGAGTACAGTCAGTTCAGTTAAGTGCCATACGTGATACACGCTTGGGCGATCATGTCTCGAAAGAGACATGACTAACTGGGCAGAAGATTATCCCACAGTAGGTTGCCATTGCTTTCTGCGGTAGACTGATTGCCGACCAAGGCTATAGAACCCAATCTGTCCTGCTATTTAACCCATAACTGGAGGGAAGAGACGGATTAATACCTTTCCTAAGGGTATTTGCATGTAAGTGAATACAATGGAGTACAGTATGAATGAATAAAAAAAAAATCAGATTTATAATAAATGTGAGAAAAAGAGAGACAGGGGAAAACAACATGTAATATACTTAATGGGCTTGAGCAAATGGATGGCAGAGCAGGGTTTGGGTGGGATAACAGGAAAAGGTGTGTTAAGAGCCACTTGGAATAGGGAGATGTGGAAGGCCATGATCACCTACATACTGAAGAGACATGGCACATAGAGGAAGATCTTCCATTTTAAACTTCTACTGAAGCTGGCTGAGACCTGTCTAATGACATTTCACCATTTTCTAGTCACACAATAAAAGTAAAATAACATTGGCAATTTTCTTATTCTACTTTTAAAATAAAATCTAAAGAATATAATTTCAAACAAAAGGTAGAGAATTTAACCAAATTGTCAGTTAGTCAAGTGCCATACATGATACACACTTGGGCGATCATGTCTCTAAAGAGAGGTGACTGACTGGGTAGATGATTATCCTGCAGTAGGTTGTCATTACTTTCTGTGGTAGACTGGTTGCCAGCCAAGGCTATAGAACTCAATACATCCTGTTATTTAACCCATAACTGGAGGGGAAAGACAGGTTAATACCTTTCCCAAGGGTATTTGCACATAAGTGAATACAATGAATTCAACTAGAATTCGAACTTGGCTCTCCTCAAATTGAATCAAGTAAAAGACCCAAAATTAATTTGCAATTTATTACAAGAACAAATTTCTTTTCTTTATATAGTGAAAATAAGCATTTTTATCTTCATTGCCCGCCTTAGACAAAGCACTTAAAAGTGTAATAATCAAAACTGAAAAACCACTTTAAAATACCATACTAATAAAAATTCAAATATACAGTGCCCTACAATAAACTAAAAAACTTTGGCAGTTTATTTAATTGTTAGAATTTTTGTTACAGTTAAAAAACAAAAGCAAAGGATAGAAATTTAGTAGCTTAAAACAGAACAAAAACACAAATATTAGATATGATGTTCAAACTAAAGAACTTTGGCAAAATTTCTTGGCATTGTTTAATTCCCGAGTCGAATATTCTTCAAGAGAACTATCGTTTTGCATTGAAAATTTGATAACTGCAGCATCCTGGAACAATAAATGGTTAAACATTTATATTAATATTTTCAGTCCATTCATATAGTAAAATATATTTTTAATATCTATATATAGTAATTTGTCTATATTTCTGGGATGAGGTAGTATTTGCATTATTCGAACTGTTGTCCTTATCTTTGTTACCATTTGTAAGATGTTTCGGCCGTTGTAAGGAACCCTTTATTACAATCACTGGGGTATATCATCTTCATTCCTTGTATAGTAATGCTTCGATTGGAAGTCATGAGTTATCTCCCTCCAACCCTGTAAGTTACTTGTTCACTACTGCTGTAGCCTGGTATTGAACTCACAACTCTTTGGGTCAAGTCACAGTATTTAACCACTAGGTCATGTGTTCTTAAATTTTTGGGACTGAATTTTTGGGACTTATAAACCTAATGTCCAGTAACCCTTTTTTACCAGAGTTCATATTGCAATTTTTTGATGTGAATGGTTTTCTCTCTATTTTTTACTAGAGCTCATATTGCAGTTTTTGACACTAATGATTTTCTCTGACACTTTATATTACTGGTTCCCATATTGTGTTCATCTCTATGCTTGGTCGACTTAGGAGATTTTTGTAGCCTAGCATATGTGCTGATTCCTTAAGTTTACATAGTTTCCAGTGGTGTTCTCTATCTATTATTTCAACTTCACTTCACAGGAGGCAGTGATCCCCTTTCTCCCTCCATATATGGTCTGATCAAGGCATTACTATGCAAGGAATGAGGATGATATACCCCAGTGATTGTAATAAAGGGTTCAGTTCAAAATTCTTAGCACCTGAAGAAGGGTGGAGCGTGCAATGGCCAAAATGTCATACAAATGGCAACAAAGATGATAGTCCAAATAATGTAAATACTCTATTATTATTAAAATACACCTTAAAGTGCTGAATTCAGGTGCGTCGTCAGTGTTGTTGCTCCCATGTCACTAGAAGTTTCGGGTCTCAATAAACAACAGACTTCTTCGATGGGCGACCCAACCGAATATGATCAGTATTCGACTCACACCCAGAAAGAAAAAAAATTGCTAAGGATGTGCATTATATAAGTTCCCCAGAAAAGGTAATTAATCAAGGCTTCACTTGGGCTATTCGATGTTATAGATTGGGTATGCTTGGTTGTACTGGTATTCTCGTGTTTTTTGTAGTAGTTTTGGGCCACTCATTAGCTCTAAATATAGTAAATCTAAAATTTCCTGTTTTTTGTGGGCACCCTGTATAAATTAAACTTATAAATTTAATCTATTTCTTATAATCTATAATACACTAACACTGTTTAAATACTCAGAGAAAAACTTAGATTTATATTCTCAGTAGAAATTTAAATTGGAAAGTTCTGTCATCAGGCACAAAACTGATGATGGATGACTGACTGTACAGAGAGGCAGACATGTTGATATACAGATTGCCTGACAGATCACTGGCTAGAACAATTTGCCGAGAAGATGGTGTGACCTGCTTTTTTATATACAAAAATATATTATTGAATTCAGTTCTTTATAATTAACTATGCCAGAAATATGGGCTTATACTCTAATACTTTTAATTAGCATATGTGGCAATATGCAAATTTAAATAGAAATATACGATCATGTTTAAACTCCAATAAGCAATTTCATAAAACATTTTTATCGGTTCACATTAGTTAAAACTGGTAGCAAAAACAAGCTATAGCAAATCAGGAACAGTTTTAAACCAAATTGTATTAATAGCTGTTTAAGTGTTATATCTCTTCAGAGCATAGGCAATCATGGCTCTCCACAGATCAAATTTTTTATTATCTGTGAATCACCATGACTTGTTTCCTGTTGTCTTTTTGTTTTTGAATTCTGTGTTGTCTTTCTCTTAGACTGGCTATCATCATTTTTTTTTAAATCATTTCACCCCAAGCAAGGCATTTTACCGCCACTGTTGTGCAGGGGGTTACATAGGGGAAAATGATGAGAAAGATGGGTTAGATATAGGAAATGTCAGAAGTAGGGTAATAGATGGATGAGAATACTGATGTAATGGGGGTGGAGTAGATGAGAAAAGAGCTTGAGAGACTGGATGCAAGTTAGTGTGATAGGAGATGTCTATTGATCTTACATTTAAATTCCTGGAGATTGTAGCTGTCGGGGAAGCAAGTATATGGAAGGGAATTCCACAGGCGCACTATTTAACTCATAGTTTGAGGAACAATAGATTCAAAAAGTGTTAGAGTAAAAGTGAATGCAATAGACTAGACCAGAATTTAAACTCCTTTTCCTAATTCTACTTTTAGCCTCAGTAGCTTTTATACTCCCTCCACATCCCAAATAGTATCATCTTTGTAAATTAACTAATTTACATAATTTAGCAAAAGAAACAGATATATTTAGAGCAAGGTCTTCTTAAGTGATAAATGTTGTAAATTAAATTTCTACATTTATTACAACTAATGTGGAGTTGAAATCAGAAGTTATATTTTCAATTTGTTCCACTCTCAATTGAATTTGTTTAATTTCTATATCCAAGGAGTTCAAACCATTGGTAATACATTTTTATTGTAACTCCCTTATGTGTGTTGTGGTACAGTAGATATGAGCTCGGAACGAGAAACCAGGGAGCCGAGTTCGAATTCCAGTTGAATCCATTGTATTCACTTACGCGCAAATACCCTTGGGAAAGGTATTAATCCATGTCTTCCTTCCAGTTATGGGTTAAATAGCAGGACAGACTGGGTTCTATAGCCTTGGTCGGCAACCAGTCTACTGCAGAAAGCAATGGCAACCTACTGCGGGATAATCTTCTGCCCAGTCAGTCATGTCTCTTTCGAGACATGATCGCCCAAGCGTGTATCACGTATGGCACTTAACTAACTCACTGACTTAATAAAAATAAATGTTGCTATAAATACCAATTGTTATCTTTAGTTAGGTAGGTCTCTTTCTTTAATTGATCTATTTATTGACTGATACAGTAAGAAAGAACCTATTAATTTACACTAAGACATCTGGAAAACATTAACCCATCTATAGCGCTTCTGATCTTAAGAATGAACAATCTTTGTATCCCTTTGGGGCCAATGAATTTATTTTGGTTACCGTAGAAAGAAGTACATTAGCAGTACAAAGATATAGTGTTTAACAAATAAATAAGCAGTTCACCACATTGCCTTACCCACTTTCTCTTATAATATTTCTCAGTAAATAAACTTAAGGAAATTGTACTGAACTGAATGTTCTTGTAGTTTTCCTATGTGCCATGTACCTTCAGGACATGGGTAATCATGATTCTCCACAACTTTTTCTTCTTTGTAGCTCTTAGCAATGACTGTCTTTTTTGTTATCTCTCCTAATTCCGGTTCACACTCCACCCACATGCCCGGTTCACACTCCACCCACATCTATTGAACAGGTGAAGAGGCTCATCCCTTGTTTCCTGTTTAGGATGCGGTTTCCGGTTTTCTCTTTTCCAATCTTTTCACTCTTTTCCTTTATTATTTTATTTTTTTTTCAATTGGAGTAGATAGACTAAACTATCGCCCGGTTCACACTCCACCCACATCTATTGAACAGGTGAAGAGGCTCATCCCTTGTTTCCTGTTTAGGATGCGGTTTTCGGCTTTCTCTTTTCCATTCTTTTTACCCTTACGTAGCCCCCTGCGCATCAGTGGCGTTACTGCCTTGCTCGGGGTGATATGATAATTCCTATTCTGACAACCATTTACACAATCTTGTCAAGTTATGTACTGCTTTCCTCTGTCCCTTTTGGTCTTAACATCCTGTGGGTGTTAAATTTTCCAAACCCTCTTCCATAGAAATTTAAATTGTTGCTTTCTGATGCTATGTGTCCATTTTATTTTGATTTTCAATAGAAATTTGTTATTGCTCACATGTTCAGTCCATGCCTAGGGATATCTCATCTAGTTTTTGTTGTTAGTACTGCTTATCATGTTTCACTGAGTTTGAGTACACACTGCCCAGCCCAGAGATTGAACTCGCAATTACTATATCACCAAATACACAAACCAATGCTTTAATCCACTAGGCTATTATTCTGTAGGTCAAAACATTGTGATAACAACAACAAAACTGAGGACAATAGTCTGAATGAAAATAGTGTAAATAATGATATCTTCTCATCTCAGAAATTCAGACAGAAATCTTGTCTTATTTCTGTTACATATTTCTTTGCAGCAGAGCCATCACCACAAACTCACTCACCTATTTTCTAACTCTGGGAATGCAATTGAACAACTGTTACAATGCTAACAACTGTTATTGAACAATTATAAGAGGAAATTAGATTTCAGAGTTTCACATTTCACTTGGGTATTAACAAGAGGCTTAACAAATCAGTTCAGGAGAATGCATTTGCTGGTACCTCTCCAGTGAGTTAGTTTGTCCAGAAACATATTTCCTCTTATTTACATTTATAAAAGGAATCTTCATATTTTCCCATAGGGTACTAGAAAGAATGCTTGTCTTGCTAGCCATTAATAGTGAGTTTATTCTTCATAGGATTCTCTAGAAATTGTTTGTCAAAATTGATTGTTTCCTTTTCTTTTTATTAATTTCTACAGTAGTTATGTTTTGATAAATATATTATTTACTAAGAATAGCTTAGGTTTGGTACAAGGCTAGAAGTATGGAGAACCTAGTCAAATACTTTAGAAATAACCTGCAAAACAAGCTTGCTAAGCATTGCAACTCAATATTTATTAAAAAACTACTTTCAATTTAATTTTCTCCTTTCAGCAATCATTTATTCAGTATATTGATATATTTAAAATGCATATGTATGCATATATATACATAAAAATTAAGACAGACACGTTACTCCATGGTTAAGCAGAAGTATATCTAACCATCATCAGCTTCTGTCTTTATTGTACAGAAGATTTTACACAACTTCTGTAGAATAAAGATGGAAGCTGATGATGGTTCGCCTGAAATAAGCCTATACTTCCGCTTAACCATGGAATAACATGCCCGTCTTAATTTTTACATATATTTGCTCTATATATATTTATATACATATATATTTAGAGATCTCCTAGAGAGTTATCCTACCCCTTTATGCACAGGATGCTCTTTTGGGTTCTTCTATATCTACACTGCATGTTTATACACACACACACACACACACATACACATATATGTACAGGGTGAGATGAGTAAATTGTCGCCATTTGATTTTTTTTCAGTTTGCACATTGTTTGGTTTTGATTTTGTCAACTGCTCAATATAGTAGCATAAGTTGGGCACCATCTGTAAGAAAAAAGCGCCATGATGCAATTCACTCTGTCAGAAATTAGGAAACAGTATGTTGTACAGAATTCATGCTGGGAGCTCTAATACATACATTTCAAAGTGTCTGGGTGTCAATCTGAGGACTGTGCAGAGGATTTAGAAAGAGTTAGATCATACATCCAGTCAACTTCATGGTGTTTGGAGTGACCACTGATGATTCCTCCATTCATCTTCTCACAGGGCCTCAGATTCAGTATGAAGGCTTACATTAAGTGTCTTGAGGGGGTAGTGCTGCCCTGTGTCAAGAGGGTGGCTGCTGGAAGACCTTATGTCTGACAACAGGACTGCACCATGCTGCACAGCCTTGAGAAACCAGTCAGGGGTGCCAGACAATTTTCTGCAACCCCCACTTCATTATTATGTGCAGGGCACAGTTGAGTGAGAGACCAACAAAACTCTTTGTAACACCAAAGACAATGAAAGCAAGTATTATGGCAGCATTCAACAACTTAAACAAGAAGACTGTCCAGAAGAGTAGCAGGAAATATTGAAGTCATCTGGAATCTGTGGTTGAAGCCAGTTGCAATTAAAATGATATATCAGAATTAGTTTTATTTTTGCATAATGTTGACAACAATTCATCTAATGCACCCTATATATATATATATATATATATATATATATATATATATATATATAACCACACAACTAAATCCTCTACAGTTCAGAGATGGTATCTCTGGTACTAATAATAAACCCACTACATATATTGGTTTTACTACAACCACACTCTCCCATAGACTTACCTGCCACCTTTCTGATTATAGTTCCATTAAACAGTATTTCTTAGAAAAACATAGCCATTTAGGTAATATTAGACAGATTTTAATCAATAACACAATGATACTCACACATACACACAGTAAAAAGAACCTTCATATATTGGAAGCCATTTACATGAAATCAAAGCAATCTACATTTAATAAAATCATATTTCAATCTAGTCACAACACATTACATTGCATTTAGACATATGGTTCTGTTAACATTTTGGTCTCTCACATGGTGTGACGTCATAGAATCACATTATAAATTTACGACCTGCATCTGCTATTCGGTGACTTATCGTTGCATAGCAATGTTTTATGTCAACACAAGATATTCTCATCTTTGACGGTGGATGTCTGCAACCTCTCTGAAGATGGCTCATGTGAGTCAAAAGGTTAGAACCAGCATAATAAAAATATCCAAATGTTAGAGAATTTTTGTCTTTATTTTCACCTGAAATTAAAGCCAAAATACAATGTTTAGAACGGCTCCTTGTCTGTTATATTTAACAATATATGCTTAGAAAATTATCTGCTGCCTCAATACACTAAATATACATATATATAATTTTCCACTCCACAACCCCTTTCTCACAGACAAGACATCACAAGCCTCTCACTGCTTTATCACTATGTTCAGATGAACTACACTCCTTAGTTTCACCAGTTCTAAACTTTCTGGATAAGACTTGCCATGCCAGACACAATGTAGTGAATCACTCTGATTCCTTTTATATCATCTTGGTGAGATATAAGTTCCACTCAAGCAGCTTCTTTCCACAGACTGCTGCCTTGTGGAACCGACTCCCAAAAGGCTGCTTCCCTGATTACTACACTTTTAACCTATTCAAGTCCAGGGTTAACCATAATCTCTTGCATATATCTAAATAAGCTGTACCTCTCATGCTGTAACTCTGTTCTTTGAGTTGCTCTAGGGCCTTATATAGGGCTAAACATCAATATATATATATATATATATATATATATATATATATAAGAGTAATAAATACAGAATTTGTCACTTAGCTGAGTGATGTTATATTCAACACCTTTACTCCAAAGGTTCATAGACAAACTTTTGTATAATATTTCTGTTTACTCATCAGAAGGTATTGAAAATAAAGCAAGCTTTATTAAATTCAATTGTTTGCTTAATTTTTTATTATATTTTTCAATATTTTGCACATCCAGCTCAAAATTATGGATGAACTTTCCAAATGTTTTTGTTTGAGTACTTTCAACTTTAAATGTTGTCAGTATCACAGACAAATATTCTGTTAGCTACAGCCTGGCAATATCTGGAACTTTACATTTTAAATGTAATTATACATGTGTTGTATAAGTAATGTCATATGTGAACGAGTTTCACTGAGCTTAACACTATTAGAAAATGAATGTTAAATAGTTTGTATATATTACAAAATGCCATCTCCTGTGATGAAAGATTTTGTTTAATGTTGTTTCTGATACTGACAATATTTAGTTGTTGGTAATGACTAAGACAGCTTAAAGTACAAGAACAAAAATCAAACACAAAACATTATCTGATTGTGCAACAGCTTCCTCAAAAATGAGAAAACTACAATACTTTTTGGCTGATTTTAATAAAACTTTTAAAATAAATTCTGGCTACCCATTTGTAGAAGCAGAAAATGTGGACATCAGAATAAATACTGCAAGGTGACTGTCAAGCATGAAAACTGACACTCACCATACACTGTTGATTTTTATGTATATTTATATGCTAACACACACGCACACACACATACATATATATAATTTTAATCATTTCACCCCAAGCAAGGTGGGATTGCAGCTAGTGCACAGGGAGTTACAGTGAGAGAAAAGACTAGGTCCAGGGGTTATTGAAAAAGGATAAAAGATGAATAGGATTCAAGAAGATAAAAGATGGAAATTGACACTGTATTTAAATTTTTGAAGATTGTTCCACAGGTTGGAAGTACAAGAAAAACTGTTGGAGTAGAAGTGACAGTTAAATTTATCTATTTTAATGGTAAAAGGGTGAGACTTTTCTTTTAAACATTTTTCATTGAATATGACAGACAAGGAAAATTTAACTAATTTTTTACTTAATTTTTCCAGCATTCTTACATTTTTCTATTTTGAGTTCATGATTAGACAAGTTTAGGAATATATATAAAAAAGAAATATCACACACTGAGTGCTGGTGATGATAAAATATTGCTCAATGTAGTAATAACAAAACTATAATTTATATTAAATAAATATACATTTTTTCTTCACCAGTAGCACAACGCTTAGTCACTTTTCAATCAGCACCTGACAATTGCATTGTGCATAAAACTCAGTTGTATATAGTTGTGTAGAATGAATATTTATTATTGATATTGTTACAAATTTGCAACATATAGAGATATGAACTCCAGATGAAAAAAAAGAAAAGACAGATTCACTCAGATAGATGCAGGTGTCAATGAACAACAAACATAAGATGAAAGTTTGTAAATAATTTTGTGTAGCAAAAACAACAGAATAGGAAAAGAGTATGGGATAACAGACATAAATCAATAAAAGGCACTTATCTGATACTAGGTGTTCCAGCATTCATGTTTCATGGATGTGCAAGTTCAAATGTTCATAATGGCAAACAAACAGAATCTCTTTAAATTGGCCAAATAAGTCAGTAGTTCTTCTTTCCTCAATATAAGCTAAGCAACACTGAATGGTATGTTTACTTTGTTTCCCCTTTGGTAATTGAATTACTTTCATGATGAAATTGGGATGATATCTTTGAGTATAATATTCTCTTATTCTTTACATAAATAATAGAATAAGTTCATAAGCACATTTCTAATGAGCACATGAAGAGTCAATTTTCTCATGACCTGTTGTGGTTGGAGATTATCAGGAAACTAAAAATACAATTAAAAAATCCCACTTGGTTGCACATATCATGTGGGGTTGAGTGACTGAATTTTACTTACTCCATTATATGGTCAATCTGTCGAGTTGTCAAGTGACAGATGATTTCTTATCATTTCTCAATCAAGAGAGGAATAAAGAAAAAAAAGAATAAACACAAAAACTGTGTCCCTTAATAAATTGATCATATGTCTGATTGAGGGCTATGTCACAATATATATATATAGAGAGAGAGAGAGAGCGTTGGGGAGGGTGATTCTGCCTAAAAGCATTCATTTTGTATCCTGCTGTCTCAATGGATTTCCAAGATTGCATGCATTGTTGGAAGGCAAAAGTTTATAATGCATATCATGAGTGCACCAGCGCAAATTCCCTGAACTTTTGGAGTAGCACATATCTCTCTCTCTCTCTAACACATGCACACACATAGTTTGTCATGTGGTCACAAGTACAAGACATCCAGTGAAAATCAACCTTGCCAATTATTAAACATGCCAAGGTGCTCCGTCCTCACACACACACACACACACACACACATGCACAAACTAGTTGTTTATTTGTAAACACTTTCAATTCAAATTTACAACTTAGGATTTCAATATATGACTTTTGTTGTTGCTAATTAGTAGCATTTCTTCTGTCACAAGAAATCATTGTTCTCGTGTAAACTATTATTGATTTTACAAACTTCTCTTGCCTGTTATATTTCTAGAATATAAACACAAACTATCATGGCAATCATTTAATTTGTTGATCATCTCACTGAATTTTAATATTTTATCCATATCTATGAGAATCAATTCACATCTGGTAAATCTTAATGATAAAAGGCTAATTGACTTGACAGGCTTTCTATATCCTTCTGAAACATCTTGGATATTCATGTTATGCTATTTTTATCAGTAAATTCAGTAGGCTGTGGTAGAATGTAAAAATATAAGTGAATATTAGAAGGTGAAAATAGGCATACTCTTTCATTCCCTGTAAGCCCCTTGCTTTGTAGTGACATTATCACCTTAACTGGGGTGAAATGATTAAAAAAAGTTGGAGTAAAATGATTATAAGAAAGCATATGACTGCATATGGCAACCAGTCTACCGCAGAAAGCAATGGCAACCTACTGCGGGATAATCTTCTGCCCAGTCAGTCATGTCTCTTTCGAGACATGATCGCCCAAGCATGTATCACGTATGGCACTTAACTGACTGACTAGATTGGCTGCAAGTCTTCATCATTTTGCATTTGAAATGGTTAGATATAACTGTAAGATCTATGCTAACAGTTTCTTCTATTGCACTTCTCACTTGTGGAACTCTCTTCATGCTTCTTGCTTCCCAGTCAACTTTGAGCTTCAAGAATTTAAATGCAGTATCAGTCATTACCTTCTGTCTTCTTAATTTTTGTTCTTTTATTATTCTCTCTGCTTAATAATAATTTTTTTGACATATTCTCTAACACTCAGTAACCTTTTGCATCTAAGTGTCTTTACTGCCTTCTTTGGGTGAAATGAACAGCTCTATCACTAGCTTTTGGAATGTTATATCTGACCTTCTAAATTGGCTTTTTTCTGTGTCTGTTCTTTAAGTGCATCTGTTTTTCATTGACTTCATAATCAGAATAATGGATAAATGGAGACATCTGAGCCAAAAGTTATAGAAAATCATTTTGGACGTTTTAAAGTTAGAAGTTAAAATTTAAAATTAGTTTTCTTAATTCCTTTTTCATCAAGATCATTTTTCAGTCCATTTAGTCTGTTTTATATTTATTGAAATAAATGTAATATTTTGTTGATTCATGGATCAACATTTCTATTTGAATCAATGAAACAATATAGCATTCTTGTTCAGTAAAGCCATAAGAGATAAGCAAAAAACTTGATTCCTTCTAGCTGAAAATAAAGATATTAGCATTAGAAGGTACATGCGACTCAAAAAAAATAAAATAAAAATTTATCTTTCATTCATCAGAAATGTTAATCTTATAAGTATATATAAAAATTGTTTTCATTACAACAGTCTTATGAACTTTGACTTTTAAAGGTAAAAATATATTCTGTTTATGATTTGAATACATTTGTTTGCTGTTCAATTATGGAGAATTTTTTAAATATTTTTTCATCTCATATGGTCAGACAAGAAGAATCAATGATGCTCAGGAGGAAAAATAAATCAAGAGAAATAGTCACTTTTGTCAATAAGGTCATTATGAGAGAAAAGTATAAATAGTTTGTATCATATTTCAAGAAGAGTAAAACCGTTAACGTTCTTAAGATGTCTTTGAAATCCAACGAAAGGTTTTATTGATTTAGCAATGCTCATAAAATTACTTTCAGAAAAGAGAAGCAAAGTTGATCTGAATAATGGCAACATTATCAGAAACTTTAAAGCATGTCCACTCATTGCTTTTTAATCTGGAATAAAAATCATTCAGGATTTCAGGTTATTCAAATAATTATTTTATTACCTTAACTCATATTGTAGAATAATTGGAGTTTTATTTTATAATTCATAATTTGATAAATGATAAAAAATGTTTTTGTACATATATATGATATATTGGAGATAAGGCGGGTAATGGACAGCAACTCAAATTGAGGAATCAAAGAACTGAGTTTGAATTCCAGTCAAGTTTATTACATTGACTTACATGATAATACCCTTGGGAAAGGTATGAATTCATCTCTTCTCCTCCCAGATATGGGTAAATAACCAGGAAAACTAGGTTCTTTAGCCTTGAATGGCAGCATATCTAGATGAAGGAAAAACTTTGAATTCAAAACCAGCCTGGAGAGATTGGGCCCCATCAGGCTATTTTGAGGAATCCAACCACCTGCTACCCTGTAGGTTCTGTCTTTTTAGATAAAGGCTATAAAAAGGTAGCTTCAAAAACAAATTTTGCTCACATGTCATCTCGAAGAAAGAAACTGGCCTCACTACTTCAAGCCATAATACAAAATAATTGACTCCTTGGACTTAGTACAATGAACAGTACTTAGATGTCTCTAATTTTGAACCACTTGCCTATAGGTGTATCACCTACGGCACTTTAGATGATGATGTCATCATTTACATGTGCAACAGGTAAAAAGTTATATGTAAAAATATGTATATATTCTATTTGCTTTTAAATTATACACATTTCTTTAGTCTTGAAAGTTTTCATTATTTAGCAGTGTTGTTATCATCATATGATATAATATGTATATTTCCATTAAATGTTTAATGAAATTGAGTGACAGCAGCCGTCCACAAATTTACAGCTTCCTTCACAAACTTAAGCACCACCATGGTCTGTAGAGTTTCAACTTATCTTCAGATTTTTTAAAATAATCATTTTTACTAAATACTTTGTGTGTACATTTTTAAATTAAAGTAATTTGTACAGTTTCAGGCATATGACTGTTGTCATCTTGTCAAGCCTTCATTTGTATACTTTTTGAGCCAGTTTTTTGCCTTGTTTTCTTTACTACCCCAATGGATGTGCAGGTGGTATAATAGATAATAGATTAAAATGAAAATAAGAAAGCTGAGTTCAAATTCTACTTGAGTTCATTACATTCACTTAAGCACATTAGATTTAGGTAAGGTATGAATTCATTTCTTCTTCCCTTAATTATGGGTTAAATAGTAGAACACAATTCCTAACTATGCTTTGGCTTTAAATAACCCACAAATGGTTGATAAGCCATAAAAAATACCAATCAATCAATGACTCTTCTCTCATCTATATATTTTTCTTGTTTTTTTACTTCACTGTTTCATGTAATTCTTGTAATATTTTCTTTCACAATTGATTCAGATTTGGTCATTTGGATAGAGTCTTCAATGTTGATTAGTCCTCTGCTGGTCTTTCATGTTCATATATAATTAGGCTGTGCTGTCTTTGGAGTGTAGAGATAGATAATTAATCATGAGCTTTCTCATCCATCATTCCATTATTCTTCTGTAGTCCATGCATTGTCTTGTGTAATTTATTGTCAACATTGTCCAGGTGTGCATTCCTTTATCATGCTTCTGCTATTTCCTTTACATGTTGGAAAATTGATTGGTTCCTTGTAACAGTCTAGAACATACCTGACACCACCTGCTATCTCTTACCATTACAAGAGTCAGATCAGGCTGAAAGCAAAGTACTGATGCCATATATAGGGGAAGGAGCTACCCAATCTTCACTTTCCTTTTTTTAACTTTAGTTATATTTGTAATTTGTTCATAATTATTCATGCAAATAACATAATTTTGTGAATAATACAACCTCAGAAAATCATAAATAATTCATCAGAAGTATTAATTGTTAATTCTAACTTTCATGAAACCAATTACCTTTTCTTAGTTGTAAGTGCAATGTTGTGACCCAAAGATGCATTGGCATCACTAAGGATGCATTTCAAAAGCTAATCAGAGTACTGAGAGACAGGAAAATCTCATTGGAAACAAAGAAAAGAGTGCTGGATTACTATGTGATATATCTTCTTCTATATGGCAGTGAATGTTAGACAATCTCCTCAAGGATGTAGGAGAGGCTCAAGGCAGCAGAAATGTGGTTCTACCATGGACCAAACATGTGAACAATGATGAGGTGTTGGAAAGGATGCAAACGAGAAGAAAACATACTTGACATCAAAAAGACAGCAGAGGTAACTGGGACATTCTAATGAAGAAGAAGGGCCTAGAGAATCTAATACTCACAGGACAGATAGAAGGAAAGAGAGACAAGGAAAAGCAGCATGAGACATATTTGATAAGCTTCAGCAAATGGATGGAAAAGCAGGGTTTAGGAGAGATACCAAGAGGAAAAATATTGAGAGTGACCAGAGACAGGGCCAAGTGGAAGTTGGTGGTTGGTTGTTTTGTTTTTATAGCATATCAAACTCGGCAGGTCATTTATTGCCAACTAAATTTTTTATTTATTTATTGCTGGTAATACCTTTTTCTTTCAACAATTTATTGTTGCTTTTTTATATAAGTTTTGTGTCTAGTAATACTTTTTTTCTTTTCGAGTATCAAGATGCATTGGGATTTGTTTTTAAGAGCAGGGTCCCCAAGTCCTACCCTTGTTATTTAATCCATAACTGGAAGGAAGAGACGGATTAATACCTTTCCCAAGGGTACCAGTGCTTAAGTGAATGCAGGGTATTCAACTGGAATTCGAACTCGGCTCACCGATTTCTCTTTCTGAGCCGATTTCTACTGCACCACAGCGCACATCCGTCACTATACGCTTACAGCACCTGGTATTCCCAAGCAGTCACCCATCTAAGTAATGACCAGGCTCAACGTTGCTTAACTTCGGTGGTCGAGCGAGAACCTGTGTATTCAACGTGATAGGCTCTAAGCCCCCAAGTCCTAGAAGGGACAAGGTACATGAAGAAGTTGTAGGTTATTTATTGCTTTCAGGTTCAAAAACAATGATTCTTGACAGTCTTACCAAAACTAAACCATCAGACTGAATGAAGTAAAGAATTCTCCTCTCTCTTTCTTCACTTTTATATCAACATGGTGAAAAGATAAGTGAAGATAACATTGCCAATGGTAATTCATTTTGCTTTCATAAGTTCTTATACTGGCCAAGAAATCTGATTTGCATGTGGCAGTTTAAATCACTCAAAGACTATATCACATTTTCTGCTTCAGTTTCTTTAACATTCAAACTCTAGAAATTCACTTTCATCATCTTGACTCTATTCTTATCATACAACTATTTTTGTTCCTTCAGCCTGGCTGAACATTTACTTTTAACCAAAATTATGTATTGTCTTTCATATCTCTACTCACCTTCCTTACAAAGACAGATTACACTATAATTTGTTCAGCACAACATTCCTCTGAATAACTAAGATGTACATCTATGACAGATTTTTCTTATAACAAAGACTGTAGCAGACATCATTCAGTGCCAATATTGATCTGACACTCCCGACATGACTACATCAACTAATCACTTTTTGTATTAAAATGGGCTGCTGAAAAGTTCTCTGCCTGACTAAGAATGAATTCTAAAATAAATTCTGATACAGTCAGAATTTGAAAAAAACGGTCAGGAGAATTGCTTTTCAACACTATAGAGAAACTTTCCTACCTACCATCAGTATGGATGATGCTAGTCTCCTAGAGAGCAAAACACTGTGCCTCCTCGGCCTCACTCTCTCAACTGACCTCAAATGGAACAACTACATGAAATTTCTAGCTACATCTACTGTTAGGAAGGTTGAATCACTGTGCTAGGCCGGGAAGTTTTTCTCATCAGAATTCATTTTGCACATTTATAAATCTAATATTCAACTGGGCATTGAGTACGGATGCCATATCTGGTCGAAGACTCTCACAGAGTCATCTTGAAGTTCTCGATAAAATCCAAAGGGGGATTCGCAGTTTAATTGATAGGAATATGGCAGCCCAAATTCAGTCATTTTCTTGCTAATGTGATGCAGCTTCCCTCTGTCTTTTTTAGAAGTATTTTCATGGCTACTGTTCTGACAAATTTCTTTTCCTGGTTCCCGACCACATCTATTTACACGTGCTACTAGATTGGCACAAATTTAGAAATGGAATGCTTTACTGCTTGATGTTAATGCCAGAAGCTCCAATACAAACATTTTAGAGTGTTTTGGTGTCAATCTGAGGACAGTGCTGAGGATTTGGAAAGAGTTGGATGAGTCTAATGATGATTATGAAGGTACAGCAGCTCAGAAAACTTATTCTCACTATTCTCGTAAAAAATAACTACTAAATATGTGCTGGTGATGGCCTCAGACTCAATATAGTGGCCTACATCAAGTGTCTTGAGAGGTAGTGCTGTCCTGAGTCAAGAGGGTGGCTGCTGAAAGACCCTATGTCTGGCAACAGGGTCTTGCACTATGCCACATAAGCAAGAGAACTCAGTCATGGCTGTCAGATAATTTCTGCACCCACATCACCCGTTACATTTGGCCACCTAACTCTCCAGATTGAAACCCCCTTGATTATTATGCATGGGACACAGTTGAGTGAGAGACCAAAAAACTCTTTGTCACTCCATAAATGAATAGAAGGTGAATATTATGGCAGCATTCACCAACTTAAACATAAGAGATGCAGGAGATTATGAAGTTGTCTGAAGACTGTGGTTGAAGCCAATGGCAATCTTATTGAATAAATTTATTCTTTAGTTAGTACTAGCATCATAGCCTGGTCTTGTCCATGCAACTCAGAACTTTTTTTAATTAGATAATTAATGCAGCGTGTTGCAATTTCCGAGTGCATGTAGTTGCCACCTCACTTTAAAACTCAGTTATATAAAAAAATAATTATATAAAAAATTATTTAAAAATTGTTCAAAAGTTCCATTAAAAAAATCTATTTTCTTTTGTTTTGCGTAAAGGTGATGTTTTGTGTGACATTGTAAACAACATTGCATTTGTTTTTGTTTCAAAATTATGGGGTAAAATATTAACATTATTTGTTGACTAAATGAATTTCAGAAATTTTCAAAGAATATTTAAAAATGTAGGCATTTAATTTTAGAGGAGAAAGTTACATTAATGCCGCACAAATTACAGTCAGTTGATTTCCTGCATGAAATATTTAACGAAAAAAAAGCTTTATTTTTTTTTTAATTTTATTTTCTGAAATATAAAATATTAAATCTGAAAAAAAAAAAGACTTAAATAATTAAATTAACCATTGGCACTTTTTTTTACATATTTTGTTTTTGTTTGAAAAAACACTTCTTTTTAAATATTTCTTTTGTTTCAAAATTATGGAGAAAAATATTCACATTTTTTTGTTGACCAAATGAATTTTTAAAATGTCAGAATAAAAATTAAATATAAAGGCTCATTTTTTTTTCTTTTTAGGCGTGTTTGACATGTGTGATTTGACTCCTTGACGTAATCTAGCAGTAAATTTTTATTTTAGAGCCCGAAGATCTTATTTCCATGCAAATGTATATGCTGAACTTAAATCAACAATTAGATATTGAAGAAACCTATCCTTTTTTTATGTTAATGACCAGAAAAAAATCAGACTTCTCGCTCTTTTTGTCAGCCATTACCGGCTTAGTGAGAGTCATTTGCTGCTGAATGATTTTAAGCATAGGAAGAAAATTTGGTCCTATTTACTTCCTTTACAGAAAAGTTTTTGCAGAAATTACTACACAAATGCACACAAATAACTTTTTATACATGCAAATACATGCAACTTTCTTCTGAAATTAAGTACCAAAAAAAAAATCGTGTTTACCAATTTAGCAACCATCTTAGATCTTAGATGTTTTATGGACAAATGTAAATAATCAGCTCCATTGGCCAAAAAGTGCGAAAGGGAAAATTGCTGAACTTAAACTCAAAAAGTTTGTGTCAACTTGGTTTCCCTGTAAATATATGTCCCTAGAAAGTTTGAATGGCATAGCTTAAAAATGTAGGCATGCATAGGGAACAGTCACACACAGACTCACAAATTGCCTTTTATATATATATATAGATTTCAAAATATACTTAACAAAGTTAAACAAAAATATTTGTTAAAATGAGATGTCAGTGTTATTTTCATTTTAGTGTAATTTACACGACAATTTATCCATCGCACCCCGTACAAGAGAATAATTATTTGATAATGTGTTGAGTAATACTATTATCTTCTGTTTTTAGATGATCTATGAAATAATGGTTGGTTGAACCCTTGCCAAATATAAGGCAAAAAACAAACCATATAGTGCTTTTCAATGTTCTATTGATTAGTTACTAATAGTGTAACTGGAACAGTATTGCAAAAAATATATAGCAGCTACTGAAAAGTCTGTGGATGGTTGCTAAAGAAAAGATTTTCTGTTAATTTGAAGGTATTATTTAGTTATTTTTTGCTGTTTTCATTGATATTACAAACACATAATTTTAATTAGCTGGGTGCAGAACATTTTTTTATCATAGACTAGCAGTATAGCCCAGTGTTGCTCGGGTGTAATGAAAGCTTTAAAACTAATTCATGGTCCTGGAGCTCAGACTCAGCCTAAAGAATATTTGTGTGAAGTTTGGTGAGAATCAGATAAAAATTGTGGATTTGTATAAAGGACATACAGACAGATAAACAGACATACACACAAACATCTTGCCTTTTATATATATATATATATATATATATATATATATATTATCGATTTTCAGCACTATTGTAAGAACTGCAACCTTGAAACTTCTGAATATCGTTTCTTATGCCTTTGTCTATGAGTGTATCAACTTTGATTAAAATCGGACCACTCCTTCTTTAACCCGATTTTTTTCGATTATCGATATTTATCAGGGGTACCTCAACACAAAACCTAGCTAAGAACACTCGCAGACACTTATAGTACAACTGTGTAAATTTTCAAGAAAATCGGTTCAGCCGTTTTGGAGTCTATAGGTAACGGATACAGACACACACACAAAGTTCCATTTATAAATAAGTTTAGATCTTCTTACTCAGGCAGTGAATTGAAGAGTGGTTCAAGTCAATTCATAAATAGTGATGAAAACAGTCATGAAGTAGCTGATGATTTATTTCTTTGATATACCAGGCAAAAAAAGTTTTGATTACAAGTAATTAAATGAGTCCTGCACAAAGTAAACAGCATTTTATAATTTTTGTTTTCTGCAGCAAATTTTCAAGTTTTAATACAGGCTACAGTATATATACCATTTTGTTTGGTCACTTGAAGTTATTTTGAAATTTTAGAAATTAGAAAGTTTTTATCATTAGCATGACTGGATTTTGAAAAGCAACTGTAATCCCTATTTGTATATAAATAAAAAAATTTGCTGATGAAACCAATATTTGAAAAATTATTTTAACATTTTTTTCCCAAACAATTCAGACACTTCTTCATCCATCACTAACATCAAAAACAGTGTCAATGTCATTAACAGATGTGTAAAGATTGTTCTCTAGAGAAAACAGACATTCCTCAGCTTTATATGAAAATTATCAAAAGAAAAGAAAAAAGGATTGTGTTATATTTTGCAAAATCACACTTTCACAATAAAAAAAAATTGTGGTTAGTGAGTTACATTTGGAATCCCCTGCTTGCAAGTTGCTTTCTTATTGTTGCCTTGTGTTAATCTAAGTTAGGCATAGAAAAAAGCTGCAATTAAGAGAATTCGGTTGGCAATCTTTTTTTCGTTCTGCTGCCAGTTAGATTTCAGCTTTGTTCTCTTCTGGTGTTAAGACTCAAGTATTTATGATATTAATAAAAAGTAATGATTAACATTCATTCAAAAAGATTATAAAACTGTGGGATTAACCCACCTTGTTTACCAGGAGGCACTCACTAGGTGGCATTGTATAAAGCAGTAAAAAAAGAAAAGAACACAAATTCTCTCTCTCCCCCCACACACAGGATATCACAGTGACTGGGCAGGCAAATGCAAGGGTTTCATACCCACCTCCCATCTAAAAAAAAAAATTGAAGTATTACAGTTTTAACAAATATTACTTACTTTTCTTCAAATATTTATCCAGAATAAACTGTTTTAGAAACAAAAGCTGAAGGATTTAATTTGAATTAATTTTGGATGGAGACTTATAAAGAAACTGTTAATGCTCTAAAAGCCAAAACCACTTAGATATTCATGGTATCTGAATTTATCAAATTTTGCACAAAATTTTATTTTTATGAGAAAACAATGCTTATCTGAACACAAAATCTACCGTTTAAAATTCAACTGAGGATTCTTATTTTTTACTGCTTACATTATGATGAAAGGCAGGAATCTAATTCTTCCATTTTTCTGTTCAGTTACCAGATATCTTGACAAAGTATCTTATTGATGGAATGCCACAATGATTGAGAGAAAAAAATAGTGGAGCAAGCATTCACCAATAAAATAGTTACACAACCAGGTTCAAGATATCTGTATATCACAAGCCACCCTTCATCAGGCTGCACAACTTAAATTTCTGCCATCCATAAAGTGTAAAGAAAGGGATCATCCAATAACTACAACTTGCAAAATTCATGTGGCTGCCTAAACACATATCAACAGGAAATAATTAGCGTCAAATGTAGCCTTCAGAGTAACTAATTACAAAACATAACATCAGCTTTTGCATGCAGAAACAGAATTGTTAAGGAGAACCAGAAAGCTAACACAGTCTGAGTTTATGTCCAGGATGTATTGGGAAAGATTCAGAAGATCTGCAATCCATACAAGATCGAACAATATTCAGAAAGAGCTTCAACCGACTGAATAATATTTGCCAAGTCAAGTCTAAGACAGAAGAACAGGACCAAAAACTGTATGTACTCTATTTCTTAAAGTTGTGGCAAAGAATATCATGATGAAACTATCTGCACCCTAAAAGTAAGGCTAGGGAATCATTGAAAAGTCATAATTATTTATGAGACACTGAAATCCAGTATGACTAATTATGTATGGAGAGAAAAAGGTAATCATCAACCCTACTGGAATGAAGTAAAAATACTGGACACCAAGAATCACTGGAGAGTTAGATGCCTGAAACAATCTGTGCATATGCTGGGCTATGAAGAGGTCCTTAGTAGGGCTAGCATAGAAATAAATACAATATTGGAGTCATTAACAGAAAGTGAAGTAACAGCAAGGCTTCAGTAATAAACTAATCAACAGGCAGGTTAGGTTTAAAGGTTCAAGTTTTCTCCCTTAAAATTGTTCCATGAAAGAACATTATGGTGGATTAAAGCATTGGTTAATGAATTTGGTCATATAATAATTGTGAGTTCAATCCCTGGACCAGGCAGTGTGTTCTTAGACTCAGTAGAGATGGTGCAAATGATAACTGAGACAATGAGATACCCATAGACATGGACAACGGAACAATAACGATCTATCCTGATTAAATAAAGAGTTGATTTTGAAATTCCATAAAGGTCACTTGACTTGACAATCACCTGATGATGATAATAATAAAGATGGAGACAATAGTCTGCATGTAAATAATAACTCCTCATCCTAGAATTCCAGACAGAAATTCATTTGACTTTTCCTAAAAAAATTGTTCTTAATGAAAAATAAAAAAATCCACAATCTGAATCTTTTAAATTCTGTCAGTTTGTATTTACTTTCCACAACTTTAATCTTAGAATTGTATTTTATTATTTTTTTTAAACTTCTATGTACATATGTGTATGTTTATATGCCTGAAAACATCTTTTAAATTCCTTTAATTTTCATATTAAGAATTCTTTTTTAAAAAAGTAGCTGTTTATTTTTAATTAAAAAGAAGTTAAATTTACTTTAGACCGAGGATAACAATTCCATATGACAGAATTCATGTGTAAAATTCCTTATTTTGGTTATCAGGGGGAATGAACTAATATATTATTAACCTAAAATTTTAACAAAATTTGGAAATTATTCAATTTGTATTTTGTTTTCTTTTAGGCTAACAGTTTCAGATGCATCTATTTTTATAAAGTCAAAATCTTTTGACTTTGTTTTCTCTTGCATCTTGAAATTTTGTTTTTGATTTTGTTAGTTTTGGCATGTGTGTATATATATATATATATATATATATATATATATATATATATATATATATAATGGCTGGCCACTTATAAATGAGGATGCCAGTCTACTAGGGTGGCTAGCTGATCCCTGTTGCAGATGTTTGCTCAGGCACATGCATGTTTTTCTTAACACTCACAGAGCTCACTAGTACTTTATGCTGCAATTATAACCACTCAACCATACACACACACACACACACACAGAACCAATCAACCAACCAACCAACCAACCAACCATTTATTCTAGTTTTTACAAACATTTGGCTAATAACAAAAATTTATCATTTCTGGTAAATTTGATAATATCCACATTCAGAAAAATGACTGTATCACTTATAATAGTTAACCATTCATTAAAGAAAGAGAGAAAACGAAAAGGAGTGAGAGGAAGGAAAAAGATGCTTCCTTTTGGAGATATATATTAGTCATCCACATACAAGCCTGTTTTGCTGTATCACAGCTCATTAGTGTGGCTAGACACAACCCATTGCTTCTGGCCATGATTGAAACTCTACTGATTTGGTGTTAGTCAGATTCACTCCCCCTTAAGCCATAGGCATATGGAATCAGAGAAGGGAAATTTTAACATGTTCTATATAAGCAGTGTATACACACACCAGTCACTGAAAGAACTCAGTTCATTTGAAGAGTAATGCATATATTACAGAGGTGAAAACTGTTTGATTTTTTTTTGGACTTTGCAATTGCATTGTACTCATCAAAAACCTGAACATTACTATCATTTTTTGAAAGCCTTTATAATCTAATCTATAATATCAAGCACAATGTGGTTTTATATATTTAGTAGGTACAGAGATTGAGTTCTGTTTCTTAATAAGGAGATATTCTGTTGTTTCTGGTTCCTTCTAAAAACTTTTCATTCTCTTTCACTTCTAGTAGCCCCTTGCATTATCACCTTGATTATAAAATAAAATATAACAGAACAGGTTAATCAGTACCAATATAGGAACATGTTTACAATAACAATGAAACATCTCATTAAAAAGATTAGAAGATGAATCAGTTAATAATTTGCTATAAATTTCATTTAATGTTAGCTTTCTTTGGATAATTTTATTTTTTTTAGTGACTTAAAAAAAAAACAGAATTATTTCTTATGTGTGACAATACATGCAGAAAATATAATATGATTTCAAAATTCAATATTTTTGTCATTTTTATTGCACTGGTAAACTATTATATTTATGAAGATGAAAATTTACTATTTTATTTAATCACACCTGATTTTCCTGTCAGTTCAGAATGGGCAACATCAAGACATGTAACTATGCACACATACTTTCTGATTCTAACAAAGAGTTATTATTACTGTTATTATTACTGTTATTATAAATTAAGTATCTTAATCTTAATCTTAATTGTTATAAACATAATATTTTAGAAATTCAGTCAGTTAAGTGCCATACATGATACACACTTGGGTGATCATGTCTCTTTCAATCCATGACTGACTTGGCAGAAAATTCTCCTGCAGTAGGTTGCCGTTTCTTTCTATAGTAGACTGGTTGTCAACCAAGGCTATAGAACTCAATCTGTCCTACTATTCAATCCATATCTGGAGGGAGAAGAGATGGTTTTATACCTTTTCCAATATATATAAGTGAATGCAATGAATTCAGTTGGAATTCTAATTTGGGTCTCCAATGTCTCATTCCAAGCTGATATCCATTGTGCCACAATGTACATCAGTTCAATATGGATCTAATGTGAAAGAAGATTGAAAGCATAATGAAATTGTTATTACTTAACAACAAAGATGAAAACATGTCAAAATAGATTTACATGTAAGAGACTGAATACCTATGAAAATATATACATTCACTAGGAGAAAATATGTGTAAGTTGAACTGTCAATTGGTTGATTTTTCCTACTCCTCTTAAAAATCTTTGCTAATATTTGATTATTTACAATTGTTAGGTGTATTAAATTTTAGTCATTATCTTCTGGTTAGATTTGCAGGTTTTAAATATCCATTAAATAATTAAACCACTTTATAGGTGGATCAAATGTAACAATCACACAATTTTTGGAAATGGTCAGTAATTTTCTATCATATTGCTTTGTAGTTGAAAGTTCTTGCTTTATTTGGGAATGAAATTGGAAAAGAAAAAGATTTCCTTAGTTCAAACTGTCTGGCCACTTCTACAAGTGGATGGCAGCAACTCTTCCAATAACCTGGGTACCCAAAAGGCAAAGGAGGAATTTGTAAGCATACTCTGAGCATGCTTTACTGGTTTCATATAGACATTCCTAGGCCAGATCTACATCAATACCTTGTGACATGTGTATTTTGACACATAATTAGCAAATACTAAGTCTTCATATAATCACATCATTATACTGAATATGAGAAGCATTCCTTTGATTGTGTCATTCATGACTCTTTGGTCACATTAATGAATATATTACATTTGGCATCTTTGACTCACATTTCACTTTTCTGTTTTTATGTGTACATTTTTTATATCTGTGTTAATGATTTTTTGTATACATGTTCATAATTAAATAAAAATAAAGAATATCTCTTACAAAAAATAAGGATTTCTTTTAAAGTCATTGATTTTTAACTACAAAAAGTCTCTAAGATTGCTATCCCAATTTCATCATGACTTTGTGGAGCAAAGCAAAAATGGTATTATTTTTCATCAGAAAGTATTTAGACTTGGTATGCAATTAGTTTTCTATTTTGAATTCATATTATATCATGTGGAACTCAAAGATAAACTTTGAAATTCTTGATAGTAAAAGAACATCACTTGGGAATGCTGAAATTAATGGGTTAACCTTCTTTTCATATTCTGCAAGCTTATTGGAGGTTAAATCTATGAAATCAATTTCTCTTCCATTGATTTTTGCTTTTAGTATCAACCTTTAACAATGTTTGTACTTTTGCCAACCATAAGCCTGTCTGTCTGAGCAATTCTGTAACTATACAGTAAACAGAATTATTTAGAGTTGCTAATCTCCAACTGTAAATATATCTTGTTTTATTTCTCACTTGACATGACAGATTTTATGAATATTTTAAGAAAAATAAATAAATAAATATTCTTATTCCAGACGCAATCAAGATCAAACAAGCACCATTTCTCTGATTCCAGCATCTGTTCTTTGAAAGAAGAAAAAAAGAGTTTTTAAGAGGGTCACAAGTCTTATAGCCCATTAGGTTCATAAGAGTATCACATGTTCTGCAGTCACAGCAGCAGTAATATATGGTGGGCAAGATAGCCTGGCAAAGCTCTTCCCTCTTCAGAGTTTTCCTTTACATAGACTGGTTTAACCTATAGATAGAGGAAGATCAATTCATACCTTTTCCAAGGAAGTGAATAAAATGGAATAAAGAACTTAGCCAAATTCACTTAATGAAAACCATTGTGCTATCAGTGCCTCCTACATTTAAGTAGGTGAGCCTCTTAATTTGTTTTTGCCATTTCTTCGTATAACCAATCTGAGAGAAAAGTGGGTGCATTTATATCTAGTTTGGTGATGATCTATGTAAAAAAAAAACATTGAATTTAGGAACTGAACACTCTATTAAGCATCTGAGAAAAATATTATTATGGTCAATTTTTTAATAAATACACTTTTAAAATAAATAATTTACTATATTTGTATCAACTACTATAATAATTTCTAACTTTAGGTAATCTTTACAACAAATTACACACATCAATCAATGTCAAGATTTTTTTCTCGTGTTTATCAAATAAGCTTGTTTCTACTTTCTTCCAACTAATGTGTGTTTTCTCTATTACAATTCCTCAAATATCCTCAAGTGAAATGTTAATAAAGTGTGTGTGTGTATATATATATATATATATATATATATATATATGAAAGGATATTATAGTATAAGTAAATATATGGTAGTTTATATATTTGTATAATTAGACTTGGCAGTCATCAGTGAGATGAGTGGAAGAAATCTTTTCAATTTGTCTGGGTTGTTATTTATTATATTACAGAATTTTTTTTTTTTGTTGAAGTATCTAAACAAAATTCCACTTTTTTAATATATTTTAGACAAATTTTAAATAACATTCTTTTCCTCATTCAACAGATTTCTGAATTCTTTGGCTAGCACATCTTGGGATTCATGCCAAAGAATTATTCCTTGAGATAAATGTAATTATACAATAATTAAGTTACAGCAATAAGGTTTAATCAGATCAGTTTTTAAGAAAAAAATTAACTGAAAATTCTTTTATTGTAAAAAATTGAAGAAAAATTTGCTAAAATTGATTTCTTTGATGCAATGAAATTATTTAAATAATAATTTCTTTGTAAAAATCTGAAAAATATATGAACAAATTATGACATATTTACTAAAACTTTTTATATATATTTTCTCTTTTATTATTGTCAGAATTTAATACACATGTCAATGTTTTTACAATAAAATTATTTAACCAACTAATGTTGATAACATTTTTAGGTTGTCTTTATATGAGTAATATATTGTTTTCTCTTAAAATATTGATAATCACTTAATATTTGGGAATGTCAGGATTATCATGGACATATAGTAAATACAACATGAATTTTTATTTATAGGAAGTTATAGGTCAGAGAAATATGTACTGAACATAATTTTCCCATATATTTAATTTATTATATGTTAATATGTGCTCCTTGATATTCTATAAGCTTCATCATTTTTCACTCATTGGTTTTGATAAATTACTGTTTCAACATTAATTGCAGCAGACTTTGCTTTCCAGAGATCTTTGTTTGAATATTGCTTTCCATTCTTGTATATATACAAGAGATTCAGGCATACAATTGTTCACTGTAAAACCTATCCAAGTGCTGACTGGAGACATGACCACCACTGGTTATATGTAAACTAAGGATGAAACTTTGTAGATTAAAGACACCTAATATAGCACCCAGACTGCAATACAGCAAACTCATGAATGACCAAAGCCAGCAGAAAAAATATATGTACAGTGTGAAAAAAAAAAAAAAAAAAAAAATATATATATATATATATATATATATATATTTTTAATCGTGTCACCCCAAGCAAGGCATTCCACTGCCACTATAGTGCAGGGGTTTACATAGAGCGATTGGGTATGGGGAATGTCAGAAGGAGGGTGGTAGATGACTTAGGATGTACATAGAGAGAGAGTTGGAGAGAGTGGGTGTGAGTTAGTTTGTTAGGAGGTATCTATTGACCTTATATTTAAACTCCTGGAGGTTGTAGCTGTCAGGGAAGCAAGCATGCGGACGGGAATTCCACAGGCGGGATGTGCGAGGAAAGAAGCTGTTGCAGTAGAAATTTGTGGTTACATTTCATCGGTTTCATTGTAAAAGGGTGAGACCTAGTTGCCAATCTAGTATCTCATGCAAATTCACATCTAGTGGGCACCAGTGATTTAAGTTCATCAGAGCAGAAGCCATGAAAGTATTTATAGAAGAGGCACAGGGAAGCCACGTCATGCCCGTGAGAGAGATACTGCAGGCGGTCAGCCAAGTCGGTATCAATCACATTACAGATTCTTCGCTGTATTTTGTCAAGAACCCCAAGGAGAATATAAGGGGCACCCAACCAGATGTGGCAGCAGTACTCAATACATGGGCAGATGGTGGATTTATATAATTGCAGGATAGATTCAGGCAGAAAGAATTTCCGGGCCCTGCACAGAGAGCCGACTTTCATAGCTGCGGATTTAGCAGTGGATTTGACGTAGTCTTTCCACCTGAGGTCCGCTGAGAATGTCAGGTCATGCAAGCGTAGTGATTTACTCTCTGGGAGGCAAGCCTGTTCCATGCTAATGGGAGGGAGGTGCGGTTGTCTGTGGCATATGAGGAACAAATTGGAAATGGGAACTCAAAATTGGACGCATTAAGAGAAGATTTAGTTACAATAAAGCAAACAACATCATCCCAAAGGAAAATGGGTATAGAAGGAAAAATGAGTGGATCACAAATGAAATTCTTGGCATGATGCAAAGGAAACAGAAAACAATACAAAGATATGGAATGGAATACAGAAAACTAAACAAGGAAATGAGTAACAAATGCACACAGGCTAAAGAAGAATAGCTGTTGGGGCACTCTCCACCATTCCACGGAAATGGACCATTCGAATCACTATATAAAATAGTAGTGATTATACCTCGAGAAAGGAAGTCGAGTGAGCGAGTCAGGTATTTCCAATATTGGACCAGAAGTGTTCTACTAGTCAATCTATCACGTCTCTACGATGATACTGTATACTAATTACCTTGTTCTGTATTCTACTAATCCTCACCTCTTGTAAATACTTCTCTTTCCTGTCAATACACCTACTTTTATACTATTACGTTGTTTTGTATTATTTCACATAATTCTGTTACCCGACGTAACAATAGCTCAACAAAAAATGTACAGAAATATAAAGATTGAGTATGGCAAATAAAGGAAATATGCATAAAAAAATTAGAAAACTAACAGAACAAAAGACATGCTCAGCAACAGAATGCATGAAATCCAGGGACTAAATACTCATATTAGAGAAAGAAAAATACTCCACTGATGGGACCAATATATCAGAGATATATGACGAGAGAGAGCATCTAGCAAAACACAGAAATACCAATGAACTGAAAATATTAAAAACCAAAGTGGAAGCTGTACTGGCCAAACTGAATAGAAACAAAGCAGCAAAACCAGACGGCATTGTAATAAAGATGCTGACAGTCTTAGATTATTTCAGCAGAGACAAGATTACAGAAATAATAAATGAAATCTACAACAATCCTAATATACTAGAAGACCTAAGCAGATTGATTTTTATAGCACTGTCTAAGAAGCCAGATGTAAAGGAATGTGAACTCCACCAAATGATCAGCTTAATGAGCTAAATAACAAAACTCATTATATGGATTCTGATGAATACAGCATGCAGCAGAATCAGGCCAAGTACAGTGCAGGTTTGTCAAGAACACCAGAATAAGGAATGCAATATTTAAGCTCAGAATGTTATTAGAAAGGGCAATACAAATGCAGAAGGACATTTAACTGTGTTTTATTGATTACACAAAGGCATTTGACAAAGTACACCACAAAGACTTAATAGAGATGCTCAGAAACCTTGACATATTAAGGAAGGCATTAGAATAATCAAAAACCTATACTGGCAGCAAACAGCCTGTATACAGACAGGAAATGAGTTCAGCAGATACACAAAAATAAAAAGGATGTAAGACAAGGATGTGTCTTCTTGCCAGATCTATTCAATATATACAGCAAGGTAATTCTGAGAGAATTAGAAGTCCTGCCAGGATTAATCAGTTGTGACCACAATCTTAAAAATATGATATGCAGATGAAACAGTGCTGATAGCAGACAAGGAAAGGAAAATACCAGACTTCCTACAGAAGGTAGCAAAGGAAAGAGAGAAGAAATAACATAAACTACAAGAAAACTGAATGCATGGTCATCATCAAAAAGGAGCTCGAAATGTCAATTACAAGTCAGGATATACTAAAATCAAAAGATATAGAAATTGAAATACCTGGAAAGTGTTCATAAAGAGAACAGAAAGTGAGACACTGAAGTTCGAAGATGTACTAAGGATGCATTCCAGAAGTTGAGAAGAGTATTGAGAGACAATAAAAGTTTGTTGGAAAGAGTATGGGACTGTTATATGATATCTGTTATATGATATCTGTTATATGATATCTGTTATATGATATCTGTGATATGATATCTGTGATATGATATCTGTGATATGATATCTGTTATATGATATCTGTTATATGATATCTGTTATATGATATCTGTTATATGATATCTGTTCTCCTATATGGCAGTGAATGCTGGTCAATCTCATCAAAGATGAAGGAAAGTCTTGAAGCAACAGAAATGTAGTTCTACAGAAGGATGTTGAGGATACCATGGATTGAACATGTAAGCAACAATGAGGTTTTGGAGAAAATGAAAATGAAAAGAAAACTTATACTTAACACCAGGAAGAAACAACTGAAGTTTCTAGGACATGTAATGCGAAAGAAGGGCTTGGAGAATCTGATGCTCACAGAGCAAGTAGAGGAAAAAAGAGAGAGGAACACAATGTGTGATGTATTTGATGGGCTTAAGCAAATAAATGGAAGAGCAGGGTTTGGGAGAAATACCAAAACAAAAGGTATTAAGAGCTACAAAAAAATAAGATGTGGAGGACCATGATCACCTATGTCCCAAAGGGACATGCCACATAAAAGAAAGAAGAGATATATCTTTTTAATAATAGATATTACACTTTCTATTGGATTAAATACCCGGTGAGGCTAGGATCAATTCTGTTAAATTAGTGTCTTTCTAATCATTTTTGCCAATATGGACAATACTCAGCTTGTCCATAAACTTACATTTCTCTTGACATGATCTATAATTTTACTGCCTACAATACTATCCCAAAACATTATTCCACATACCCCTTATTATCTTCTCAGTCACATTGCTTGACTCAGTCCCAAACCCAATCACCATGTCTATCCAATGTAGCTCTCTTCATCACTAAAAATTACTGTTGAAAAATCAGTTTTCTTCATCTGACTTATGTTACTTTTTACAATATTTAGTTAAAGTTAGTAGTTTTCTTGCTTCTGTATCTTCAGCCAATATCCTTAATATTCTTCATCTTTTCTCTCCATTTATATTCACAATGCCAGCTTCTTTAAATATTTACTTTTTAATTTTCTTAAAATATTTTTTTGATCTTCTTGAAGCTAGTTTTTTATTCTTGCAAATGTTTTCATTTACTATTTTTTAAGTGCTTTCTGTTCAATTTTGAATGTTGTCTTCCTATCACTCTATAACATTATTATGTTTCTTTTTTAGATATATTTCTTATGACCAATGGCAATCTTTATATAAATAAAATAATAAATAAATATTAATAATTACATAAATTAATTTCCAATATGATGAACAACCTTGAGCTGTATAATGAACTCTCACACTACCAAATAATTCATGGTAAATATTTCTAATAAAAGTGGACATTATAAGATGAAATTTATATGCTTTATTTATCATATATGATAATAAGCATATTCTGAATTTTTTATGAAAGATATAAAAAGACAATTAGACAGGCTGATATGAATAAATTAATTTGGTCTTCTTCACAAGTTCAAAGGTTATGGTATTTCTGGACAAATTTTGAACTGATACAGTCTTTCTTCTTAATTTGTGTTTTTAATGTACTCTCTCTTTAATAGTGTTTTTCTGTCATATTTTCTAATACTCAGTATCTTAGTGGCTTTATTGCCTTGCTTAAGGTGAAATAATTTTAAAAATACTGATGGGCAGATATGAATAAATTAATACAAATTTATATGAGTTGGTGCTGAAAAATGTTCATTTTGATGAAGAGTTCCTTCAAAAAAGAAATTATGGTATTTACTCATGCCTAAGTAGGTTAGGCTAAGAATTTTTCAGCACCCCCTCATAAACAAACTTAATCAGCTTGTATAGTTTTGGTATGATCTTTTAAGTTAAAGATTTAGAATTAGTTGTTTAAAAAGTACCAATAACAATCCATTTTTACAATTCTTTCTTTTGCTTCATCTTTCCAACTTTAATATGAACACAAAAATGCTATTGGCATTTGTATTGCTTTAGCCAATTAAAGGCAAGCTAATATGATTTTTTTTTTGTTTTTAAATTGTTTTCTTGGAAGGTTTTGTTCTTTATCTTCATGTAATGTTAATCCAATCTCCTTTATACATTATGTGTTTTGGAAATAATCTGCCCAATGTTTACAAATATCATTCTTGAAGAATTTTCAAAAATGTAAACAGAGGGAAGATGAAACTTCAAGATTAAAACAAAGTAATAAAAGAAATAATATTGATGGTTGATGTTGTATAGCATCAAAATAGCACTTCTCACATGTTAGCCTCTCATATAGTTTCATTTTTTATTTCTTTAAGTATTTTTTAGCAGTTTCCCTGGCTGAAATCTAAATATTTACCTTTAACCTTCCTGCTTTAACATATCTTGACTGAAACAGCTGTTTTTTATGTAGCTTTTGTTTGTTTGTTTTTAAAAACAAGTATCTAAATAGCTTAATTTTGACATTTGTTTTAAATGCCAGATCTCTTCAGGATATAGGAGACTGTCTCTTCACAAATTTATTTTCTTTATTACCAGCCATAGTTCTTTGGGAAATATAGTGGAGTAGTCTTCCCTATTGCTTCTCCATGGTTTTAAATTCAATTTTCTTTCTCTTAGATGGACTATCACCAGGGGCAAGAGAGTTAAAATAAGAATCAAGCATTCATATGTATAATTTTTGTCTTGCTCTCATAGATTTTGTTCATTTGAAGTAAAATTATTTTTCTGATGACACTGTATAATTGA
This sequence comes from Ascarosepion bandense, assembly GCA_037127315.1. NCBI lineage: Eukaryota > Metazoa > Mollusca > Cephalopoda > Sepiida > Sepiidae > Ascarosepion > Ascarosepion bandense. The sequence goes on along the minus strand of JBBBDQ010000212.1, from coordinate 1,147,806 downwards.
TAAAACATGACAAAGTAAAAATATATATTTGCCAAATTTCTTATACATAGAAGATGCAATGTGAAAATTGTCACCATTTTGTATTTTTAATTTTGCATTGTTTGTTTTTGATTTTGTCAACTGCAGGGTATTGTAGGGTCAGTTGGGCACCATCTATGAAAAAAAGAGCATCATGATGCAATTCAGTCAGTCAATTAAGTGCTACACATGATACACACTTGGGCGATCATGTCTCGAAAAGACATGACTGACTAGGCAGAAGATTATCTCGCAGTAGGTTGCCATTGCTTTCTGTGGTAGACTGGTTGCCAGCCAGGGCTATAGAATCCAATCTGTCTTGTTATTTAACCCATAACTGGAAGGAAGATATAGATTAATAACTTTCCTAGGAGTATTTGCACGTAAGTGAATGAAGGGAATTCGACTAGAATTCAAACTCGGCTCCCCAATTTCTCACTCCAAGCCAATATCCACTGCACCACATGCAATTCACTCTGCCAGAAATTTGGTAACAGCATGCTGTACTGCTTGACATTTGTGCTAAAAGTTATAATACAAGCATTTCAGAATATTTGGGTAACAATCTGAGGACAAAAGATTCAGAAAAAGTGGAATGTATCTAATGGTAATTACAAAGGTGATCACTAGTGATGGCAACATTATGCATTCATTCATCTTCCCACAGGGCCTTACGCTTAACACAAAGGTCTACATTGTGCCTTGAGGAGGTAGTGCTGCCCTTGGACAAGAGAGTGGCTGTTGGAAAACTCTATGGCCAGAAACATGCCACACAAACAGAAGAATCCAGTTATGACTGTGAGACAATTTCTGCAACCACATCATCCCTTACATCTGGCCACCTAACTCTCCAGAATGCAACCACTTGATTATTACATATGGGACGCAGTTGAGCAAAACTCCTTGTAATGCCAATGATGAAGTGAAGACAAGGATTATGGCAGCATTCACCAACTTAAACAAGAAGACCATCCAGAAGAGTTGTAGGAGATTCTGGAGACTGTCGTTAAAGCCAATGGTGTTTTTATTGAATAAATTTACTCTTTAGTATTTGAAGATATTTTTGTGTAATTTTAGTAAATATATCTTTTAAAATGAGATGTCAGTATTATTCTTTAACTTAGATGACAATATAATTCATCCATCACATCCTGTCTATCTAGCTATATGTATATAATTAATTATATTTTAGAACATCTACAAATTTTTTTTATATATATCCACTACAAATTGTACATTTTGTTTTGACATTGGACTTCCAATGTCTCATCAGGTGGTGTGGAAAGGAATGGAAGACCTCTTTTCTTATATTTGGGAGTTGTGTGTGGGATGTTAAGGGAATAAGTGTTGTAAATTGTCCATTAGAATTTTGAAGAAAGTGGGGTAGGTAGGGGATATAGTTGATTCATGAAAGTGTGTTTTATGACTGCTTGGCTAGCCTTTATTCTTTGGTTTTATTCAGGGGGAGAATAAGGAGGTGTAAAGGGTGGGGAAGGATGGGATTGGACCTATCTTTAATGTTTATTTGTACAACTTTAGAATATTTTTGTATTTAAGCACAGTTTTATAATTAATCTAATTTTGTACACTTAACCATATATATATATATATATATATATATATATATATGCCACAGATAGAAGTACAAGCATATGTTGTCTATCCTTAGAAGATACAAAGCAAGAACACTCCTGTTTTCCTGAAGTGATCCAATTTTATTTTCAATAATTGTGTTCTTAACACATTAATTAAAACTACATTGCCTAGCACTCATTATAACAGTGATATGTATTTCTATTTCAAAGACATGAGATTAAATTCAATCTTTTACTATATGAATATGATTTATTCAATGCTTGTTGCAATATAGTAGTTAGCAAGCAATGTTTTGCAAACCAATGCCTTGTTCTGAATCAAAGTTTGACAACTCTCAATGACTTTCTATTTGTTGAACATTTTTTTGTTTTTTTAATCATTTTACTTCAAGCAAGATAATAAAGCCACCAAGATACTAAGGATGAAAGACAAAAGTGAAGGAAAGTGAGAAAACATTACTGAGGAGAAAGTTCAAGAAAAAAACAGTATTCAAGGAGACAGAAGCTGACAATTGACATTCACTTTACATTTTATTAGATTGTAAGTTGACAAGACAGCAAGAAACTAGAATAAAACTTAGCTTTTATAATTTTAATGTTGAATTTGCTAATTGCCAATCTAGTACTATGCTAAAATTAGCAAAGTTGCAGTACCTAAGAGAAAAGCTCATCATAAAAATTACCATGAAAATATTTATAGAATATCTAAATATATACCAGAAATACAAAATCAGATGTTGCAGCAATATTCAATACTCAATGATAAACTTGTAAGGATTCAGGTGAAAAAACTGTCGCACAACACAGTGAATCAACTTTCTTAGCAACAGATCCACTTGATACCAATTTTCATGTTCTACAGATTCATTTTTTTCTCTTTGAATTTTTTAAACTTTTACAAAGAAAGAGATGGTTGGCAACCTTGACATATTCAGGAAAGACATTAGCATAATCAAAAACCTATACTGGCAGCAACCCACCTGCATACAGACAGATAAGTTCAGAAGATATACAAAAATAGAAAGGGTGTAAGACAATGATGTGTCTTATCACTAGATTTATTCAACATCAGCTCGGAATGAGAAATCGGAGAGCCGAGTTCAAATTCCAGTTGAATTCATTGCATTCACTTACACGCAAATACCCTTGGGAAAGGTATTAATCCGTCTCTTCCTCCCAGTTATGGGTTAAATAACAGGACAGATTGGGTTCTGTAGCTTTGGCTGGCAACCAATCTACCATAGAAAGCAATGGCAAACTACTGCGGGATAATCTTCTGCCCAGTCATGTCTCTTTTGAGACATGATCGCCCAAGCGTGTTTCACATATGGCACTTAACTGACTGACAGCAAGTTAATTTTGAGAGAATTAGAAGTCCTGCCAGAATTCATCATTGGTGGCCACAATCTTAAAAAAAATATAAGATATGTAGATAAAACAGTGCTGATAGTAGACAAGGAAAGGAAAATACTGGACCTCCTACAGAAGGTAGCAAGGGAAAGAGAGAGGAAATGACTGGACATAACTTACAAGAAAACTGAATGCATGATCATCAGCAAAAAGAAGAGTCCAAAATGCCAATTATAGAATAGGGAATACTAAAATCAAGCAGGTACAGAAATTTAAATATCTGGAAAGTGCTTAAATAGAAAGTATGACATTGGAATCTAAAGTCATACTGGTATGGCTAAGGACGCATTCCAAAAGCTGAGGAGAGTACTAAATTTATTAAATAAAAAATACATTGTTTTATTATGTCTGCTGACTGAATACATTTTTTTCTTTTCAGATTGTCCAATTGGAACATATGGACCACCTGACTGTCTTCAGGATTGTCCACTTGGCTGTGACCAAGGCAAATGCAATGAAACTACTGGGGATTGTACTGAAGGATGTTTGCCTGGGTATATGGGAACAAGATGTGAAAAAAGTGAGTTCATTTTAATTTGTGGTTTCATTGGTGTATTGTGTATGTTTTAGTGTTTTCTCCTATTTTGTTTTTTTTTTGGTTTTTAATACAATTAAATGAGTTTTGAGATTACTGCATGATCGAAAACAATGAATCATCCCAGCTAATTCATATATAAAATGTCAATGTTAAAACACATACATTTTTCTTCATTGTTTGAACTGAAGATCTTAACATTAAAACAAATAAAGAGACAAAATAAATTAATCTTCTATTATGTTCCATGTCCCTTCATGTGGGTGATCATGGCTCTTTACAATGTCTTATCCCTTATAGCCCATCCAACTGTTTCTCTTTTTAATATCTCTTCCACACTCTGTACCACTATCAATGTACACAAGCTTGTTAGCTAAGTTATTTACTGTTTCCCTCTGTTTCAAAATATTCTGTGATTGTTAAATTTCTAAGCCTTATTTCTTCATTATGTCTCCCAGAAATTTCAACTAGTGCATTATTGGATAAATTATTATATTGAATGACATATAAGTGATGCTTAGTAAATTATATTAAAAAAAAATAGCAAAAGAACCTTATTTCTCCAAATTCTTTTCATTTCTCACACTTTTTGTTAATTCCTGAAATACTGACCAATGCTGTACCAGACAATGAAGATGATTAAATGCGCTCAAATAGTGTATCTTTATTCAGATTAATTACCTTTCTTTTTATTCATTTAAAAAAATTATTTTTCCTTTTTATTCATTTAAAAAAATTATCTTTGTTAGTTTCTAGTCATTTCTTCATTCTGTGTTTAACCATTTTTTTTTCTTAAAATAATTTCTGTAAATCAATAAAATACTTTTACCATTTTATTATTATTATTTTTTTTTTTGTTGCTTTTCATTTCACGGCAAAAATAGAAGATTGTTTTTTAATACAAAAACAAAAATATTTTACTAACTTGCATTATTTTCTGGAAATTCTAATTTGAGATTACATTGAACTTTAAAGCATGTTCAATGTGAAAGAAAAATTAACACAAACTTTGTCAGAGAATCTTTTCATTTGGAACGATTATGATAGGTATTTATTTTCCATCACAACTTAATGTGAAAATAAGTCATTTATTAACATGCATTTCTATTTTTAAAATCATTTGGGTCATTTTATTTGCATCATAGATTAGAAATAATTATAATGTGGTGAATTTGACAAAACAATTTGTCTAAAGTTTCTAATACTTAATATAAAAAGCATATATTTCTTTGGCTGAAGATTAAAGTCATGAAACCTAAAGTTTCTAATACTAAATATAAAAAGCATATATTTCTTTGGCTGAAGATTAAGTCATGAAACCTAAAGTTTCTAATACTAAATATAAAAAGCATATATTTCTTTGGCTGAAGATTAAAGTCATGAAACCTAAAGTTTCTAATACTAAATATTATAAAAGCATATATTTCTTTGGCTGAAGATTAAAGTCATGAAACCTAAAGTTTCTAATACTAAATATAAAAAGCATATATTTCTTTGGCTGAAGATTAAAGTCATGAAACCTAAAGTTTCTAATACTTAATATAAAAGCTATATTTCTTTGGCTGAAGATTAAAGTCATGAAACCTAAAGTTTCTAATACTAAATATAAAAAGCATATATTTCTTGGCTGAAGATTAAAAAGTCATGAAACCTAAAGTTTCTAATACTAAATATAAAAAGCATATATTTCTTTGGCTGAAGATTAAAGTCATGAAACCTAAAGTTTCTAATACTAAATATAAAAAGCATATATTTCTTTGGCTGAAGATTAAAGTCATGAAACCTAAAGTTTCTAATACTAAATATAAAAAGCATATTTCTTTGGCTGAAGATTAAAGTCATGAAACCTAAAGTTTCTAATACTAAATATAAAAAGCATATATTTCTTTGGCTGAAGATTAAAGTCATGAAACCTAAAGTTTCTAATACTTAATATAAAAAGCATATATTTCTTTGGCTGAAGATTAAAGTCATGAAACCTAAAGTTTCTAATACTAAATATAAAAAGCATATATTTCTTTGGCTGAAGATTAAAGTCATGAAACCTAAAGTTTCTAATACTAAATATAAAAAGCATATATTTCTTTGGCTGAAGATTAAAGTCATGAAACCTAAAGTTTCTAATACTAAATATAAAAAGCATATATTTCTTTGGCTGAAGATTAAAGTCATGAAACCTAAAGTTTCTAATACTAAATATAAAAAGCATATATTTCTTTGGCTGAAGATTAAAGTCATGAAACCTAAAGTTTCTAATACTAAATATAAAAAGCATATATTTCTTTGGCTGAAGATTAAAGTCATGAAACCCTAAAGTTTCTAATACTAAATATAAAAAGCATATATTTCTTTGGCTGAAAGATTAAAGTCATGAAACCTAAAGTTTCTAATACTAAATATAAAAAGCATATATTTCTTTGGCTGAAGATTAAAGTCATGAAACCTAAAGTTTCTAATACTTAATATAAAAAGCATATATTTCTTTGGCTGAAGATTAGTGAAACCTAAAGTTTCTAATACTTAATATAAAAAGCATATATTTCTTTGGCTGAAGATTAAAGTCATGAAACCTAAAGTTTCTAATACTTAATATAAAAAGCATATATTTCTTTGGCTGAAGATTAAAGTCATGAAACCTAAAGTTTCTAATACTAAATATAAAAAGCATATATTTCTTTGGCTGAAAGATTAAAGTCATGAAACCTAAAGTTTCTAATACTTAATATAAAAAGCATATATTTCTTTGGCTGAAGATTAAAGTCATGAAACCTAAAGTTTCTAATACTTAATATAAAAAGCATATATTTCTTTGGCTGAAGATTAAAGTCATGAAACCTAAAGTTTCTAATACTAAATATAAAAGCATATATTTCTTTGGCTGAAGATTAAAGTCATGAAACCTAAAGTTTCTAATACTAAATATAAAAAGCATATATTTCTTTGGCTGAAGATTAAAGTCCTTGAAACCTAAAGTTTCTAATACTTAATATAAAAGCATATATTTCTTTGGCTGAAGATTAAAGTCATGAAACCTAAAGTTTCTAATACTAAATATAAAAAGCATATATTTCTTTGGCTGAAGATTAAAGTCATGAAACCTAAAGTTTCTAATACTAAATATAAAAAGCATATATTTCTTTGGCTGAAGATTAAAGTCATGAAGCCTAAAGTTTCTAATACTAAATATAAAAAGCATATATTTCTTTGGCTGAAGATTAAAGTCATGAAACCTAAAGTTTCTAATACTAAATATAAAAGCATATATTTCTTTGGCTAATTAAAAGTCATGAAACCTAAAGTTTCTAATACTAAATATAAAAAGCATATATTTCTTTGGCTGAAGATTAAAGTCATGAAACCTAAAGTTTCTAATACTTAATATAAAAAGCATATATTTCTTTGGCTGAAGATTAAGTCATGAAACCTAAAGTTTCTAATACTAAATATAAAAAGCATATATTTCTTTGGCTGAATTAAAGTCTAGCGAGCCTAAAAGTTTCTAATACTAAATATAAAAGCATATATTTCTTTGGCTGAAGATTAAAGTCATGAAACCTAAAGTTTCTAATACTAAATATAAAAGCATATATTTCTTTGGCTGAAGATTAAAGTCATGAAACCTAAAGTTTCTAATACTAAATATAAAAAGCATATATTTCTTTGTACAGATTAAGATCATGAAACTAAAGTTTCTAATACTAAATATAAAGCATATATTTCTTTGGCTGAAGATTAAAGTCATGAAACTAAAGTTTCTAATACTAAATATAAAAAGCATATATTTCTTTGGCTGAAGATTAAAGTCATGAAACCTAAGTTCTAATACTAAATATAAAAAGCATATATTTCTTTGGCTGAAGATTAAAGTCATGAAACCTAAGTTTCTAATACTTAATATAAAAAGCATATATTTCTTTGGCTGAAAGATTAAAGTCATAAACCTAAAGTTTCCTAATACTTAATATAAAAATATTTCTTTGGCTGAAGATTAAAGTCATGAAACCTAAAAGTTTCTAATACTTAATATAAAAGCATATATTTCTTTGGCTGAAGATTAAGTCATGAAACCTAAAGTTTCTAATACTAAATATAAAAAGCATATATTTCTTTGGCTGAAAGATTAAAGTCATGAAACCTAAAGTTTCTAATACTTAATATAAAAGCATATATTTCTTTGGCTGAAGATTAAGATCATGAAACCTAAAGTTTCTAATACTTAATATAAAAAGCATATATTTCTTTGGCTGAAGATTAAAGTCATGAAACCTAAAGTTTCTAATACTTAATATAAAAAGCATATATTTCTTTGGCTGAAGATTAAAGTCATGAAACCTAAAGTTTCTAATACTTAATATAAAAAGCATATATTTCTTTGGCTGAAGATTAAAGTCATGAAACCTAAAGTTTCTAATACTTAATATAAAAAGCATATATTTCTTTGGCTGAAGATTAAAGTCATGAAACCTAAAGTTTCGAATACTTAATATAAAAAGCATATATTTCTTTGGCTGAAGATTAAAGTCATGAAACCTAAAGTTTCTAATACTTAATATAAAAGCATATATTTCTTTGGCTGAAGATTAAAGTCATGAAACCTAAAGTTTCTAATACTTAATATAAAGCATATATTTCTTTGGCTGAAGATTAAAGTCATGAAACCTAAAGTTTCTAATACTAAATATAAAAAGCATATCTTCTTTGGCTGAAGATTAGAGTTCATGAAACCTAAAGTTTCTAATACTAAATATAAAGCATATATTTCTTTGGCTGAAGATTAAAGTCATGAAACCTAATTTCTTACACAAATATACAAAACTTTTAACAGAAGGAGAAATATTGACAGAAATTTGTCAAAGATGATGAAAATAATATGCTTAATTGTTATGTCTTTTACATAGGGAAGTAAAAACTGTTTAACTTCATATTATTACATATGTATCTTTTTACCTACTTTTCTGGAAGAGTAGATCAAATAGTTTTAAGATATTTAAATTTATTACTTTCTTTGAACTTGTAGCAAATAAGAAATTAATTAAAATCAACATTCTTCTTCACTTTTACAAAAATTCACAATGATGTGTAAAATCCTGATTTTCCTAAATAGAAAAAGGATTGACCATGTGCTTGAAAAAGTCCAAACCAGATTTCGCAAGTAGGTGTTAAAATGATTTTTAACCAATGGGAGCGACTGGTAAGACTTGAAAGGACTTAGTGATCCAGTGCAAAATTTAAAATGACATATAAATGACTTCCAGCAGAGACTCAGCAGAGATTGGAGCAATGAAAGAGAGACAAACATCTAAAATGTAACTTCAAACTCCAATCGGACACCCCCACCAAACATTGTTTTCTTTCTCCTTATCTAATTCAACAATTACTACTAGAACATTTTGTACGAACTCTACGCTTAACCTCTTAATGTTTCTAATTGAACATTAACTTCTACAACTTATGTTATTCCTCCTTTTCCTTTTAATAAATTTCTATTTTAACATTCAAAATGTATATTTTATTATTCCACTCTTCTACACTAATCCACACATTCCAACTGACTACCAACCTTCTGATGATAATTCTGCATACATCCTGTAATCTGTAGGGAGTTCAGTTATGTCTGACACAAGGCTGAATCAAAGAAACCTTAACCAGTTTCCTACGCTTCAAATTCAATTATTTCTTCACTTTCTTTTTATTTCACTAATTTAAAAAAAATTATTATATTGCTTCCTTATTTCTTTCAGATTTTCAAATTTGTTTTTTTTATGATTGATTTCATATTGTTTTGATCATATTATTTTTCATCATATATTCTTGTTACTGAATGAATATTGTTTGTGCATGTGATGTTATCCCTAGATTAAATTTATCTTACTGTGAAACTTAATCTATCTATAAATCAATGATTACAGCAACAATATCAAGAAGACTTTGATTTTATTCCTAAATCTTCTAAAATTTGTTCCTTACCATATTCCGTTATTTATTAATCTTCATATAACAATATATACCAAGAAAATTAGTTCTTTGAGATCCAGGAATTATTCAAATCTTCTTTTCATTTCATTGAACTGCATTAGAATTAAGGAACCTCAAATACCTTTTTTTCTCACTGATTTCATTGTTAGAAAATAGGAATGATTATCTTATACTATAATATTTTTTGTCAGAAGCTGTTAGAAGTTTCTGATGAAAGTGAATAACACCCTTTGCTTATATAACAATACTCATTAGTTCCACAATTTAGATCCCAAAATGCACTCAAAGCACAGTCATCATATACTTCTAATATCTGGGACACCTTAAATAAAATGGATGTAATCTGGAAATCAGATTGATTCACTGAGTTTTTTTTTATTTTAATAGTGTTGTTACATCATTTCAAGATCTTACTAAACTCACCAATTCTCTCTTCCTTCTCTGATGATGACTTAAGAAAATTAAAAGTTTGGACCATATTTCATGTAGTTTTCATTCAAAATGAACTTTGGACAGTCCCTCCTTGTCTGAGAAGGATTATTTGTAACTTGGAAAAGTTGATCATTTAAATTAATCAACACAAAATGTTTGTCATTTTTAATAGTAAATACTAAAGAATATTTGCTACTTTAGATATACAGAATGCATGCACACACACACAGACACACAGACACACACTCTCACATATATATAGATATATATATATATAGAGAGAGAGAGAGTTTGTCTGTTTCATATACATATGTAAACACTTTTGTGTACAACCTACAAATTTGTTGTATGTATTTATTGTAACAAGGAGATGATTTTAATGCCCAAACTGTGTTTATTCCTTAGGTTTTATTTAACAAAGAATATGACAATATTCATGACAACCTGGCTGACTTCTTGAGAGAAAGTAATACAGTATAGATGGTCTTGTCAGCCATGAGGCAAATGATTCCATATTGAATAATCAGAAGTCTCATTGTGACATTATTCGAAAAGGTGCTAGCAAATTGAAAAAAAAAAAAAAAGGTAGAAAAACACTAATTTTTGATAGACTGAAGATATACCGATAACCAGACAAAGAAAAATAAAAGAAAATGGTAATTAGGTTTTTCATTTGCCAGAGAGGCAAAGCGAAGAAGAGTCCATCTGGTTTTGTTCAAGACTGAAATTAAATATTCTAAAGACATTCAAGAAAGAACAGATAATATTTTTTATGATCATTGAAAATGAGCAGCCAGCTTAGATAATATTTTATGACCATTATATACAGAGAGATTGCTGGTAGTGAAATTCAATAAGTTGATAAAAACTAACTTCTAAGAGCAGACAGACTTCCAAAAAAGAATAGAAAAGAATTTTTCATCTGCCAAAATGTAATTAAACCTCTCAAATTAAGGGATTGTTCCCAATTTTTGTCACTTGTTGGCCAAAAGGTTGAAATGATGAATCTCAGGTGCAAAAACAACAATGCACAATGACACGACCATTTGGGCTAGACCATATCTACCCTCTGGGGGAAAGGTTTGATCAGATGAAGAGGAGAAATGGAATTTCAGAAAAGTTGGAGATGTGTTTCACGCCCCTTGGGCTGTGATGATGAGTGGAACTCAAAGCAGGAAAGAGACAGGTTTGATCAGGTGACAAAAAGATGAAGGCTCAAGTAGAATTCCAAGGATGAAAGAGGAACTCCTCCATACTTAGACATGGTTGTTTGGAAGAAGAAGAAGAAGAAGCGGAAGAAGAAGAAAAAGAAGAAGTGAAAGAAGAAAAAGAAGAAAAAAAAAGAAAACGAGGAAGAAGAAGAAGAAGTGGAAGAAGAAGAAAAAAAAGAAGAAGAAGAGAAAGAAAAAGAGGAAAAGAAGAAGAGAAAGAAAAAGACATACCCAGAGCATGTCATACTCCATCCACCCCAACTGGATGTGTGACTCCATATAAGCTGGATATTTTGGACAACAAAAGTGAGAGAATGCAGTCAAAATAAAGATTGGTGCAGACTGGAGAAGAGAGACAAAACCACTGCTTTGCCTGATCTGATGGAATTCACTGTCCTGAAGAAAAAACTCAAAGCTTAAAGCCTTCTTCCAAAAGTCTCATTAAAAATCAAAACAAACACCGTGTCACAATAATTGGAAAGGTTGGATAGTTATTACATGGATAAAGCATTCGACAAAATACGACACAAATAATTGATGGAAATGATAGGCAACCTCGACATTTTCGGCAAAGATATAAGAATAATCAAGAATCTCTACTGGCAGCAAACAGCCTGCATACGGACAGGTAACGACCTCAGTAGATACACAAAGATAGAAAAAGGCGTAAGACAAGGATGTGTCTTTTCACCGGATTTGTTCAACCTATACAGCGAGAATATTTTGAGGACCCTAGATGACACACCAGGATTTGTTATTGGAGGCCACAACCTGAACAACATAAGATACGCAGACGATACAGTACTGATTGCGGACATGGAAAGGAAACTGCAAGATCTCATACAGAAAGTAGCAGTGGAGAGTGACAAGAAGGGACTACAAATAAACTTTAAGAAAACTGAGTGCATGGTCATCAGCAAAAGATACAACCCAAAATGCCAAATACAGGTGGGGGATAACAGAATCAAACAAGTTCAAGAATTTAAGTACCTAGGAAGTGTTCTAACAGGAGATGGAAGGTGCGACACGGACATCCGAAGGCGAATTGGCATGGCAAAGGACGCGTTCCAGAAGATGAGCAAAATACTAACACACAGGAAGATCTCAATAGAAACGAAGAAAAGAGTGCTAGACTGCTACGTGATGTCAGTTCTTCAATATGGCTGTGACTGCTGGACAATATCATCAAAAATGAGGAAAAAACTGGAAGCGGCCGAAATGTGGTTCTACAGAAGGATGCTACGGATATCGTGGACTGAGCATACAAGCAACGACAAAGTGTTAGAAAGAATGGCAACAAAAAGGAAATTGATGCTGAGCATCAGGAAGAGACAACTGAAGTTCCTGGGACATGCAATGAGGAAGGAGAGCCTGGAAACCTGATACTGACTGGTCAGATAGAAGAAAGGAGAGACAGAGGAAGGCAGCGGATAACATATCTGCAGGGTCTGATCAGGTGGATGACGGAACGGGGGTTGCCAGGAGCAACAGGAGCAAACATACTAAGAGCCACAAGGGATAGGGAGACGTGGAGATCCATGATCGCCTACGTCCTGAAGGGACAGGGCACATAGAAGAAGAAGAATATAGACCCATTTGAGCCATCAATAACTGTACAAACAACTTTATATCCAGGAATTGCATATAAATACTTTTCTTTTATGCAAGTTATTTTTTTCATGTGACTTTACTCTGACCAGATCTAACCAAGTCATTGATTATAGTTGACCATTCAGACCAAGCTAGTCTTTCAATTAATCAACACACTGTGGGGCAAGACAAGTACTTGGGCCAAAGCAATCAACCCTATGCTTAGCCAAAGGGACTGAGTTTGAATACAAACCCATTGTTAGGTGGATATCATATCATTACAAATCAAAATGACAAATAGTAAAAAATTAATACACACTCCATTGTTAAATAAAATTATCAGTGTGAAATTAAAAGTAGACACCCACCCCTTATCAGCAAAGCAATAAAAAAATACAGCAATATATCACTAAAGTGGTTAAGTGGTTTGTAGATATGCTCAGATCCTTGTTACAAAGGCAATGAGTATCCCTCATGTGAGGGATCAATTATTTGCTTTTAGAAGGAAGAAATTCATTTAATTCTGCACTGTTCTTCAGTTTGAATTCTCATTCAGACTGATGCGTTCAAGTGGTCAAAAGCTATGATTTGGTTCTAAATTTAGACAGGTTATCCCATAAATAACAAACAAGGATTAAACCTCAGAGTGACACTGTTGTCTCATTGGCAACAGGTATAGGTATGAAGATTACTACAAAATGAAATTAAGTCTCTATCTCAAGTGACTCTTGGGTCTTTTGAACATTGTTATAAAAATGAACTCGAGTAGATGAGGGATAGCAAATAATAAGCTGAAGTATTGCATCAGTTTTTGAGACGTCATATCTGGACAAGGGAAAGGTCATCCAAAGAATTTGTCTATTATAGTAAATATCAATTTGTTAAAGTTGATGGAAAAGAGACTTTAAAATCAATACTGAGTCTCACAAATGGTAAAGTTTCTATGATAAAATGTAATATAGTAGATTAATAGAATTGAAAACAAACTCTCTTTATATTCCCAACAAAGAACTGTAGGTTCCTTGTTCTAATAAAGTGCAACATTCACTTAACAGCTGGATGACAAAGAGTTTGACAATCTTTTCACTAGACACACATGCATTGATTACCCTGTCAGCAGAAACTCCTTTACAGCTTTTGGACATGCATAAAGTGAACCAAAAAGAGGCTAGTTTTCTCTCATTTGCTTTGGGATGAGATTAGGATAGGATGCTAAAATTAGCGTTCTTCACAGTAGTCACACATCTTAAACTATATACATTACTCTCTAATTCACCAACAGAGTAAGTTCAACTTTTTTTACAGAGACTCTTAAGAACATTTCTTGAGTTCATCTTTTCTTTCTCAAAACTATCCTCAAAACTTTCTCTACATGAAAATGTTCCTGATAGAATAAAAATTTCTGTTTTGTTTTTTGTGTTTGTTTGACCATTTTCCCAACACTTTTTGTTTGTCAACATGTCACATTTTGTTAACTTCAAACAATAACCACTAACCTAATAACAAGCTATACAGTCTAACACATTGGGGCCAACAACAAAACAGCATGCTCAAAACAAAGTGTTTTCGGTAATGCTATCCCTTCCATAACAAGCACACTCAATCCTCAATCACTGAATTTTATCTTTCTTAATGATAAACAGTGAGTTTCTTTTCAAGCACATTAATTTCTAGTAAACAATACACTAGGCATTAAGAAATGAGATAAAGGTTCTTTGCAAGTAAAAATGCTGCAGAAGTGGTTGCCACTTTACCCTTCTTCAGTCAGACAGTTAAGTAATGTGATACACATATAGGCAATCATGTCTCCAAAGAGGCATGACTGACTGAGCAGAAGATTTTCTCACAGTAGTTTCTGTGGTAGACTGGTTGCCAATCAAGATTATATAACCCAATATGTTCTGCTATTTAACCCATAGCTAAAGGGAGAAGTGATGGATTAATATCTTTCCCAAGGGTATTTGCATGTAAGTGAATGCAACGAATTCAACAGGAATTCAAATTCAACTCTCCAATTTCTTGTTCCATGCCAATATCTGCTGTATCACAAATCAGTGACATTATAATTAAGAGTAAAATTCAGTAAAATTTTTATGGGCATGCTGTTCTGTTGTTGGTCCCAGTGTGTTAAATTGTATAACCTGTTATTAGGTTAACAAAATGTCATGTGAATTTGCTTAGTTAAAGCCTGGACCACCTTAAATATAATGGATGTAACTTGGAAATCTGATTGATTTTTTTTTTATAATCATTTTACCCCAAGCAAGTATGGCTATCAGCATTTTAGTGTAGATTCCATTAAGCTTTGGCTCAACTTTTACATAGCTCAGAAGCAAAATAAATTCTACTGAAAAGGTTGTGAAAATTTGCATAGTTAAAGCTAGGACCACCTTAAAATAAAACAGATGCTTGATTTTTTTTTAATGATCATTTCATTCCAAGCAAGGCAGGACTGTCACTGATGCACAGTGGGGGAGGGGTTATAGTGATAGAAAAAACAAGGTACAAATGATGTCACAGAAGGAATAAAAGATGGATGGGAATCAAGGGATAAAAGATGGCAACTGATGTAGCATTTAAACTTTTGGAGATTGTAAATATCAGGGAAGCAAGCAAACAGAAGGGAATTCCACAAATGAGAAGTGCAAAAAAAATCTATTAGAGTAGAAGAAGTGGTTATATATAACTATTTCAATGGTAAAAGGTTGTGGCATCGCACATAAATACATGTGGTTAAGGAACCAGGGGAAAATACTTGTAGAAAAGACAGAGGGAAGTCACATCATATTAATGAGAAAGTGAATGAAGTTGAGATACCAAGTCAGGATCGATTATATAGCAGATCCTTCTTTGGATTATGTCAAGAACCTCAAGATGAATAAGATGAATTTAAGATGGTAAATATAATGTGATCAGATGCATTCATTTCTACATTGAAGGGAATTGTTTCACCAATAGAATACACCACAGCATTTAATCTCTGTTTTCAAACATTTGAATAACTTTTCAACTGTCTTTGGTAGTGGAGGTGTCTTAACTTATACAATAAGAGAAAATTTCTCCTAGCATTGGCAATCCAATAGATTTAAAACAAGAAAATACCTGCAATACAATGTAATTAAGTATGAAGACTTGACAGTGGGCAGATTTAAGGTCAGTTGTACTAAAGAGTTGAGATTGTGCTACTGTTTACATGTTCATTGCCCCCTTGTAGGGAATTGAGCATCTTCTAATACAAAGTGTTCCATTGTCTGAGAGTAATCAATTACCATTATTTATCCCTCTTCACTTCAATTTCAATAAAATATTTATTTGAAAAATATTTACTTGTCTTCATAGTTACTAGTTTACAATAGTTTGTATGTATGTATGTGTGTGTGTGTGTGTATATATATATATATATATATTTTGTTTTTGACCACTGTGTGTGTGTGTATATATATATATATATATATATATATATATATATATTTTATATATATATATATATATATATATATTTGTTTTACCACTTTGTTTTGGTGTGTGTGTGTGTATGTATATATATATATATATATATATACGCACACACACACACACAGTGGTCCAAAACAAAGTGTACGGTAGTTGGAATAGATTTTTGTATTGGTTATAATACAATAGTGCTCATTTTAACTAGGGTATTTAGTCATGTTAACAATAAAATGTAATTTTTAGTGTAATAATTGTATTAGTAAATATAATTGTACATGTAATTTCAAAATAAATATTTTCATTTATTGTTCACCTACTTTTTGACCACCCTGTGTACGTATATATATATATAATCCTACGTCTGTAGCATGATTCAGAGTTTCAAGCACTGTGCAATCATCAGGTGCATATTTCAATATTTCAAACTGACACTTAAATAGATTTGATTTTAAGTTCACTCGATGTTTGGTTTAACCCACACCTCAACCCACCCTTCAGTTGTAATGTTCAAACTAATATTGACAAACTATTCTTTAATTTAATTCACAAGCATTTCTATCAATCACCAACACTAAAAAAATTTTTTAACAAAAACAATGTTAAAGTCAGTTATACTTAGGTTAAAAACACTGATAAATATATTTCACAATATAGTAGTATGATATTAAATAAATATTTGGCCCACATAAACAACATCCATCACCCAACTAATAGCAACAATGACTCTTCTAAAAATAATTGCAACTGCCAAAAAAATAAAATCTGCATTTTGAATGGCTAATGTATGTCCGAAAGTATTGTTTATAGAGCTTGAGTTCATTCAGATGATAATGATGTTAAATTTTACTTTGGAAGCACTTTTAACAGGAAGATAAGATTTAACAACCACATGTTGTTTTTAAACAACTGTAAATGCAGCAAAAGTACTGCTTTATCTATACGTTATTAAAAATTAGAAAACAAGAAGAATTCAATTATTACCTGGAATATCATAGCTAAATCCAAACCTTACAATGGAAAAGGAGATAAATGTAATCAATGCTTTTTAGAGAAACTTGTCATCTTAAATCATATCAATAATCCTAATTTGCTTTAATAAAAAAAGTGATTTAATGATCACATTCTGTCGTAGAAAAAAATACTTAAATTCTTAGACCCAAATTGATAGAGATTCCTTCCTCTATATGTCTGCCCCTTTCTTTCCCTCTTTCTTCATTACTTTCTTTTTCTTTGCAATATTACTTTTAACAATTATGAATTAAACCTTTTTAATTTTTGCTCCCTACATTGTTTAATTTTTAATTTTAATTCTAAATTTTACTTTCTAATTCTTAATTTTTATTTTCATTTTTATTTTATTTTAAAATTTTAACACTTTAATTTTTTATCTACATGTAATATTTGAATATTTAAATTTTTATGTTTATGATTTATACCCCTTTGATTTCTTCTCCCTGCATTTTATTATTTTTAATATTTTTTAGTTAATATTTTAATTTTTAATTTTTTCTTCATGTAACCTTAGAATATTTAAATTTGTAATCTTATTATTAAAAAAGCAGTAACTTAACTTTATAAGATGACATCTTATCAAGTGAACTTAAATTTAAATCTATTAAACTGTTAGTTTGAGGGGCACCTCGGTGTGGTATAATGGTTAGTAAGCTTGTCATGCTCGAACCTATTACAACTGAGTAGTGAGTTCAATCCTCATTGGGTACCCCATATTTTCGGCCTTGTGCCACATCTAAGCAATGCTTAGAAAATTAACTATTAAACTGTCATTTTGAAATATGCACCTGATGATTGCATAACACATGAAACTCTGAGTTGTGCCAAAGACATAGGATAATATGTATATCTATTAATATATGTATATAATACAGTTATGTTTATAAATTGAGCACTGTTTTATTAATACCTGAATAATAATACTATACATATGTGCACTCTCATATGTATGTTTGTTAATTCACGTCACTATATATATATATATATATATATATATATATATATATATATTTTCAGTCATGCTAGATAAAACATTCATTAGCCAATCATGCCAACCATTATGGTTCTGCATCCAGGTCAGAAAGTCATCAGGGTGATGTCATTTACATAGTTGTTCAATGTAGGTGTTTGCTTGATGACCAACCTGCCTTGTGCTATGGCTGGGTGTCCAGAGCAGTAGGTCACTCTCAAATTCTTGTTTTGCTTGCTAGCAGTATCCTGCAAAGTGCATCTTTTTATTCATGTAAGATTGTAGAAATATCAGGGATGGCAATAGAGCTGTGATTTTGCTGGATGTTAAGTATAACTCTCAGCATCCAAGTGTAGACTCCATCAAGCTGAGACTGTAGGATTTAAGATTGTAGAAATATCAGGGAGGGGTCATAGAGCTGTTATTTTAGTTGGATGTTGTCTCCAGGAGATGTTAAATATAACTCTCAGCATCCAAATGTAGGTTCCATTATACTTAGACTCAACTTTTACATACCAAGAAAGCAAAATAAATTCTACTGAAAAGAATGTGAAAATTTGCATGGCTAATAGCCTGGGCCACCTTAAATAAAATGGATGTAATCTGGAAATCTGATCTAGCAGACAACCTCAAACAAAGCTTATTTCATGCCACTGTAGAGTTGGTTTTAATCTATGGTGTCACTGATTGGATATTAATTAAAACCCTTGAGTCTAAGCTTGATTGAATTATTGGGAAGATTATCAAAAGGCTGTGGTAACTAAAATGCCAATTCCCACAGATTTAATGGTCATTTCCACCCAAACTTACACAAGATGCTCTGATGTTAAAATCTTTATTCAAGAGATCAATAGTGAAGAGCAGGATTTGCTGAATTATATACCTTTGCAAAATGTGAATTTTGCCATATCTGTTGCATGTAGCCTCCCACACTGGACAATACAGTGATATTTTGGTCACTCGAGATAGAAGCTGATGTTTTACTTTCAGACAGATTGTCGTTACTCTAATATGCTCTCACATTATCTGCAGGCATTGTTGCTGTAGTAAATAATGTCCGTGAAGTAGAAGATGAGTCTGAAGTTTGATTGTTAACTGCATATCAACTTCTTATGTAATATTTAAGGCTAAAATTGAATGTTCTTAGGAACCTTGAAAAAATAAATATATATGTTATTCTGCTTCCACAAATACATGGTAGTCAATACTCATCTTTTGTGCATATACATGTTTCTGTGAATATAATTACTAGAGGTATTGATATGTGTGTTTTATGTTGTAGTTTTGTTGAAGTTATATTTTGGAATACAGTTTGATTTCTTTAAGAAATTGTAGGATATTATGTGGATTAATGTCATGAAAGAGTTCATGCTGATTGTGATGTATTGTTGGTAATTTTAATATGAATAGGTATTATTGGCAATTTTTTTATATGAAAATGTATTGTTGGTATTTTTATACTTTCATTGTTTTGTTTTTGGGTTCATTATTTCTCCATAGTTGGGACCCAAACCAATGCTACCACCATGGATCAGAGTAGACCTGGGAGAAACAGCAATTAAGAGGTTGTTCTACACTTCTCAAAATCTTCAATCTCTTGATCAGAACCCTTTTCATACTCAGGACTGGAGTTGGAAATCTTTTTACTTTGTACCCAAACTCTTGATTGATCAAAACAACTTACAAAACAAGCATTGAGTTTTCAAGTAATATTAAATATCATAAAATTATCATGTATTGTCTCTTCTTGATATTTGTAATTATTGACAGCCTTATAATTACAATCTCCATTTAAATTCTTTATTGACTGCAGATATTCATCCAATTTATCCCTTAACTGGTCCTGTCAGATAACTAATAAATGTCTTGATGGTTAAAAAAAAAAATTAACACCTGATATACTAGGTTCCCTTATAAATAAGAGAACTCTCAGTACCTTCTAGGTTAATGCAGTTTCCTTTAATAATATTTAATGGTTGCATAGAGCATCTTCTTCTTCTATGTGCCCTGTCCCTTCAGAACATAGGCGATCATGGATCTCCACATCTCCCTATCCCTTGTGGCTCTTAGTATGTTTGTTCCTATTGCTCCTGGCAACCCCCATTCCGTCATCCACCTGATCAGACCCTGCAAATATGTTATCCGCTGCCTTCCTCTGTCTCTCCTTCCTTCTATCTGACCAGTCAGTATCAGGTTCTCCAGGCTCTCCTTCCTCATTGCATGTCCCAGGAACTTCAGTTGTCTCTTCCTGATGCTCAGCATCAATTTCCTTTTTGTTGCCATTCTTTCTAACACTTCGTCGTTGCTTGTATGCTCAGTCCACGATATCCGTAGCATCCTTCTGTAGAACCACATTTTGGCCGCTTCCAGTTTTGTCCTCATTTTCAATGATATTGTCCAGCATAGAGCATCTATATAGGAATAATGATAAAAAAAAAATCTGTGTACAAGGGGGTGCAAAAAAATTCCCAAAATGACCAAAAAAAGAATTCCTCTAAAATCTAACCAACCACCTGAATACTTTTTCTTAATGTTGGCTGGGCCTATAACTTTTCAGCACCTCTTCACATACACTTTCAAAATATATTTGAGACATATACATCTTTTTTCAGAATGGACTGCATAGCACATGTGTGGAAATGACTGAGTTGTTAATTAAGTTTTTATTCATCTGACATAACATCACAGTAGTGGGGCACTTAGTGACAGTCAAACTCACTACACTTAGGAGCAGTGTAACTAGCTTGTTTAATTATCCCAAGTATTTGTATAAAAAAGAATATGTTATATATACTACAAGCACACTCACACACTATATATATATATATATATATATATATATATATGCTCTTGAGCCCTGGAGCAAACTGCCTTTTCTTCCAGTTCTATCTTTGCTACTACTACTACTATTCTCCCTCTTTCCTCTTCTTGGCCTCTTCCTCTTCTAAATTAACCTTTTTTGCCTCTTCCTCTTTTAAGCGAACCTTTATTTTTGATAACACTAGAATTTCTTCATGTTTTTGTTTGGTTGGGGTTGATAGCAAGAGTCCTTAGAACCTGTAAAAATAGCTATTGCCCAAATGTAAAATATTTATTAAATTTACATATGAAATATATATATATATATATATATATATATATATATATATATATATACTCTTCCAGTATATATCCATCTTATTTCATGCAAGTTAGCAATCAGGCCAGAATGAGGGACAATGTATAAGAAATAATTCAATTTATATATATGTGTGTGTGTGTGTGTATATATATATATATATATATATATGTGTGTGTGTGTGTGTGTGTGTGGTCCTGAAAAGTCCTTATGTTCACTTTTTAAAAATTTTAACTACCTATCTGGGTTTCTTTTATTTCGTTTTTTGTTTTTTTGTTAAATTTTTGGTCTTTTCTAGAGTATCTCGTTCAGTCTGAGAACTTTTTAGATCCCACCATGCACACACTTTATGTAACATTTTCACAAAGTATTCATATACCTATTAGAATAATCTGTTCCTAGAGAGAAGTACCTGGGAAGTAATGCTTTGATCCAAGATGGTTCACACTGATCCTGGCCAGGGAGTAACACTTTGATCTAAGAAAAAAAGAAAGAGCATGCAGATTTTCTAACTTTTAGAAGAAATTCTGATCCATCATATGTAAATAATACTGTCTTTTCTTTTTTCAGGTAACTTTGATTGTGTGTGTGTGTGTGTGTGTGTGTGTGTGTGTGTGATATATATTGTTAGACTCTTTGAAGCCAAAACTGCTGACTTTCAGTGCTTTAATAATAGAAAGACATTTAAGGCAAGCATGTTTTGCAATAAAGTGCTCAATATCAGAGATGGAGATACAGCATTAATAGAATTAGTATAAAAAATTATCTCTTAACTGATCTGCGTCACTTTTAGCATGCAGACTTTGAAGTTTTGTGAATGTATAAGAATGCACTCACTCATCAGCATTTATCCAGTTTCTATGCTGATATTTTTCAATATTTGTGTGTTTATATACTGTTGTGGAACTGGAGTTATTTGTTACTTTGTGTATAAGTCAGTGAGTGTGTGATTTTTTTTTGTTCTCTTGATGTATATAGTTATTTTCTTTCTTCTCTTTCTTATTTCTTTTTTTCTTCTACTTTCTCTGATTCTGTTTTTTGCTGATTTTTAAGAAGTCCTGGATTTTTGTTGATTTATTATTTCATGGTGTGTTGACCACTTAGCTTTATGAATGACAATTGAATGTTTTTATGTGTGTGTATGTATGCATGTTCGTGTATGTATTCTTATATTATTCCTCAAACTTCAAAGTCAGCATGACAGAAGTTAACCTTATCTGTTAAGTGACAATTTTTTTTTTTACAGGGTGGGCCATAAGTCGTGCACCAAAGCATTTAAAACAATTCTGATAATAATAAACGTTATTTTATTAAAACCAAGCTTAACTAATGAACTGAGAAACACGTTGTACATGTTATACCCAAGGAAAGGAAAAGATATTTTACCCCACTGAATTTACATTGCTTCTCATCACTTCACGTAATTCTTTGGTGCGCGACTTATGGCTCACCCTGTATACCAACCTCTCTCTCTCTCTCTCTATATATATATATATATATATATATATATATATATATATGGAGAGAGAGATGAAAGAAGACTGAAAGTTTTTCAGTTCAATCCACTTTCAGAAATCAAAAATGGCCAGATTTCTGGGGGCTTTCTTTTATCATTTTTAGCTGAGCCAAGAATTTTTGGTATCATCTTGCATATATATTAATAAGACTTTTAAGTTTCTGTAAATTTTATTCTTTCCCAGACTACTATTTCTCTTTATATAATTCTTTTTCCTTCTAGAATCCATCATCTATACAATCTTTCATATGTTATAATTGCACATATGGTCTGGCATTTTTCATGAATATTGTCCACACAAAACTGAGATTATCTTTATGATGTGTGTATTTATAATTTAAAGAGATGCATTCTTTATTCAGCTAAGTAACCTCTGGCACACACACTTCTATTTTTGCTCTCCCCTTTTTTTAGATCTTCATTTAGAAATCGCTTTACTGTCATTTTATTGATCTAATCTTCTGATTCTTTCTTTAGATCACTCTTCAGTTCCATCTTTTATGATTTTCTTTATTGTTCTTGACCTTTTGACTCTTACTATAAGTGCAAGATTTTCTCTTGTTCTCTTTTCCCCCAGTTCTACATATTTTGTTCAAATTTAAATTTGCACTCAGTTATTCTTTTTGCCTGAAGCATAAAGTTAATAGAATGAATATGCAACCATTTTTTCAAGGAAGAAATCAACAAGTAACTGTAATTTAAATTCAGACTCTTATAAATGTTAAGCCTTTGGCGAGTTAATTTCTTCCCCACCCCTTTTTTTAAAGTACCCTTACATCTTTGGTTAGTTTATTCAGTCAGTTAAGTGCTATACATGATACATGCTTGGGCGATCATGTCTCGAAAGAGACACGACTGACTGGGCAGATGATTATCCCGCAGTAGGTTGCCATTGCTTTCTGCAGTAGACTGGTTGCTGACCAAGGCTATAGAATCCAATCTGTTCTATTATTTAATCCATAACTGGAAGGAAGAGATAGATTAATACCTTTCCCAAGGGTATTTGTACATATGTGAATGCAAGGAATCCAACTGAAATTTGAACTCAGCTCCCTGATTTGTCATTCCAAGTCAATATCTATTGCACCACAATGCACATGCTTGTAAAAGTTTTAAGAGTAAGTACATTTGTCATCAGATTAAAAATTCTTCACATATTTTTCTGATATGAATACAAATATCAATAAGACAATTTGATTGCAAAAGAAACATGAAATTCTGTTATTAACAAAATTAAAACAATGTTCAAATTTCTGGAACAGTAACATTGTAAGAATTAGAAGCAGTCATCCCTTCTTTCTGATTCCAGCATTTATCTATGTATAGAATTATAATCCAGGAAACTTATTCATTATCACTTTCACCCTTTCTTGAGAGAGAAGAGATATATTCAAAATTATTAATAATGAAGACAAGATTCATTAAGAACTTTAATTTAAGTTTTTGCCTAGGATATTAATTGGTAATTATACAATGTTTTGACCATAGTATGCTCCAGCCATCTTCAGGTTATATGTTGGAATTCCAAACCTGAACCCATTTTCTTTTAGTCTACTGAGGTAGACTGTTCTGTTTCCATGTGTCATGTTTTTTCTGAATATCTTATTTTTAGTTAATTCCCTTTTGTAACTCAACTCTCCAAGTTTTTGTTCACCTCTGCTGTAGCCAGGTATTGAACTCACAATTTTTAGGGTTAAGTCATTGGATTACTTTAACCAATGCATTTATCCATTGGGCCATGCAGAGGTGGACAAAAACTTGGAGATTTGAGTTACTGTTTTACTTGCTAGATGTAACTATAACTTCTATTCTAATAGTTTCTTTTATTGAATTTCTCACCTGTGAAAAACTCTTCCAGTTTCTTGCTTCCCTGCCACCTACAATCTTCAAAAGTTTAAATGCAATGTCAATCACCCTCTTCTGTCTTTCTGAATTCTGTTCTTTCTCCTCAGTAAAGTCTTCTCATTTTCTTTCACTCCCAGTAACCCAATGTGCTTTAGTGTCATTATTACCTTGCTTCAGGTGAAATAATTTTAAAAAAACTCATGTTCAAATGCTGTAATGGTGAAGTATTTGAGAAATAAAGTTATATGAGGTTATATTGAATGGTTTTCAAGAAAAAATCACCTGATGTGGATGGAATTTATAAAGAGAGAAAAAAAAATGTCTGATATTGTTAAGTTGGAATTTTCACTGATTTTCTCTCCATTTTAAAAATTACCATCAGTTAAGTATTCTGTTGGCACAGTATTCAAAATTTTTTCTTAACTTGTTTCTTCTGAAACTCTTCCTTCCATAAGAATTATAGAATGAGGATTCATTGATTGTATTGGGTCACCAATTATATGTTTGGTGACCTTGATAGTATTTGGCAGTCGAAATCAGATAATTACCCGGACATTTATAAAAGAATAAAGAATGATAGGGAGAAGTCACCAAAACATAAAAGAAGTTTTTATTTTCTAGAAAGAGAAAATGCTAACAAATGTGTTACATGCCTTTGATTCAACTCTGAAAAAGAAAACTAACAGATGTCACAAAAAGTTATGTCATGTTACAAAAGGTCATCTCCTCATGAATCAGGAATTCATCTTCTCTTGGTAGTGTCTACAAAAAACTGTTCTCTATAAAAATGGGGTTCCATTGAGTGATTGTTGAGGGTCACATGACCAGCCAATTGTGGTACATATTAATCAAGGAAAAAAAAAGTTTACAAGATGTCAGCTTATTTGAGGTTATTTCATGTTGAATTTGAATGGGCACACAATGAAGATGGAACTTACTGCTCAGTATTAATGGTCAATCAGATTAACCACATTATTCATTGTTTTATGCTGTGGTGCCTCAAGACAATATTCTTCAGTTCAAAAAACATTTAAATATTCTCTGATGAAACATCTTTAAATGAAATCATAAGTTCTTATCATTTGAGATTCATTTATTACTAGCTTTTTAACCATGTTCAATTTAAGCATAATTTTAAATAAGAAACAGTTTAAGGCTTTTCAAAGTGAAAGGACATTAAAAAGTTTCTTTATTTTTTACATAGCTTTAGATATCAACAAGCTTAAGTTAATTCTGCTGTTCTTACAAATATAAAAAGTATCCAATTAATTTTTGGCAGTATTATATTTATAAATGTGTAATTGTTGTAGAATAGCTATCACCCCTTCAGCACTCTAACTGATGGTCTGTCTCATAGCCTGAAAGAGTATACGTGTTTGTATTCAAAGGGTCATTTTTTTATCAAGCAGATTAATATTCAGACACTGATTTACTTCACTGGCTATTCACCATTTAGACCCTCCTCTCTTTTGCTCATAATTTTTGTCATGTTAATTGTTTGTAACTTATTGTTTTTTATTTGTTGTATATATCCATTAGCACCAGGTACTGTGCTGAATAAATATATTAAGCACTCATTCTTTTCTGTGTATCATTCACTTCAACAATATAACAGTAATATATAGCAGTGAATGCTGGGTAATCTTCTAACAGTTGAAGAAGAGACTTGAAGCAACAGAAATGTCCATCTACATATGGATGTTGAAAATATCACAAACCAAATATGTGAGCCATGAATAAGTTTTAAAGAAAATGAAAATAAAAAGCACACTTCTACTTAACATCAGAAAGAAGCAATCAGAATTTCTTGGGCACATAAAGAAAGAGGGCTTGGAAAACTTGATATTCATGGGAAATATTTAAAGCAAGAGAAATAGGAGAAAAAAGTACATGACCTACTTAGTGAGCTTATGTAAATGGATGGCAGGATAAGAAAGCTAAGAAAAAGACAAAATTTATTAAGAGCTACAAAGACCAGTATTACCAACATATTGAAGAGACATGTCACATAGAAGTTAACTGTTTAATGAGAAATAATAATAAAATGGATTTGCAATAATTAAGGAATTCCCGCCTATCTTCTATGTAGCATCTGATATTGAAAAGAGTGTAAGCTTTTTAGACCATTCTTTCTTTAGTGCTTGCCTATTTCTTCATTTGTTCAACTATAAAAAGTCAGTAGTGAATGTTTTAGTGTTTGAGGCATTATTCAAGTAAATTCTTTAAAAATAGCAAATACAATGCTTTAGACTTAACCTGCAGCTTTTCACTAAGTACACAACTGAGAAACAATGAACAAGAAAGCAGCTTGATGAGACAATTATTGATTTTTTTTTATCAACTTAGTATGACTCCTTATGGCATGACTTGGATTCTTAGCAGATTCCTAAAGACAGTTTGGGATTACACTGCAAATCAGACAACATGTTGTTTTATGAACATCTAAACATTTATTCTAAACACATTTGTTTGTCTCTTTTTTAAGCCTACCAGTCTTTTTCTGTAATAAATACTTTATATAACTTCATTTGCTGTTTATCTTGCAACTAAAGGTGACTTTGATTCCTGAATTTGAATTTGTCATAGTTGTGTTGTCATATCCTGCTATGGCAACAGAAAACCCCCTTTAAGTGAAATTAATAAGGTTCCTGTAACTGAGAGGCTTTAAAAGATAATGCAGTGGAAAGGGAAGAAATATTAATAATGTGGAGTGCTAAAGATTAAACAAGATCTTAAGATGGTATTCTCAGTAACCTTCTGTAGAACTATATGTAGTCTGAAATTTCTTCATATGTAAAGAAATTTTCCAGCATTCTCTTCTATGTAGGACTGATATTACACAGTGTTTCAATTCTCTTTTCTTTGTAAAGAAATATTTCTTAATACTTTGTATAGCCTTTTGGAAGGCATCTGTGTCTATTCCAAGTGCTTCTAAATTTCTAAGTTACATTTTCTGTCATCTGTTGAAACCTTCCATTTTATCTTAGAGGAGGAAAAACTTGGATACAGATTTCTTTCATTAAAGAGAGTAGTTCAAGAAGAATAGTTTTGTGACACTGTAAAATAAGCAGACTAACGTGAAAGTGAGACTTCTCAGTTGGACAGTGAGTTCACTCAGGAGTGTTTTATCATCCATATTATTCATGGCCAATCTCGTGTAAACAGATGCATGAATAAGGTTCATGTTGCTAAGGTAGTTGGATTTCTCTCTTGAAATACGATGTTAACTCAGCATTACTACCAGCTTCATTGAATATGAGATAGAATGATATTGGTAAAGCATTCCTCTGGTATCTTCTTTTCACTGACTGATTTGACTTCAACTTGAATGGTTCTTGTTATGATCTTATCAGTGTATAGTAGATCAGTTAACATTAGGGGTCTATCTTTTGATAGTGAAGTAATTTTAAACACAAGCTCACCATTATCCAATGTTATTGATAAAATATTCTGCAAACACAAATCTGTTCCTTTTAATTTTCATAAGAATGTCTATATATATATATATATATATATATATATATATATATATATAAATCTAATCTAGTCTATCTAAACTGATTTATAAATGAAACTTTGTCTTTGTGTGTGTCCGTTACCTATAGCCTCCAAAACGGCTGAACTGATTTTCTTGAAAATTTGCACAGTTGTACCAGAAGCATCTGCGAGTGTTCTTAGCTAGGTTTTGTGTCGAGGTACCCCTGATAAATATTGAAAATTGATAATCGAAAAAATCAGGTAATAGGAGTGGTTCGATTTTAATCAAATTTGATACACTCATAGACAAAGACATAAGAAACGATATTCAGAAGTTTCAAGGTTGCAGTTCTTACAATAGTGCAGAAAATCAATAATAATATATATATATATATATATATATATATATATAAAAAGCAATACATTTGTGTGTGTGTCTGTTTATCTGCCTGTATGTCTGTATTTTTCAGCCCTTTTATTTTAGTTTTTGCTTTGAGTTTGGCGCTAAGTAGATATAGTTGTAGTTCTTAGTCTCAGCCATCATACCATTTACTCAGAGGACTTATTTAGCCTTCAAAATTCAGTTTACAATGAAAAAAACTTATTTGATATCAATACCAGGAAATCAAAATTTGACTTGCATCCATTCATTTTGTTTTCAGTCTATGGTTTCGCTTTAACTGGAAACAACTATTGCTTTTTAGTCTTTCATGCCAACATCCAAAGAGTCTGAGCTCCAGGACCATGGATTAGTTTTAAAGCTTTCATTACACCTGAGCAATGCTGGGCTATACTGCTAGTGTGTATATATATATATATTTGGTGTACAAAATTTTATTATGGTGTTAAAGAAAAAAATATGCCAAATATTAACATCAGAAAGTTTGGCATGGATGATCTTAATAAAAAAATTTTTTGTCTTGAATGCTATATATATATATATATATATATATATATATATATATATATAAAATCAAAATACAGAAATGACATTTGTTCCTCCTTGGGGCACACTCTTTGACAACTGTGGAACTCTGAAAGCGGGGGTAATACTTAGAGGCTGAAATTTTTCTGAAGAGGGGGTACAAACACAAGCAGTGTCTTCATTTGCATACTAGACCACTATCATATACACAACTTAAGAATGAGTTTGAGTATAACTATGTTACTTCATTAAATTAAACAGAATAACTTTTCATTCATAGTAGTGAAGTTCTAATCTGTTCTTGCCCTCTTTTCCACTCTCACTGTTGGAACACAAAAGAGGTTAAGTTTAAAACAAAATCAAAGGATTAATGCTAAGGTCAATATCAAATTTTTGAAGATTGTAAAAATAGTGGGGCAACTAAAGTGCCAGTCAAAATTCTGGATGGACTTGACTCTTTCTGGACTCCCTGTAGAACTGCTAGCAGGGGGACCATGTTTATCCAGTAACAGCAGCAAAAAGACTGACACAAGCACATGACCACAATAGTACCAACTATAACAATACATGAGCAGGGGGCAGTATGACAAACCTAAAGATATGTTATAGCAAAAGTGAGGATATCTTTTTACTGATCTATATATATATATATATATATGAAAAAGGACAAAATGAATAAAAACGAAAAGAAAACTTATCTTAGCCAACACATTTTGTCCTTGATGGAGTTTATCAAAGCAAATGTGACAAAGTTCCTCAGAGAATGAAATGTCAGCTAAGATAAGTTTTTCTTATATATAACATAAATGTGTTATATTATCATATAAATATAGTAGAGGTTTATCTCTTATTTCCTGTTAAGAATTGGGTTTCCAGTTCCTTCTGAAGTTTTTTTCTTCTTTTTCACTTTCGGCAGCCCCTTGCATCTTGATGGATTATCACTGTGCTTGAGATGGTGCCTCTTACTCTATAAAGCTCTACCATTAGTGGCTTTTGGGCCTTGTACAGGGTGAACATCATTGTATATAGTGCCTCTTTATATTAAAAAAAAAAACTTTCATTTTGGTTGTTTCAAGGTGCCTTTATAATTTTGATCATTCCAAACTTTCATTGCTGCAAATTCACTGCAAATAACAATATTTACTTTAAAAAACATTTAAAAAATTATAACATTTTTTTTCTTTTTGGCAAGGAATTTAGAAGACAATATAAATGTCTGTCTCATACTTGTCACATGTTTATCTTCAGGCCTGTTTGCCAGTGAATGTCTGTTTATCTTCCTCAACTGCACAAAGAAACTGTAATGATTAACAGGCAACTTTGCTTTTTTCTAATAACAAAACTATGTTTTATATTGGGTTTAAAGTATAAACATAAAACAAAGTATTTCACACTTTTGAAGTTCAAATGTAGTTAAACTTATATTTGTTTAGAAAATATAGATGTGTAGAATGTATGTCTTATTGTATTTCTGTCTTGCCTACCACCACCCTCTCTGTTATTGTTGTTTTTCAAACATGAAAAGTTTACATTAATTTAAGTATTGATGACAAAAGGTTATCACATTAGATGCATTTATATTTCGAATTTTATTTCTCTTTCTTAATTCGCAGGAATTTTTGACATAATTTAGAAGAGTGTTTTTGATCATTGTCATATTGAATAGTGATTTTTTTGTTATAATTATACATCAACCATATTTTATAGGAGGTCTTTGCAAAATCAAATGAGATTCTTTCTTTTTTTTTTTATTTTCCATGATTCCTTTGACCTGAATCAAATCTTCAGCTCTTTTGGTAATCTCAAAAAGTCTCTTGAGCAGTTAATGGTGAAAGCAAAACACGTTTCTCATATAAAATAATCATAATTTAGCAAAATCTGAATTTGAACCTTTTGGTAATAACAGGAGCTTAGAGAAAGATTGAAAAATAAAATCAGATTGACAACAAGTCATGTCGATATACAGTTGAAATGTCTAGATGTAACCATAATTTCTATGCTAACAGTTTCTTTTTTTGCACCTCTCACTTGTGGAACTCCCTTTCAGATCCATACTTTCCATACAAATCTAATCTTCAAAAATTTAGATGCATTGTCAACCACAATCTACTGTCCTCCTGATTACTCTTTTTCTGTCCTCACTTCTTGTTTTCTTTTTTATAATTCTTCCACACCAAGTCACTCTTTGTGCTTTTGTGGCTATGTTTTATATAGCATACATTGAACAGTGTTCTTTGTCTTACATAGAAGTGCTTTGTGTGTGTTAAATCCCTGGGTCCATATATTTTCCTATCGTATTTCCAGGAAAGAAATAATTACTTTCAGTTGGGAGTGTGACTGCCATGCAGAATAACTTAACCAACAATTTATTACTGTAACAATAGAATTGATGCCAGTTTTTAGAATAAATGTTGAGATGTTAATAGAAGCAATATGGCTGATGTTTGTTGTATGATTTAGTGCAATCTCAAATTATATGTTTAGTAATCTACTAAAAATTTAAATCATGCCAGAAGGAGTCATACTCAGTCAATAGAAAATCAATAACTCTCGTCAACCTTCCTTCCTTATTCATTTCATCCTGATCAAGACAATAATTCCACTAATGGGTTACTGGGAGTGGAGGAGAGTGGGAAAACTAGTGAAAAGAAAAGACAATAAAAGAACAGAGTTTGGGAAGACAAAAGATGCCAATTGATGTTGTATTTAAATTTTTTAAGATTGTAAGTGATAGGAAAGTAAGAAACTGGAAGAGAGTTCTAGAGTCAAGAAATGCAAGTAAAACTATTAGCTATACATCTGTAAATTCTATTCTAATTCAACAGTAAAATGATGAGACCTAATTGCCAATCTAGTCATATGCATAAATTCATGTAGATGAGGTAGCAAAGAGGAGAGCTCATTAAAACAACTACTATGAAAATATTTATAGAAAAGACAGAGCAAAATCATGTCATAGTGGTGAGAAAATGACTTAGGTTGAGATGCTAGGTTCAAACCAGTAACAATACAGGTCTTTAGATTTTGTCAAGAATCTTGAAATATATAGCAACAAACCAGATATGACAGCAATATTCAATGCAGGAACAAATGATAATTTTATAAATGTGTAAGATTTCATGTAGGAGGTATTTCTGATGCAGACTGTATTTTATAAATGTGTAAGATTTCATGTAGGAGGTATTTCTGATGCAGACTATTTTATAAATGTGTAAGATTTCATGTAGGAGGTATTTCTGATGCAGACTGTATTTCAACAGATTTCTTCAAGTGTAAAAAATACACCCAAAAAGATAAACTAGTTTCTTTTTCTTTTACTTTAATCTTGGTTTTCTTCTTTTTTGTTTTTTTTTTTACAGAACTAGATAGTGAGTAGAAAATGGCAGCTAATGTACTGACCATCTTGGTTCATTCCCAAACACTCAAGCATTAAAATTCACA
Organism: Ascarosepion bandense; assembly: GCA_037127315.1. NCBI lineage: Eukaryota > Metazoa > Mollusca > Cephalopoda > Sepiida > Sepiidae > Ascarosepion > Ascarosepion bandense. The sequence goes on along the minus strand of JBBBDQ010000212.1, from coordinate 1,115,283 downwards.
AAGTGATTCTAATTTGTACATGGATATGTTCTTTACTTTTCTCCTTTTGGAGCAAAGAAAAATCCTACTGCACTAGAATTTCCATCTGCCTAACTTATGAATTTTGCACCTACATAGAATGGAAGAGTCAAAATTTTTGTAACTGTTGTGATCAAGTGAAAGGTTTAAGAAATAAAAAAAAAACATGTGTTATAAAAGTATTGTATATTTAACAGTAAATACAACAGAAGAGTATTACATGACTAGTGCATGTGTTGGTTGTCCAGCGTTCAATCAGTTCTACTGTTCCCCTCTCCTACTAATCTTATAGCAGGCAACATAGACTCTTTAGAAGGAGAACAACACAACAGTAACAATAAAAGCAATACAAAGAATAAGTTCAGTTATCTAAATACCTCCTGGAATTTTGGTAAAACTTCTCAAAATTACAGACATCTTAAGAAATTGTTTTTATGGTTATGATTCTTATAAGAAAATTTAAAAATTTAATAGAAATTAAACCATAAATAATAAAAATTTAAATTATTCAGTGTTGTCCAACTCTTACCTTAGACCGCAGAAAATGTATAAATTTCATGAAAACGTGTTAACAATGAAGAGATTGGTTGATGTGGATTGTCATGCTGAAAGAATTTTGTAAAACATGTCTCACACAAAATATATCCTGGCTTCTTGGGGAACCTGATTGAAACCAGATTTTCTCCATCATGTCAAATTGTGTTTTCTGTTGATAGAGTTTGCAGATTTTGGCTTTTTGGTTTTTGAATGCACAAAGAGGATCATGAGATTTAGTTAAGATGAGCAAAAGCAAGGGTCTCAGGAAAATACTTCTGAGGATTGATGAAGAACAGATTGTGAAGCAGAAGAAAAGCAATAACAAAAATTATTACTAGAAAAAATTAATTGCTTGGCTAGACTTAAGTGCAATTAACAAAAGAAAAAAAATTTGTATTAGAACATTGAACAAGAATCACAATAAAAAATACCTGATTTATACTGATTTTCGTATTGACATCTTTTTCAACTAAACCAACACACAACAATGTGTAGAACTGAAATGGTAAATTGTCTTTATAGAATATATAAAAGGTGCATACACACACACACACACATATATATAGTCATCCACAGACATATCTGTTTCGCTGTATCACAGCTCATCAATACGGTTAGACAGCTGATTGCTTTTTATCCAGGATTGGAACTCGACCGAATTGGCGTCAGTCGGTAATTCTACCTCTGAGCTACAGGCGCTCGGGAGAAGGAGGCAGAATTTTTTAGTGTGTATATTATCATTATACATGCCCAATAACTGAGAGTGTTCTAATTCATTGCTGAATGAACGATGCGTAGATGCCAGAGTAGCTACTGTTTTTCAAAGTCTACCATTACTCTAGAGTGCTCAATCAGGGTGTTAGTGTAAATATACATATGATTAGTTAATTAGTTAGTTTTTGGTCATAATTAAATTAGACCCATACACAGTTGTATCAAAAAGTGTTCAATATAATTATATTGAGAACTTTTGATTTTATATTTGGTAATGAGAAAGTTAGAAACCATGGTCACAATATAACTTGTTTCCAAATTATATATATATAATGTGTGTGTGTGTGCAGACCAATAAAAGTATAAGTTTTATTATTTGTAATTTTTCTATGGTTTAGAATATTTTTCTGGTTTCTTGGGAGAATTTTAATATAAATTGTTCAGTATTTTATAAATGATTTCATGTCCTTATCAAAGGATTTTTGTTCATAGGGTTGTGTCTATAGGTATTCACTATGATTTTTATTTAATTATTTCACCCCAATCAAGGAAATAAATCCTCTCAGATCTAATGGGTTCCTGAATGTGTGAGAATATGAGAAAAATAAAAACAGGTTTTCTGTGAAAGAACGATAAAAGGACAGGAATTAAAAAAAAAAAAACAGAAGATTATGAATACATTTGAATTTTTGCTCTTGGGAATTGGGTTGGATTCATAAATTTGTAGCATTCCTTTCTAAGTATGCATATGCACTGCTACCCAAAAATTTTGAGTAATTTGATGATGAAAACCAATATTCCTTAGTCTAGAAACAGCGTCTTTTTCAAAGTGGACCCCTTGAGCTTGCATACACAAACTCAAAATGATACAACTCACTGAGTGTGGCATAATTCTAATGTACAGTCCATGGTATTCTTAACATCATTCTGTAGAACCACATTTCTGTTGCATCAAGTCTCCTCTTCATCTGTGATGAGATTGTCCATCATTCACTGCCATATAGGAGGACTGATTATTTTTTCCATTGCTTATAACAAAAAAACATTTTTCATAAATTTCTTGTTTTTCTTATCTTTGCAATTAATTTACAAATCATTACAGTTCTTTTATGGTAAACATTTATAGCAGTTTATTTTTAGAGTGTAAGTTAAGTTTCAAAACAGTCTTGATATTAATTACTTTTTCGGTAAAGAATTGTTTGTGATTAATTCTTTTCAATTACAACTTGAGCATAGAATTTTTTTGAATATCAATATAATCAAATGAATGAAAATATTTATGTAAATATATGGGGGTGAAACCTAACCTGATATAATAGTTATAAATATAGTACTCTGTGAGAAACACCTACATTATCAATTCACCAATCCTAGCTAACCTTAGTTTGGCACAAGGCAAAGACCCAGTCACTATGCAACAGTTAGCTAACATGGGCCTCTACTAATTTAACCTAATTTGACACAAGGCCACAATACTGGATTTGACTCACAAGCAGTAACTTGTATAATTAATTTGTCTATGCTCATAACTGTTATCAAGTTATATAAATTATATTAACATATAAAATATCCACTTGCACTCTCTCTTATCTTTGATGCTTGCTAAAAAAAGTCTACTAAGAAGTTAGAATTTTTCTGCAATACCATCTTTTTCTTTTCTTTTAATTCTTTCACCTTAAGCATAGCACTAAGACAAAAAGCTTTATGGAATGTGAAAGAATATGTGAAAAATAAAATAAAAACATTAAAGTGAAAGAACTATAAAAGAACAGAAACTGAGAAGAAATTTAAATTTTTGACAGTCAAAGTCAACTGGAAAGCAATAAACCAGAAGAGAGTTCCACAAGTGAGAAGTGCAAGAAAAGAAACAGTTGGCCTAGAACTTATGGTTGAAATCTAATAATTTCAGCTGTAAAATGATGAGAGCTGTTTGTCAATCTACTGCAGCACTTAAATCCAAAAAATTGAGGTACCAAAGAGGAAAACTCATGAGAACAATTACCATGAAAATATTTTTACAAAAGACACAGGGAATCTGTTATACTGGTGGGAACATTTATTTACAACATTCTGCTCTGACTTGTGCCAATACAGAGTGGAAAATCCAAAACTGTTTCAGGCAACTTTTTGAGCTTATCATTTCATAATCATTCAAAAAGATATTTAAGTTTCTTTGGTTATTTTTTTTTCCTTCAGATCAAAGCTACAAAGAGAATTTTTTTCTATTTTAGAACTACTTTTTATAAAAGATTCAAAAGATCTGCTTTTCTCTTAATCAGTAAAAAGCATTCTTTTCACTACATGGTCATGAAATCCTGACTTCTAACAAATATTTTTACACGAGATAGATTAAAATTTTTCTAAATAGATGACCCTTATTAAAAGACAGCTATAAAAAAAAAACGCTGGCAGTCCATCAAAGAAAGAAAAATTGAATAGCATATATAATTGAAATATATACAGAGAGAGAGTTGAATTAAATTGGTTAGATGTAACCATAAGTTCTATGTTAACAATTTCTTTTCTAGCTTGTGGAACTCTCTTTTAGCTTCATGCTTTCCATTTAACTTTGATCTTCAAAAATTCAAATACAATGTCAATCACTATCTACTGCCTTCCTGATTACTCTTCTAATTCTTTCACATCCAGTATCCTCTTGTGTCTAAATGGTTTTACTGCCTTGCTTAAGGCAAATATGATTAAAAAAAAGATTTCTCTCTCAAACTAAAGGATCATCAAATCAAGCTGAATTTTGGTCTCCCTTAATTTGTGGTAGTGGAATTAAATAGAGAGAATGTGTTTTGTTTTTTTTTTCTTACCAACTACCATTGTATTCTGTTATATATGCAAACACATCTATCGTGTTAGCACTCTCACATTCTTTTAAAAACAACTGAAAGAAGACGACTGTTGTAAAACTAATTTAGGATATAAAGAGGCCTCAAAAGCAACAAAACAAGCTTTCTGCAGCTTGTCATGTCATGTCTCGGTTGTGTTTGTCTTAAGTGTGTGCAACTATTTAATCAAAGAACACATCTAATATCTAAACATGGTTGTATAAAGAAATGCAGTTTGAAATGTTAACTAATTTTTAGATAGCTCAGTGCCAGGAAATGATTATTATTCAGAGAATGAAAGAAAAGCAAATTCGGGAAGGCAGGGGATTTGAGCTTCATCTTCTCTACTTATTAAACATGTGGTTAACATTTTTCAATAAATTCAGCTTGTTCTAAAGACTGGCTGACTGAAGATTTTCCAATGATATAACCATTTGGGATTGTAAAGGTACTGAAGTTTCACTACTGTTCCACTGCTATTGGAGTTAGAGGGATTGTTGAATTTACACATATTGTATTGAATTCAAACTGAAAATGTAAATTGTTTTGGGCTAAAACTGAAAATCTAGTTGTTGATTTAACCCATCACTCAATAAATCTCGGGCCTAACTAACAAAACAACACCTTTAAGGCAAAATTCGACTTTATTCATCACTATAGTTTCCTTCTAGGGTGATACACTGATTCCAACGCTTCTCCAACAATTCGATGCTGTTTTTGTAGAACGATTTGTCTGTGACCTCAAAACAGGTCTCAGTTTCCAATATCACCTCTTTATTGGAGCCAAATCTCTTTCCCTGGAGCATTCTTTTGAGGCCTGTAAACAGCCAGTAGTTGCTGGAGGCCTGATCTTGAGAATATGGTGGATACAGAAGCAATTCAAAGTGCAATTCATGTAGTTTTGCCATCGTTGCAATCGACTTGTGACACGGTGCGTTGTCTTGGTGAAAAATCACGTTTCTTCTTCAGTTGTGGCCATTTTTGGCGATTTATTCCTTCAAACGCACCAATAATGCTATATGATATTTGCTGTTGATTTTTCTTCCTTTCTCAAGGTAATCGATGAACAACATACCTTGCGCATCCCAAAATACAGAGGCCAAAACCTTGCCTGCTGATATTTGCATCTTTGGTGGCTTTGGACGGCTTTCACCTGCTGCTGTCTACTCAGCTGACTGCCGATTTGATTCCAGAGTGGATCCATGTTTCATCCACTGTCATATATATTTGCAGTTTTTTGTTTTGTTTTCATTTTGCATAGTAAACTTTAAGATTATTTTTGTTTACATATTTTCTTTAACTAAAATAAATTTGGCAGTATATTTATTTTTACTCAAGTCTTTTTTTTTGTTTGTTGTCTTCTGTGATTCAATATCTGTTTGAAGACCAATTTACTGCCTGCAACACACACATACAACATAATCTTACTCAGCATTACTCTTGACCTTTATGCTCCTTCATTATTAGTAAAATATCAATGATTGCTTATTAAGGTTCCAATGACCTCTCTTCTTTGTACATACCTTTCTTTGGTGCATTTTCTGGTCCCAGGAACAACAGGAATCTGTTCAGCTGACTTGATATTATAACTCATCTATAATTCTCCCTTTTAGTCATTTTCTTCTGCTGTCATTCACTGAACTGTAGGATTGGAACAAATTATATTTTTTCTCTAATTTCTTTCCCTTCTGTTTACTTGTAGATGATTTATTTCTTTTATCTTTCTGTCTCCAAATGTACCTTAATAGAAGCACTTAGTTGAAAATGATTCCTTCTTTTTCATTTGATCAAGCAATTTTTTTTATCATCTCTTCTGCAAAGATAAAAAGAAAGAAAATTGGAGGAAATATGAAATTAATAAAGAGTCACCAACACTGACAGCCAAAGAAAATGACAAAAACCCTTTCATATTGGAATCTTATTGAGCAATTTATTACAAATTCTTTTTCAATCGTTATTAAATATGGACAATCATGGTGTACTTGTTTCCTTTCGTCTTGCCATTACAAATTTGATCAAGTAATTGTATTACTGATAAACCTTATTAGATTAGAACAATCAATGCATTGTATAAAGAATAAGCCCCCATCTTTTTATAATACATTTCACTGGTAAAATATTACTGATGCTATTAATACAAAAGAATTTAAACTTATTTTTTAAATGTTTTAACCAATCAATTTATAAAGATGTTTATTTGTCAAGATATTTTAAAGAAAAAATTAGTGCAATATTAGTGCCACAAGAATTTTTTTAATAAATAATTTTAAAAATTTTCTTTCCATTCATGCCTCAGAATTTTCAAAGGAGGTTAAAAATAACAAAATGGCATCTATTCCATGACCTGGTTTCCTTTTGTTTAACCCCTTGTAACAAAGATACAGTTTGCATCATGTTTTAATAGAATAACTTATTTACAAAGATTGGATTAGAATGCTAATTGATAAAAAATAATTTATTAGTTATAATTTTAATTTATTAATTTATGGCTAAATTAAATAGTGTATAAAAATTCTAACATTTTGGGATTTAACTCATTGAAACAAAGATGCTTCTTGGTTTCAGTGAGAAAATGAATGAATGAAAGAAAGAAAGAAGTGTTTAACAGATGTTTCAGTGAAATGGAAAAATTTGGCATTTTAAAATCTTTTCATTTGTACCTCCTTACTTCTTAAAATTATGAATTTTATTGCAGTATTTTGTTGTTAAACTCAAATATCAAAGTGATAGGGAAATTTCTACAGATATTTTGTCATCAAAGAACTTGCCATGAGCTTATTCAATCATTAACCTAAGAATCAAGATTCATCAAAAAATTCAAATAGAAAAAACTATTTGTTGATTTAGCAGTATATCAACTCCTTATGGGTAATTTAATGCTGAAATTCAATTTTCTTGGAAGCATGAGTAATTTCTTTTACAAAAATGTATTGCTGATAGTTTTACTATAAAAATGTATTTTTATATTTTCATAGTGTTTTGACCCAAGTTAACTATTCGCTTGCTACCAATCTGGGGCAGAGTAGACTTGGGAACAATAGGAATTAAGAGGTGGTTTTACACTTCTCAAAACCTCTCCGTGAGAGGTCTTAATGTCAGAAAAACTGTTAAATTTCCACAAGTTATTCTAGTTCTATTTAATATAATATGTTTAAATGAATATTTGCTGCCTAATTTTAAAATATCAACTGCCTGCTTTATCTTTTTGCCGAATTTAAAAAAAAAAGAGAAATTTGTAAAAATTACTCATACACAAGCACAATAAAATACGAAATTAGCTGGTTGTATAGCAGTAGATGAAGAAAAAAAAGTCAAAGCTGGGAATTATTTTACAGAAAAATAAGTTTTGTGAACATAACAGCTGGACTTTATATAAATTCTTGATGTTCAAATAAAATCTCTAGATTTACAATCCTTAGGTTAACACAAGCAAAGAAGAACTGTTAAATATGCAGAGCAAATTGAACTCCTACATGACAAAGCTGTAAGATTAACTGACTGACCATAACTCTGAAGAATCTTGGCAAGATAAAACTATTTACTTTAGGATATAATCTTTACACTTCTACTACTACTACTACTACTTCAATTTTCCATGTCCCTTAAGGATGTGAATGATCATGGCTCTCTACAATTTCCTGTCCTTTGTGTCTCTTAGTAAGGTTTGTCATTTTGCTATCTTTCATTATGCCTGTTCTATCAACCATCTATGTGAGCTTCTTAGGTAGGTTATGCACTTCTTCCTTCTGTCCTACCTACCTTCAAGATGTTCTGTGAGTGTCAAATACTTCAAGCACTCTTTCTCATTATGTGCCTTAGAAATTTCAACTCTCAATGTTTTGATGCTAATTTAAAGTATTCTTTTAGCTTTCATTTTCTCATATGTCAGTCCACAGACTGTAAAATGATATTTCTGTTGCCTAAAGTCTCTAGGTACCGACTTGGCGGCTCAACTATAGCCACTTCCTCACCGAGGAGATATGGCCTCCATTTGTCTGTTCTATAAATACTTTCATGGCTTCTGTTTCAATGAACATAAGTCACTGGTGCCTCTGCAACAGGTGTTTTACTCATGCAACCAGATTGGCAACTGGGTCCCACCCATTCACATTTAGATTAACCAAATGCAGATGACAATTCTACTCCTGCAACTTCTTCTCTCACACTTCCTGCCTGTGGAACTCGCTTCCATATTCTTGCTTTCCTGACAGCTACAACCTCCAGGAATTTAAATGCAATGTCAATACTAATCTGTTAACCACTTGACTATAGTTCTTTCACCACCCCGTATATCCACATCAGTGGCATTACCGCCTTGCTCGGGGTGATACGATTAAAAAAAAAATCCAGCACCCACTGCCATATAAGAAGACTGACATTACATCACAATCTAGTACTCTTTTCTTTGTTTCTTATGGCATTTTTCTGTTTCTTAATAGTTTGCTTAGCTTTTGGAAGACATCTTTTTCTTACTCCAGTGTGCCTTCGAATTTTGATGTCACATTTTCCATCTTTTGTCTAAACACATCCTAGATATTTAAATTTTTGTACTTGTTTGATTTTTTTTTTTAATCTGAAGTTTGTAGTTAACATATTGGGCTATTCTTTTTGTTGACCGTCATACATTCTGATATCTTACAATTGATGTTTAGTTCTTTCTTTTTGCTTTCATTTACTATTTTCTGTAAGAGTTTCTGTATTTTTCTTTTTAGAGTCTGCTCTCAACACTGTAACATCTGCATATTTAACATTCTTGAGATTCTGTCTGTCAATAATGAATTCTGTTAGGACTTCAAATTTTCTCAGAATTTTCTCACTGTAAAAGTTGAATGAGTTCAGTAAGAAGACATATCCTTAACTTACACCGCTTTCTATTTTTATATATTTACTGAATTCATTTTCTGTACATATAGTGAGAGCAAACCACTTGTATAAGTTCTGGATTATTCTAATACAAGTGGGCCTGTGCCATAAAAAATGATGGTAAAATATTTATATTGATAAGTCATCTAAAATGATAGCAACACATATATTGATGTAGCTACTATTGAGTTTCTTGCATTAAGAAAAAAAAAATAATCCAAACCCCCTGAGTGTGACAGGAGAGAGAAATATATATATATTCTTCACTACTCAGCAACATAATTATTGCAAAAAAATAAAATAAGGCACTGTTAAAGAACAAACATGTAGTAAGAGCTTTCATAACCGGTAGTAAGAGAATGAACTGAGTCAATGCTGTGTGTGACTCTGTCTCTGTCTGTCTCTCTCTCTCTCTCTCTATATATATATATATATGAGCATGGCAGGAAAGAAATATATATCTAAAATTATTTATAAATGGAACTTTGTGTGTGTGTGTTCATTACCTATAGACTCCGAAACAGCTGAACCAATTTTCTGGAAAATTTACACAGTTGTACTATAAGCGCTTGCAAGTGTTCTTAGCTAGGTTTTGTGTCAAGGTACCCCCAATAAATATCGAAAATTGATAATCAAAAAAATCAGGTTATAGAAGGAGTGGTTCGATTTTAATCAAATTTGATACTCTCATAGACAAAGACATAAGAAACAATATTCAGAAGTTTCAAGGTTGCAGTTATTATAATAGTGCAGAAAATCAATAATATATATATATATATATATATAAAAGGCAAGATGTTTGTGTGTGTGTCTGTTTATCTGCCTGTATGTCTGTATTTTTTCAGCTTTTTTATTTTAGTTTTTACTTCAGGTTTGGCTCCAAGTAGGTATAATTGTAGTTCTTAGTCTCAGCCATGATACCATTTACTCAGAGGACTTATTTAGCCTTCAAAATTCAGTTTACGATGAAAAAAACTTATTTGATATCGATACAAGGAAATCAAAATTTGACTTACATCCATTCATTTTGTTTTCAGTCTACGGTTTCACTTTAACTGGAAACAACTATTGCTTTTTAGTCTTTTGTGCCAATGTCCAAAGCATCTGAGCTCCAGGACCATGGATTAGTTTTAAAGCTTTCATTATACCCGAGCAACGCGGGGCTATACTGCTAGTATATATATATATATATATATATATATATATATATAAATCCAAAATGAAGTGGCTTGATGGTAAAATCCCCAATCCTATTAATATTATTAAAAATAGTAAAACTGATCCAGCCAGAGGGCTCAATGTAATTAAAATTATTTATTTCCAGAGCCAATATATATTTTATATGTAAAGAAAATTCAAAATTTCTGAGATCATATAACCATTACAACAGAACTATCGTCAATTGTATAAATTTATCATAATGATTGTCATAATTGACGATACAGGGTTAGTTTCACCCATTATACGATCTTGGGAATTTGGAATTTTATATATATTTAAACATGTTTCATTAAAAATTACTGTAAAGGAAGATTTTATTAATTTTTTCCAGTATTCCTACATGTTTACTTTTTGCTGGAGATAACGAATGTAAAAATGTTCCATAATTTTTTACTTTCCAAGCGCTTTCAGTCACTTCCTTGGCCATTTTCAAGGATGTTATTGTTCAGGTGTTGTTATGTTCTTATATTTGACTTTAATGTAATTTTTTTGTGTTTTAGTGTTTTTTAAAATAAAAATGGAAGACAGCAAACCTTGTTGTTTCTAATAATAATAACCCCATTAAATCTCAACTAATGATGACTAATATAGTGTATGAATTTCAATGCTCTATACAAGATTGTGTTTTTGTTATAAATCAATTACCTATATGAACCATACTACCACTTCTCTGAGTAGACTCCTTACATGCCACCTATCTAGTAATAATAATAGTTTTTAGGACTAATAAAAGCCTAAATGACTTTTTACAATATAAAGTTAGCAAATATTTTTTTTTGGGGGGGGGGGGTGCTGCTCTTTTTTTTTTACAAAATTAGATGTATACAGAATTCATATTCCATCAGTAGCCATATGTTTATACTTAGCAGTTGTTTGAAATGTTTACAGAACATTTGCTGCTGAGAAACTATATCCCAAGTGGAATATTCTTTTATTTTATTTTGTTTCATCTTTTTTCTTTTAGTTTGCTTTTACCAAATATATTTTATGCAAAGTTATTTTATTTGCTTTACTTATAATGCAGCCTAGACCAGAATTTTCCAAACTTTTGGAATTGTCTACTGCTGTTCCTCTTCATGTGTCATCTCTAAGTTTACACATAGACTCTCATAGGTCTCCACAATTTCCTATTCTTCATAGCTCTAATTAACATTTGTCTCCTTACATTACTCACACCCCTTGTTCTACCATCCATTTGCACAAGCTTGTTAAGTAGGCTATTTTGTTTCCCACTATCCTTCAATATATCCTGTAGGTACCAAATTTTCCAAGCCCTCTTGTGTACCATGAAGATATGTGCCGAAGTTTAAGCAACCTGTTGAGCAGGAAAAAGATACAAACTAAAGGATACTGAAATAATCAAAATTAATATTTTTATTGCTTTCATGTGAGCAGATTATATTGAACACAGTCAGTTAAATGCCATATGTGATACACGCTTTGGGCGATCATGTCTCGAAAGAGACATGACTGACTGGGCAGATGATTATCCCACAGTAGGTTGCCATTGCTTTCTGCAGTAGACTGGTTGCCGACCAAGGTTACAGAACCCAATCTGTCCTATTATTTAACCCATAACCGAAGGGAAGAGACATATTAATACCTTTCCCAAGGGTATTTGTGTGTAAGTGAATGCAAAGAATTTGACTGGAATTCGAACTCGGCTTTCCAATTTCTCGTTCCAAGCTGATATCCACTGCACCACGACGCACATATCTTAAAAAAAAATGCAAACTTTTGTGCCATGAACTTGGAAAGATATGTTATGCTCTGACACACCCTAAAACAGCTAAGCTTACAACTTCAAACAACCTGCATAAACTCTACTTGAAACTATCCTTTTTCCAAACTTCTCTACCACTTTCTCACCCTCATAAATGTATAAGCTGAATTTTCTTTTAACATTAAATAATAAAATGTTATGCATATTCTTTGTTCATATATTAAATTTCCTTTCAAGAAATCTTATGAATTAACTAATCTTGAAAGAATCAGAAAATTAAGTTCCTTAGATAAGCTAAATTTCTATAGAAAAATAATTTGAAATAAATGAGTCCAGAATCAGTTTTGGAAACTAAGCTATGAAGAATTATCATCAGAATCTATCTTAGCACATTTATAAATCTACCATTCATCTATGCACTGAATAAGTTAGGCATCATATGTGATGGATGCTTGGATATAATATTTTTCAGTAGTAGGTTGCCATTATTTTCTGTGGCAGACTGGTTGCCAACCAGGGCTATAGAACCTAGTCTGTTCTGCTATTTAAACCATAGCTGAAGAGAGAAGAGATGGATTAATACCTTTCTGAAAGGTATTTGTATGTAAGTAAATGCAACAAATTTTACTGGAATTTGAACTCGGCTCTATGATTTCTCTTACCAAGCTGATATCTACTGCTTTACAACACACATCCCATACATTGAATATTGTTGCCAAATCTGGTCAGATACTCATGCTATTCACCTCAAGGTTCTCAACAAAATCCAAAAAAGATATGCAATGTAATAAATCCTGAACTCGCATTGCAACTTCAGTCAATTTCTCACTAATGTGATGTAGCTTTTCTCTGTCTTTTCTACAAATATTTTCATGGCAACTCTGCCCTGACAAGCTTTTTTCTTTGGTACCCAGACCATATGAATTTAAGTGTGCTACTAAATTGGCATCTAAGTCCCATCCTTTTACCAGTGAAATAGTTAAATGAAACCATCTCTTCTACTCTAACAGTTTCTTTTCTTGCACTTACTGCCTGTGGAACTCCCTTTCATTTACTTGCTTCTCTGATAGCTACAATCTCCAAAAATTTAAATGCAATATCAATTGCCATCTTCTATTTCCTTGAATACCATTCATCTTTTATCCTTTCTTCAATACCTCTTGTACCCAGCCTTTTCTCTCACTGTAATCCCCCTGCACACTAGTGATGGTCCCACCTTGCTTGGGGTGAAATGATTAAAATAAATAAGTAATGAAAAATGAATCTCTAATGCCTATCAAAAAACATGTAGCTTACTAAAAGTTTAATGTTTTTAAAGGCAAGCAGAAAGTGCTTATACCACAGTCAAAATAAAAAATAATTTCCTAAGATTTATCTTAAGAACAGCTGCAAGTTTCACAGATTTAACACTCATCAGAGTTCAATATGTTTATTATCCATCAATTCTATAGATTTACCAAATAATGATGAAAGAGGGTTTGGAACACTTAATATTCACAGGGCAAATTGAAAGCAAGAGGGACAGAAGAAAACAAAGTAAAACATACCTCGTGATTTTGAGTAAGTGGATTGTGGAACAAGGTTTAGGAGAAATAGCAAAAAAATAAAATCTGTTAAGAGCTCTGAAAGACAGAAAATTATGGAGAGCCATGATAGTCTACATTTAGAGGGTACACAGCACATAAGGAAGCATGATTGTGATAGAGACAGGGTATTCAAGAAAATGATCGGCAAAAAGGAAACCATTCAGTCAACCCCTGGTTGTGAGAATAAAAGTAGACATTGGTTATGTAGACAGCTTCACAGTAGATGATAAATAAAAAGCTCAACAGTTTTATTGATCTAGTAATTCAGAAATTCAGATGTGCATTGTGGTGCAGTGGATATTGACTCGGAATGACAAATTGAAGCCGAGTTCAAATTCCAGTTGAATTCATTGCATACACTTACGCACAAATACCCTTAGGAAAAGTATTAATCCATCTCTTTTCTCCAGTTATGGGTTAAATAATAGGACAGATTGGGTTCTATATCCTTGGCTGGCAACCAGTCTACTGCAGAAAGCAATGGCAAGCTACTACAGGATAATCTTCTGCCCAGTCAGTCATGACTCTTTCAAGATATGATTGCCCAAGCATGTGTCACGTATGGCACTCAACTGACTGAATTCAGAAATGGATGAGAGAAAAGAAATAAAGAAATTTGGAGTGTCAGAAAGGAAAGCTTTTAGATGTAAGATATATTCATTTCTTTTATAATAATTTTTTTTTTTTTTTACACTAATTGTCACTCTGTAAAAGACTCAAGAGCCATTAGTGGTAGTTGGTTACAGAGTAAGTGGCACATTTTATGAGAATATGTGGGAGGAATATAACAGATAATCATAGACTAGAACAGATAAAAATTGTAATGATTGGGGAAGCATCCATGTAGGAGTTGGTTGCACAAACTGATTTATGAGAAGAAGCTGCTCAAGTCAATGAAAAATGGAAGGAATTCAGGGCCTTTTATTAATAAAAATTTTCCACAGATACTTATTAAAACTCAGCAGTTTTAGGTAACAGTTGATAGATCTTTGGTAAATCAGTGTTCTTATGTCATAAAGATATAAACTAACAAACATGGCTTCAAAGTACCAAACCTGTTTCTTTCTCATTGCTTTTTTGGTTCATTTCGACTAGAATTATAATTATTCTGTTTATCATGACCATTTCACATTGAAACACGGGTTCCCATACAATCACTAAAGTTAAGCAATGCCAAGCCTGGTCAGTACTTAGATGGGTAACCTTTTGGGAATACCAGGTGCTGTAAGATTCAGGTCAGATAAAACTGTCTGCTACTGGTACCATGTAACCCAGTACTACCTACCATGGGTTGGGTTGTCAGCGACTATACCAGCACTCTCCCCACTGGGTGCAAACTCAGTGAGGAGAATGGTGCAGAGCCAAAAAAAATGCAAGACCTGTCAAAGCACAGAAGACCTCTTATGAGCTAACAGCCACCTACACAAGCAACCATCTATGGCTTAAATAGTCTTCAACAGCCCAAATTGCTAAGTGTGGTGAGTATGGCAAATCTCCTGAAATGATGGACATAAAAACAGTGGATGTCATTCAGGGAGGGGTTTTTCAAATGAGAATGAAAACACAAATTCTGGTCCAGATCCCATCTATCACAACTTTTTGGATGCTATTTACTTCTGCTTCCTTCTCTGTTGAAGTTTCCTGAGAAAATACAACAGAAAATAAAGTCCAAATATGATGTCCATGGTCTGAATAAACCAAAAATACAATCATTTTAACATCATTTAAAAAAAATTAAATAAATGCAAGCAAGAACTACTTGTTTCTGTTGAAGATATAATCTTCAATGTACATAATTCTTTTATGATAACAGGTGCAGCAAGAATAAAAAACAATTTTTTTTGCAAAAAATAAATTCATTACTTTTCTACTTCCCACCCTTAACCTTTACTGGATGTTGACTTGATTGAATTTTCATTATTTTTCTCTTTTTGCATTGTTAGTTTAAACATAAAATAATTCTTCTCTGAATGATTCAATGCTGTTCTGCAAATTAATTTATTGTTTTTACATTAAATTTGTATGCAGTTTCTATTTTTTAAAGCATTTTTAGTTTTAGTTTTTTCTTAAATAAATTCCCAAATGAAAATTTAAACATTTAATTAATTCTTTAATTTGAAACTAACGATCTTCTTACTTGAGAATTCAAATTTGTAATTAATGTTTTTTTTAATAACATAAAAAGTATTTATTGTATTTAATTAGATTCCAGTCAATAAATTAGTCATATTTTTTAACTCTGAAAATACTTCCTTTCCCATGTTCAAATATTTACTCACTAGCTATGTAACCAATGATGTGACACAGATATGGGAGTTATTGAGTTAGAATTTTTATTCACTTAAGGAATAATATAAAAAGTAAAAGAGCAGATTTTAGTGCAAGAAAAAGAAGGAAATGAAGCAATAATGATGGCTGTATTCTAGAACCTCTGGCATTTTAATGCAATTCAGGCAAGTTTTTAGCCATTTTTTCTTTTTTTAAATCTCTGCCCACTAACTTTCCTCCTACTATAATATATCTGGATTTCACATTCATTTCTTCATTTTCTGTGCAAAGTAAATATTTCTGGTGGTAAGAAAAAAATAATTTTGATTCAACACCAAACTATGCAATGTGTATTTTTTTAATCTTATACTTATTTGGATAAGTTTTACCACTCAATACATAAATAGTGCATTTAAAATCCATCAATATTTAATACAAGTGTTACTATATGTATCACTAGCAGTATAGCCCGGCATTGCTCAGGTGTAATGAAAGCTTTAAAACTAATCCATGGTCCTGGAGCTCAGACTCTTTGGACATTGGCATGAAAAACTAAAAAGCAATAGTTGTTTCCAGTTAAAGAGAAATGAATGGATGTAAGTCAAATTTTGATTTCCTGGTATCAATATCAAATAAATTGCTTTTCAGCGTAAACTAAATTTTGAAGGTTAAATAAGTCCTCTGAGTAAATGGTATCATAGCTGAGACTAAGAACTACAATTATACCTACTTAGAGCCAAACCCAAAGCAAAAACTAAAATAAAAGGGTTGAAAAAATACAGACATACAGGCAGATAAACAGACACACACACAAACATCTTGCCTTTTATATATATATATATATATATATATATATATATATATATATATATATAATTGATTTTCTGCACTATTGTAAGAACTGCAACCTTGAAACTTCTGAATATCATTTCTTACGTCTTTGTCTATGAGTGTATCAAATTTTGATATTTATCAGGAGTACCTCAACACAAAACCTAGCTAAGAACACTTGCAGACACTTATAGTACAACTCTGTAAATTTTCAAGAAAATCAGTTCATCCTTTTTCGGAGTCTATAGGTAACAGACACACACACACTGACAAAGTTCCATTTATAAATAAGTTTAGATAGATTTAGATTAGATACATAATTAAAATATGCTAATTCCTTTTAATCAAACAACTTTCAGTAGACTTTGACCTTTGTGTCTGCAAAAACCAAGTGTCAAAAGAATACTTTTTCCATTGATACCGTTATCATTATAACTAACTTTACTCCTTGGGAAGATTTATTATATAACTGTCAACCACATAGTGGTTGAATATATTCTTAAGTTTACAGAGTTAGATAGAAAACCTCCTTAGCTACATTTTGAAAAAAATCTTTTGAATTTTGGTTTGGTAGAAAAAAAAAGTTACATCAAAATATGGGAAGTCCAAAAAGGGAGATAAGTGAGTGAATGGCTAACAATTCTAATAATAACGTTTTGTTGTTTAATATTTTTGCATGTGGTTTTCAACATTTTAAATTCTGATGATATCTTTTATCATTTTTATCAATCAAACTTTGCTTGTCACTTACCATTTTATCAGAATTAATTATAAATATTTTTTTAATCAGTTGCATATAATTTTTTTCTTCATATTTTTTAATGTAATTTTCAGCATTAAATTTCTATTAAATTAATAACAATGCCTGGAAAAATCATGGATTATATGAAAAAGTGCACGCATGATAAATAATATTCTTAAGGTTATATTAAACCTGGAAAAGAACAGGACAAGTTATTAAACCTGGAAACTATAAGATATTCTTGTGAAGTAAATTTCTTACTTGAAATATTGCAGCTAAAAATTAAATTTGAATGCAATTAATATAATTTTAAGAATATTACTTTTCATGCACACATTTTTTCATGAAATATATATTAAAATTGTTAGTTATGATGATAGTGAATTTATACATTATTTTTTGTTCTTGAGAATTTACAACAAAAATAATAAAAGCTATTAGAGTGTTTTACAAGAATAATTTTATATTTGTAACATTCTAAAATCATACAGTTAAAACAAATACAATATTAATAATTTACCAATTTATAAAGAAACAAATAGGAAAACAATTTTTTATTCATAAATTGATAAACATTTACTAAATTAAAATATGTGAACCGACTATAAGGAAATCTTTATTATTTACCATTTTGTAAAGGTTTGAATCATTTGGCAATTAACTCATGTTTTGCCAACCATAAACAATATAATAGTGTAACTAAATAATCTAATAAATAAATAGCATTTATTATTTTTGTTTTTTAATTTGTGGTGATACCAACCAAACAAAAGCGATGAACCAGATGTTTGCACCCTAACGACCAAAAAGCAAATGACCAAAAATTGTCAGTGCACAGCTGAATTCGCGCAGATGTTCTGGTTGAAAACTAAAAAATAATTAAATATTAAATTTCAGTTTGTGAGCCTATGTAAATTTTATTTATTGGCCAACGGGAAGCCCAGAATCAAATACAAGTGTGCATTCCCAAGTGATCTGCTGCGATCCAAAAAGGAGATATAAAAAGCCGATACAGAAAGCATCGCCAGACAGACTGACCCAAACAAACTGACTTGTGACAGACGAGAGTAATTAGTATCTCCCTTGACCAAGTCAAGTGACTAACTATGCTTGTCGCCTTCACCACCCTTTTCCTTCATCCCTGTCTCAAAACTACTTACTGACCTAAGGAGCAAATACATCAAAGACATTCCTTACTTACACCACTTCCACATTCCTAAGCATTAATTCTCCTTTCAGCATTTTATTTTCTATGAACATTTTAACATCCCATTTGTAAAGGATTACTTTAATTGTAAAAACCTTAATTGATATGTGTATATATAAAATGTTATTTTTCAACTCAATTTGCTTTTCTTGATTTGTAATCATTTTATGACTTATAGTGGGCTATCTACAAGGAGGCCAAATTCCGTTAATCTGCAACAACATAATACTACCCTTCACTAGAACGGATTCCCCACTATAAACTGGAAAAGAATGGATAAGCCACTATAAATTCTCAAGAACAAAGAAAATTTATGAATTCACTTTAATATGTTTAAATTTTATTACAATTCTAATCATCACTTTTTAAAACAATAAACATTGGGGAGAGAGTGAAATTGGTTACAATAATAGTGATGTCAAGAAAAAAAGCTGCCCTTTTGACACTCCATTTTTCTTTAGTTGGCATGAAGGTTTAAGTTTGTATGTGAGGGTATGCTAAAAAGTTTTTGACAAACTTCCCAAAATCTGAATAAATGACCATATTCATTTAATTTGTTTTTTCTTTTTTAGAATCCTCATCTTGGTTGAGCTGAGAACTTTGTTGGGTTTTTTTAATATAAAGATGTATGTCAAGTACTTACATCTTTTCATACAGTTTATGGCTTCTCTTTAGCATATCTGAAATACCAGTATCACTTCTATTGTGATTTGGGCTCATAAATTATTTTTTTTTTTTTAGTTGACGAGTAAATGAAATTGCACAATGCAAAACCACAGATAAGCAGTGGCTGGTGAGATTGGGGTGGGGGGCATCAAATAAGATAAATGTAAAAAGTTGTTAGGCTCCTTGTCAACCTTAGTAAACACCATATATTAGACATAATTACTTTTACGTTTCTTTTCTTATTTATGTATAATTCTGGATGAAGTCTAGTTCAATTGTCTTCTCACATTCACTGGTCTTAATGAGGTTTCAGTTGAGGCAAAATTTAAAAAGAAAATTACTGGTGATCAACTTTAACACCCAATAATTCTCTATCTCTAATATTCTTTGACAACCACAATATGGAGATATGTGAGAGACTGGAAAGTTTCAAATTCCCTGTTAAAAAAGATCTATCTATAACTGAGAGGTTTTGGCAGCTTAAGATTGGAACATTTGATATTATTTATAGAAACGCTGTCTTTAAGAAAATTATTAACCAAAAAAGTTACAGAAAGTTAGAACAAACAAGGAGAAGTATTTATAAAAATACAAAATGAATTGTCAAGAATAATTGTCTGGCATGACACAGTGATCCAACTTTCCTAGCAGCCAATCTAGCAAGTGTTTCAATATAATCATTCCATTTTCTGTCAGTGGAAAACATGAGACCAAAAAGGCACAATGAGTTGCTCTTCTGAAGGTTAGCATCAGGACAAGATTACACTTATTACAAGCAGATAAAAAAGAGGTGTGTTATAATCTGATCTATCATGTTCAGATAGCCAGAAATAATTCCTATGGGCTATAGCTGCTGATCAGGCAGGAGTGAACCAAGATGTTTTCAGTTTCACTTGGTATTTTGCAATGGCAACTTTCAGCCAAGAAGAAACCTAGGTGGCACAATTTTTAATAAGATTAAAAATTTAATTTTAAGGAGCGTTATGAAGAAGTGTAACTGCAGCTCTTAGTTGTCGTATTTTTCATTATTGTGAAGGAAATCATTTTCAGACAAACTCTCTTGCTACAAGAAAGTTGGTTCACTGTGTCTTGCTTATGTTTCACATTTCCCTTTTATATATACCATATCAAAATCAAATGCCATGATTTTTATTGCCCATCTTAAAATCCTTGACAATGTGCCTTTTGGCAATTCTTTTCTCAGGTTAAATATGAATTCTAATGGTTTTTGGTCTGATTTTAATAAGAATTTTTTTCCTATCAAAACGTTTTGTGCCCTCTCCATGCTCTATACCAATGTCAGCACTTCTTTTTCAATATTCAAGTAGTTTCTTCTGCTGTTAACCTTCTGGATATGCCCATAATTGGGTGTTTTTCTTGTGATAAAACAGCAGAAATTGTCTTTTCACTTGCATCAGTGGTTAACATTATTTCTTTTTGGGGATCAAAAACTTTCATTATTGGTTTGCTCTTCAAAATATTCTTTAGTATTTCAAAAGCAATAGTTTGCTTTTGTGTTCAGTCAAATTCATTTTCTTTTTTTTAACTTTTTTTGTGTAATTTTGCGAATGGCTCTATTATGGTATGTATTTACAAAAAAAAGTTATCAGACCCCCAAAAGGATTCTAATTCATTTTTTTTATTTTTGTTGGAGCAGTTATTTCTGTTATTTTCTTTGTTAGTCTATCATCAGTTGATATGCCTTCTTTTGATATTTGATATCATCTTACAGTCAAAATTATATTTATCTTTGTTTATAGTCAAGCCTGCCTTTTTTAATCTCACTAAAATTTGCTCTGTTTTATTTTTAAATTCTTTTTTGTTCTTTCCCCTACACCTATATTGACCTGATATCATATTTTTCATTTTTCTTAATAAAACTCTTTCAATCACTTTTTGAAAAATATGGCTAGAAGTCTTTATCCCAAATGGTAGATGAGTCCATTTTAATCAGACTGTAGGGGTGTTTATTGTGGTAATTTCCTTGAATTTCTTGTCAATTTCTATTTGATTGTATGCTAACTTGAGATCAATTTTTTGCAAAGTACTCCATTTTTACTAACTCATGACTTGCAGTTTTGACATTTGGCAAAGGAAATGAGTCTGAACATATCTAGTGATTCACCCCTATTTGGTAATCACCACATATCCTTAAATCTTCATCAATTTTCTTTATCACTAATATTGGTGATGCCCAGTTACTACCACCATGAGTTACTCTTTCTAGTATTCTTTGTTGCATCATTTTGTTTAATTTGGTTACTACCAAAGGTAGAACATCAATTGAAACTTTTCTTGACTCTATATACTTTGGGTGATAGTTTTCTTTTAGTCAAATGGTTGCTTTTATAGCCTTTCAATAACCTTATTCCATGAAATTGATTAGTCTCCCTGTATCTACTTTTAATACATCAATCCCAATAACCCATGATCTTTTTTGCATGCTACAACTGTGAAGGGTATTATTTCAAAACATTTGTCAGCTTGAAAATTGCCTTGAAATGTACCCATTGTTTTTATGATCATTCTATCTAATTGCTTTAATTGTATGATGCTTTTTTTAAAATTTAGGTCATCCTAATTTTATCCAGAAACTTTTTGGTATCAACATAACTTCACTGCCTGTATCAACTTGCTTGTTAAATACTTGGCTATTTATCCTTATTTTTTGTGTATTCATTGTAAATATTTCAGCTGCTTCTTCTTTGGAGGGAGTTTGAACAATTTTTACTTTTTCTATTTGCTTTTCATATATACATACGTTTTGAAAATTATCTCTATTTTTGCAATTTGAGTGAATTTTTCCTAGAGCTGGACATTTGTACTTGTCTCTCTAGTGATTTTTTCCACAATATCTACACTTAATTATGGATTTAGTCATGCTCATCCTATATGTCTTTTGGTTTATTAAATTCTCTAATCATTGCAAAAACTTGATGCTAGCTTCCAAACCCATTCTGCTACTCTGTAGACATTCTAGTATTTTTTGCTTGTGGTTTTGATCTTTCAAGCTTTCAATTAACCTAAGAAGAATCATCTTAGATAATCATTTCCTGGACTCCTAATTTTCCAAATTCACAATACTTGGCTTGTTCTTTCAATCTATGGAAGTATTGTATAATGAACTCATTTGGTGCTTTCTAAAAAACATTTTTGGTACTATGTTCTTTTTAATAATTTTCACAATTTCTTCAAATGTCATTTCTTCTAATTTGCTCAGATAACACATTGTCAAAATTTTCTTCACTTAATTTTCTTCCATTAAATACTTGCATCTTAGTGGCATTATGTATCAAAAGCTTAGGATGAAATGATAAAAGAAAATTATATCTACCAAAATTATAAGTCAGTGTGGTGGGAAAATTGTCTTGGAATAATCTTCTAAGTGGGGAGAATTTGCTTGCTTAGAAGAAAAAACAGCATTTAAAATGTTGGTTTTAACTGAAACATTGAGCATTGACCAATAACAATGACTAAAAACTACAACTGAGAGGAAATAGGCAACTATTTCAACCCATCCTCTTCTTCAAGCAGACCTTAAATTCAAAAATAACAAAACTGCTTGAAAATAGGTTTAGTCTAGATTTTCTAAATTCTTAGACAGTACATTTACAGTAGTTGTCTTACAAAATATTGAATATTTTATTTTAATCCATATCCTCATGGCATCAGTTTAAACTGACAACTTCTTTTTGTCTATATATCTAAACTATAATTAGAAACTATATTTTTGGAAAACCAAAGTTTCATGGATATATTCTCTAATTTTTTTTTCTATCAAAAAATATTCAATTTAAGCAAAATAATCATAATATATGTAGAGGAAAATTGTCATTTTAAAGTGAGACCAGGGGAAAATTTGTTAAAGAGTAATAAGATCAATACCCACCCCACAAAAAATGTGAAAAACAAATACTACATTAAGAATTTAAAAAGGAAAAAATGTGGTAAGCATATATTAAACCACAAATATATGATAGAAATAAACACAAACCTGATATATTGCTTTTAGACAAAAGACTTCCAGATTATATTTAATTTCTTAAAATATTCTTTCATGTGACCTTATGTATTACATTATAATTTTCTCCTACATCTGTGCAAACATAACTTTTTGAAGTTATGGTTTTGCACTAAAGATTGGATAACTATCAATAGACATTTCTGCAGTGGCCCAAGATATTTCCCCTTTCAATTTTGTTTCTCTATTTATCTGTGTGAAAGTATATGAGAAAAAGAAAATATTAAGGAAAAAGAACAAGGAGGAGACAGAAGATAAAAATTGACATTGCATTGAAATTTTTGAAGATCAAATTTGGCTGGAAAGCAAGATACTGGAAGAGAGCTTCACAAGTGAGAAGTGCAAGAGAAGAGCCTGTTAGCATAGAACTTAGTTACATCTTGTCATTTCAACAGTACAATGATGAAATCTTACTGCCAATCTGGTAATGCACTTAAATTCATGAAATCTAGGTACGAAAGAAGAAACCTCATCAGAACAATTACCATGAAAACATTTATAAAAAAAAAAAAGCATAGGGGAACTACATTATAATGGGGGCAAGTGACTTAAGCTGAGATGTTGAGTCAAGATCAATAGTATTGCAGATTCTTTATCAAAAATCTCCAAATACATATCAGAAGCACCAGACCAAATATGGCATTAATATGCAATGCATGGAATGGACAAATATTTATAAATATGTAAGCAAGATATATTATATTCTGGATCTAAAAATCTCATTTGTTTATTAAAAAATGCAATAGTTGCATAATTCATTACATGTATCTGTTCAATGAGCTTTTTTTATGAAGCACTTTGGTCAAAACCTAATAGAGATCTTGTTTAAGGTTTCCCTATGACAGTGTCAGGGCCCCATATGGCTTTGAATTCAGAGGTGTCCTTCTCTTAGACTGATTGCCAACCATGGCTAGAAATCTCAGTCAGCCTTACTGTTTAAACTATGGTTGGGGATGAAAAGAGATGAATTCATAACTTTCCTAATAGTATTTGTGCACAAGTGAATGCAACAAGTTCAACTGGAATTTGAACCTTGCTCTCTGATTTACCATTTCAAGCCACTATCCATTATACTATTCATTCATACAACACATTTACTCATTACGTTTGACATAATCTTATGATTTACAGGCTTGACAGTTGCAAATCAAAATATTATAAAACTATTAAAATTCTATAGGATCAATAAGCATATTCATCATAAAATCATTTTTATTTGACCATTTTAAAATTCATGATGACTCCTTGATGAACCAATGTTTTATTTAATGGTAAATAAAATATGCAAATAGTTCTACATTTAGGCACTAATTTTGATCCATGTGAGTGGGTTCTAAAATTGTTGAAAAGTAGCAGGTACTTTCTATTTGTAGACTGACTCAATTTCTTTCAGTTTAAATGAAACAAAATCATGAACAGACCAACTTGAAAAAAAGCCTGTGGAGTTTGGCATTTTCCAACTATCAAAAGTTTATTTTTATGCTAAACCAAAATATTAGAACAATAAATCTTTGCTCATTAAGCTCAAAAATCTGTTGCATGTTTTTGATTCCTAGCCAAAGTTTCTGTCTGTATGCATAAATCACTCTTTCATTAACATTATATATTTGGTTAACTGTCAGATGGTTGCTGGTTATAAATTTTGTCAAATATTGCCCTGTCTTATTTCAGTTTCTGCATCATTCATCTTTTTCCAGGGAATATCTGTCTAATAGCATGATCAGTCTTGAAGTTAGGAAATCATCCATCACTAAATGCACACTGTGACTCAATCTTGTGTCTTTGCTGTTGAACAGACTTTATTCTGACAGTGTGCATCAATCCAAAAATCAAAATAAACTCCTTAAAAAAAACTATTCATGCAATTTATCCAGCCTTTCTAATTTTTTCCTTGTGCAAACTTTTATTCAGCAATATTATTATTACGAGTGTACCTCTGTCATAAAAAATGACAGCAAAATATTTGAGAGGCTTATTAACTGTTTTCCCACAGGTTATCCCCTCTGAGCATGACAGGAGGGTGTGTGTGTATATATATATCAAAAACATAATACATAGAAATGTTAAACCAATAAATAATAATAATCAAATTAAGCTCATCATATATTATAAAAAATTCAAAACAATTGACCTCATAGTCTCTAATAACCCTATAAGCACTCAACTAAATCCTCTACAGAAAACCAATGTAGTGTATCAATTTACATGCCCATTCAGAGATTGTATCTCTGGTACTAATAATAAATCTACTACATATATTGGTTTTACTACAACCACGCTCTCCCCTAGACTTACTTGTCACCTTTCTGATCAGCGTACAATTAAACAATATTTCTCAGAAAAACATAGTCATATAGGTAATATCAGACAGATTTTAGTCAACAATACAATAATCCTCACTCATACACACAGTAAAAAGAACCTTCAGATATTGGAGGTCATCTACATTAAATCCAAACAACTCACACTTAATAAAATCAAGTTTTAATCTGGTCATAACACATTACATTGCATTTAAATGTATGGTTCTGTTATCATTTTGAGCTCTCATGTGGTGTGACGTCATAGAACCACATTACAAATTTACGAACTGTGTTTGCTATTTTTGGTAACTGTCATTGTTGCTTAGCAAAGTTTTATGTCAACACAAGATAAAATCGTCACTGATGGTAGATGTTTTCATGTTAACATCCTTGTAACCTCTCTGAAGATGGCTCATGTGAACCAAAAGCTTAGAACCAACTAAATAAAAATTATCCAAATATTGTAGAATTTTTGTCTTGATTTTCAACTGAAATTAAAGCCAAAATATGATGTTTAGAACAGATCATGATTAAACATAATAGACATTCATTGTCTCTTATATTTAACAGCATATGTTTAGAAAAAAAAAAAAAATATATATATATATATATATATATGCACACACACAACAATTTTATATTATAATAGAAAGTATTCTTCATTACTTGATGGCATAATTATTGCAATAAAATAAATATGGCACTGTTAAAGAGCAAACATGTGACAAGAGCTTTAATAACTGGTAGCAAAAAGAATGAACTGAGCTCATGCTACCTCGCTATTGTCTTTCTCTCCATGAACATAACAGGAGGGATTATATATATATATATATATATATATATACACACACACAAATAAATACACAACAGTCTTTATTATAATAGAGAGAAATATAAGCTTCAGATGAGGCTGTAAATTCTAAAATTTTATTTCTTGCTTCTTTTTTTGTTAACATAAATTTTAAACAATTTGATATTCTTACATTAGAATAGTATTGTTCACACCTCATTTTATAACTGTTTCAAGTTTGTTACATTATTTCAATGTGGTTTTATTTCTCTTCACATTATAAAGTTTATCTACTTTAGAAGCCATTATTACGGGTTTGTAAATAAATATACTATACAGGTGGAAAGAGCAAGAGATAAAATATAGCATAGTGTTAATTCCTCATTCTAAAATGATGAATACACAGCAGCAACAAACTACTATATATCAAACACATGCAAAAGCCCACTACATTTTAAGAAGTAAAGAGATGTGAAGGAATAGTGGAGAGACAAATGTTGCATAGAACTATAAAATATAAAAAGTTGTAAAGAGGCATGTTTACCGACGTCTAACACTTTCAAAACCAATAAAAGAAAAAAGAAAAGTTTTTTTTACTTTTATTCTATGTGTATAGTTTTTTTTAATTCTAACATACCCTAAAAAGTAGTAAAGTATAAATAAATTAAATATTTTCTAAAATAGATTGATTGAAATAAAAGTATTTAATAATTAATATTACTTATATTAGACAATTGTTATTGATGATTATTACTCAAATTTCAATGCAATAAAATACATTTAGTCATCTTAATGTGCTGGTAGATAAAGAAAAAAATTTTTTTTGTTTCTATATTAAATTCCTCAGCATGTATTATAAATATATTTCTTTACATACATTTTTACTATTGGCATTTCTAGCTTTTACCCATCATCTGTTTATGCAAGAGGAAAGTCTATTTTTTAAGGGACTGGAGTATATAGATCTGAGTTTGTTTTTAGGGTTGTTTCTCTCTCTCTCTCAAATGAAGTTAACAGGGGTGTGATTGTCAGTCATCTTAATTTGACACGAAACACTATTTTCTCTCCTCTCTTCCACCCACCGCAGGAATTAGAACTCTGTTTGTTATCCCTGACTAAAGTTTGAAAGAAAATTCCAACTCCAATAAAAAAAAAAAAATCAAATTAGATTTAATCAGAACTACCTGTCAGCACACAAATAAACATCCTATGACTTCCTTCCAAATTTTGCTGTTTAAAAAAACACCTTTCAACAAAAATAACATTAATAAATGAGTCTTCAGCTGGAGGATAATGAATTTTATTGAGACATCAAATCTTTGAAAGTGAAGTATTTACTCATAGGTATTATTTGCATCTACATTTGCTTTGTTTCAAATTCTGTTTTGTTTTTTTTTCTCTTGAAACTAATTGGCTCCCATTGGTACCATTAAAATTAACATATGTTTTTTAACTTGTGCTTCAAAATTTGAAAAACATTTGAAAAAAAATGCACTTATCAAAAAAGCATTAACTACAGCTATAGATTCAAAGATGAATTTCAAACCAAATAATTCTTATCTTATAAAGGCCAATAAAATTTTCAAAGTACCTCTAATATGTAGGACAGATGTGTGCTTATATGATTCAAATAAAATTTTAGAAGTGATGTTCCTTGTGATAAATAATAAACAAATATTCCCAGGATATGATGTATGGGGAGAAACTCTTTATTATAGTCACAGATAATGTTATCAAATGGTTATTGCTATCAAAACTAGATATTCTCAAACAATATATTAAAATTTAGCAACATTTTCTATAATCAAAGTTGCTGGTATTTTTTTTTAATATTGTAAAGTTGTTTATAAAAATGAAAGCAAATTGTTGCAAATCTTATATTCTTTGGTTAATGTTATCAGCCAGTTATTGTTATGATAAAAAAGGCCTTACCCAAAGTGATCATAAAAAGTACATTCCTCTGTATATCAGTTTCATTTTAAGAATAGGTTCACTAGAAAATTTAAGTTAGCTGAAGAAAAAATTCAGAGCAGTAATATAATCTTTACTGTTTTATCACAGCACTTTAATCAGGTATATGTTGCACATGCTAATATAGTGGAAAACATTTTTTTTACAAATTATTAATCAGTCATCATCAAACAATATAATAATCATCAATGTATGTTTATATATTTCCTGTTTCATCTGTAGAGGGCTTACGGTCATATCACATTGAATACACCGGTTCTTGCTCGATCACCAAAGTTAAGCAACGTTGAGCCTGGTCAGTACTTAGATGGGTGACCACTTGGGAATACCAGGTGCTGTAAGCATATAGTGACGGATGTGCGTTGTGGTGCAGTGGATATCGGCTCGGAAAGAGAAATCAGTGAACCGAGTTCGAATTCCAGTTGAATAGCCTGCATTCACTTAAGCACTGGTACCCTTGGGAAAGGAATTAATCCGTCCCTTCCCTCCATTTATGGGTTAAATAACAAGGGTAGGACTTGCAGGGAACAAGGGATGAGCCTCTTCACCTGTTCAATAGATGTGGGTAAAGTGTGAACCGGGCAATAGTTTAGTCTATCTACTCCAATTGGAAAAAAAAAATAAAGAAAAGAGTAAAAAGATTGGAAAAGAGAAAACCGGAAACTACATCCTAAACAGGAAACAAGGGATACGCCTCTTCACCTGTTCAATAGACGTGGGTGGAGTGTGAACTGGGTGATAGTTTAGTCTATCTACTCCAATGTTAAAAATTTTATGTATTTAATGTAACAGTGAAATAGTAATATCTTATGGAAGATAAATATTAGTAAAAAAAAAAAAAAATGATAAAGATGATGCCTATTTCAAGACCAAGTTGAAGCAAAATGATCAATTAACAGACAAAGCTATGTGTGTCTCACATGAAAGACTTGAACAAATAAGACTGCAAACAAGGGATGAGCCTCTTCATCTGTTCAAAAGACATGGGTGGAGTGTGAACCGGGCGATAGTTAAGTCTATCTCCTCTAGTTGAGAACAAAAAAAAAGAGAAAAGAAAAAAAAAAGAAAGCCGGGAACCACATCCTAAACAGGAAACAAGGGATGAGCCTCTTCACCTGTTCGAAAGACATGGGTGGTTCGACAGCAACAAAGTTTTAGAGAAAATGAAAACACAAAGGACACTTATACTTAGTTCTAGAGTACATATTGAGGAAAGAGGGCTTAGAAAATTTGACACTCACAGAAAGTTACAAAATAGAGACAAAAGAAAGCAGTACATAACCTACCTAATGAGATTGGCAGAACAAAGATTAGGGGAGATAACAAAAAGATAAACTTTACCAAGTGATACAAAGTACAGGGAATTGTGGAGAGCCATGATCACTCACATCCTTAAGGGACATATCACATAGAAGAATTAGATTGGCAGCTTATAATTGAAATTGATAGATGCAACGATAAACTCTAAGATAATAATTTCTTCTCTTACAACTTCTCACTTGTGAAACTATTCTGACTTCTTGCTTTCCTGTCAATCACAATCTTCAAAAATTTAAATGTCTCCTTGAATCCTGATTTTTTATTGTCCTCTCTCTGCTTTGTTTTTTTCAGCTTTCAGTAATTCCTTGCATCTTAATGGCTTTACTGCCTTACTTTACATGAAAAAAAAAAATGTAAAAATCACATTTTATAAATATGGATAACAGCCTTTTTAAGGTGATCTGTTCTTGCAGATTTGCATACACATAAGTGTAATTAAAGATTCTGTATTTTTATATACAAAATTATGATCAAATGTAAAATAAAGATGATAGGCTTACAGTACTTAGTCACTATAGTCAGCTTCAAGTCATAATTCAGTTTATTTTTTATTATACAATTTTAATTTTTACTTTTGTCAGTAGTTTCCAGTTAAACATTTTTCACTTAATCATTTTTAGTAGTTCTTTTTTTCTATTTTCTGATAAACATATTTTTATCATTATCAAAATTTTATTATTTCTTATAATAAAGAGATTTTACAAATGGCCGATGACCATAATATAGCAGGGCTTTTTAATGTCATATCCTTTCAGGACATAGATAACCATAGCAAATTCCTATGACAATGATTAAATTTTTGAAGATCAATGTCAAATGCAATGTTGATTGGAGAGCAAGAAGCCAGAAGAGAATTCTACAAGCAAGAAGTGTGAGGGAAGAAACTTATCA
This sequence comes from Ascarosepion bandense, assembly GCA_037127315.1. NCBI lineage: Eukaryota > Metazoa > Mollusca > Cephalopoda > Sepiida > Sepiidae > Ascarosepion > Ascarosepion bandense. Next base: position 1,084,774 of record JBBBDQ010000212.1, on the reverse strand, counting down.
TAGACCTTATGGTTACATTTATCAATTTTAACTGTAAAATGATAAGAACTTGATACCAGTCTAGTACTGTTCTTAAATTCATAAAGTCTGTGTAGTAAAAAGACAAACTCATCAGAACAATTACCATAGAAACATTTTATAGAAAAGGTACAAGGAAACTGTTACAGTGGTGGGTTGCCAATTCTTCTTTGTTGTATTGTTTTTTATTATATTAATTAGATCAGTGTACAACATTCATGAAAAATTGATACCACTGACTTGCTCAAGCTTTGATGTTACTACTTGACAACATGCATAATATAATAAAAATCTCTCTAAAATTAGGAATTAGTTACATCAACTTCTCTTTAGGTCGTAACTAGCTTTTTTGCATATTACTTCAAAATGATTTTTTTTTTCATTTTCAAGAACCTATTCATGCAATGCTTAAAAGATTCCTTCAAACATGACATGTTTTTAATAAATTTCTTTCTAATGTTCAAATGGATTCTGTCAAATTACATTTAAGTGCTTCACTGTTTGATTCATTAGTATTAGATACAACTTAAATATTAATGACAGTATTTGGTGAGTAAATCCATTACAAACTGAAAAAAAAGATTAAAATTAAAGATCTGACATGTTTCTGTCTGCTACAAAGATTACTTGCATTTTCTTTATAATTGGATTTTATACTGAAAAATTATGGTATCATTAATGACAGGCATGAATTATAAGAATAATACTCCTGTATGAATCAGGCTAAACTGTCTTGTATGCAGTTATTTTTACTTTATTTTAATTACACTATACATAAAAAAAAGTTGTTATATTCTCACATATTTGTTTTTCTTTTTCTTTTCAGAATGCCCAGATAATAAGTATGGACGAGGATGTACAAAAACTTGCAGTCCAATGTGCTTACAAGGAAATTGTTTTGGCAACAATGGTACATGTGAATTTGGTTGTGCCGCTGGATTTCGAGGACGAAAATGCAATGAAGGTTAGTAAAACATTACTAAATGTTATCACAAACGTTACCAAAAATTATAATCTTATCAAAATGTGTATTGTGGTGCAAGGGATATTGGCTTGGAATGAGAAATCGGGAAGCCAAGTTCAAATTCCAGGTGAATATCTTGCATTCACTTACATGAAAATACCCTTGGGAAAGTCTCTTCCCTCTAGTTATGGATCAAATAACAGGACAGATTGGGTTCTATAGCCTTGGCTAGCAACCAGTCTACCACCAAAAGTAATAGCAAATTACTGAGATAATCTTCTGCCCAGTCAGTCAAGTTTCTTTCGAGACATGATCACCGAGGCATGTATCACATATGGCATTTAACTGATATAACAAAAGTAAATACACACATCTATTTTCAAATACTTCAGGAATAGAACTAATATAAAAGACAATTGAATTGGTAAGAACAGGTTTAACTTTCAAAAAATAAAAAAAATGTCTACTATTTTATACTAGCAGTATAGCCTGGTGTTGCTCGGGTGTAATGAAAGCTTTAAAACTAATCCATGGTCCTGGAGCTCAGACTCTTTGGATGTTGGCACGAAAGACTTAAAAGCAATAGTTGTTTCCAGTTAAAGCAAAACCGTAGACTGAAAGAAAAATGAATGGATGTAGGTCAAATTTTGATTTCCTGGTATTGATATCAAATAAGTTTTTTTCGTTGTAAACTGAATTTTGAAGGCTAAATAAGTCCTCTGAGTAAATGGTATGATGGCTGAGACTAAGAACTACAATTATACCTACTTAAAGCCAAACCCGAAGCAAGAACTAAAATAAAAGGGCTGAAAATAATAGACATACAGGCAGATAAACACACACACACACACAAACATCTTGCCATTTATATATATTATCGATTGTAAGAAGTGCAACCTTGAAACTTCTGAATATCGTTTCTTATGTCTTTGTCGATGAGTGTATCAAATTTGATTAAAATCGGACCACTCCTTCTATAACCCAATTTTTTTGATTATCAATTTTCAATATTTATTGGGGGTACCTTGACACAAAACCTAGCTAAGAACACGCGCAGACACTTATAGTACAACTGTGTAAATTTTCAAGAAATTTGGTTCAGCCATTTCAGAGTCTATAGGTAACTGACACACACACACACAAAGTTACATTTATAAATAAGTTTAGATATATATACTTAAATTATAACATCAGAGACCAAAGGTATAACAGTAAAAGTGATAAATTCCCCTCAATAACCCATAGTTTTTTGTTTTTGTTGCTTGGTTTAACTTTGACTTGTTACAGAAAACAGCTGGGTGGTAATCTAGCAAAATGATATCTAACATGAAAATGTGCATGAAACAGAAGTGTATCACTGAATTCCATCCATATGGAAAAAATTACACCTCATAAACACTTAATAAATATTTACATAGACCAAATACTGGGTTTGAACTCAGTCAGGCAGTGATATTTGTGAAAATTCACTAGTGCAGGATTTTAGTTAAATGGCATGAACATGTTCAATATTGGCAAAAATGTATGGTCAATGGTGGGGACTAGGGAAAAACTGTTTTATAACAAAAAAACTTGCTATATCCAATAATGTTTTTTGCTGTCACTATATTTATTGTATAATTTAAAATGTTTCCTATACACACAAAAAAAAACTCTTTAGAATGATATTGCATTTTTATTTTAGAAAATCTTGTTAACCTAAGTTAAAAAGTTAGTAATCACAAAACGTATTTTCTTTTGATGACTGCATTAACTCTGGGAAGCATTCATATTGCAATATATCTTTATTAGAAATATTTGCTATATCATTAAGGATTAACTTCCTTGGAATAGCAATTAACTTACTCATACCAAATAGTAACATCCAGAAATAATAAGTATCTTAATGAAGGTAAACATCTTTCATAAAAATAACTATGCTTCTACAATGCAGTAATCAACATATCTTCTACAAAATGAAGAGGAGAAAATAACAGGTTTTGCAAATGAGCTTATAAAAGCAATTAAATCATCCAAAAATTTTCCCATTTGGCTATTATTTCCTAACCATTTTCACACTAATCTGATATATCTTACATTGTGTGTGTGTGTGTGTGTGTATATGAGTTAAAAAGAAGAAGTGATGTCTAACTTGTTTAAAAATATCTTAACAGTTAGCTGTATACAACTGCTTTCTCAGATTAATGGCTAAAAATAGCATCTGATGACTGACCGTCATTCTTCAAGTCTCCATTGACTAGCGCCTCATAATTACAAACAAAGAACTATACCAAATAACAGAAACCACATCATTTGAGGACTTTCAACAGCAACAACTAAAATGGATAACTTGACAGTTTCAGAGGTTGATATTCTGCACTACTTTGAAGAAAAGGTTAGGAAGAAAGCCCCATTAATACTGAAAAGAGCAATGACAGTGAACATGAGAAAACTATCTGCCTGAAAAATTGTTTTAACACATCACTCAATAAGTCCTGGGCCTGACGTGTAGCTGGCACCACTAATAAAAAATCTATATGATTTTCAAGAAGTACTAATCTTCAAATGGCACATGACAAAATTTGGGCCTAATCAGATTAGTAGTTTACTAATTACAGTTATTTAATGAAGCTACTGTTGCAAATTTTCAAAACAATAGAAAAATCTGAATTTCATATGTTGATAAAGCATTGCTTTCTGTTGAAAAAAAATACTGTTCAAGGAAAGCAATGGCTTTCTCCATCAAAAACAACAATTTAAAGGTGGTATGCTGACTTTAAATGTGGTCATACAGATACAAATGATGCTGAATGCTCAGGTCACTCCAAATTGGCAGTTGTCCCGGAAAACACCAAAAAAATCCTCATTGCGTGAGATAGCAGAGGAGTTGAACATATCAGAAGGCAGTGCATTCACTATTTTGCATGAATATTTGTCAATAAGAAAGCTGTGTTCAAAGTGGAGACTGTGTTTGCTCAAAGTCAATCAAAAACAACAACGCGTCAGTGATTCAGAGTGTTGTTTGCAACTATTTCAATGCAACAAGAAGGAATTTTTGCATAAATATGTGACAATGGATGAAACATAGATCCACCACTTCACTCCAGAGTCAAATCAGCAGTCAACTGAATGAACAGCAGCAGGTGAAAGCTATCCAAAGCGACTGAAGATGCAAACATCAGCAGACAAGGTTTTTGCCTCCGTATTTTGGGATGAGCAAGGTATTTTATTCATCAGTTACCTTAAGAAGGAAAGAACCATCAATAGCAAATATTATATAGCATTTTTGGTGCATTTGAAGGAAGGAATCACCAAAAAACGGCCACAAATGAAGAAGAAAAAGTGATCTTTCACTAAGACAACGCATCGTGTCACAAGTTGATCATAATGATGGCAAAACTACAGGAATCCAACTTATTATCCATATCTGACCCCTAGTGACTATTGGTTGTTTACAGAGATCAAAAGAATGCTCCGGGGAAAGAGATTTGACTAATGAATAATTGATATCAGAAACTGAGACGTATTTTGAGGCCAAAAGCAAACCGTTCTACAAAAAAGGCATCAAATTTTAGAGAAGCATTGGAATCAGTGTATCACCCAAGAAGGAGACTATTCATGAATAAAGTTGAATTTTGCCTAAAAAGTTGTTGTTTTATAAGCTAGGCCCAGGATTTATTGAGTGATGTGTTAATAGAGATTTTATAAATTTCAACTAACTGCAGCATTAGCTGCTCATTCAATAGATACAAAAGGTTTCCACAAGTTAATAGCTAATATTACTACACACACACACACACACACACACACACACACACACACACACACACACACACACACAAACAAGGTAATAAAGTTTCCAGCCAAAACTCAACCAAGAGGCTCTTCTCAAAGAAATGCTGATGTTTCGTCATCGCTAAACCCGAGAACTGTGTGTGTGCGCTTTCAGGTCAACAATCTGACCACCCAGTAAATACATACTTATTAGTTTACTTTTTCCACTCAAGCCTAAAACCCTACCTCCTGCTGTTCAAACATGTCTATGGTTAATTGTCTGAAACATTCCATTTCACCCAAAAACATTAAATCTTGGTAGCATCAATAAGTGGCAAAATTTCAGAATGGTTGTTTTTGCTTTAAGTTTCAAAAATAAACAAAATGTCTTCGTTTGGGAAAAAGTCATTTGCCACTCTTGAATATTTTCTCCTTTTTCTCCTATTGATTCATCCTCAGAATTCTGTAAGTATCTACACCATATGCCGTGGTACAAAACAGTCTATTGCTTCACTAGTAGTGCTTCCCACCATTTCCTTTGTACAGTTATCTGACTGAAGAAATCAAAGGATCACCTAATATAATTAAAATAAAATTCTCATTGAATAACCTCAATGTTCCAGTTGATTTGTTTGGTCTGAAGCAACATGCATTTGAAAATGCATGTTGCATTTGGTAATTCTGATGCACTAAAAGAGAGGAGGCTGCATTTGATGCCTTTGTAGCTCAGAATGCATATAAAGGGAAATGTTTGACTAACATACACATATGGGACTCCATATTAAATCAACCTTGTGTCATATTCACCATTGAGGAGAGAAGAAATAAAACTTTATACTGGTACTAAAAACTTTCCTTTTACTGCATCATTGTCATTAGAAATTTAAAAGACTCATCTATTACAATAGATATAATCAATTTTAAATTAGTGAACTGCAAATCTATGTAAAACCTCAGGTCTATCAACAATTGCTTTGAGATATATTTGGTAACTGTCAAATAATTGTATATGCATATTTCTCTCTCTCTCATCATGCACTTCCCCAACTTTTTTATTCCCTTTTTTTTTCTTTTTTTAAATTGAACTGCCATACGAACAGATGCATACCAAAGGTAGTCATTTGAAAGAGAAATTGCCAAAAGTAATCAAATGCTATTGTTCTTCTGATCAATTTCCCTATTGTATTTACCAGAACATAAATTTATCAAAAGAAAAAAGAAAAAAATTTTTGTATTCATAATTTCACATAAAAATAAAATCAGTAGCATTCAACAAAAAAATATTAAAATAAAAAGTGAGAAAATATGGATTCAATTTCTGAACTAAGACTTGAAATTCATAATGAAAATAAATAAAAAATGTTTTGCTACAACACACTTACCTTAAATCCAACAATCCCTATAATTTTGCAAGGATGCTAAGTAGATATAACCCTCAGTTAAATTGATCCTGTAGTAACTAAATGCATTAGAAAAACATAGAATAAGGAGAATATCTATATACTGAAAACTACAGACATTTTATGTTAACTTTAATGATTGTCTTTTCCAAATTATGAATAATCCTTCTCAAATAAGGAGGAAATTCTGTCAAGAATTGTCCAAAGTTCATTTCAGAAGTAAAGTAATAATTAACTTTGGACAATGCTTGATGGAATTTCTTTCTTATTTCAGAAAATTATTCATAATTTGGAAATGATGATCATTAAAATTAACGAACATAAAATCTTTGTTGTTTTTAATTATATTTACCTTAAAAAACATTATGTATTTCCCTGTAATAAGACAAATACTGGTCTTCTTATTTTATACAAATTCCATGTAACTTTATTATTCTGACAATTTTAAAAATCCTATTGCTTTGGGACTTACTGTGTTTTATGAATTTAATAAAAAATAAATTGGCTAAACACATTTACTATGGTACATTTTTAAGCAAAAATGAAATCTTTTTCAACTATATTTTCAAAAATAATATATTAGAATTATTATAAATTTTGCTTACATTTTTCTTCAATAATGTAAAAGTTATCTTAATGCCTGATAATGTTATGCTTTTCCAAACATCATCAGTACATTTTAGGATTTAACAAAGAATGGTATGGGTTTACATAAATTTGAATATATAAAAAATAAAGGATTGTAGGGGACTTCTCCTTTTGATATGGTAAAAAGTAAATGTCAATGCATAGTGAAAATAAGATTCAATTACACTAGCTCCTATTTTACAATTCAAAATTCATATATCTGCCAATTGGAACTTTCTCCATTCTTTCATTCACAATCAAATCAGCTTCTTTTCATGTTGTTACAAAACAAATCCCCCATCACTATATAGAACCTTTTCACTGTAGGTTATCTCTCCAAGCATTTCTTTCTGGAAGTGTTTTTTTTTCTGTTACTTTTTTTTTACTATTTCTTTTTTGTTCTTATTTATGCCACACACACTCACTACATGCTACATCTGGTGTCCTATTTAAACAATTCATTTCCATTTCTTCCCAAATCCTTGGAAACCTATTTAATGAACCCTAAAATAAGGTCCACAGTTAACTGCAGGTTCCAACAAGCCTAACCCAGCTGGCATAACAATAAATACTTATCTTGGTTTTCATTGTTTGTTCAGTCAGAAAGCATCCAACTAATCAGAGAATCCTCTCCTTTGTTTAGGTCATAAGAGCTTTCATTTGGGAAAGGCAACATGGAAAGTGTTCTAACAGAAGACGGAAAGTACGGCACAGAGATCCAAAGGTGAATTGGCATGGTGAAGGACACATCCCAGAAGCTGAGTAAAGTATTAAGACACAGGAAACTTTCACTAGAAACAAAGAAGAGAGTACTAGATTGCTATGTGATGTCAGTTTGTCAATATGGCAGTGAATGTTGGACAATATCAACAAAGGTGAAGAAAAAACTTGAAGCAGCTGAAATGTGGTTCTACAGAAAAATGGTGCGGATATCATGGACCGAGTATGTGAGCAATGATGAGGTGCTAGAAAGAATGGAAACGAAAAGGAAATTAATATTGAGCATCAGAAAGAGACAACTGAAGTTCCTGGGACATGCAATGAGGAAGGAGGGCTTGTAGAACCTGATACTAACGGGCCAGATAGAGGGAAAAAGAGACAGAAGAAAGCAGCGAATAACATATTTGAAGGGCCTGAGCAGGTGGATGACAGAACAGGGGGTGCGCGATGTTACAGGAGAAAGTGTGCGCTAAGAGCTACCAGGGATAGGAAAATATGAAGGGCCATGATCACCTACGTCCTGAAAGGACAAAGCACATAGAAGAAGAACATGTGCACAATAGTCCAAGTCTGTGGGATCCTGAGAAACAAAACCTGAACAAATCAGTTAACAGTAATAACAATGATGAGGAAAGTAAATTACCCAATGAAAGTTAAGAATGATTTGCTAATAACATAAGAGAATCAGAAATAGAGGAGTTTTGTTTCTGTAGCTACGTGTTCTGAATAAACCTAATATGAATTAAACTATATAATAAAAGGAACCAAAAGGAGATGCATCCAATAAACTTACTTAGAATGACAGCAAATCTTCAATAGTAGCAGCAACAATCGAAACATGACAGGCAGCAGTAATCAGCAGGCAGGTTAGGTTAGGTTTAAGGCTCCAAGTTCACTACAAAAAAATTATCTTACTGGACAACAGCCTAATGGATTAAAGCATTAATTCATGAATTTGGTGACACAGTGAGTTCAATCCTGGGAATGACCAGTGTGTACTTAGACAATGAGTGCACAATGAGTATTAGAACAAGAACAGTCTACCCCCAGAAATTGAATAAATTGTTCAGTTCAGAATTTTCTATAAGTTATCCAAAATCGATATACACTTGATGAAACATTGTGATAACAACAACAAAGATGAGGATAATAGTCTTAAATGTGAAAAGAATAATATTGAAAAAATGTTTTCTCGTGGTGGAATACTTTAATTAATTTCATAATCAAAACAAAGCACATATATAGATTAATGATAACCTTTTGTAAATGAGTATACTTCAGTTAATCAGTTTTTTAAAGCCTTGATAATTCATTGCTCATGAGATTCAATCATTCAAAATGTATGGATAACTTTGGCAAACAATACATTTATTATTTACACTATTTACATTGTTTTCATATTCCCAATCTTTCGACCATTGTAGAATTTGGCCTTCAATAATATTTGGAATTTCAAACCAAACCCTTTATTTTACTAGGGTGGATTGTTCTAGTTCCACATGTCATGCACCATCTAGATACATCAGCATCAATTAGCTCTCTTTAACTCTCCAAGTTTTTGTTCACCTCTGCTGTAGCCAGGTATTGAACTCACAACTCTTTGATCAAGTCACTCGATTTGACCAATACTTTTATCCACTGGGCCATGTGTCCTTAAGGACGTGGAACTAGAACAATCTACCCCAGTAGATGAAACAAAGGGTTCAGCTTGAGATCTCAAAACCCAGAAAAATGTTACAGCATGCAACTGTCAAAATGTCATGAATGCAGCACCAAAGATGAGGACAACAGTCCAAACAATCTAAATAGTGTAAATAATTACAATGTCTCATCTCAGAAATATAGACAAGCAATAAATTTATCTTACTTAAATTCTTCTTGACAAATACTCTTGAAGAAAAGATGAAAACCAGTCAATCAGTGCTATAAAAATATAGGTTATCTTACAGAAACATTTAAAAATCTGTTATGATTGAAATAATTATATTGTAAAGAAAAGATTGTTAAGGATATTTAAACATATCACCATACAACAATTGACCAATGGCAAGAGACCTCAAACAAGCAACTGGAAAGCTCTAGAAATTGATATAACACTATGCATGTAATGAGGTATTTTGAAAGGGAGAATGACTATATTAGTTATTGCAAGTCTCTAATGTCCCATAATCAACATTAGTGTATCTATCATATACTAAAATCTTAACACAATGAAGGAAAGAACCAGGTAGCGGAGAGAAATGAATGCCAAATAATCATTGTGCTCAAAAAGATTTTATATACAAACATGTCCTATATGCTAATATGTATATACTCATGACTATTTTTCTCTCACATGAAGAAACTATATTGTAATATTTCCAAGAGTAAAACATCCATGCTGGGTGATATCTTTTACTTTCTTTGTTTGGAGTTTATAACTTCATTTTATTAGTACTTGTAAATAAGATCAGTCAGTTAAGTGCCATACGTGATACACGCTTGGGCAATCATGTCTCGAAAGAGACATGACTGACTGGGCAGAAGATTATCCCGCAGTAGGTTGCAATTGCTTTCTGCGGTAGACTGGTTGCCAACCAAGGCTATAGAACCCAATCTGTCCTGCTATTTAACCCATAACTGGAAGGAATAGACGGATTAATACCTTTCCCAAGGGAATTTTCTTGTAAGTGAATGCAATGAATTCAACTGGAATTCGAGCTCGGCTCCCCGATTTCTCATGCCGAGCCGATATCCAATGCACCACAACGCACATAAAATGCATAAATAAGTTTAAATTAATGTTTCAGATGAGCTCATGTATGGTTCACCTCTAAATGGAAAGTGGCTCTGACTGTCACCGGTCAGAAGCATTTGCAAGGTTTCATACCGGGCCTAAACGTAATTTTTTCAGTGTCTGAAAGCGCTTATCGAGGGTGGGCCAGAAACTGATCATCTCTGGTTGGGTCAGCATAGTGGGGGGGGGGGGGGTTATGATGTTGAAAGACCCGAAACCCCCTAGTGATCCTCGCGATGACATCGCTGACGACACCCTCTAGTGCCCCCATTACGGTGCGTATGTTTGAAATCATTTCCATTCATTCTTTTTACTGTAAAGTATCCCATCTATCTTCCTTGGGGTCTACATAGCAAAAAAAAAAAAAAAAAAATCACCCCATGAGCTGACATCACACATTTGCTATTACAATTTCAATAAAACACAATAAACTCATCCTACCAAAAGGGAGGTAATCCTTCTCTGCATCTCTACATTTAGTTCTAAGTAAAAGAAAATTAGCCAGTTTGGTCTTGGTAGATGTAGCAGAGAACATATTTTGTTTGTTCAGATAAAATGATTTAACCAATCAAATATAAGGTTCCCTCATTTTACCTTTCTATAAATAATTTCATGGTAATTGTTCAGATGAGCTCTTCACTATGGTACCTAGGATTTAGGAATTTAGGCTGGTGTCGAAATCTCAATTTACCATTGAGCTGGCTAGATGTAACCATAAATTCTATACTAACAGTTTCTTTTCTCACACTTTACACTTTTGGAACTCTCTTCCAGCTCCTTGCTTTCCAGTCAAAATTGTTTAAATGCATTGTTTATTGCTATCAATTGTCCTCCTGATTCTGCTCGTAATTAATGTTTCTGTTCCTAATTTTTCCACGCCTTGTAACTCCTTGTGTTTTAATAACTTTACTGTTTTGCATGCAGTGATACTGATTTATATATATATATATATATATTGCACTTTTCATACATGCATTGCAGAAATTTTGGAATTTTTATTTGAAAAATTTTTATGAAAAGGAAGTTAATTTACTTTCTTTGTCCAATAATTTTATATTCACTCTTGATTTGTTTTCACATAAAAGCCCAAGAGTAATGAAGAGTTGAATAAAATAGCAATTGAATAAAATAGATGAATCTGAAATTTCTGAAAGTTATTATAACAAAATACAAAAAGAAACATTTATGGAATATACATTGAAAGAGAATATTATGTACTTATCTTACACACAGATCAACTGACATTTACTGTTGTATATATTAAAGGTTGTGGTCTTGTGAAACATCTCTTGATGTTCATCTCTATCTTTTCTCATGGAACAAAGGGTCTAACAGACACTGTTGTGGATTTTCTTAATGAAAACAAAATTCCACTGTCAATAGTCTTTCATATGATAAGGCCTCAAATATGTCTGGACAATATACTGGATTGCATGCATAGATTCATCAGCTCAATGAGTTTGCCATCTATGTCCCCTGTGCTGGACACAGCCTGAATTTGGTGGGAGTAAAAGCAGCACAGTGTTCTTTGACTTTGTTCAGTGCCTGTATTCATTTTTTGCTGGTTCTACTCATCACTGTTATATATTGACATCATTTCTAGGAAAAGTTTTTCTGGTCAAGCATCTGACACATGGTAGTCAACACATTTTGATGTTTTCTTGCTCTGTATTGGAATTTTGAGAAAATAAAACAAGCACTGGATTTTCTATCAGCTGACAATGAACAGCAAGTGAATACAAGGTGAGAAGCAGAAAGATTCAGCAAAAAAAATGGAAAACCTGGAAACAATCTTTCTCAGAATTCTTTGGAATGCCATACTAAAAAGACAGAACAAGTAAAAGGTCCTGCAATCAAAGGATGTGAACTTTCTTGTTTCCATGAATCTTCTTCAGTCTACGAAAACCTATTTTCACGAAAGAGACAAATTCAGTGAATATGAATTCAAAGCCAGGAGTAATAGTCCAGATACAGATTACAGTGATGGAAAAAATGAGAATGAAAACGAAGTGTGCATCTTAATAGATATGATGAATCAGCAGAAAAGCTACTTTTCAGTAAAAGGTGGAAACTTTTCTCTCTATTCTGGACACACTAATCTTTTAACTGACAAAACATGCAGAGGATTGTGCACTGATTGGAAATAAAACTGACTCTTACTTCTTCAAGAATAGTACAAAGAACCTGTTGTCTCATTAGTTCAATAAATTTCTCACAAATATTTACAGATAAATACGATGGATTCCCCTTTCTCAGCATTTTCATTGTTAGATATTCTTCCAAGAAAGGGTCAAATTCCCTCAGCATAATCCTTATTAAATAACCATTTAAAAGAAGAATTAAACAAAAAAAAAGCATCTAGATAACTTAGCCAGAAAGTCTTCTTGAGCTAACTTTATCTCAATGCTATTTTCATGCACTCCCTTGTCCCTGGTAAATATTGATGGCCCTTGCTTTTCTGTGCCCAATAACATGATATAGTGTGTATATATTTGTGCATACTCTTACTTAGTTTCAATCTATCCTTCTTACCTATTAACTTCAATCCATTCACAAATGGAATTCATCACAGTTCATTTCTTATGACAATGTTTATACACATTAGACTTCTATAGCCAATATACAATATTCAAAGCACAGTAACACATCACTCAATAAGTCCCGGGCCAGACTTATAGATGGTGCCACTATTAAAAAAATCCATATGAACTACTAACCTTCAAATGGCACGTGACAAAATTTGGGCCTTATCAGATTATTAGTTTACAAATTACAGTTATTTAAGTGAAGCTACTGTTGAAAATTTTCAAAACAATAAAAAAATCTGAATTTTGTGTGTTGATAAAGTATTGTTTTCTAATAGGAAAAAATACTGTCAAAGCAAAGCAATGGCTTGATAAGTGTTATTCAGACTGATAATGCTGAATGCTCAGGTCACTCAAAATTGGCAATTGTCTCGGAAAACACCAAAAAGTCCACAAACTCGTTTTGGCCAATCGTAAATTTAAGTTGAGATAGCAGAAGAGTTTAACATTTCAGAAGGCAGTGCATTCACTATTTTGCATTACATTTGTCAATGTAAAAGCTGTGTTTAAAGTGGGTGCTGTGTTTGCTCACAGTTGATCAAAAACAACAACATATCAACAATTTAAAACATTGTTTGCAACTGTTTCAATGCAACAAGAAGGAATTTTTGCATAAATATGACAATGAATAAAACATGGATTCACCACTTCACTCCAGAGTCAAAATGGCAGTCAACTGAGTGGACAGCAGCAGGTGAAAGCTGTCCAATGTGACTAAAAATGCAAACATCAGCAAGCAAGGTTTTGATTTCCATATTTTAGAATGCAAAAGATATTTTGTTCATCAATTACCTTAAGAAAGGAAGAACCCTCAATATCAAATATTACATAGCATTATTGATGCATTTGAAGGAAGAAATCACCAACACATGGCCACAAATGAAGAAGAAAAAGTGATCTTTCACCAAGACAATGCACCATGTTACATGTCAATCACAACAATGGGAAAACTACATGATTTGCCCTTCAAATTGCTTCCACATCCACACTATTCTCCAGATCTGGCTCCCACCAGCAACTACTGGAGAGGCCATATCAGAAACTGAAGCGTATTTTGAGGCCAAAGACAAATCATTCTACAAAAATGGCATCAAATAGTTTGAGAAATGTTGGATTCAATGTATCACCCTAGAAAGAGACTATGTTGATGAATAAGGTCAAATTTTGACTCATAGTTGTTGTTTTATTAGTTAGGTCCAGGATTTATTGAGTTTATGTGTTAGCTAAAGATTCAATGGCAATTAGATATGAAATCTTTTTTCTTTTAAAAAAAGACCAACCCAAAACAATTCACTTCCTTCTATTGCTTTTGTGGGAAAATCAAATTAAACCAATAAAATAATAATAAAGAATAGAAAAAAATAAATAGATCAATAAATCACATGATTAAGAAATGAATTTTGATCTAAAGTTTTCACTGCATAATGTTAGACTTTATCAATGAATAAATGTTGGATTAAGTGCGTTTACAAAGAAAGAGATTATGTTGAATAATACGTCTTTGTAAAATAAATGTTTTTTATGATGATACTATAGAATTATTGATTTACCTGTGTATAATTTTTAAGTTTATATAGCTGGAATTTTTTCCCTATATTTTTATCTGATAAATCTAAAAAAAAGAAAAACAGACAAAATTTATCTTAACTATAAGACAATTTATAATCAAATACACAATTTTAAGTATAAAAATTTAGGTTTGTCTAATATATCAAATGGTAACAGAATTATAAAATCTTGATTGCTTCCAAGGATTGTCAAGAATGGTAGAAAAAGAAATTACTTAGGAGAAAGAAAAACGAAACATTTGACAATATTTTCACTTCTTTATCTTTTACAAAAATTATTATTCATACATTTAATATGATAGCTTTTTGGTTTTTCTTTTGTTTTTTTTATTGTATGCATCTATTTTTAATATTTCTGGCACATTGGAAATTGTTTAATTTTCTTTCCTACTATGACATGTTTTCATACAAAGTACTATTATTTGTAAGTCATAGTTCTTCAAAAATAATTGTACCAAAAATTATTTGTGTTTAAACTATGTATTCCCCCCTTTCATAGTTTCCTGAGAAGATTTGTATAAAATTATTTTTTCTTTAAATAAACCACTAAAAAAAAAAAAAAAAAAAAAAAAAAATGAAACTGACATTTTTCCATGTTTCTATTTTAGAATGTGACTTTACCAGCTTTGGAGATAAATGCTCGAAGAAATGTCACTGCAAAGATAAATCTGAAAGATGTGACAAAGTCACAGGTAAATGCAAAAGTGGATGCAAAGCTGGCTGGTTGGGAAAGAATTGCCAAAAACGTAAGTGCCTTTTTTTTTCTTCCCCTCTTTTTTTTTTCTTTTTCTTCCCCTCTTTTTTTTTTTTCATTAATCACACTTAGCCAACAAAAATGGTTGTAGATCTAATTTTGAGTAAATACATTTATTTGTAAACTAAAAAGAAACCAACTCAACAGAATTATTCAAAAGTGTCAGCTATCCCAGTAGCACTAGTTTACTGCTTTTGAGCTTTATACTCATCTCTTGGTTCATAACTTGTGTTCTTCTAGTTCATTGGTCTTCTGCCTGTTTCTTTTTTGCTTTTTTTTTTTTTTAAGATTCTTCCTGTGAATAAATTATTGAATTTCCTCTCTTAAAATGCTGTCAAGTAAAAATAAACCCTATTTGATTCTTATGTGTTTTAAAAATTTCTTCAGGCCATGATTCAATTAAACTATTGCAGATATATTTTCAACAACTGATTTACCAAATTGGGATTTGTTTACAAATGAAACATTGAACTAAAATTGGTTAATGTTGTTCTAAAATAAAACCCCTATTGGAAATAACTATTGTGAATTCAAAGAAAGATCTTTTAAAGTTACTTTTTAGAAAAAAAAGTTAAATTTTGAAATATTTTTGAAGTTCTGTTTTTGGTAAAATCTGCCCATTTTTCAGTTTTAAGATTTTAGGTTGACAATTGTAAATCATTTCTTAAATTTCTGCAACAATTGCAATGGAAACAGCAGCAGCACCTCTAACAAACTTGTCATCAGATGCTGAACTTAGGGTCACAATTAAAACATTAGCCCAGTGTTCTCTAGCAATACCTCATGATACCAACAGTCTTTATTGGTTTTCTTCCATAACACTGCATGTCAGAGCTATGAAAATATACAAAGGAGAATCTGAAATATAATTGATCCTTACTTGGCAGTTCACCTTCAGTCAGTTTCTTACCATCATGACGTGGATTCTCTTTGTCTTTTCTATAAGTATTTCCATGGCAACTGCTCTAACAAGCTTTTTTCCTGGTTCCTTGACTACATGTACTTACTTGTACTACTAGATTGGCATCAAGGTTCAACCCTTTTACCAATAGATACAATCTTCCAAAGTTTAAATGCAATGTCAATTGTCATCTTTTATCTCCTTGATTCCCATTCTTCTATTATCCTTTCTTTTATATCCCTATACTTTGTTTTTTTTCTCTCACTGTAACCTCATGTGTGCCAGTGTTGGTACTGCCTTGTTTGAAGAAAAACAATTATATTAAAAAAAAACATGAAGTTTCTACTCAATCTGGAAGCCTCTTAATATACAGTGTAACCCTGATATAAGAGAGTTGTTGGGACCGGATAAAATTATCTTATATCCGGGTTTGGTCTATTTTATATACATTACCACAGGCTCTAATTTGGGACCAGAGAAATTCTCTCTTATATCCGGGTTATACTGTATTTTCTCTTTTCTGTTATTGGCAATCTGAGTTTAGTCAGGTATACTAAGGTTGAGTTGGTAATGAGACTGACTATTTTGGTCATCCAGCCATATCTTGCACATTTCTCTCACAGAACATTATACTTTTCCAGCTTATACTGATGATACTAGTCAAGTTTTTCCTCAAGAGAATTTAAAAAAGAAGTTTGTTTTTAATTACTTGACCACATAAGATCAAGATTGTATCACCTCACCTGGGAAGGTGAGACAACATTTAAAATTGAATGTTATATTCTTGAACTTTGTTCCTTTTTTACTAAAAGAGTGAAATTTATTTTTTTCTGTATTTACTCCATTTGTCTATGCCTCTGGGATAAAAAATCATAAAAGTTCTATGATGCACAATATGGTCTTTATAATACATTTAAAATTTTCAGTTTTGGAATTTTATGATAAATCTTAATTCTTAAGTGAATGACTCAATAAGCTCATGCCAAGTTTTATAATAATAAAATATCCATAGAAATTACCATAGTGCATTGTTAGATAGTTCAGCTTAAGAATTTTAACAAAATATTGTGATAACAATCATACATATGAAAAGATTTCAAATTGACAAATTTTTTTATTTCACTGAAACGGACATTAAACACTTATCTTCCGTTCTTACTTAATAAGGAGAAAATGAATGAAAGTAGAGTCTCTGATATGTCTTTTTTTTTCCCATGCAATCAAGAGGGCATAATCCATTATTTCTATGGTATTGGTAGAGCATAATGGACGTGCTAACTAAGGGTTGGGACAAGCAAAATTATAATAAGGTAACAACTCTTATTAAAACTGAAATAAAATACTAAACAAAATTAATAAAAATTCTGATATGCATTCTTGTCATATTCACCTGTTTATGTATCTTAGCAGTTTTTAAATAATCAATAAATGTGCAAATTTATTTTTGTATAAGAAATTTGCAGGGTTAAACTGACAAATCATCTTTTTTGTCATGTTATTACTTTGGGTTAAAAAGAAATAAGAAAAATGTCTATTAAAAACAATTATTCAAATAAAAGAAAATCTCCAATCATGACAACACACAAAGAAAAAAAAACTAAACCAGCTAAACAAAAACCCACATAAACCCCTCAACATCTTTTTCTCGAACATCTGTGGTATCCGTACCAACTTTTGCAGCATTGAATCCTTCCTCCATGCAAACTCACCTGACATCTTAGTTCTCTGTAAAACTAAACTTGACCCTTCTATCCCTTCCTCTGATTTCTATATCTATGATATCATGCAAAATAAGAAATAAAATTAAACCAGCTAAACAAAAATCACCTAAACCTGTTAATATCTCTTTCTCGAACATCCGTGGTATCCGTACCAACTTTTGCAGTGTTGAATCCTTATGAAAAGTCCCCTGACATCTTAGCTCTCTGTTTAATGTTAATTATTTGTGAGACAAGCTTGCTATCTATTAGTCCATACCTAAAATTTATTTTTAAATTCTGTATCATTAAAGGTGTTTGAAATTTAAACTTCTTTAATTTTGCCTATTTAGTTATTCATTTTCTTATGATTTTTTCATTATAATGTTATTGAGTTAGCAAGAAACAATTTTCTGAAGGAAACTATTTATAGTTCAAGTAAATTGGGTGGAGAAGTGACATGAACAAAAATGCACATTGAAATCACAGGTATAACTTGCCTTACATCTTTATTGGAACAACAAAGCAAATGAGAAGATAAAGTGTAAACCAAGAGAGACAACTCTTATTTCTAAATACAAAATGATCCTGAAGCAGTCAAAAAATGTGTCAATGACAAGTCTA
Source organism: Ascarosepion bandense (assembly GCA_037127315.1). Taxonomy (NCBI): domain Eukaryota; kingdom Metazoa; phylum Mollusca; class Cephalopoda; order Sepiida; family Sepiidae; genus Ascarosepion; species Ascarosepion bandense. The sequence goes on along the minus strand of JBBBDQ010000212.1, from coordinate 1,066,387 downwards.
ACATCAGATGAATGGGGTTCTGTCCCCCTCTATATCTGCTTGGCTTAATTAAATAATGTTCCCTCTTCTTTATCCTATCATTTAGTCTCCTGCTGAGTTCACAAGGTGAAGACTTCTCCAACATTACTTTTCCTTCCAATTCTCTAATTTGACTATAATTTGAGGAGATCAACAGATTCAACTACTTGATAATTTTAATGTTTTTTTTTTTTAAGTTTTATGTCATTCAAAATTTAGGAGATATTTAATTTAATCATTTCAAAGCTTCACTTACATTATTCAATTAGACTTGCCTTTCTCTAAATTTTTTGTAGCATGTGATGATTACAAATTTGGCTACAAATGTACAAAGTCATGCCGATGTCGAGACAAAAAAGAAGCTTGTGACAAGGAAACAGGAAGATGCCGAAGTGGCTGTGAAACAGGATGGAGTGGTGAAGATTGTCACCGAGGTAAGATGAAAATTTATTTCAGGAGATGACTTAATCCAAAGTGAAAGCCTAAAGTTCTATTGTTCAGAATACAATTAATTAATCACAAAAAAATTTGTTTAAAACAAATGTTATAAAGATTAAAAAAACAATTTTTAAAGTTAGTTTTATAATATTTTACAAATTTAATGAAATGCCCCCCCACACACACACACACAAACCATAAAAATCAATATTTTTCAAGTGTAAGTGAAAATAGAAATATTTGCCTGGTGTATTCTGTATTCTGGTGTATTCAAAAAAATAATCATGTAAGAGAAAAGTTAAATCTGGATAGAACCAATTATTATGAGTTACTGAAAAACAAATTTTAAAATTAGTTTTTATAAAGTTAAATGATTTATGTCATCAGCTGTGTGTGTGAAAAGATATCCCTGCTATCTGATGATTACTTGAAGAGCATATAAAAACTAAGTTTTTTTTATATATTCCACAAAGATAAAAATATATAGGGAAAAAGATGTTAAAAATGCAACTGGAATCTTTAAGAATAAATATTTATTTAGCGAGGTTTTACCAGTTTCACAGTTCTACGATTTTCAAAAGTTAAATTGAGCTGATGTGTGGCTCTGCCATGATATGTCTCATATCCAGTTAGATGTGAGACATATGGTATAGCTACACATCTCTCTATCATAAATTAACTTTGAACTGATGGTGATCTCATTGTCCACTTATATATTTATTATAAAATGGAGATTGATGTCAACACTCAGAAGCTGTGTGTGTGAGAGCACTTTTTCTAAATTCATGTTTATTCATGTTGAAGCAATTAACTGCAGACAGACAGAGAGAGAGAGAGAGTGAGAGAGACAGAAGAAAGAAAAATGCAAAATAAATTTATAGCATATCCATCTTTTTAAAGTTCTAGATCCATACAAATCTTGTGTGATCAAGTTGTAATTTCAACTTTCTTTGACATCAGTAAATTGTACATTGGTATTGAGAAATATAATGCAAGCATTTTCTTAGATTTTTATTCATAGTTGTTCTACAAAACCAGTTTCAATTAAGGATAGAGAGACCAGTCTACCCTGCTACTTAATCCCTAGCTAAGAAGAAAAGGGATGAATTCATGAAAAACTAATACAAACTGTCACAACCATATAAATAATAAGTACATTATTAGTAGGTAAATAATAAGTACATTATTAGTAGGAACCAAAAGAACTTTACTCATGTGTATTATATAAAAATGCTTTTAGGACTCAAGTATAATTTATTTTGCTTTTCATGCATTTCTAGTCCTTAATAATTATTTCAAATTGATACATTAAAATCAGCAACATTGAATAAAAAACAGGTTTAATGTATTAAATAATACCTTACATATATTGATCTATTTATATACCTGTATTTTATTACTATATACTTTCTTCATAATGATTCTGAGCAGTCAAAAATAATCAAAATGTTTACTATTTGATGAAATCATTTTTTTTTTTTTAATTTTCAAGATTGCAGCCGGTTAAGTCTTTATGGAAATAACTGCAAAAAACGTTGCAGTCATTTTTGTAAAAATCAAAAATGTGACCGTGTTACTGGAGAATGTCTTCAAGGTTGTACCATGGGACATAAAGGTACACACTGCGAGGAAGGTAAGTAGCTCTATGCTTTTTTTAAAGGCAGGCATTTTTTTAAAAATGCTATCATTTGTAAAAATTGAATATTAAGTTAAATAAACAAAAACATTTAACTACTTTATTTTTCAAGAATCTTTTCATTTTTTTTTCCCTATGGTGCAACATTACTGTTTAAAAGATAAAAGATGAAAATTTTTCTGTTTTAACATTTATATTAAACAAAAGGATATGAATGTATGTAAATTTTAAACTTAGCATGTATAAAGTTGTGTAGTGTATTTCTAGGAGCAACATTTTTTTACATGCAAAATAAATTTAAAAAAATAGAAAGAAAACCAAGTAGAATAAAATACTTCAACAACAAAAAAAAATAGATACAATTTTAAAGCATATAGAAACCTACCTTAAGCACTTCTTTAGCCTTGTAACAGGTGATTTCAGTATCAAAAAGAAAAAAGCATGTTTGTACTGTTAATTGAATCATGACAACAGAAATTACTAGCTTGACACTATTAAAGTTGTTTACAGCACAAATAGTATTTGAGCCAAGATTCAACAAAAGATGGTTTAACAAATTTAGAAAAATAACTTCACTTTATATGAGTGCCTCAAATAGTGAGCTTAATAATGATTTGCTTTTGGGTGAACTTTTGTGAAAATGGTGGTGTTATGATTGAAGAATTTTCAAAAACTCAGTTCATCTGCTTAAAGATAGGAAGTGTTTCCGAAACTAAAGACATTAACTGTAAAGTAAGAATGGAGGTCATCACTTCTCTGATCTCTTATTAATGCATCATGGCATTTTGTAAGAGATTAATAAGTGCTGATGAAAAACCTGATATTTTACAGGAATAGAATGTTTTCCTGTTTGGTGAGATTACTTTGGTATGATCCACTGATTTGTTACATATCAATGTTATGATTACAGCAGACATCCATTGTAAGTATTTAGAGTATTGAAACACCGCTTTGATCCACTCTGATCAATCACATGAATGGTATGATAATGCATGGCCACACACAGTAAAGATTACAATTGAAAGGATTGAAGATTTTACCTTGGAAAAACATTCCATACCCTCTCTATTTTCTAAATTTTGATCCAGATGATTACCTCATATTCCAGAGTTCCTAAAACCATCTTAGGGAATAATTCTTAAATATGAAGTCATAGAAACTACTCTCTCAACGTTCTTATTTTCCAAACCAAAAGACTTTTACGCACAAAAAAAAAGAAAAAAAAAGTTATGAAACTTAATGACTGAAAGGTGGTTATTGATAATGGTGGAACCTGTCTTAGTAATTTTTAATTAAATAATAATTTTTTATAATTTTTGTTTCTAAATTCAGACATTTATACTTACTAATATCAGCTTAGTATGATACAAGATGAAAATATAATAGTTAGAAAGATTGTGTAGTGCCAATTTTTCCATTTTTGAAATCCTAGTTTTTACATCATCAACCACAATCAAGGTAATTGTGTCCAGAAATCCACACCACAGTTAATCAAACTCCATAAAATTTTCGATATCTAGTACTTCCTGAGGATTATATATGGTTTTGAATTCAGAGTTATCCTTCTCTTAGGTTAGTTATGAACTATGGCTAGAGATCAGAATGTACTCTCTTATTTAACCCATGGCTAATGAAGAAGTGATGGTTGTATGCTTTTCCTCAAAAGTATTTCAGCAAAACTGAACGTATTGAAATACCAGAATTTGAACCCAGCTAACTGGTTTCTTGTTTCAAGCTTCTAATTATTGAGTTAAGCTAAAAACTAACTTTTGGCAGTGATGATGGAACATGTGATTATTTCAATCAGAAAGCTGATTTTTTTTTATATTAGTAAATATCAATATTAGCTTAAATTAGATTCGGGCCAAATGAGTAGAACGATTGTGTAGTACCAATACTCCATGCATGGTGAGCCTGCTTGTCTTAAAACACTTAAGAGTTTAAACACCAGTGATTGTTCACAGTAGAAGAAAGCAAAAAATTGTGTTGATAAATTCAATATCAATATTTGGGGAGATTAAACAAAAGCATCAACAAGTTCATATGAATATAAGTTTATAGCATTAGTATATATGTATGTATTAACTTTTTGTGTTTGTTTTGAACATGTGACAACTAACCAAACAATGAAAACAATATATAAAATTTAAAAATCAAAACACCTCCGTACTATCCCATTCCCCTAAAAGTTATGATGAAGCTAATAGTGAAATATGCAAAATTTATAAAGGTTTTCCTACTTGTTCCTTAATTAATAATTTTGTTAGATTTAACCTATGTCTCTAATTGATAATGAATCATCATTAATAGCAAATTTGAAATATTCCTCTATAATATAATAATTACAAAGAAAAATTTGCATAAATTTAAATGAATAATAACTTGGTAATTTAATAGAAAATAAGAAAAAGAGGATGATGTGTGTTCATTATTAAAACAAAAGTAATTTATAAAATTTCCTTAAGAGTAAAAAAAAGTATGAACTGACCTTCTCCAGCAACCTACTTGGTTATCTGATACAGACCTGTTATTTCTGAAACAATTTCAAATAAAGCCTTTGTAGATTTATTGATATGTTTTTTCTTTTATAATCATTTCACCTCAAGCAAGACAGTACTGCTACTGGTGCACAGGGGGGAACAGTAAGAGGAAAGAACAACAACAAAGTACAGGTAATGCCAAAGAAAGGATAAGAGGAATATGGGAATCAAGAAGATAGAAGATGGCAATTGACATTGCATTTAAACTTTTGAAGATTGTAGCTACCAAGGAAGCAAATATATGGAAGAGAGCCACCACAGGTGGCAAGTGCAAGAAAAAAAAAACTGTTGGAGAAGTTGTGGTTACATTTGACTATTTTGACACTAAAAAGGTGGGACCTAGCTGCCAATCATGTAAATTCATATTTTTTTTTTTTTAATCATATCACCCCGAGCAAGGCGGTAATGCCACTGATGTGCAGGGGGGCTACATAGGAGTGAAAAGATTGGAAAAGAGAAAACCGAAAACCGCATCCTAAACAGGAAACAAGGGATGAGCCTCTTCACCTGTTCAATAGATGTGGGTGGAGTGTGAACCAGGCGATAGTTTAGTCTATCTACTCCAATTGAAAAAAAAAAAAAATGAGAATATTGGAAAAGAGAAAACCGGAAACCGCATCCTAAACAGGAAACAAGGGATGAGCCACTTCACCTGTTCAATAGACGTGGGTATGATCAGAGCATCAGTGAAAGAAACTTCTCAGAGCAGAATCAATATATATATATATATATATTTTAAAAGTTTTATTCTAATGCACAGAAACTTTTCCATAGGTAAAGAATGTTAAATTGTGCTGATATCTACAGCTATTATTACTCTCGTAAATATTTTAAGAAACGTTTGTTAAAATTAAAATGCTAAAAATATTCCTACACATTTTAATTTCCTTCTCTCTTCTTAACAGAATGTCCTGCTGGAAGATATGGAGAAGACTGCAACAATACTTGCAGTCCCAACTGTATTGATGGTGTGTGTGAATGGTACAATGGTTATTGTAAAAATGGATGTAAACCCGGCTGGGAAATGGGACGTTGTGACAAAGGTAAGGTATTTGTTTTTACTGATTATTTGTAAGCGATTTGCTACCAAAAACTCAAAGGAAGAAGGATAATCATTTTAGTCTTCTATACAATTTTTGTTAACATTAAACTGCAAAGACAAAGCGTATGACATTTTGTCAAAGTGAACTTTAAAAACCTCCCCTTTTGTAGGGTGTTGTAGATTGTTTAAAGCCAGAAAATATTTACAGATTGCAATCATGTTTTTAGATATAATAATAATTTACTGATACGAGTCCAGCTAATTAACCTGTAGCTGAGAGAAGAGGTGGATTCATACTTTTTCAAAAAGATATTTGCACATAAGAAATTGAAACTAGGCTTTGATTCTTAATGCTGAGTCAATATCCATTATATCACCTGCATATCCAAGCTTACAGTCCCTGATATTTTCTAGCAGTCACCCATCTAGATTCTGACCAGGTTCAATGTTGCTTAACTTCAGAGATTGTGCAAGAACTGGTGTTTCAACATGGAATGGTAAATGGCAAAAAGAATGATTCATAAGCATTATTCTTTGTTATCTATAATTTTTTTTTCTTTTTTACAAATAATAACTAGTGGCATTTTCATTATGGTTTGTTTTTCATTCAGTGTTGTTATCTACTGAGAAAAGTAAAATGAATAAAAGAGATAAGTTTTATAGAGAAATCCAAAGACTTATCATTTTCTGTCTAGCGTTTTCTGTTTTTGGTTTTTTTTTACTTTCATTTTATTGATGCATTACTGGGACTAATCTTGTACAAAATAAGGTGGGTCCTGCCTGACAAAGGATTTATGATAATGACTTGAGGCAAGATTTTACAAGGATATTTTTCCCAAGGCCCAACTCAGGAACTCACAGTAGTTCAAGTATATAGAGTGATAGTGCAGGTTATTAACAATAACCTACTTTTTTTTCTTAATCATATCACCCCAAGCAAGGTGGTAACACCACTGATGTGCAGGGGGCTACATAAGAGTGAAAAGATTGGAAAAGAGAAAACAGGGAACAAGGGATGAACCTCTTCACCTGTTCAATAGACATGGGTGGAGTGGGAACCAGGTGATTATTCATGAGATTTGAAATTTTATCCATTTTTTCTCAAGGAAGCATGGTAAACACTCAACTAATCTGATTAAACTACAAAAAGTTGACTATTTAAAAATTATTAAAAATTATTAAAAATTATTAATAATTATTAAAAATTATTAAAAATTGCTGACAGTAATAATGATGATAAAATAAACATCTTAAAAATTTAATTTTTGGGAAAAACAATTTTTTCCCAAAAATTAAATTTTTAAGATGTTTATTTTATCATTGAAAAAAATACATATTTAGCTACAAGATTATGCAATGAGTTCAAGTGAAAAATATTAACTACCTGATAAGACGTTTTTTCGATGTCAAAACAAAATGTACACTTTGGTAGTAACTTATAATTTGTACATGTTCTAAACTATAACTTATAATAAATATTCACAGCACTATTTCTATATTGAGCACTGTTTTAAATTAATGTTTTGAATATTGTTAATACTTTCTTCATTCACTTGGATTATATATATATATATATATATATATATAGTGTGTGTGTTTGAGAGATAACTACTCATGTAATCTCTTATTCAGTCAGTTAAGTGCCATACATGATACACACTTGGGTGATCATGTTTCTTTCAATCCATAACTGACTAGGCAGAAGATTTTCATACAGTAGGTTGCCATTTCTTTCTGAGGTGGACTCATTACCAAGTAAGGCTACAGGACCCAGTTTGTCCTGCTATTTAACCCATAGCTGGAGAGAGAAGAGATAGACTAATACCTTTCCCAAGGGTATTTGTGTGTAAGTGAATGCAATGAGTTCAAGTGAAATTCAAAATCCCTTATTATACAAGATATAATCTGTTTTGGAACCATTCTCTTATTTACTTTTTTGCAAATTCACAAAATAACATCTTTATTTTTTTTAATAAAAAAATAGCAAATCTTATTTAAATTTTGTTTTACTCAGATCCATGCAGAAACTTTGTGTATCAATATATCTGCAACTATTTTAATGCATTAGAATTGCAAGAAATTTTGATGAAAATTCTTATTTTGCAGAGTGGATGATTTGTAAATGACAACATCATATAGGGCATTACTATCTTGCTAGTTTTGTCATGAGAGAAAACAAAAGTATTAGTGAAGATACCCACTGAAACTTTCTGGGTTTTTGTTCATACCAATGCAAATGGTGAATCAAAAGACATTGTAGAATTAAACTGTAAGAAATCATTGTCCAGGTTTATTTTATATAAAAAATCCAAATTCAAAACAATAATCAAATAAAGAAGAAAACATGTATGCCTGTCTAATAAATCATTTGTATTTACAAACTGACTGAATAAAGTAAAAGAACAAAAAACATGTTAATTTTAATTCTTTTTGACTCTTTCGAATTCATGTACATAAGTTTGTAAAAACATGTACATGAATTCAAAAGAGTCAAAAAGGTTAAGAATAATCTTTAGTTGACTTAGTCTTTAGGTAGTTGGTTTAGAAAAAACTTTTAGTAGTTAGTCCACAGTAAAAGTCTGTGGTTGTGAAAAGACTTAGGTCATCAGTAAAGATTCAGAGACTGTTTGAGCTTTTGTTGTTGGAGACAATTTGTTTGAAGTCACTGACACATGTTTCTTTCAGAACATATGAAGTGGGGAGCTATGTAGCCATGTCTTCCTTTGTGTTTAAACAGCTTGGAGACATCTCTCCTTCTGAAAGTCAAAATCTGTGGGGGCTTTATAACAAAATTTCCATGAAAGTAGACTTAAGAAAAATTGGGTCTTAGTTTGTTTTTTCAAATATTTCATATGGTGATATTAATTTCTAACCAATTTGACAATTTGATTTAAACAGTATGTGTTGTATTGTAGAATCTTTTTGGCATCTTTATGAATATTGTCTGTTATCAAGTACAAAAAGTTTGGACATGTTTTAATATGGTATATATGTGGGTATGTAATTGTGTTGAAAATAGGTTTTACTTACTATAGTGGTCACATCACTGAGCCATGGTTGTATGTTTATATTTTGAATGATGAAAATGCTATCAAAATATAACATCAAAAACATTTCAGATTAATAAGTCATAAGTAGCAAATCATGATCACTCAATAAAAAAAATAAACTAAAGAAAGGTTATTGGTTTATTTCATACTTTAAAAAATATCTATTTGAAACCTTTTAAAAATACATTGCCAATGAAAGATTTCAAGAGGGCAATTTGAATATCCATTGGAACCATCTGTCTTGAGTTAAAATGACTGAAATATTTTGTTCTTATTTCATTATGTTTTCTTACTAACAGAAAAATCCAAGAAATAAAGTTTTGGTGATATTATTTTTCCTCTTCATTATGTATAAAATATATTTCCAGAACCTATTAAGATACAAAGAAAAAAAAATAAAGTTATTTTATTTTGTAAAACTTATCAACTGGATTGTCTTTTTTTAAATTCCTTATGTATTTCGGCTCACGACCATATCACATTGAATACAGCAGTTCGATCACCAAAGTTAAGCAATGTTGAGCCTGGTCAGTACTTAGATGAGTGACCGCTTGGGAATACCAGGTACTGTAAGCGTTTAGTGAGGGATGTGCATTGTGGTGCAGTGGCTATTGACTCGGAAAGAGAAATCGGTGAGCCAAGTTCGAATTCCAGTTGAATACCCTGCTTTCACTTAAGCACTAGTACCCTTGGGAAAGGTATTAATCCATCCCTTCCCTCCAGTTATGGATTAAATAACAAGAGTAGGACTCGGGGACCCTGCCCTTAAAAAACAAATCCCAATGAATCTTGATACTTGAAAAGAAAAAAGTATTATTAGACACAAAACTTATATAAAAAAAAAACAACAATAAATTATTGAAAGAAAAAGGTATTACCAGCAATAAATAAATAAAAATTTAATTGGCAATAAATGACCCGCCAAGGTTAATATGCCATAAAACAAAAACAACCAACCAACAACCTTATGTATTTAATTTACATTTGCTTTGAGCAAACAAAATGAGTCTTCTGTTTTGAGTTTTTTTTAAGTCTTTCTGTTTATCTTCAGTCATTAGATAATACAATGTCTTTTGAACAGGTAAATAGGCTCAATTTTCTTTAATCTTCTTTGCATATTAAACAATCCACTAAGGTGCTGCTTGTTGCCAAAACCATCTCAGATTAGCTTATTGCATGAATGAAAATGATTCATAATTGGATAACTCTTAAAAGAATAATACCATTTAATAATAGAGTTAGATAATTGGAAATTGTGACCATGCAAATTAAAACCTTTCAGTAACTACTAATTATATTATGCACAGTTAATAGAAAGTTCAAATGCTGATATTTTAGAAGCTGTTCTGAATCAATAATTTATATTTTCGCAATCAAGCATAATGTAGTACTGTCTGAAGTAGTGTAGTCTCAGATGTTATATTAGTAACATTTAATACTAGCGTAAGACCACTTTGGTAATGTTGACTATGATGCAATTATCACTTACACACCTCATAGACAATGAACATTTATGTAACATTTGAGTGAAAAAGCAAAAATTAATGTAATTTTCTTTTGATGAGAAAAAAATAGCTAATGATCGACAGTCTTCAAACTGTAAAGTTTTCAAACTGTAAGATTAGAAATTTGTTTGGTGTTACTGTCATACAGTGTAATGGTACCACTACACTAATGTATGATAACCTCAATATAACGACATGAATTGATTCTTTAACTTACATGAAAGCTTTATTGTGTTAAATTGAACTTAAGAAACCACTAAACTATTTTTAGTTTTTCTAAACATGTGTGTGTATGTATATATATATATATATATATATATATATATAGTGTGTGTATTTTGGCAGCATTTTTTCATTAATGCAGGTTTCATTGAATAATATAGACAAGCTTTGTCTATTAATTTTGTGTAGGATCCGTTCATACCGTCTGATATACTTGATGGTGATGTCGTTGAAAGACAACAAAAAATCACAGTATTTGTTGAATTTTTTATCAGGTCTAAGCTTTCGGCTCACATAAGCCATTATCAAAGAGTAAATATTAACACACAGTTAAACATTTAAGCTATTAACAATAAAGAGAATTGAATGAAAATATAAGTCCATCCCTACCGTGGCGGATGGCCGAAGACAGTGACAAAATGTTTACTGTGTGTATGAACGGATCCAACACAAAATTAATAGACAAAACTTGTCTATATTATTCAATGAAACCTGAATTAATATATATATATATATATATATTGATTGTTTATTACTTAGTTTTTGATCCTAATAGGGTTAGACCAGTACACATTTGTATTAAAAAGTGTTATATACAATTATATTGTAGAACTTTTGAATATTTTTCATTTTTAAATGAGTTATTTCACTACCTTGGTTTCCACCATGAGTGGTGTCTTCAGGGGATTTTTAATAACTGATTTTACCTTTTACCATTTTTTCTTTTTAAGAACGCTCTTGTAATGGTGTTTTATTTGAAACTGAAATCAAGATATGAAAAAGATCCATACATAACGTAGAGCATTGTAAAAACAGCCAAACCTTACAATGGTGGACAAATATGTAGACTGTGTCAAGAAGAAAAATTAGAAATGATGACATACCCAAATAAAGACGAACTGTTAAATGAAAGAACAGAAATTATGACAAAATGCATCCACACTAAGAAATGCCTATTAGGTTCATACAAACATGGATGAAAACATCATAATTTATTTGAATTTAAACCAAGGTAGAGAAATAACTCATTTAAAAATGAAATATATATATGTGTGTGTGTGTATGTGTGTGTGTGTGTGAATATGTCTAGCCACACTGATGAGCTGTGATACAGTGAAACAGGCTTGTATGTATATATACATATATATATATACATACACAGTGTGCAATGGATAAACAATTGTGATTTTATATTTTTAAATTCATATATGTGCATTGTTTGTTTATGATTTTGTCAACTGCACAATATAGTAGAGTCAGTTGGGCATCTGTGAGAAAGAGTACCATGACACAATTCACTCCACCAGAAATTTTGAAATGGCATGCTGTACTGCTTAGCATTTTTGCCAGAAGCTCCAAAACAAACATTTCAGAGTATTCGGGTAGCAATCTGAAGACATTGCAAGGATTCAGAAAGAGTAGAATGATATATCCAGTCAAGATCATGGTCACTAGTGATGGCAACATTATGCCTCCATTCATCTTCCCATAGGGCTTCAGACTCAACATAAAGGCCTACATCATGCTTTGAGGAGGTAGTGTTCTGGTTCAAGAGGGTAGCTACTGGAAGACTATGTCTGGCAACAGGACTCTGCACCATGCCACACATGCAGGAGCACCCAGTTATGGCTGTCAGACTACATCATCCCTTATATCTGGCTGCCTAACACCCCAGACTGCAACCCTCTTGATTTTTATTTAAATCTAAAGTCACCTTATCATCTGGGTTTTTTATATACTTACTATTGTAACCATGGCATCAGCATTTTAATTTTAACATTATAAACTGAGAGTAATTCTCTCAACAAAAAAATACCCACCTCATCTGGATAATTTAAACCCATTCATTTTTGTTAAAAATTCCTGTCTGATGAGTTAAATATTTCTAATATTCACAAAATAAATTATCACTAATGAATTTACGAATTTGTCCAACTTATATATATATATATATGTATTAGTAAGGGACTTTATATCTATCAATGTATAATGGTCTAACAGTTCAGTTTTTAAATTGAACCACCAGACTACTTACACATGATTTGATTATATTAGAGAAAGCTTCTACAGAACCGGATATGCGTTGTGGCACAGTGGATATCGGCTCAGAACAAGAAATCGGGGAACCGAGTTCGAATTCCAGTTGAATTCCTTGCATTCACTTATAAGCAAATACCCTTGGGAAAGTTATTAATCCATCTCTTCCCTCCAGTCATAGGTTAAATAATAGGACAGATTGGGTTCTATAGCCTTGGTTGGCAACCAGTCTACTGCAGAAAGCAATGGCAACCTAATGCGGGATAATCTTCTGCCCAGTCAGTCATTTCTCGAAAGAGATATGATCGCCCAAGTGTGTATCACGTATGTCACTTAACTCACTGACTGTATAGAACCAAAGACACTTTTTTGAAACAACTAAAGATTGTGACATGTTGTATAGTGTACCACATTCTCCAAATAGCCCTCAGATTTGAATTCAGAGTTCTTTTCTCTTAGACAAGTTGCCAACCAAGGTGAGAGTAACAACGCTCTCTCTCTCACATATATACAATGTGTAGAAAGAACTATAAAAAATGTAATATTCCCTAACATTTATTTTCAATTTTACAATGCCTTATACAAAAGTAGAGCTAAATATTATTGCAATACAATTTAACATTTTTGTGACACAGAATTTCCCATATTTTGAAGCACAAAAAATTCTATCGTGAAAATGTCAAATTAATTATATTATAGTGTGTGTGTAAGAAAGAGATAAATATTTATTTAAAGCAAGAATTATTTTTATACTTGTTTATATATTTCTTAAATATGGATTTGATTGATCCAATTTTGAATCAATTGTTATTTGAGACGAACCAAAATAGATATTTTATCACCTGTTACTAAATAATTTATAATTAAACTGTCTTCTACTCATGTCATATGCCTGCCTCGACGATAACCATTAAAATGATTACACGTCGATTCGGGAATATTTACATTTCCACATCTATGGACAAATACAGGTTATCTTTCCTAGATCATGACAAATGGACAATGATAAACAAAAATAAAAAAATGAGATCACTGTTCGATTGATATAATCAAACTGTAATCTTCCCAGGTCTGCTTCAATATTAACACATGTGCTGACCAATAATTCAAGGATGAACGACAAGGCAAAATGATTTTTGATATAAAGTTTTAATAAGTATTAAAATAAAAAACAATATATATGAGTATGAATAAGAGTGTCCAATGACTTAAACCTCAAAACTTATATTCATTCCCAACTCAGTTGAAATAACAATTTACAACAAATATCAACAAATATGAATGAATACAGGCGAATAAGAATGCAAGAGATTAACACAAAATAAAATGGGGAGAACCATATAATTATGAGCACATGTAGTATGATGTTTGTGGTAACATAATATTCGTGGAAGTGTATGCATATTCTAATATGGGCCTAAGAATATAATAACTTATCTTTATGTCAGTTCCTTCTCTCTTATTTTACTGTCTTTTCTTTTCTTTCTTCCTCTTTCTCTATATAACTTCAGACTCAAGCATGGTTCGCTTGAAATGTATGTATCTATGACTGTCCCTATTTTCTTTCAGTTGGCTATTGTATTTTCAGCATACAAATAGTCTGAAATATCTGCACTCTTCTTTATTTCTTTCTTCAAACAAGCATATTTTCTGCACTCAAACAATTCTGTGGTTTCTTCTCTTTAATATTTCTTCGTTCACATGTTATCTTCTCTGTGTTGCTATCTTTCTTTTCTTGATAAACAACTTGGCTTCACCTTCTTTCTCTTCTTTTAACAAATAAGAATCAGCATTCTTCTCTTATTTTCTCTTCATCAATATCTTTCCTTCTTCCTTGAAAAATGATTCAGCTTCATCTTCTTTTTGTTCTTTTAACAAATAAGAATCAGCATACAAATAACATTGCAGTTTCCTCTCTTATCTTATCTTTGTCGCTATCTTTCTTTCTTTTCTTGACAAATGATTTGGCTTCATCTTCTTCTTGTTTTAATGAATAAGAATTTATAAGTTCATTTTTCTTATCCAGGGTAGCTGAAAATGAATTGGTCAAATTACACTATTATCTCAAATACGTTTTCTTTTTCAGTCATAAGTTATCAGTGCTCAGCAATCATGAATTGCTAACCCAAGATCTGATCTGCAACTAATTTCCAATCTCTGCTTTCCACATGACTTGTCTTTGGTGTGGATTCTAGCTCCTGCTGCTTCACAACCTCATGTCTAGCCTCTGTCTATTTCCTGTCTAGACATTTGTTACTAAGGGTGTCTGGGTCAACCAACCTTGACCTGCTATCCCAAAACTGACTTTAGATTCCCATATGACCATGTCCTTGTTACCGGAGACCAATCTCAATATATGTGTGTGTAGGTGTGTATATATAGCTATCTATGTAACACTTAAAATATTATTGGTTAAGAAAATCTGATCATCTGTTAAATATAATTAAGATATTGATTTTGTAAGTTTTATTCAGAACAGTAAAGAAATCCGGTGCTATCCATGAAATTATTCTAAAATTTATAATACATTTATATAATACTAAAAACATGATTTTACATAATGTAACCTCTAAGTACCTGAAATGCTGCATCGTACTCAGAGGCATTAAATTAATGTATTCATAAAATACACTAATTTGAAGAATACCAAAAAACAAGTTATTTGCAGCTGAATGATATTATACAGTCTGTGCTTACACTGTATTCCAGTCAAGTTCATTTTATTCATTTCTGTGCAAATACAGTTCCCCCTCCAGCTATGGGTTGAACAGCAGGACTGATTGGGTTCTATCGCCTTGGTTGGCAACCAGTCTAGTATGGCAACCTACTATGAGAAAAACTTCTGCCTTGTCAGTCATGGATCAAAAGAGACATGATTGGACAAGCATGTAACACGTATGGCAATTAACTGACTGACTTATTTATACTAAAGTAAAAATAAATACTAATTATAAAGTACTATCCCTGTTTATTTGTTTACATAGGAGTAAAAACAGATACTGTGTGGGAAAGAAAAATAGAATAGTTACCCTTTTGTGTGTAATAAACAGAAAGAAACGATCTTGAAGCGAGCAAATTAAAGGAGTTTTTCCATCATAATTTTCTCTTGAAAAGTAACCTAATGGGTCAGAAAGTGGTCTAGTTTGCAACAAGATCAGGTTACCAGTTCATAATGGCATTTGTCTTTTTTGTTGAAGAGGCATGTTTTTGTGTTAGAGGAAGTATTTATGGGATAAGTTTTTGTTTTTATAAATCATTTCACCCCATTTTCACCAAAATGCAAGTGGTTACTGAGTGTGAAAGAACAATTAAATGTTAGGAATTAAGACAGAAGATAATGACTGACATTGATCGTCAAAAATTTAAATGCAAAGCTGACTGTAAAACAAGAAAGCAGAAGAGTTCCACAAGCAAAAAATTTAAGAGAAGAAACTGTTTTTTTGTTTGTTTTTTATCAGTAAACCCCAAGCAAAGCAATAATCCCACTAAGACACAATTAGCTACTGAAAGCAAAAGAATATGAGAAGACTAGAAGAAACAGGAAAGGAGGGATAAATTTCTACTCCTGTTAAAGAGACTGGGGAGAAGTGTGAACTGGATGATAGGCGAGTCTATCTATTAGCATAGAATTTATGGTTAAGTTATAGTGAAGTTATTGTGGTTACATGAGGCTTCATACAGGAGACAGCATACTGATATTGTATACAGCATGTGCTTTATTAGGAACTAAGATGTCTCCCAGAAAAAGAAAACAAGTTGCATCCTGTCATTAGAATATCATGCAGGTAAAAGAGAAAGTGTGCCATTTTTATTTATGACCTTCAGATATTAGAATTTCTTGGTATTTATAAATTAACTTTGGGAATTATTAGAATAATCTAGAATCTATACTGGCAGAAAAACCAGATGAATACAAACAAAAATTTAATTCAATATAGAAAAGGTGTATAAGACAAGGATGTGCCTTCTCACTGGACTTATTCAACCTGTACAGTGAGGTGGTTCTGAGAGAATTAAAGTCCTACCAGGATTCATTATTGGCTGACACAATCTTAGCAACATAAGATATATAGATGACAGTATTGATAGCAGTCTCGATGAAAAATACAAGAACTTCTACAGAAGGCAATGAAAGAAAGCAAGAAGGAAGAAGAAAACCTCAATTGCAAAAAGATAGAATGCATGGTTGTCAGCAAAAAAACAGTTCAAAATGCAAATTGAAGATCCCAAAATCAGACAAGTGCAACAATTTAAATATCTGCGGAATGTTTTGAAAGAGGAGATAAAATCCAACACTAAAATCTGAAAGTGCATTGAGATCGTGAAAAATGCTTTTCCAAATCTAAGCAAGTCATTAGAAAACAGAAAAATTGAATTAGAAACAAAGAAACGAATACTGAATTGTTATGTAATATCAGTCCTCATACAGGGCAGTGAATGCTAGATAATCTCCTCAGATGAAGAGACTTACAACAACAAAAATATAGTTCTACACAAGGATGCCAAGAATACAACTGACTGAACATATGTGCAACAACAAATTTTAGAGAAAATCTCAACATCAGAAAAATAGAGTTGAAATTTCTAGAGTATATAATGAGGAAAGAGGGATTGGAAAATTTGTCACTTACAGTACATATTAAAGGCAAGAGAGAAAGAGGAAAACAATGTATAATGTACCCAGTGAGCTTGAATAAATGAATGGCAGAACAGGGGTGAGAAGAAGTAACAACAAGGCAAAATTTATTAAAAGCTTCAAAGGATGGGAAGTTGTGGAGAACCACCATGGTGAATGGGCTAAAAGGACACAGCCTATAAAAAATGATTTTTAAATGTTGACTGTCCAATATGCTCATGTGTTCGAACTTAATTTCACATAGAGAATTATTTTGTAGTAAATTTTTTCAGAATATAACTTAAACCATTTACTAAAAAATGTTTCCTAACATCTGAACATTTATTTTCATGTTGAAATATCCAAGTTAGTTTGTTTTTATGTAATTTTTTTTTTTAATCGTATCACCCCAAACAAGGCGGTAACGCCACTGATGTGTAGGGGGCTATGTAAGAGTGAAAAGATTGGAAAAGAGAAAGCAGAAAACCGCATCCTAAACAGGGAACAAGGGATGAGCCTCTTAACCTGTTCAATGTGGGTGGAGTGTGAACCGGATGATAGATCTATCTATCTACTCCAATTGAAAAAAAAAAAAAGTGAGAAGATTGGAAAAGAGAAAGCCGGAAACCACTGAAAGTTCAATGTTGTGATGGTTCTGATAACAAAACAGAATATTTGCATAATGTTTGTTGTCACAAGCATTTTTTCTGTCTTATATGAGAGCAACTAGTATTAATATACATTGTAAGAAAAGCCTTTTCTGAAAGAATAGTTATCTATTAACAAGTAACTTTGTCTCATCTGATGAAGCCTTATACAAGTCTTAGACATTTTTACAAAACTATCTTGCATTGTACAAAATTCTCTTTTAATCAAATACAGATTCTATATCATCTGCTTTTTATGACATTTTCAAAAAGTGGGAGTCATAAAAATATTTCAAATCATTAAAAAAGATTTTTGAATGCTCAGTTTTATATTTGCTTTTTGTTACTTTCTTTATCTTTCCTCTTTTTCTTACTCTCTCTCTCTCCCTCCCTTTCACTCTTCCCTCCACTGCACCTTCTCTATCTCTTTCCTGTAACATTTTTTGGCAGAATATTGAAATAACATGAATGTTCTTTAATTGAATATATCTTGTGGGAATTCCACAATTACTTTGCAATACATACAGCTTGGTTTGAATTTAAATAGAAATTATTTGAGAAAAAACAAAAAAAAACATCACTTCATGTAGGGTTCTGTGTGTACACAAGCAGAATAACTTGATTATCATGTTTTCTTTTAAAACATTCATTGAAAGTTACACTGACAACAAAAATATTGTTCATCTTGATTATATGTACAAAATTATTGTTTGTTAAATTTAATATCTTAAAAAGATAATACCAGTTGAATTTAGTACTTTCTTCTTAATCATCCAATTATTAAAGACACAGGCATTGGGATTATCAGTTACCAACCAGAAATATTAAATTTAATATATATATATATATATATGTATATATATATTGGCTGCTATAAGAAATTCATCCGCCCTTTTGACAGATATAGTTTTTCATCCTATAGGGTGACATGCTACCCTCCTCGCTAGTAAAACAGCTTGTTTATATGCCAACCACCTGTCCATGTTTAACGCAATTTATATCATGATTATTTTTGTCAATGAAACTAACTACTGAGTACTATTTACTGATTAGTATCCCTTATTTACAAATGCATTTAAACAAAAAATTCAAGTTTATTCTGCTCACATCAATGTGCCCTAGTTTCCTTATTGAAGGAGTGATCCATTGAAAAAATCATGTATAAATAGACTTGAAGCAGTGAGGAGATGGTTCATTTTTCTTGGTTTGGCCTTGTGTCAGACATAATGGAATTCCCTACAGCTTACAAGTTTTATGTAGAATTATCATAAGGTTGGTTGTGGTTTGGTTGTAGATTGGAATGTGTGAATAAGCATGGGAGAATAAAATATATATTTTGCATTTTAAAATAGAAATTTATTAAAAGAAATGAATAACAAGAATTCGTAGAAATTAATGTTCAATGAGAAATTTAAAGGTATCAAGATTTGTAGAAAGTGTTCGTAGTGGTAATTGTTGAAAGAGTATATACATACGTACGTACGTATGTATGTATGTATATATTTATTCAGTAGGAATGTCTTTGGATGGAAAAGAAGTAGTAAAATGAATCAGCACACAAGAAAGAAAGAGAACAAGGTGCAACATGACTTTATCTCTGGGTCGATTTGAAGTTGAAGTTACATTTTAGTCTTTCTTGCTGCTCCCATCTGTGTCATAGAATGTCCTTAAGTCATTAAATCTGGTCATGTGACAGGCTTCAGAGACACTTTCTGCTTTAGGTGTGTAAAATGTTTGACTGATGTCACCATTCATTTTTCTATTTCATATCCAATCAGGACCCAGAATTTGCTTTTCACACTGACTTGTAAAATTTGCCATGGTTTGGGTTTTTCCCCAAATTGCAGGTGTGCAATTTTACTTTGTATGTTTTAGTTGGGTTTTTCCAAAATGCTTTTAATTCTTAATACAAGTTTGAATTTCCTGACAGGTAGTTTATATAACTAAGATTTTAATTCAAATAAAGATTTGGGCTCTTAACCTCTTTTAAGTCAAGGGTTTCATTCATAACCATTTTACCAGTAAGCCTTAATGGCACTTAAGCTTTGTATTGTATTTAGTAGAGAAAAAAGTCCGAATTGAAATGCTGTGAAGATAAAAAGAACACAAGACAACTGAATGATTTCAAGAGAATATTTGTTTTTTGTTAATCATTTCTCTCTAAGCAAGGCAATAAAGCCACTAGGATGCAAGAGTTTATTAAGTGCTTGAGTATATGAGAAAAATTACTATTAAGGAGAAAGGATAATAAAAAAACAAAAAAAATTAAGACAAAAGATTATGACTAACATTGCGTTTAAATTTTTGAAGATCAAAGTTGGCTGAGAAGCAAGAAGCCAGAAGAGAGTTCCACAAGCAAGAAATGTAATAAAAGAAACTTAACATAGAACATACAGTTACATGTAGCCATTTCAACTGTAAATTGATGAAACCTTGCCGCCAATTCGGTACTGCACTTGAATTCATGAAGTCGAGGTACCATAGAAAAAAGTTCATCAGAACAGTTGCCATGAAAGTATTTATAGAAAAGGTCACATTACAGTGATGGAAAAGAGACTGAAGATGAAATGCTAGGTTAGGACTAATTACATTGCAGATTCTTTGGATTATATTAAGAATCTCTAAATATATAGCAAAAGCAGCAGAACAGATGTAGCAACAATATTAAAAGCAAGGACAAATGGTAGACTTATAAATATGTTACAAACTGTTTTTAATAAAGATATGTCTCAAAGTGTATACTTTAATGAAACTAAGGTACCATTGCACTAGGTAGGATATGTTTTTGTTAATATCAAATGGCTTTATACTTTACAGGCATATCAATATATAGACTAATCTGTTAAATCTAATATAAAATTGCCTAGTTAACTACAGGTTTCTTTTTTATTTGTTTCATTTAGATTGATGTTCAGATAAACGTCTGCAATTAGAAGACAAAACTGAAATTGTCAAACTTTGAAATTTATTTACAATATTTTAAAATTCCTCTACTGAATGAGTTATGATCTTTTGATAGACAGAAACAATTTTACCCTTTGTCTAAAAATCTAAAGTCACTATGATCGTTCTATATATCAGTCAAACTAGTTTTCATATCTGATAAAAATATTTGAAAAAAATTGTAAATCATGATGCCACACCCATTTATAAGAAAAAGTATACAGATATATATTTTTTATATTTTAACAGTATGCAATGATTTTACTTTTGGATATGAATGTCTCGGAACTTGCAAATGTAATGATGATCTGGAAATTTGCAACAAATCAACTGGGGAATGCCTGTCAGGCTGCTTACCTGGATGGAAAGGAAAGAACTGTTCCCTCAGTAAGTAATAAAGATTTGTTTTCTCACAGTCATTTTTTTGTTAAAACTATTAAAAGTTTATATTATGATTAAGAACAAAAGGTTGCTAAACTCAGACATTTTTAATCAGAACAAATTTTACCACAAAATTGTTTTGCAACTTTCTCATATTTGGTTAATATAATCCAATTATTTCAAAGTAATCTTTTTTTTTTACTTTTTACAATACAATGATAATTTTAATATGTTTATTTCCAGTATTTGATATAAATATATATGAAATTATTTGTTTTAACATTAATTTTGGTCGATACTTGCATTTAAGTCAGTATTCTGTTTATAATCAAACAGTATATATATTTATTTCTACCAGCCTGATTATTTACAATAAATTTTTGTTACGCAAATGTGTGTCATTCAGCAGGATTTGAACCTGCAACCCCTATCCACATAAGGAAAGCCACCATTTGATCTGGCACATCTTAGACCTCTCGACCACGAATGACCAACAGTCTAAATGAAGTCAAATCAAGCCTATATAACACAATTTTCGATTCACGCAAATAACCATATCTGCTCTTAAATGTATCATTATGTCAAATATAAACATGTTACGAAGATTAATGAAATAGTTATAAACAACTAACAATTTGAAATTATTTGTTTGAACATTTTTGATTGATACTCGTAATTAAGTAGATATTCTGTTTTTATATATATATATAAAAATCTTTTAAATGTCTTTTTTTTAAGTTGCATTAAGAAGACAAGCACATACAAATTTTTAAAAAAACTATGTCCATTCAGGATGCAGACAATTATGACTCCAGATTCCTGAATATTATCTGGAAATTGACATGAATTCTTGGAAAATATAGTGAAGAGGTTATCTAATACCTTATTGATTCTTTGAAATTCAGAGTTTTTCTTTGCTCAAACTGATTGCTACCCAGGGGTATAGATCTCTGTCAACTCTGATCTTTAATCAATAGGTGCAGTAAAAAGAGATGGATGCAAACCTTTTATAAAATTCGAAAGAGAATGCAACAGACTAGCCAAGAATGTAAAATTAGTTCAGCAATTGCAGCCCAATATTCATGACTATCCACACATTGTAATAAACACTTCAGAAGAAAAAAAAATAAAGCAAAGCCTAAGATTTTAATACTTTAAAAATAATTGCATATTATCAAATGTTGATATAAGATTTTTTGTTAAAAGATGTTAAAAAAAGAAAAAAGATGTTTTTTTTTTTGTTTTTTATTTTCCATGTTATTGATTTAATTTTATTTAAGAACACAGCACACTTTGCATCTTTCCTGCTTAGGTCCTCAGGGAAAGAATTCTGTTTCAGCATTCTCCTAACATACTGCTTTTAAAAAGCTTCACTTACACGACAAAGCTTTGTTTCATTTGTATATTTTTTCAAATGAATTTGGATTTATCAGATCATAGAAAAAGCAACAAAGTTTAACATTCATCCCTGCAACAAAAACTGTGTTAAAAGGAGAGTTTTTCTCTATACACTGATACCCCTGTATACTCTATTGCTTAATCTGTATTCTTTGCTTTAAAAAGTTTTTTAGAATTTTTAATAAAATCCAAGTATATGAAACTGGATTTATGCATTTTCTTTTCACAAAAAATAACAAAAATATTAAACAATCTAATAAAGTGTTTATTTACAAAAATAATTCTATATTTATAAAAATTTGCAAAGCAACTACAATGCAATATTTGTCATTTACCACATTATACAGAAACAAGTATGAAATTTTTTTTTATTCATGAATTGATAAAAATGTAACGATAAGTAACTGTAATTATATTAGAGTTAAGTAAATTTTTATAAACATAAATTTTTAAAAAGTGCATTTTCTGGACATCTCTTTCATTTGCACTTTCCATATAAATTCACTTAAATATTTCATTAGCATCTGGATTTATACTTTCTTTTTTTATTGAGAACTGACAAAAATGTTAAACACTATTTCTTAAATGGTTTTATTGACAAGAATCATGTCTAATACTTTGTTGTCAGTTTTTGAGAAATGAAAATATATATAAATCCAATTTTATATGTTTGGGTTTTATTAAAATTTAATAATAGCTTTTTAAAAACAATGAATACTTTTTGAGAGAGTATGCATTAATAGCAGTGTTGATAGAAAAACTGCTCTTTTAGCAGGCTTCTTTTTTTGTGATAGAAATGTTTAATTTTGAAGAAAAACAATCCCACTATCTTCTTTGCCCAAACTCGATACTCATAACAAACTTAAATATTTAATGCTCCATGAAATGTGATTAGAAGTTAACGGCAACTTCAGTTCTTATTTATAAAAAATACTATCTGCTATTAAATTTAGGTGAAACCTTTTTGATTACTTTTTAGCAAATTCTTCATTTTGAAGATTATTCATGTAGAACTTGTGTTATGTTTTAGAAGTTGTAACAAAAGAAAAGAAAATGATTTACCAAAACACAGAGCTAAATCATAAACAAATATTTAATTTACTAAAAACACAAAATAAAATATATACAAATACAATTGTAGCATTCAAAACAGAAAACATAGTTTACTACTGGTGAAATGTTACGAAGGGGAAGAGAAGGTGAGGGAGTCAAATATCTTTACCATGTTAGGGCTAGCGAAGTAATCTCTATTACTGGAAATCTTCAAATGTGTATATATAGATTAACATTTAGTTTGGTCAATGAAAATATTAAAAATTTCTATTTACCAGATTTGTTCCATGAGGTTGTCTTTTGGATTTTTGTTGGACGGCAACTTTTCATAGAGATTCTTTCAGCTGGATATAACAATACTTGAATCAAAAGCCGGAGTTGATAATGACAGCAATTCCTTTTTGCAACTGACTACTCTTTTCCAAAAACCTATTTTTATAGGTGCTAGCACCTAATTAGCATTTTTCTTGATGTTTCTAAAATCATCTAGATTTTTCTCAAATATACTGGAATGATGTAGAATCTTCCAAAAATTCTATTTCTAATTTCTCTATTTTACAATTACTTCATAAATGAAAACTTTTTTGTATTAACAAGTAGGACTCAGTAAAATCCCTCACTATAAATTTTAACCTTTTTGTTGACTTTATTGATATTTTTTTATGAATAAATGTATCCTCATAACACTTGGTATACCTGTGGTAAATATGAAATTAAAAGTAACTCTTCTCTTCACTATTTACAAATTTTGCAATCTAGTGTGAAATCTTATTTTAACCAATAGGAAAAAGAATTGACCCTGTACTGAAGGAAAATGTCAAAGTCAAATTTCCTTATCCAGTGTTAATTAATTTTTTAACCAATGAAAGGGAGTGATTTACAAAACTGAGAGAAGTTAACAAGCCTATGCAAAAAGAGTCTGTTGCTATAAAAATAGAGAAAGAAAGTAGAATCAGTCAGATGGGAGTGAGATCAGATATGACAAAATGTGACAAAAAGAATTTCAATCTGCTGAGCTGAACCAGACGTGCCTCAATGACATACATTTCTTCTTTTTTTTCTTGCATACTATTTTTCTTTCCCTCTTTTTCTTTGTTGATGGCAAGAATGATGAGGACAAAGAAGAAAATAACAACAAGGCACTTCAACTGACTTCTAAAAATTAACGTCAATAAATACAGTTTTCCTTTATTGCTTTACCTTCCTTTGCACTTTCTCGCTGGCCATAAAAAGAAAGAAACAAACAGACTTTACTGTTCATCTTTATATACATACACATTCACTACCTATGACTACAACTTCTGGATTCATTTGACTACATACTACACTTTATTTTAACATTGACACACTTAATTTAAAATCCTACAAATTGAATGTTATTTCTCTCATCAAAATAAATTCATCATTTATATACACAAATGAGAGAATTTTTTTATCATGTTTTTATCAACAAAAACTACTTGTAATATCACTCGCCCCTGTACATCTCACAGTAACTTTTCAACCTTCTCCCTACTTCTTATCTTTTTCTTATAAGATTATTTGTTTCAGTTAATAGATGACATGGATGTGCGTTGTGGTGCATTGGATATCGGCTCGGAATGAGAAATCGGGGAGCCGAGTTCAAATTCCAACTGAATTCAATGCATTCACTTACACACAAATACCCTTGGGAAAGGTATTAATCCGTCTATTCCTTCCAGTTATGGATTAAATAACAGGACAGATTGGTTTCTATAGCCTTGGTCGGCAACCAGTCTACCGCAGAAAGCAATGGCAAACTACTGTGGGATAATCTTCTGCCCAGTCAGTCATGTCTCTTTTGAGACATGATCGCCCAAGCGTGTATCATGTATGGCACTTAACTGACTGAATAGACGACAAATGTAAAACATCCCCACCTTCAATCATTTATCTATAATTCAATTTTCATTATCATAGATATGATATTAATATTATCATGCTGATTTTTCTTAACTTTCTGCTTTGAGTACGAGTCACGAAAGAGTAATAAATAATGAATTAAATGCTTGAAAATTAATTTGACATTATGACGTAAGCTAAATAAACATTGTTTTTTTTTTCTTTTTGAATAACCAAGATAATTGTAATAATTTGAAGAGATAGCATTTGTAGAGTATTGTTTATTTTTATTATCTTTAAACCGAATCAAATTTGCAATATTATAAAATTACCAATTCCAAGTCAATGCTATATGATGGCATTTTAAACATTAATTTTTAATACCAATTTAATCAAATACACTTTATCAGAATCAGCAATATCTTAATTTAAAATCTTATGAGTTAACATAATGCTAGTCAAGTGTATTATTTTTCAACATAGTAATTGAAAATTCTTATCAGTTTGTATCAAGGAACCACATCACTGACAAAACAGAAGCACACCATCTAATTTAATGCTATAGCCAATAATAAGATGGAGAATTAAATTGAATTACCAAAATATTAGGTACAGCACAATACAGGATAGTTTCACCCTCTCCAGCTTATAGAAATAGATTCACCTGCATGATTTGTGGTAAAGAAGTTGTTTAGCTATGTTAATCATACAGATAAGTTTTAACAACATTTGAAAGCAGAATGGTTGCTGGCACTTGAAAGATAAGACACTATTTCAAGGTAACAATTGTACTAGATTTTTATGCTGCAACAATAGCAAGGGTATATCTGGAATACAAGACAGACCACTTACATGTGAAAACTGCACTTGCTACAGGTCATAAAAAAAAACTGCTGATTTTTGGAGGTTGCCATCCTTGACAAAGGGCAAAGAGAAAGACTGGGTCACATTGTGATAACAATAACAAAGATGGAGATAATAGTCTGCATGTAAATGATAGATTCTCCTCCCAGAAATTAAGACAGAAATTAAAATATCCTGTTAAATAAATCCTATCTGATATCATTGGGTATATAAATTCAAATAAATTCAAATAAATATCAGTAACAGTAATTAGCCTTTAAATTTTAATTAAAAAGAAGTAACAAATTACATGAAGAAATTCAATGCATACTTTCAAGTCAGATGCCATTTTACCAAACAGCTATTTATCTGCTATCAATAACAAGTCCCAGAAGATTGATTATTGGCAGAAAAGTTCAATCTGCTACAATATTACCAACATTTGCCACTAGCATCACATTTCAAGAGCGACTCATGTGTGTGCATATTTATTTTGCATATATACTACTTTTCACATAATACAAATACTATACTCTGATTCTACCACCCTCTTATGATAGTAGGATAGAATGTGACACGTGACTGGTTTCACTTGAAATGTACATGTATAGGCCAAAGATAAAAATTGCCCAGTTTCCATAGCCATTATCACACAGCCACCAGTATGCTTTGACCTTTGTTTCTTTAGTATAATGGAGGAAGTACTACTATAAAATTGGAATCCCCTGGTCCAGGCTTCCTTCATTGCTGAAGTGAGAACCACTTGCAAACAGAAGCATGGCACTAACTGTACTCAAATAACTTTGCTGAGAAATACAGAACTATACTAAAATCTTTGACAAAAGTACCAAGGAGAGATACTTTGATTCAAGGCAAAGGTGCTGATCTATATATAAATTCTTCAGTCATTTTTGACAGTTATTATGCTTGTATGTAATAAATTTTACTTAGTCATGTATACAGTATAATTTATCAGTATAGAAGGCAAAAGCAGCAAGTTGAATTTAAATTCTGGTTTAGTCACTTGTGTACACTTACACTTGAGAAAAATAGGAATATTTTGCTCCCGTATTCAGTTATGCATTAAATAGCAGGCTAGAATGATAATCGCCCTAAGCAAAAGACTGCCTTGCATTCAAATAGTCAAGAAGGCAACAGTAAATTATTCCACTACCTTTCCCAAGAAAGGTCGGCTATTTGCAGATGATAAAGAAATGGTATCTGCAGAAAGCCATGATCACCTATGTCCTGAATAATGAAAAAAATCTTTAAAAAAATTGCATTATTGTATGTTAATATGCTTTAAATTTCTCTTTCTTATTTAGATTGTGATTACGGAACATATGGACCGAACTGTTCAATATATTGTGGCTTCTGTAAGAATGGTGCAACATGCGACCCAGTAACTGGATACTGTCCACAAAACATTTGTGAATTTGGATGGACTGGTGAATTGTGTACTGAAGGTAAATCATTAGACATTTTTTCCTTATTTTTGAGTTCATAATTTTTTTTTTAAATTTTGTTTGTTCTTAACTTAATTACAGGTACAACATGCACACACACACATATATATATATATATATATATAATTACATGTTTCGTTAATCACAGTACCTTGTCAGTTTTCCTTAAGCTTTTTATTTAATTTTTCTTGGGTTCACACAAGGGGTTTTTTTTTTCTAGACACAAAGTGTGTAAAAACTGCTCAAAAGTTCTGCATAGCCAAGTGCTTTCAGCTATTCTTTTAGCCATTATCAAGAGCAATTTTTATTCTTTATTTTTAACTGTGTGGGTTTTGTTATATATGTCTGAAGTTGTAAGAATGTTTTATTTTCCAAACACTGTCAGCACGTTTAACCAGGTTCATAGTTAATGTTATTGAGTGTTGGTTTTTCTGTTTTTATTGTTAGGACTTCCATAATTTTTAATCGTTTTTTTTAACATGTGAATGAGGCTATTATACTTGGATCTTCTACTAATATGTTTTAGGTGGAGTTTGATAGGTTTTTATGTCCATTTTAAGTGAGTCTTAATTGAGATATAGTCAGGTAGGTATGACATACATCTGGAAAGGTATGTAGTAGTATGATGCAATTATTTATGAGTGATTTGATCAGGAACACAGTTCCTTTAGGGGTATTTGAAATGATAAATGATGTTGGTTCTTTGTAGTTTCGATACGGTTAGCTATTTTGAGTTTTTTGTAATAGATAATTAATCTAAGTTAACTGGGGTTCTGTTCTTCTTTATGATATTTCTAAAAGAAACTTTGTCTCGCTTATAGTTGGCATGTATTTGGCTTTTGTAGATGTTTAAATTATTGTTTTTATCTGCATGTTCAGTATCATTATTAGTTACTTTAGAAAGAAAAAATCTGGTGATTGATGAGGTACTTAAGAAAACCATTGTTAACTAGCATCTGTCTTATATTATTCAGTTCTTTAAGAAAAAAGGGATGAGAGGATGAATTCTCATGTGCTCTTTTTAGGAAATTTTTTAGAACTACTAAGTGGGAATTCACTCTTGAAATTAAGGAAGCAAGAGTTTCTGCTACTAGAGGTTTTGCATAATGATGTGGTGAATGTGTAATTACTGAATTCTACAAGAATTTCTAAGAATGGGAGTTTATTTTTTGTTCATGGGTAAAGTTAAGGACAGTTTTTTTTTATGTGGTTTTGAGATTATCATTTTCTTTTTTTTTTTGCTAAAATAAAAATATTGTCTATATAACAGACATATCTTTTGAGTTTAGTGACTTGTTTAAACATCATGTTTTCTATGTAGGACATATAGTAGTTGGAGAAGCATGGGACAAGAAGATTTCCCATACTATCATCATTAGTTTGGATGTTGATATCGCCATTATGGTCATAATTAGTTTGGATGTTGATATCGCCATTATGGTCATAAAAAATTTCTTTAGTTGTGAGACTTGTGGATATTTAGTTTGATGGATAGAGATGGAATGGAATTATTTTTATACACAGTGTTAAAGATTATGTTGATAGTTTGATTGACAAGATGTTTGTAAATGAATTTTCTACATCAAGTGATTTTTTTTTTTTAATCATCTCACCCCAAGCAAGGCATTCCACTGCCACTATTGCGCATGGGGCTACATAGGGGAAGGTAAAGAGGAGTGGTTAGACATAGGGAATGTCAGGAGGAAGGTGACAGATGAGTAAGGATACCGAGGATGAGGTTTGGGCAGATGGGAAGAGTGTTTGATAAAATGGGAGCAGGTTAGTGTGTTAGGAGGTGTCTATTGACCTTACATTTAAACTCCTGGAGATTGTAGCCATCAGGGAAGCAATTGTGTGGAAGGGAATTCCACAGTCGGGAAGTGCGAGGAAAGAAACTGTTGGAGTAAAAGTTGTGGTTGCATTTTATCGGTTGATGCTTGATTTGGTTGAATAGATTTTAAAATTTGATGAAATTCGTGAGTTGATGTGGTGCTATAATTGGTAGGTAGATATAGAGTAATGATATTGTTAAAGAATTTTGACAGCTTATTTGAAAGGCTTTATGATCTGCGAAATGATGGGTCATATTGAGTATCCAGTTTTGTGTGTTTTATATTTCTATATAGGTATCTTGATTGGTAGTCACTGACTATTTTATGAATTTTCAAGAATCTACTTAAAAATTATGGAAGCCCTAATAATAAAACAAGAAAAGCCAACACTCAATACTATTAATGACTAAAAGAATAGCTGAAAGCACTCAGATATGCAAAACGTTTGGTTCAGTTTGTGTTCGGAAAAGAAAACACTTTTATGAGCACAAGGGAAATTAATTAAAAAGCTTAATTGGATTACCTTGTCAGTCATCTTTAATGAAATATGCATAAAGAGGGAATGCTTCCCAAATACACAATTATTTTATATATGTGCGTGTGGAGATTGAAGTCAACCCCCAGAGGCAATAGTGTTTCATACTAAACAGGCTATGATAATTGTATTTAGCATGAAACTTTGCCTCTGAGTACTGTCTTCAATCCATTTTCATATCTACATATGCTCTATCCTTAATATTGAATATATTTAACCCACAAATATAGCATGCCTTAAAACTATACTTTATCATATATATATATATATATATACACACACACACATATGCATTGTCAACCCATATATATGTCTTAAAATGACATCTTGAAAATGGCTATTTCCCCTCTAAATTTTATCTGAATTTACAGATAAATAAATATATATGAGATATGCAGTACTTGCATATGTCTTAGCAAAAGGATATGTTAATGGGGCATCCAAGAAAGGAAGACTTCAATATTAATCATTAGCACAAGTCCATGTTCACCATTGATTTGTGTTCATTGCTTTTCTTTCTTTCAAACATATAAAATCTTAAAATAAAAAGCTGTAATTTGATCATTCAAAATAATTTAAGAACTGATCAGTTTTTAATTTGTTTCCTTTCCTGCTAATAACTTATTTTTAGAATGATAGGCTGAAGATAATTGTAAAATGAGGTCACTGCATGAGGTTAAATTCTTGATAAATTTGGTTTATACCAAAAGCAGTTTCTCTACATTTTTTCTTTTTTCAGCAATATATTGAAATAAAATTGTACTTCTATTCAAAAATAACAATTTTAATTTTAAGTTGTATTGATCATTTCTCTTTAAAAGCTTCAAACATGAAGTGTAGATAATTTTAAAATATTAAATTAACCTTATAAATATGAATGGAAATTAAAATTTAAATCAATAAATGGAACATTTTTACTTGTGTATCATTATTATTTCAAGTTCTAGAGAATGTGTTTTTACTTATCTTCAGACTGATATTGATGAAACCAAGCCTAAGAAAAGTCCCTATTATTATTTATGAGTAAATTATTCATAGCCTTTGAGATAAATAATCTAAATTAATGTACAGGTGTTAACTGCTATATTATCAAAGTTTTTCTATTATTTTTCATCTAGTCTTACACTGCCTTGTAGCTACACTGAAATAATTAAATTACAAAATATTAAATGAATTATTCATAATTTATAGAAAAATTTTATTAAAGATGACTATACTTAAAATGGGCATTGTGGTGCAGTAGATGAGAAATCGGAGAGCAGAGTTCAAATTCCAGTTGAATTCATTGTATTCACTTATACTCAAATACTCTTTGTAAAGGTATTAATCCATCTCTTCTCCCTCCAGCTAGGAGTTAAATAGCAAGATAGATTGAGTTCTATAGCCTTGGTTGGAAAGTAATGGAAACCTAATGCAGGAAAATGTCCTTCCCAGTCAGTCATGTTTTTTTTTTGAGACATGATTGTCCAAGTGTTCACCATGTTTGACATTTAACTGATTGGTACTTAAAATAACTGTATTAGTTAATAAATATTTCTGTTATAATATTGTAAGTACCTGATCCCTGAAGTGATCCTCTACGTTTATAAGAGCCCAATCAGACCAAAAATGGAGTACTGTTGCCATATTTGGGCATGAGCTTCTCTGTCAAGACTGGAAAGTAAGGACTGAGTTCAAAAGTGTGTCCAAGTCCTTGTTGGAAAAGAATTATTTTCCACCATTCAACCACTCTCTCACAGACAGGATGTGGCAAGTCTCTCACTGCTCTATTGCTACTAACATGGGAAGTGCTTAGACAAATTACATTCCTTGGTTCCGCCAGGAATCACTTTCATGGTTAGGACTCACCATGCCTCTTACATAGTAGCAAACTACGCTACCCACATTATCTTGGTATTCCACTGGCAAAAAATAAATTCCACTCAAAGTTTTTTCCATGAACCAATACCCTGTGAAACAGGCTTCTAAGAGGATGTTTTCTCAATCACCACAATCTAAATCTCGAGTTAACCATTATCTTTCCATTGTATCCATAAAAACTACCCCTTAATATAACTCTACCTCAAGTGACCCCTGAGCCTTGTTCAGGGTGAACTTTAGTGAAATAAAAAAAAAAAAACAAGTTATAATAATTTGTAATGTAAATAAAAATCCCAAATAATGAGTACCCCAAATTCGGAAGGATTTACAAGGACAAAAACAAAAGCTTCGTTAAAAAAAATGGTCCTATGAGAAAAACCTGGTTAATTTGCTCAAAGAGCAAGGACTGAAAATAATGTTTGTAAACTCTTTTCTAAATGCTACTTGTTACATGGGTTTTCAGGTTGAATGAATGTACTTAGAATTCAAAATCAAATAGATGGCATATAACATAAAAGAACAATGTGTTCAGTTAAAAAAAAATCAAAAGCACTGACTCAACAACTTGGGAAAGAGATGAGAAAAATATACAGTATTATTTTGAAATATTGAAAAGAGTTGTTTGTAGTGGTTAGAAAGTTTTCAATGAAAGAGGTCGTAAGAAATGGACATCACCAAGTAATAGAAACATCATGGCCACCATTGAAATTATTACAAAATTTGACCTATTTTTAGAGGGACATCTCAAGAAATGTAAACTTGGCTATTAGAATCATGTTTGAAGAATTGACAGATCATGAGAAAACATTTGCAAGATTAAATTGTGACTAAAATCAACTATTAAATATTACTCTATTATTTTTTACTACATTTAACTTGACACATGTTGACCAGCTGGTAATTGTGGTTTGATAATGCTACAATAGAAATCCCTGAGATAAATTTATAAATGTTTTACCAATGCAAAATGATTCAACCACTCCCTTGCTCAAAAAATTTTAAGCCTTGGGTTAATATAAACTTTTCTTTGAAACTATTTACAAAAATGCATCTAAAATAAGGGGCTTTAAAAAGAGATTAACAAATACACAGGTTAGGAACCATATGCAACCTATTCACTAAATCATGTCCAAAAAAAAGGTAATGTATTGTGCCTGAAACTGGATTATTTTAACATTTTGCAAGATCAGCAGGTTTTCTTTTCAGGATTTCCATTAAGATGAGGTCCTGGATATGAAGGTAAACTACATCCAGCAGCAAGGCCTCTGATTGGGAGGTAGTGAGGAACATAGAACCTCTTAATTGCTGTTATTCCCAGGTCCACCCTAACTCAGAGTGGCAGGTAGCACCTGTTAGGGTCCCTACTATGGGCATTTAACCGTCAAACTGAGGTCAAAACACAATGAAAGTATGAAAATATACTTTTATAGAAGTATATACATGGGAAGTGCTTAGAAAAATTACATTCCTTGGTTCCGCCAGGAATCACTTTCATGGCTAGGACTCACCATGCCTCTTACATAGTAGCAAACTACACTACCCACATTATCTTGGTATTCCACTGGCAAAAATAATTTTTATAGAAAAATATACATTTTTGAAGAAAACAAATTATCAGCAATACATTTTTTAATATAAAATTAGAAGACATCTTCTGTTTTCTAAAATTAAAAAAAATAAAAATTTTCCTTGAAATTTGATTAAATCAACCTTCCCACTATAACCAAACATTAAAAAAATACCTTAAAACCCCACCTTTTTTGCATTAAATAAACCACAGAGGTTGATAAACCATTACGATGAAGAGTATTAAATACACACTATCTGAATTTTTTTCTAAAGAGCTAAAGTATAATTAAATGGTTTGTAAATGTTGAAGCAGTTCAAGTAATTAAAGAGATAGAAAAGTATTTATGAATTATTAAATATATTTTTGAACTCTCACAAATAAAACAACAGAATATAAATATGATTCAAAACATTTACACTACAACTTGTTAAAATGGAATATACTATTTTAAAAATCATTTAGAAAGAAATGTTGAGGCACTTTAGCAAAAAGTCCAAACACCTGGTTTTGATATATTTTAAGGTTATTTTTCATTACCTTTATTCTTGTTTCAAAAATTCAGCATTGCACATTATGAATCAGAAGCAAAGTTATTACCTTGTTCAGATCTAAATGTATTATTCTATATAAATTATCAGATGGAAAAAATGGTAAGGCCTCTTTCAGAGGAACTAACAAGCTTAGGATAGAGGTTCTATATCATCTCAATGAATACTTAATCCCTTTGTGTAACATGATTATTAACACAGATGAACAAATTGTGAACTGGTTTAGTTGCTCTCAGAACTGGTGAACAATTCTGAAATTGATGAGCTTAGATTTTGTTCACACTGATACAGACTGGAATCAAAATACAATTTGTGGTGATTTGTATAGTTGGTGAAAGATTAGGAGAGAGAGGGACTTCTTGCATATTTGCACCATAAAACAACTCTATTGATAAAAATCCACCACCTATACTCTACCATTTGTTTCTTGCAAGAGATCTTTTGGATGTTGGCGTTGTTGCTGCTTATGAAAGAGCCCTTCAGAATAGTTCAATCTTCAGCATCCTATAAATGTTGGTCTACCATTGACCATATTTTATCTAATAACAATCCTTAATGTTCTAGTGCTTAAAAAAAAGGAGGCAGCGGTCGGTCTCTGGGGTGACTCGCCGGAAGCAGGCGCTGGAGGATGGGTTAAGGGGGCTTATCAGAAGTCGCCGTCCCTCCTTTCACGTCGCCGGGGACGATCCTTGAGTCGGCCCGGTCTCCTGCTCGCGTCTCTCTCTCTCTCCATCATCGCCGCCCTCTATTCCCGCTACGGCGCATCAGCTGGCGAGCAAAATGGCTCCTCGCCCAGGTCTTCGTGGAGCGCCACGGCTTCCAGCCCCTCTTTGGGTCAGCGGCGGCGGCGGTGGCTTCGCGCTCTCTCGTGCGTGGGTTAACCCGTCTCGCGCCCGTTGCTCAGCGTCTCTCTCGGAACTGGTACGGACCGGGGGAATCTGACTGTCTAATTAAAACAAAGCATTGTGTGGCCGGTCGACCCATACAGACACGATGTGATTTCTGCCCAGTGCTCTGAATGTCAAAGTGAAGAAATTCAACCAAGCGCAGGTAAACGACGGGAGTAACTATGGCTCTCTTAAGGTAGCCAAATGCATGAACCGATCAACGAGATTCCCACTGTCCCTACCTACTATCTAGCGAAACCACAGCCAAGGACATTTTATGAAATAACTAACCCTTGAATGCAGTTAAATATTTTTCTTTTAATGCAAAATTACTAATTATTCTCACAATCATTTTTCTTTCACAATGTCAATAAATATATAGAGATAAACAGATATTAAACTAAATCTAGTTTGAACCCAAGGCTGCATTCATCTAGCCTCTAATTGAAAGCAAATTTGCTAGTAGTGAGTCACTAGAAAATTAATGATATGTAAGGAGATAAAGGAAGAAAGAGAAAAACTGTTGTATCAAATGATTTCTGAATCAACTCCTAAAAGATTATATCTTATAAAACTTCAAGCACTATGAGAAACAGAAAAATAATAGCTCTGTACAATCAGGCTACTTAACCAAATTTAGAATTCAATTCTATCGATACAACTGGGGTCTTTATTGTAAGGAAACCTTTTATGAGCATATTCATCGTATCTGGTTCCAATCCTATTTTCAATCCCTATGGAGTCGGATGTTCTCAAAATAATGCTGTGCATTAGCTTTCCTCTTCCAAGCCACCAGAGAAATTCAATATTATCTTTAAAAATCTTGCATTACACTTATCGTTTTTGTTTTTTTTTTAGTCTTACAACTCAAAGACTGAATGCATGTTTTTCTATAGTATTTAACTATGTTTAATATTTGTGCCATTAACTGCTTGTGAGAGTAATTCTACTGCACTTAAAAAAAAATATTCATCTGTTTTATTCTGAAAATTGGCAGTCAATTTTTACTTTTTGTTGAACCTTTCATGACTTTACCAGATTTCAGGCTACTTTAAATTTAATAATATAAACAAAAATCTATTTGAAAGTTTTCCATTTTTATGTCTTTTTTTATGTCTTTTTTTTTTTAACTCACTCACTTTTTGTGCAATCTAATCACTTTGATATGATCATCCAATATGTATTTTTTCACTTTCTAATATGATAAATTAGCAGTTCTAATTCATAATTTGAACTAATATTTTTTTCATATTATTTCTCATAACAAATCTGAATTCATTATACTATGACCTTTAAACTCTATAGCTTATTTGATTAAAATCTTCTCATGAAGCATTTGTAACCTATTTAGCAAGGTACTATCATAAGATTCCCAAGATGTATTACTATACTATTGAGTTAGTCAACTCAATCAGTATCAAGTTTTCATAGACAATACCTCAGAGCAGTGATACACATGAGAAAAAGTGGCAATTGGCAAAAATACATATGAAACCACAAATATCACATACATTCACTGGAACAAGACAAATGCAATATATAGAAAAACATTTAATTTTTTTGTATTAACTGAGAGAGAGACTCCTTTTTTTAAAACATATTAGAGTTAACAGTAAAAAGATACCTGAAAGACAAGATTAAACAAAATAACAAAGAGCTTCACCAAATAATAAAAACTACATCACTAGAACACTTTCAACAGCAATACAAATGTGTTGGTAAAAAAGAAAATTATGATATCATCAAGCTGTTAACTTTCCTCACTACATTAAACAAAAGTGTGGAAGGAAACTCATCAATACTTAATAAAACTATAACAGTGGACTTAAAAAGTTTAATTCTTGAATAACAGTTTTCAGAAAATAAGCTTATAAATTTCAATTGACTGTAATACTGTTTGATCAAATGTCTGTATGAAAACATTTTCGCTATTACCATTATTCAGTCTTATTTTAACTTCCAAAAGGAAAAAGACTCACTAGCATTATCCTTCCATCCTATGCTTTAATCTAATAACACAATAATTTGAGTTCAAGTCTTTTCAGAGATTCATCATGTAGAATTATTACTTTTGGAAAACAACCTCATTCAGTAACTGCCTACCTTGAGTGAACAGTAGTGACTAAAAATTAAAAATAAGACTTAT
The DNA here is from genome assembly GCA_037127315.1 of Ascarosepion bandense. Classification (NCBI taxonomy): domain Eukaryota; kingdom Metazoa; phylum Mollusca; class Cephalopoda; order Sepiida; family Sepiidae; genus Ascarosepion; species Ascarosepion bandense. Next base: position 1,029,312 of record JBBBDQ010000212.1, on the reverse strand, counting down.
TTTTGTTCTTCATCCACACTGCTTACATAACAGTAGTAAAATAACTTTAGAGTCGCAGTTTAACTAAAAGGAAATAAAATATTTGCTGTTACTACTTTTTCTATTGTCATTTTAGATTTAATATTAAAAAATAGATGCGAATGTGCATTGTGGTATAATGAATATTGGCTTGGAGTGAGTAAATTGGAGAACCAAGTTTGAATACCAGCTGCATTCACTTAATTCATTTACACACCCTTGGGAAAGGTATTAATCCATCTCTTCTCTCTCCAGCTATGCCTTAAATAGCAAAACAGATTGGATTCTATAGCCTTGGTTGGTAACCAGTCTACCACAGAAATTAATGGCAACATATTGCAGGGAGATCTTCTATCAAATCAGTCATCTCTTGAAAGAGACATGACCTCCCAAAAATGTATCATATATGGCAATTAACTGATTAAAAATAATAGAATCCTGTAAGTGTACATTTGTATATAATTTGCATGTGTAAAGTTTCAGAAACATTCTATCTGTAAAAGGACAATATGAACAAACACAATAGAAAAACTTAGTCGATGTATTTCGTATCCTGAGAGACTTTATCAAGACAAATGCAAGGATTTTGTAACAAGTATTTATAGACAAGCAAAAAAAGTTAATTTCTGAAGATTAAATTTAAAAAACACATCGGGTGATAGTGGAATCTTGTTCCCACTGTTTATAAAATACTTCCATTTTGTTTCTTAAATAGCCAAACTGGAGAATGTGTAAAGTCAAACAACTTAAATGTGGAAGCCATATACTAGCTGTTTAATCAAAGGAAAGAATTATTTAATTAAAAGTAATTCATAAATTACTCTGCAGTTAGGCTGCACTAATTCACCTGAGTATACCAGTTGAGAAATGATGTACTAGTGAATTGGCTTGCAAAGTAAGTTTGGTCATCTTCTTCTTCTTTTATGTGCCTTGTCCCTTCAGGACGTAGGCGATCATGACTTTCCACGTTTCCCTATCCCTGGTAGCTCTGAGCATGCCTTCTCCTGTTACACCATGCAACCCTCGTTCCGTCATCCACCTGATTAGGTCCTTCAAATATGTTATCCGTTGCTTTCCCCTGTCTCTTTTTCTCTCTATCTGGCCTGTTAGTATCAGATTCTCCAAGCCTTCCTTCCTCATTGCGTGTCCCAGGAACTTCAGTTTGGTCATCACTGTGCCAGAATATGTGTCCTGATGTCATCATCATCATCTAATTGCAGTGTTTGCATGGATATTTTGTAACTTTGTTGCCCATCCAATTCTATTCAGCAGGTCTGAGGGATTGCAGTTTGGTGGATGGACATTGCATACCCAGATAAATTCATCCCTGGATAATTGTGTACTTCTAATAATTTTTTTTTTAAATTACCATATTTTCTTAAGAGTTGCTAATGGCAAACCAACTTTTAATTATACTAAAAGACCAAAAACCTAGTTAACATAACTCTTTTATCAAAAATAAAACTGCAAATAAGAGAATCATGGTACTATTAGTTAAGTTTACTCCTGAAAACAAGATAAATTTCTTGAATGGGATAGTCTACAATATTTTTAACTTTTGATTAATTTGTGAAACTACAATAATTTTCAATTTTTGAAATATTTGTTTTTAACACTGTTAATCTGTTATTGCATTTCTAACAAAAATAAACTTGTACCTTTTTAAATTTATTACTTTTTTTAAAAATTGCAATTACTACCTGTGCTTTTTTAAAAATTTATGGTAATTTTCTTTAAACACTTCAAAAGATTATCTGAGGTGCACAATTATCCAGGGATGAATTTGTTTAGGAATGCAAATATCTTGGTATACAATAGTCTGGGATACAAATGTCCAGAATGCAACTGTTCTAGTACCATTACAGTTTGTTGTCCTAAATATACTCAATATAGGTCTTGGCTTGTCATCCTCTGCTAGCTCTTTCTTGCATTGACTCTAACAACAGAATTTCACAAACAATTTCATTTTCAGCTCTCTAGCAATGCCCTACAAATTTGATTCTACACTCTTTAATGATGTTTGAGAGTGGACGAAGATTCCCCCCATAAAATTGCTCATTGGTCAGACAGTCTCTTCAAGTGACATTCAAAGCCATTCTTAACCTGCGAGTGTAAGCTCCATCTAATGTTCTTTTCATGTTTGAGATAAGGGTCCAAGCTAAGCAGCTGTACAATAGAACAGAGATAACAGTTGTTTGAAAGAGGCTCTTTCATGTTGTCTGGAAGGCTAGATTTTCATAATAGAGATAACTTGTCAGTGGCACCCAAGGCTTCACAGATGCATATATTTACATCACTTTTGCAGCTAGATTTTACAACCTAGATAAGTTAATTCTTCTACACAGTTGAGAAGTGTGCCAAATACTGTTTTGATTGTTCCATTTTGATGTAAGCTTATATATGCCAAAGGTTGAAATTACAGTTTAAGTCTCACTCAAAGCACTAATTCCTGCCATATGAATGAACTTTTTTTCTATTTTTAATAATTTCACCCCAAGCAAGTCAGCTTTACTGCCACTGGTGTGCAGGGAGTTACATAGAAAGGAAAGTGATGAGAAGGAGGAACAAGTTATGGAGGTGTTAGAGGATGAGTAAGGAAGAAAATCCTGATGTAATGAGTAGAGTGGGCGGAAAAATGAACATGAGGGAAAGAATGTGAGTCAGAGAGATAGGAGATGACAATTTACCTTACATTTAAATTCTCGGAGATTGTAGCTGTTGGAAAAGCAAGTATATGAAAGGGAATTCCACAGGCAGGAAGTGCAAGAAAAGAAGCTGATAGAGTAGAAGATGCAGTTATATTTTATTGGTTTCACTGTAAAGAGGTGAGACCTAAAGTAGTCATGAACCTACTCAGTGCTTAGATAGTTGAGCACTTTTTAGCAGCCATTAATATAAACACCCTGATAACTGCATACCCAAAGTTTGGTAAATAATCGCCAAAGCTTTGAAAACTTCACATAAGAGGTATGTAATACAATGACTCAAATGAAAAAAAAAAATTCCATTCTTTTGTTCAAGATCTGTGCCTACTCTTTTGACATTTTGGGGTTTCCAAGAACAAACCTTATTAAAAGTTACAAGTTCTGTAAAGTTACAAGTTTCTCTAAAGAAAATTTTTAAGCTATACTGTAAACCTCTCCAAAATTAGTAACTAGTAAAAACCCAAATTGTATCATCAATACATATCTATTTAAACTATTTTAAGAAACTAATTAAAGAATTGTTACAGGTTCTGCAAAGATTTTAATTTATTGTTAGTTATTAACATCTTCAGTTACTTATCCTCTATTTATTTATATAGGTTTATATTTGGCAAAAAAATCGTTTAATAATTCACGGTTGACAAATTAACCTTATATTGTTGTGTTTATCATTTTTTTTACTGATCATGTAACTCCAGCTTGTATTTTTGTCAAAAATTCTTTAAGATTCTCTTCAAAGTTCAAGGTTAATTCTTTTTATATCACTGTACCTGCCTGTATGCATCTAGCTTTACTTTACAGAAATATTTTTCTTTCTTAGATTAAAAATAATTTAAGTTACACTGGGTTATGTACAGAGATGAATTATATTGCTTTTACCAAATTTTTTCTTAAATAAATCTCATCAGCAAAAACTGATTTTATTAAAATGGTTTGAAGAAATTATAGATTTTGAAATAATTCAATGTCAACTTGGCCTTTTCTATTTATATTACTTTTACATCTGAATCCGAAAATATTGGATATTTTTAAAATATTGATCTGTAGTTATTGAGAAGTAGTAATTTGCTAAATGCTATTGAGGTCACATTGTTGTATACATAAAAATGAAGTCATCAGATGCCAGTGAGATATTGCTGGCTCTAGAGAGATTAAAATTTTGATTAGAGATTATTTGATTATAAAAGTGAATAAAATAATAAGTGTACTTTTAAATAGTAAATCAAGAAATAAAATTATGTAAAATAAATAATCTTCTGATCAAATCATTCTATTTGTTATGCTCATTGTAATTACATCATTGTAATTTGTTTCCAGAAAATTTATGTAACATTTACATATCAAATATTTTATAATAATAATACAAATCAATAACACCTACCAAAATATGTAAAAATCATGAGAAATTAGAATATTTCAATGCAAGGAGAATTTTTAATAGAGTGCTCAATATAGAACAAGAGCAAGAATATATATCGCAACTAATTTAAAATATTCATGAAGCACCACTTGTCAGGTTTAGAGAATTTGATAATTCTATAAATTTATCAGACCCTCTAACTGCTTGAAGTTATGAATGTTAACACTGTCCCTGATGAGTGGTGTTCCATGAAAGTTTGAAATGAGTCAAAAGACAAGCTGACTGACCAGTCCTTGGTATGATGATAAATTACATCTGGCAGCAAGGCCTCTGATTAGGAGATTAGAGTTTTTGAGATGTGTGGAACCACTTCTTAATTGGTGTTCCAAGATCCACCCTGACTTAGAGTAGTAACATCTGTTAGGGTCCCACCTCTGGAAAAATAGTGAAAACAAAGCCAAAACACTATGAACGCATAAAATACAATTTTATAGAATGATCAACATTTTATCTGTAACTGAAGGCATAATAATTATGTTTAAAATATATTCAGTTGAAGCCCTAAAATTCTTTTCAAAATATTTAGATTTCAGCATTAAATAACCCCTAGAGGTTGATATGCAACTAAACAAAATCAATCAACCTACCAATATGAATTTAATTCATAATATCCTACAATTTCTTAAAGGACTCAAACTGTATTCCAAAATATTTCAACAAAACAACATAAAATGCACCTATAACCTTTGTGGTAACCATGTCTTCACAAACATATATATGCATAAAAGTTGAGTATCATCTAATGTATTTAACTTTGAAAGCAGAATAACATTTTTTATTATTTCAAGTCACCCAACAAAAAATTTTCAGTATTAAATAACCCATATACCATTATATATATACATGTTATAACCGTAACAGTAATCTTGAAAACGGAGGTTGGAAATAATAGTATATCAACAAGTACAAGACTTGCATGCCGTGTAAAGAAGATACACTGCTCGTCAGTATAATTACTCTCCTCTACCACACTTTACTCCAATAGTGTCTGCATATTTAAGGATAAAAAGACACCATTACTATGTATAAGGATGTGCATTGTGGTGCATTGGATATCGGCTCGGAATGAGAAATCGGGGAGCCGAGTTCAAATTCCAGCTGAATTCATTGCATTCACTTACACGCAAATACCCTTGGGGAAGGTATTAATCCGTCTATTCCTTCCAGTTATGGGTTAAATAGCAGGACAGATTGGGTTCTATAGCCTTGGTTGGCAACCAGTCTACTGCAAAAAAGCAATGGCAACCTACTGCAGGATAATGTTCTGCTCAGTCAGTCATGTCTCTTTCGAGACATGATTGCCCAAGCGTGTATCACGTATGGCACTTAACTGACTGACTATGTATATGTAGGTATACAAAAATACATCCAAATACAAGTTGATTGACAATAATCAAATAAAAGTCCAATCTAATTCTCTATTGAGCATTTAATAAAAATTCTGCTCACCTTGAAATATGTTAAATTCATGATTTTTACATGTTTTGATGTTATTACTTTTTATTAATATCAAATACTATGAAATATTTTGGAAAGTTTTTCTTACACAACTTATTAATACAAAAACACAAATATAACTTTCATACAAGTAAGGATAAACAATTTTTTTATAATTATATAACTAATAAATGTTTAAAAATAACTTCAAGCCATCATTGACATTGAATATGTCATCATCTCATCATCTTTATTACATTTTGGCTATTACATCCTTTGACAGTATTTGATCCAAGAGATAATATTGTTCTTTTTCCTTTATCAATTATATCCAATATCTTTCCTAGGAAATTTGCAAAGTATCATTTTTATTTTTTTATGATGCTGATCTCCTCTACCACTGAGTTGGTGTATGTATCTTCATTATTTATTTATCAAATACATTTAATGTTCATCAAAGATGCTTTATGCATTTTGCAGTTGCCCTCTTATAAATATTAGATAAACATTGATAAGTTTGCTTCATAATAAAAATATATAATAAACTTTAAATGCTTTAGTAAGAGTTACCAATTCACAGCTTCAAAATTTACAAATGGATCACTGTGCTCATCTTTGATGTTACCTCAATGTTTCATCTGTTATACTCTCCAACCTTCTTCAGGAGTCTTTCAAAAATTTCAATCTGAGTCCTTTATTTGAAAAGAAAGATGAGATAACCCTAGACATTAACAGCAGAACAATAACGATCTACCCAACCATAAATTAAATAAAGGGTTTGGTTGAAAGTTCTCTGAAAGTTAACCAAATCAGAAGATAACTGAAGAAGAGCAGAGAATACAATAGCTGAAATGTTGTGATAACAAAAATGATGAGGATAGTAGTTCAAATGAAAATAACTCTTCATCAGAGAAATTCGGGCAGAAATCATCACTTCACTTATAAGAAAGAAAGCAATTAAATCAATAAATAATAAACTGATTTTCCAATATTTTTTGCTAATAATAAACTTCACTTTCTAATGAAACTAAAATTTAACATTTTTTTTTATTCATGGAAAAAAATAAGCTTAAAATCAAAAATATTTGTCATATCTATAAGAATCTTATAAATAACTTATATCTAAAATTTTGTTAGAGTTTTTTATAAGAAAGAATTTATCATAAGAAAAAAAATTACTGACTTTCTAAAGAAAATTTAAAACTTCTTTATAACATCATTGCAAATTGTATCTGATATTTTTTGTTGACAGTCTAATCATTTTTCCTTTGTTAGTAGGTTTCTGCATGTTGCCTTTCAAACAAAAGATTTCAAATGTTTAAAGAATATTTGTATTTTAAAGCCAATAAAGTCATCTACATTTCTGTTAGTAATCCTCAGTCAATAAAAATGCACATATCCAAAAAGAGCTGTGTGTTTCGATTTTGACCTCTGTGTGTGTGTGTGCGTTAGTTTTTTTTTTCTTTTGACTGAAAATAAATGTGAGTGTATAAATCAGATCAGTTCATTTATTTTCATTTAACTTTTGTATAATAAAACCTAATGTGGGCAATCATGTCTTGAAAGAGACAACTGACTGTGCAGAAGATTTTCCTGCGGTAGACTGGTCGTCAACCAAGGCTATAGAACTCAATCTGTTCTCTTATTTAACCCATAGCTGAAGGGAAGAGATAAATTACCTTTTCCAAGGGTATTTACACATAAGTGAATGCAATGAATTCAATTGAAATTAGAACTCTGCTCTCCAATTTCTCATTCTGAGCCAATATCCACTGCACCACAACGCACAACATCCTATTAGTAACTATTCTAAAATTAAACTTTACTTCTTCTCCTCAACAATTTAAATAAAAAATAAAGAATTATTATTAGAGTTATTTAAAAATCTGTGGTCATAAAAAAGTTATTTGAATATGTATATGGTTATTTACTATGCTTAACTTATCACTGTGGCTTGGTGCCATACTAAAGACACTCAGTGAGTAACAAACTTTTTATAGAGTGAAGTGGTCTGAAAGACAAGCATGCTAACCATCATACTATGGTAGGGGCTAAATTTGCTGGAATGTCTGCCTCCATTTCATTTTGATATTAGACTTTGAAAATATCTAAAGCAATGTAATATAAATATTTTGATTATGAATATTTAGATCTGACTGCATCTATATTCACTGTGTGAATTATAGTCTCTGAAATTGGCTTGAGAGATTTCATTCTTTAGTAAGTGTCATTGGTTATGATTTTGGCTACATTATTTTTTTTTAATCCTTCCACTCCAAGCAAAGCAAAAAAGCCACTAAGACATGAGGGTAACTGAGTGTGAAAGAACATGAGAAAAAAAACTATTAAGGAGAAAAGAACAATAAACAAACAAGAATTAAGAGATTACAACTGACATTGCTAAACAAACCAAATTATTCAAGCCAATATCATTTGTTTTTGTTAGAATATTTCAATCAGTGAATCAATTTTAACTAGTAATATATATATATATATATCTTCAAACCACAAGTTTTATTTTGCAATTTGCAGTCTGAAAAGATGGGTACTAAAAACTTACCCATTAAAATAAATTATTGTTTATAACCGCTTTAGTTGATATGTTGAGTTTTTCTTTATTTATATCATATTGCTCTGGATAATATCCATTGAGCTTTCTTTTTGATTATCCGCTCTATTCACAAATTTGATATCACCATACACACACACACACACATATATATACAGTGTAACCTGGATATAAGAGAGTTGCCAAGGCCTTATAAGTGTTCTCTTATATCCGGGTTTGGTCTATTTTATATACATTACCACAGGCTCTAATTTGGGACGAGAGAAAATCTCTCTTATATCCAGGTCATACTGTATATATATATATATATATATATATATATATATACACACACAAACAATAATAATAAGAATTGTACTTGGATTGCAATTTGGCCTTTACTATCAACATTCTTGTTGAAGTAAGGATAAGACATTTTACTTATCCGTTTACTTTTGTGTTTTACCTGCTACTGCATATTTAATGGTACATAAATTCTGGATGGCTGTATGCCTTCAGTTTGGATATTATGTCTGGTCTTTCATAAATGCTTTTGATTGTTAATGTATACTGTTCCCTTTATTGAAAATAAAAAAAAAGCCATAACTACAGTCACACAAATTTATTATCAACAAATAGTAAAAGTATGACTTTAGTACAAATGTTTAGATGCCACCCTTCAAAAATTTTCTTCTAAATTTCAGTTTTGATATGCTTATATACTGCTCATTATCTGTTGACCTTTTAAAATGATCTTAATAGCATTTGTATCTGTTTTATAAACACTTGAAATGATCAGCCATTAACAAAAACTTCTTTTCTATCAGCTAAAACAATCCTATTACTTCTCAGCAGTTATCCGAGATTAGACTTGGAACACATTAAGAGCTCTTTCACTCCCTATTAATTACGAGGTGGGATACTGAAAATTTTATCAGCTTGACCCACTTCTTATATGCTCTGTCGATGATATTCCTAACATTCATTGGTAAAAATTACATTACCATCTCTTAAACTTGAGTATATGGGTTGTTAAAATACTTATTTGGGGAAAAGTGGATTGGGCCGAGAACATTTCAGCACCAAATGTGCTTCTTAACTAAAAGTAACTGAAGAATGTCATAATAAAGCTTAACATATGCCATGCCAATGACACTGTGATGATGACAGATTCAGAAGAATAACTGGAAGATCAGGAAGTTGATGACAGGAAGAAGAATTATCAAAACAGAACTCATGGTTATAAGCAAAACAACTGACTCAAGATGCAAGTTGCTCCTTGGGAGCATCAAAACCATCAGGTACAGAAATTCAATTATCCAGAGTAGAGCTGTAGAAGACAATAGAAAGTTTAACACAGAAATAAGAATAGCAAAAGATGCTTATCAGAAACCAAGAAAAATATTCTTCTTTTATGTGCTGTGTCCCTTCACAACATAAGCAATCATGGCCTTCCACATCTCCTGATCCTTTGTGGCTCTTAGCATGCTTTCTCCTGTTACCCCCACCCAAACACCACTCTGCCATCTATTTACATCAATTATGTTATGCATTGCTTTCTCCTCTATCTCTCTTTCCCTGTATCTGACCTGTGAGTATCAGATTCTCCAAGCCCTTTTACCTCATTGCATATCCCAGTAACTTCAGCTGTCTTTTCCTGATGTTAAGTATTAGTTTTCTTTTCATTTCTATTCCCTCCAAAAACCTCATTGTTTCTCACATGTTTGTTCCATGGTATCCTCAGCATCCTTCTGTAGAATGAGTAAAGTATTAAGAAATTGGCATAGCAGTCCAAGACTCTTAATTTCTGGTATTATTTTTAAGTTTCTGAATACTTTACTCAGAGATTGAAAAATAATACTAAAAACTAAGAGTCTTGGACTGCTATGTAATGTCTTCAGTGAAATGCAGAGGTTTGGTGATATTTGCTGATGCCCTGGGCTAACTCCTTGATTGTATGCCCCTAAGAATCAAGTAGTGGGGCCTATAGGGCCCAGTACTGAAAAAATCTTAGAAAGTAAGACATTTTAAACACATAAAAACAAATGAAACATGAAATAAATACTTTATTCAAATTAAATATAAACTAAATTTTTATTTCACTCTTTGATTGGATGCTCTCCCAATATGGATTCCTAGGGCTGTTGAAGCTTCTGTCCCATCTTCTGCACACTACTGAATGTCTTTCCTGAAATATGATAATGAATTCTGTACAATTTCATCACAAATGAAAAAAAGACTTGAAGCAACAGCGATGTAATTTTTACCAATGAATGATAGGAATACCATTGACAGAGCATATGATGAATAAAGAAATTTTAAGTAAACCAAGCATTAAAGAAAAAATCTGTTGCTATGAATCAGAAAAAAGACAGCTGAAAATTTTGGAGATACATAAAGAGGAAAGAATACTTGGAGAGAGTAACACTACAAAGGCAAAGGAAACCAGCAAGTAATCGATTTAAAAATTTTGAACAAAGATGGAAAAACAAGTGCAAGGATAGGTTAGGAACAAACTGAAGAAAGTTGTGAAAAACCATGATGGCAAAGTAAACTGTGCTCTGTAACCACAAAAAGAAGCCAATCTAGAAAGTACAAGTGAATTTAAACTCAAGGAGAAGGCAATAGGAAACTACTCCACTATTTTCCCCAATATGTCATGGTAATTAACAAATAATGAAGAAACAGGATCTGTGAAGCGCCATTATTTGTTATGCTCTGAAAGAATGTGGCATTAAAATAAAGAAAATAATTTAAATAATAGTTTTAAGTTACTTGAATTTTGAAATTGAGCATTTTTCATCATTTTTTGGTTAAATTTCCACTTGTTTTTTTATATCACAATTTCACATAGGTCGAATGTCTTCACAAATTGAACAGTTGGGATAAAAAACAAAAACAAAAAAAAACAATAATCTAGAGAAAAGTAACCAAATATTTAGGATGCACATGTGGTGTAATGATAGTGGTACAAAATGAAAAATAAGAGATTTGAATTTCAGTCATGTTTGTTAAATTCGTTTACATGCAAATACTCTTGGGGAAAGGTATTAATCCATTTTCTTTCCCAGCTACAAGTTAATTAGCAGCAATTGTATATGCGGAAATCATTGTTATTCTCAAAAAATTGTTAAGGCACTATTTCCCTAAAAAAAATTATTCTAATAACCCAAGATATGATTTAGCTTTAAATTTTAAAATTTCCCTTATGTTATATTATATTCACTTACATGCAAATGCCATTTGGAAAGGTATTAATCTATCTCTTCCCTCCAGCTATGGGTTAAATAACAGGACAGATTGGGCTCTATAGCCTTGGCCGGCAACCAGTCTATTGCAGAAAGTAATGGCAATCTACTACAGGATAATCTCTTACCCAGTCAATCATATTTTTCAAGACATGATCACCCAAATATGTATCACGTATGGCACTTAATTAATATTACATTAAAGCTGTACAAACATTTTACTAATATTTTTAGTCAGGGTTAATAAAAATGAACCATGAATGATGGCAACAACAATTGTAAAAGAGATATTTCTTACACTACTTACATTATTTGGACTATCGTCCTCATCTTTGTTGCTATTTGTATGACATTTTGGCCATTATATGCTCCGGCCTTCTTCAGGTGCTAGAAATTTTTAACCAAACCCTTTATTACAATCATTCATTCCCTGTATAAAACCTGTTTCAGTAGTCATGAGTTATCTAGCCCTACATATTACTAATTTCCATATTGTATTCATTTCTGTGCTTGGTCAACTTAAGAGATTTTTGTAGCCTAGCATATGTGCTGATTCCTTAAGTTTAGGTAGTTTCCAGTGGCGTTCTCTATCTATTATTTCAACTTCATCCCATAGGGGGCAGTGATCCCCTTTCTCCCTTCATATGTGCCAAAGAAAATCATTAGTGTCAAATTGCAATATGAGCTCTGGTAAAAAATACTAGAAAAACCATTAACATCAAAAATTGCAATATGAACTCTGTTAACAAATGGTTACTGAACATTAGGTTTATAAGTCCCAGAAATTCAGTTGTTCTTGTCCTTAAGGACACATGGCTCAGCAGATATAGACATTGTTAGTTATTGTGAGTTCAATACCAGGCTACAGCAGTGATGAGCAAGTAACTTAGAGGGTTACAGGGAGATAACTCATGACTACCAAAAGAGGCTCTAGGCAAAGAATGAGGATGGTATACCCCAGTGATTGTAATAAAGGGTTCGGTTCAAAATTCCTAGGACCTGAAGTAGGCCAGAGCGTACAACAACTGAAATGTTGTACAAATGGCAACAAAGATGAGAACAATAACGTGAATAATGTAAATAGTGTAAATACTACTTCATCTCAGAAATATATAGTTATGTAGGTGTTCTTTTCAGGAGAGCCAAAACAATAATTCTAACATCATTAGAATCAGCTTTGTGTCAAGTCTTGACACCTCAGAGGAGAAAGGTATTTCAACTAGTATATGAGAGGAGGAAAACAATTCCCGGTTCACACTCCACCCACGTTCGCCCGGTTCACACTCCACCCACGTCTATTGAACAGGTGAAGAGGCTCATCCCTTGTTTCTTGTTTAGGATGTGGTTCCCGGCTTTCTCTTTTCCAATCTTTTCACTCTTTTATTTATTTATTTTTTCTTCAATTGGAGTAGATAGACTAATCTATCGCCCAGTTCACACTCCACCCACGTCTATTGAACAGGTGAAGAGGCTCATCCCTTGTTTCCTGTTTAGGATGTGGTTTCCAGTTTTCTCTTTTCCAGTCTTTTCACTCTTACGTAGCCCCCTGCGCATCAGTGGCGTTTTCGCCTTGCTTGGGGTGATATGATTAAAAAAAAAAAATGTTAATGTTTTTATGTTTTAGATTAATAGGTTCTATATATTTGTGGTAAAAATAAAAATTTAATTCAACTAAATCACAAAAAATACCATATTATTTTATTGTCTCCACAGAAATTAATCCTGGCATCCTTTTATTCAGCACCAGATTTATTGATATTCATATAAAAGACACACAGACATATGTTTTTTTTTACTAAAGCTTATCAAATAACAGTGTTTTAAGTTAGAATTTTTATAATAAAAGGTCTTAATACTGTTTCCATATTTATTCATCTTCAGAATATTCTATATTATTATTCTATAATTTTTTACATTAACACATTACATAAAAATAGTTTAACAAAATGTTGTTTACTTTCATTCTGTAAATTTTTTATTTAAAAAAAAAAGTGGTTAACTTTCAGCTTAAAAGTATCAGAATAAAATATTTTAGAATAATAGCTAAACAGCTTCATGTTGTTTAAATATATTTGCCTGTATTATTTCCCATATTGGCTTCAAGTGTTAAGACAGATATGGTAAGATCAACCAATTTATGGTAAATAACTTCAGATACTTTTTCTCCCCAAACAGTTTTGTTTCCAAAATTAGTTTGGATCAAAATTTGTAATAATTGCTAAGTATTAAAATAATAAAATAGTTCTCATAGGAAGAAGACACTTTTTAAATATGGTAAAGTGTTCAGTTTCCAGTTTTGGTACTCTATCCATTCAGTGCTGTTTTTGCTATCTCCTTTCCACATCTCCCAAACATGTTTATTTAATCTTAGCCACTTGTGAGTTTGTATTCATTAAGCCTGACACCAGAAAAAAAAAAAGTTAACACTAGTTCACTTGACATTCTTGGAAAAGTATTCATAATGTCATAACTGCATTCACTTATGCCTGACATAATTACAAAGCTAAATACCAGCTTGTCAAAAGTAATAAAATGATTCTTTAATGAAGAAATGTTTGTACAAACTACTATTTATCTGGTAAAATCCAAGAAGGACTTGTGTCAAGTTCAATCAGGTAGAGGTGGGAGCAGTATGGGGGTAGAAGAGGTGTCTAAAAGTAAAGCAAAGAATACCAAATTGAAAATGGTAAAGGTCAAATAATATCCTCTGGTAGTTTAATTGCTAATTTTTAAGTGAAAAGGAAAAGTCAGGATTGTTTTTTATCCAAACATTCCATTTGTTTTGTTTTTCTGAACTGACCAATGGCAGAATTTTATATAATTACAATTAAAGTTTGTATGCTTAAACACAGTTGTCAATACAGTACTTTGTTTAGTTAGGTGACTACAATTCTTGTTTTTAATTAAATATTAATTAACACCTGGCATTTTGGTTTCATCATTATCTTTAGTCAAATGATAAAAGTCACTAATGTAAGGTTCATCCTCTTTTTAGTTTCCTTATAATGGGTACATGGTTCAAGTAGTTAGAATTTTAGCTTTTAGACCATGAGAACTGGATTTGAATCTCACCAGGGTTGATTTGTCAAAGAGGTAACCTGGGGTGAAGGTAAAGGGTTTAGACAATCCCAGCATGTAGAACAGTTAAAAAGTGTCTGTAAACCAAGCCATGAATTAATTTTCCTTGTGAAGGAAACTGTTGAGAAACTGTCATCAGTTGTGCTAGCACAAAGTCTCAAGTCATTGTGACTGAAGTTTCAAATGTACTAGCCTTGTTAAGCTACTGATCACACAAGATTATGTGCTTTCTCTCAAAAACTGTTACTAAGGTCTTCTCAGTATAGCATAGTTGCAGTATAAACCACAATTTGGATGTGTGAGTATTGAAAAACATGTGCCTGAACAGAAATCTGCAAGAGGAATTAACTAGCCCCCCCCCCCCGAGTAGGTTCACAGATGCCTAGTTTCCTTACGCTCAGTTATTTCTTGAATCCTCATAAATCTCAAGATTATAAAATGTCTAAGTTCATTGAATAAAAATTAGTATTTGTTTTTTGAAGATCAAGTGGTTAAAACTTCAATTCTCTTCACATATTTCACAAATTGTATGTGCCATATTCTTGCAGGACATGAGTGATCATGGCTCTCCATAACTTTCTGTTCTTTGTAGCTCTTAGTAGCATTTGTCTTTTTGCGATCTCTTCTAATCGGTTTTACCACTCATTTATACAACCTTGTTAAGTAGTTTTCGTAATTCCTCTTGTATTGTTCTCACTCCTTAATAATGTTTTTCTTATTCTTTCAAACCCAGTAACCCCTTGTGTCTCAGTGGCTTTACTACCTTTCTTGGGCTGAATATATATAATATCCTTATTTATAATAAAACTTTTTTTGCTACACAAGAACTGTTGTGTTTCAATGCTATATTCAACACCTCATCAGGTGACATACCTTTGAAGTGCTGAATATAGCATTGAAACATGACAGCTCTATATATATATATATATATATATATATATATATATATATATAGCATTGAAACATGACAGCTCTTGTGTAGTGAAAAAAAATTGCTTTGTTATCTAAACTTATTTATAAATGGAACTTTGTGTGTGTGTCCGTTACCTATAGACTCCGAAACGGCTGAACCGATTTTCTTGAAAATTTACACAGTTGTACTATAAGCATCTGTCAGTGTTCTTAGCTAGGTTTTGTGTCGAGGTACCCCTGATAAATATTGATAATCAAAAAAAATCGGGTTATAAAAGGAGTGGTCTGATTTTAATCAAATTCGATACACTCATAGACAAAGACATAAGAAACGATATTCATAAGTTTCAAGATTGCAGTTCTTACAATAGTGCAGAAAATTTGATATCGATACCAGGAAATCAAAATTTGACTTACATCCATGCATTTTTCTTTCAGTCTACGGTTTTGCTTTAACTGTAAACAACTATCACTTTTCAGTCTTTCGTGCCAACATCCAAAGAGTCTGAGCTCCAGGACCATGGATTAGTTTTAAAGCTTTCATTACACCCGAGCAACGCTGAGTTATACTGCTAGTAAATAATAAAACTATTACTACAAATATTGCTCTACTGCATATCAAGCACTGTTAAAAGTAAATGTTACAAACTGTGGAATGTCATGCCATTAGTTCTTACTACTATATATATATATATATATATATTTCCAGCTCTAAAACATCTTAAAAAGTATAGGATCCACCAACAAAATGTGATTCTCCAAATTGATCTAATAGTGGATAGTGTCAGATTGTATTTGACCTTATACTGAACTGTCTTTATCTTCCACTGACATGATTATCTTATTTGACTTGATTAATTGCAACTATTCACAAAAGGGACTTGAAATCTTATCCTCCTTGCAGTCAGGTACAATGGATTTTATTCAATAAGTCTGCTCCTATCTTTACATTAAATGTGGCAGGGGGTCATGGGCGTGGTGGGGGGTCCAAAAGCTTGAAACCAAAACAAATACAGTCCATTAGATTACTGGAAATATGTGGTGCTTTTGTATAATTATTTAATGGACTGCACTTATTCTTCTAATATTAGTCACCTTATCAGAATAGTCACATGGTTTTATGGCTATTACACTACAAATTATTTTTCAGAAGTTTTATGTTAGTAAATTTAATAAATTTTGTTTATTGCTTAAAGGCAGCTTTTAACTTTTTTAAACCAAAATACGACATGTTTCTGCCTTTTGTCATCCATGTTACAAAAGAAAAAATTGATTGTTTCACAGTTTCCTGATATACATGTGAAATTAAATCATTTTATGCAATGTCAATTACTTCTGTCTTCTCTTCTTTTATTTTCCTAAATAGAGATTTCATTCCCTTTCACTCCAAGTAACCCCTTGCGTCTTAGTTGCATTATCAGTGTGCACCAGTTGAAATGATTAAAAAAAATTTATATGTTCATATCAAGTATTGTTCAATCATTTGAACCAATTCTTAGAATTATAATAGCTCTTCTCAGTGTTACAACTTTGACAGGGGGTTCATAACAATGCACTAGATTTAACAAATGACATCACTTGAGAATATTCAACAGCCAGGTTATGAATTTTCAAGAGTAAGTATTGGAATAAAAGACATTCAAAAAGTTTATTTGGATCATTCTCCAGCACTTATAACTCAGAGAAAATATTTTGATGTGCAACAGTACTTTCAATAAAAGATTAGGAAGGAAGCCTCCACCAATACTGGAAAGTGTGATAACAGCTATTGGACTCGAAAAACCTATTTTCCTGATAAATTTTTTCAAAAGAAAGATTTGATAAATTTCAACTGACAGCAGCACTGGCTGCTCAGCCAGTGAAAAATATTTCCTTATAAGGAAATGGTTCTTATTACCATAACCACTCAAAGAACATTTATTATCTTATACTTACTTTTGTGTGTGTGTGTGTGTGTGTGTGTGTATATATATATATATATATATATATATATATATATATATGAATAATGCAAGCATTTTTATAATTATAAATTGCAGATTACTATAATCTTCCAGAAATCCATTTTGTACAGACTTGTTTCAAATTTTAAGATAAAATTCATACAATATCTTTAAACAAGATAAGAAAATACAATAGGATATATATATATACAGTATATATACGAGCCATTGTGTGAAACCGCGGTAGGTTTTGGCTATCTTGTGATTCTTTATGTGTGTGTATATATATATATATATATATATATATATATATATAAAGATCATTGCAAAAGTTTGTGCCCAATTAGAAATTAAAAACAAAATTTTGCATACTCCCCAAAAATATTTATTAGTCAAGTACATTGTTTTAACAACCATCTCCAATCATTGTACAAACCCATTGGTGCCATTTTGTAGGAACGGTTTTTTTTCTTTTTTTTTTTTTGTTGGAAGAAACTTGTGAGGTAGTTTTCAACTGACTGTATAGTCAAAGTTTTGTCATTTAAATTGTTCTATAGAGACCAACCAGAACAAATGCGAAAATCTAAAGGAACCATGTCAGGAGAATACAGTGAGTGCTGGAAGATTCCCATTTCAACTCTAAGATTCTGCAAGGTTTATTGTGCAACATATGATCTTTCATTTTTATAGTAAAATATGACACATTTTCAATTCACCAAAATTGGCTATTTTTCTTGAAGCCAAATTTCTTCAAATAGCAAAAGGCAGTGAAGATATGGATTTTCAAACTATTAGCAATTTTTTCCTTTGAAATTTTCAATTTATTCTCAACAATGACAAGCAGTCTTCATCAATGTCAGATGGTAGCTCAGAGCGTGGTTCATTGTTTAGATTAAAATCACCATGGCAAAATCTGCCAAACCACTTTTTGACCATCCCAAGTTCTGGAGCATGATCCAAATTAACTTTCTGAGTGTCTTTTATTCCAATACTTAGTGCTTTTAAAAATTCATAGAGCATAATATGGTGAAAGAAGTTTTCAATATAAAACACACCAGAACAAATGCTAGTATCATGTTGCAGTCATTTCATATTAATAATGAAAGTTTTTGCAATAATCTTTTATATATATAACATATATATATAACATATATATATATATATATATATATATATATATATAACATAGTGATGACCCATGTATACTGTCTTAATTTTTTTTTTTTTTTTTTAAATCATCTCACCCCAAGCAAGGCATTCCACTGCCACTATTGCGCATGGGGCTACATAGGGGAAGGTAAAGAGAAGGAGTGGTTAGACATAGGGAATGTCAGGAGGAAGGTGACAGATGAGTAAGGATAGCGAGGATGAGGGTCGGGCAGATGGGAAGAGTGCTTGATAGAATGGGAGCAGGTTAGTGTGTTAGGAGGTGTGTATTGACCTCACATTTAAACTCCTGGAGATTGTAGCCGTCGGTGAAGCAATCGTTTGGAAGAGAATTCCACAGTCGGGAAGTGCGAGGAAAGAAACTGTTGGAGTAGAAGTTACGTATGTATAGGAAAAACTACTAAAAAGTTGTAAGTTTAAAAATGTATTTTTTTGACAGTATTTATTTATTTCTATTATTATATTTGATATTTCAGACCGTCCTTGGGCTTTCATCAGAAACAAATGATTTTAAAATTTAAATTTGAAACATTTTCGTGAGGAGCGTTCATCCAAGAGATTGTTTACATCACGTGACGCAGAAAGCGACAGATTTTTTTAATATTTGTTAACGTAAACCTATCTTTAATAATACTTATAAATGTTGTTTTAAAGAAAAAATTTTTAAGTGTATCTAAAAAATGTTTAACTATTGAAATATTTATAAAGTTTCAAAACACCTAAGTCCCTATTTAACCCTAGCCTGTATGTATTTAATTTTAAAATCCAGTATTTTTCTTTCTTTCTGCGTGAGTATGTAGAACTAAAATCAGAATCTATTGGTAAACATTTGCAGTTTTCTAATGTGTGTCCCAGTTAATTGAAGTGTTCTGCTATGGGGAAATACGGGTTGTTTTGGCATATATATATATATATATATATATATATATATATATAAGCCAAGTATATATATATATACATACTTGGGCAGAAACCTTTCCTTCAAGGATCTTTCATTGAATATGGCCGACAAGAAAGCTTTAATTTTTTATTAATTTTTTACAACATCCTAAAATTTGTCCTTTTTCTTGGAGATAAGGAATATAAAAATTGTTCATAGTTTTGATCGTCTTAAGCACTTTTGGCCACTTCTATAGTCATTTTCAAGGGTGCTTATGTCTCTAGTTGTGCTATTTTTTTTCCTCATGTTTTGACTGTATTTTATTTTATATTTTTGAAATAGAAGCATTCATTCCAAGCTCTCACTAGCCATGCATAACTCAAAGTCACATGAGCATCTTTCTATTTTAAAATCTTTCAATATTCTTTTTCCACTATTAAATAATGTAAGGTTAATGGTAGAAGAGAAATATTTGATATATAGGGCCACTCTAATATCAAGATTATTTTAGGATGTGGTTTCCGGTTTTCTCTTTTCCAATCTTTTCTTTATTTTTTTTTCAATTGGAGTAGATAGACTAAACTATCGCCCGGTTCACACTCCACCCACGTCTATTGAACAGGTGAAGAGGCTCATCCCTTGTTTCCTGTTTAGGATGCGGTTTCCAGTTTTCTCTTTTCCAATCTTTTTACTCTTACGTAGCCCCCTGCGCATCAGTGGCGTTATCGCCTTGCTTGGGATGATATGATTAAAAAAAAAAAAAAAAAAAAAAATATTGTGTTTTTGATCAGAATTTTCCTTTAGGATTCTTGCAAATTGTGGCTTAATAAATTTTTTTTCATAGCACTTTGGTTTGATAAGTGATATGTAAGGTGTCTTCTGAAGGAGGTGATAGTTTGCCCAGTATAGGTAATTGATCTTTGAAAATCATGCACTATATTGGTCATTGCTAGTTTAGATTTAATGGGGATATTTTGATTAGTTACAACAAGGTTTGCGATCTTTCATTTTCTGTAACATATAAATTTCACATGTTTTATATATTGTTGATAACATCAAGTGCTACGATTAAAGACAAAGAGGTTAGGCTGGATTAGTTAATGATATATCAAACCTTTCATTATATAATACTGAATGTAAACCATATTGATCTAGTTCATACAAAAGTTTCCAAAATCCCCACCAAAATGTGATCCTTTTCGGAGAGTCTTTTACAGGCGATACAATTATCATATTCTCAAATAATTTACTTTCAAAGTGTCAGATTTTTTTCTTAAAATATCAACCAATATTCAATTTGATCAGTATTTGGAATTGAACATTTGTTTTTCACATACACCATTTAACAAGTACTGAAAATTATGAATATACTGTCTTCACCCCACTCCCAAGAAAAAAAATTATAAGATTCTGAGTTCTGTCAGCAAATTTTAGAATTGTTTTATTGTAAATCCAAACCTGTAAAAAACAAAACAAAATTGATTGTATCTTTAAATACAAACATTCCTAAATTGTCTTAAATGCTTAACTCTTCTAAAGTTTCCATTTTATTTCAGACAAAATCCTCTTAATGCATTACAAGTACTTAAGCATGAATTTCTTTCATTTTACTGTAAAAATAAAAAAAAATAATCATATTAACTAGCAGGTTCATAAAAAAAAAAAAATTTTCTTTTTTTTTTAAGCGGCCTTTAAACTTTTCAGTTTCTGTTTAGGTTTACAGCAATCATTCATGTTTAAATGCAGAAATAAGAAAAATATTTAAAACAGCTGTTTATCTAGAAATATCTATTTATTTAGAAGGAACCTTAAAAATATATGCAATGTTTTATCTGAAACATTAGTGTGATATGGATCATCTCCCTTTATACATATTCTGAATTTAAACAAGTCCAGCTTTGACAAACCTCATTCTAAGTCGAATAAAGCTTCAAATAATTTATACCTGCATTTGTCTTTTCATAAAAATTAGCATAACCCAAATTTGACAGTAAGAATGTGAATCTCTTTGGATTTAGTTAAAAATAATAATGACAAATCAGCTGAATATTGGGACTAATTAAAAAGGTAGCTATCTTATTCTTTTTTCTATTCATTAAATTTAATGCAATAAAATAAATGAAAACAATACTATTTGTTTTATTTTGCTCTACAATGTCAGGATTAGATGTATTTGGTAAGACAGGAGAGGATGAACCTTCCTGTCAATAAACCATAATGTTTCTGTCTTTGTAAAATGGTATCTAACAAAAGTATACAAAGCAGAGATGAACTATTATATTCTTTCCACATGGAAAAAATTGTACCTATTGACATTTATCAATACTTACTGAATGTTTACAGAGACCAAACAATAGATGTGAACACAGGCAGTGGATAACTTATTTTAGCAGTGGCAATGAACCATGTTTTGAACAGAGCTATTACCCAACAAAATGATTGATAGATTTGTTTTTCATAGCTTATCAGCCCTTTGCAGGTTATTTAAAACCAGAAAGTATTTTTAGATTGTAATAATTTTTCTGCAGAGGGGAGATATTAATGACCTAGTGATACAAGTTCTACTAATTTACCCATAGCTGGGGAGAGAAGTGGTGAATCATACTTTTCCAGAAGATATTTTCACATAAATGAATATAACTAAGCCGACTGGAATTGGAACTATTCTTTTTCTTCATGTGCCATATCTCTTCAGGATGCAGGCAATCATGGACTTCCAGTTGGCTATGGCTCTTGTTGCTCTCAATATTTTTCCTCTTGGTATCTCTCCCAAACCCCATTCCACCATCCATTTGCTCACGCTTATCAAATATGTCTCATGCTACTTTCCCCTGTCTCTCCTGTGAGTATTAAGTTCTCCAGTCCCTCCTTCCTCATTATGTATCCCAGGAACCTCAGCTGTCTCTTTCTAATGTTAAGTATGGGTTTTCTTCTCAATCAAAATCAGCTATTTAATTTCCAATTTTAATCCATTGCACCATCCACATATCCAAGTTCATAGCACCTGGTATTCTCAAGTGGTTATCTAGCTAGGTACTGACATTGCTTAACTTCAAGTGATCATATGAGAACTAGTGTTTCTACATGATATGGTCAAAAGCCAGTCATGACCGTATCATGTAGAAACACTAGTTCTTATATGATCACTTGAAGTTAAGCAATGTCAGTACCTAGCTAGATAACCACTTGAGAATACCAGGTGCTGTGAACTTGGATATGTGGATGGTGCAATGGATTAAAATTGAAAATTAAACAGCTGATTTTGGAGAAGAAATACACTTGGGAAAGGTATGAAAGTATCTCTCCTCTCCACCCCCAACTCCTATAAAGTAAATAGCAGGACAGACTGAGACCTATAGCTTTAGTTGATAACCAATCTACTACAGAAAGAAATAGCAGCCTACTGTGAGAAAAATATGTCTAGTCAATGAATCAAAAGAGATATGCATTTATTGCAGATGGTACTTACCTGACTGACAGATTTGAACACTTAGACAAGGTAATAGAATTAATCTTGTATTTACATAGAACTATGTAAATGTTCACTAAGCTTGGAAAGCAGTTGTTTGCTTAAGAACCTCTCATGCTATTCTATGAATAGGAAAACAGTTTAGTATTTCTTATGTGACACCGTCATCCGGCTGGCTGGCTGACCCCAGTCATGGAAGCCGATTATAATGATGACCGGAACCTGAGTCAGGGTTGATGATGTCGAATACGGCACCAGTTATCATGACACTCTCAGGTTGCTAGTCATGATGGTCTCATCACAGTAGCTGATCTTCAAGTTGTCTCTTACAATGGTGAAGTTCCCTGCCCACACTGTGAATTTTGATTTCAGGAAAGACGCTTTGAAAACCCAGTAGCCATTCCTCTACCACCTCAAACCAGACCAGACACACGCGTACACTTATGTTGATAAAATAAAACACAGCACCAAAAAAAAAAAAAAATAAATAAATAATTTCGAAGACGCCTGAATAAATTGTGAAAAAGTCTTTATATATATATATATAAAAAAATAATTAGCAACAGAAGCAGAATATACAGTTGTCGAATTCAATTTTCACGACAGGGCAAAAGTTTTCATTTAGAATAATCAGAGCCTTCAATTTAGCAAATTTTTTTAAAAAAAGTCTTTTCAGGGCTCTTTACTGAAGCTTTACGGAAATAGCCAAAGTAGGGTGCTGGGTAGCAATGGCAGCAGTAAATTCATTGTCTCTTTTGCTCAGCAACTAGAAGCTCCTACTCTCAGCTAGTTTAACTCTTTCTCAACTCATTCTGTTTCTATACATCTTCAGCCAGGACTCTATTGGAGGCGCATTATTCAACTAACTCTTAAGTCAGTTGGCGGCAGGCTTTTCTACGTTTCTTTACATCTTCAGCCAGGTACTCTATGGGAAGTGACCAGTCTTCTTGGTTGTGGCCCCCAGTTGGGAACAATTTTCCCTTAGTCGTTACATCTCAACTGGTTCCAAGTCCAACTTCAGCTTAAACTTCAACTGAACTCAGGTCTCTATTTTTATGCTTGTCCCCAATTCTCATTTTTGACCAATCTCAAGGTAGGGGGGGGTTTGGTTCAACAATATTTCCTCTGACGTAATTTCTCTTCATCTTATTCAACTGATTACGTCAGCAAATCTAGCTTTTAGCTTGAAATTTTTAATTCCAGCGAGATTTATAATTCGTTTTTATTCCCATAGTTAAAGCTTTAATCTTTTTAACCTCATCAAAAATTTTTGACAATCTTATTTTGACAACCGCTATTTTTCACTTCCACTGGCCATAAAACCCAAAACTTCTGATCAACTTTTGAATAAACAATGCAAAAATATATTTTCCCCTTTCTATTCTCTTCAATTTCCAACTAGTTTTTTTGTTTTTTTAAATTTTTAAAGTTTGTAATAAGTATTCTTACTTTGACTCATATCATGATTGACTGCAAAATAAACAATACCACTGGTACTAATTTCTTTCACTCTGTTATTAACTTTAGGATTACATTTTTTTTTTTTTTTTTTTTTTTTTTTACACATGTGATATTATTACAAGGAAATCTTAAACAAGGTAATTATGTTTTACATGAGTATTTTAAGCAGGGCAATTACGGGTTACACTTAGATTTTCTTTTGAAGTAACTGCAGCAATTTTTAATTCATATTTTTGCAATTAATTTAAAAGTGTGTCACCACTTCTTTAAATTCAAAGCTTACATTTTTTTTTTATAAAATTTGATTTCTTGATACAATGACAATTACAAATATATTTATTTATTGAACACAAATATATATATATATATATATATATATATATATATATATATATTATATTATGATCTACAATATGTTTTATTAAGTACTTTTTAAAAAATGTAAATTCCAGAGAACTCAGAATTCTAAAACTGTTGGTTCTCTTCACCTGGATATATATATATATTGTAGAGCAGCTACACCCCTTTAGCACTCTCAAGAATTGAATGGTCTGTGGACTGAAGTAGCTATGAAAATAAAGACTAATAACAGTCTGCAATTACGAAGTGTCATTGATAATTAGTATTGGACAGTGCTCTCTTCTACTATTTGTTGTTCTGTCTTATGTTTGTCTTATTTGTAATAATATCCCTTATCACAGATAGTCTTGTAGATACTGCAGAGACATCTTCTGGGTATCATTCTGCCACCCCAGCAATACAACAGATTGGTGACAAAGAAAATTCACTATTTATTATAATAGTTTGAGACAAAGGTTTGTTTTTTCAACTGGTGAAACCAGTACATTGAAAAAGAAATAAAAACTTAAGCCACAAACAAGAGACTGACAACAAAAATACCAACAAACAAAATCTTTATACTATATGGATTTCAAACAAGCAATATAACAGATTTGGCATCAAAAACTCAGACAGCACTTGTTCCCAAAAAACATTCATACAGATTTACAGACGAAAACAATCAGTGTGTTGACAATTTCAAAATAATCAGGAATAACAGCAAATTTAAAAATAGAGGATATCCAGAAGTACTTTCTTGAATTTTTTAAACAAGAATTAGCACAAAAACAGAAAGAAAAGCAACTTGCTATATAGTGTTGGAAATTTTCTCAAAAAGAGAAACAATCCCAGATAATCCAGGAACTTAGTGACTTCTTCAGATTTGACTTTAAAAAGGGTACAAAGATTGCTAATGACTTGTTTTTCAAAGGCTTCTGTTCCAGTAAAACAGAAATTGTCAACATATGTAGCAATTATGCCATGAAGTGCCATATGAAGATGGCTTGGTCATACTTTGAAGGTATGGCCCCTAGATTGATCAGTTCCTCCCTAAGTACCAGGATCGGGAGGCATCAGTTAGACCATAAACACATTTGGATAATTTCCAGATGTAACCAGGAGGCACATTGGCTTCCTTAGGAGGAAGAAGAAAGATTGGACGATCTAACTGCTTGCTCTTTAAAAATGCAGTTTTGATATCCATAGACCTGCATATCCAGCCAAATGATGCCATGATTCCTAAGATCATTTGTAGACTTTCTTTGGAACATGTTGGGGAATCATTTCTAATACTAATTCTAATACCTTATCTTGGAAGCCTTTCGCAACAAGTCTGCTCTTGGGAATTTGCTCGCCATTGATTTCCTTGTTTGTACAGACCCACCTCGTGCATATTTTTGGTTGGCCCTGGTCTAGCACTTGTGTGTAGACTTGATGTTCAGCCCAACTTTCGAGTTCTGTCTTCCTTGCTTGGTCAAGATTGTCATTAGGGGAGACAGTCATCACATCCACTTCATTAGTTGGGTCTTTGGCTTCATTGGTTGGGTTTTGGACTTCTTTATTTGTTTCCCATTCCAAGACACGATGCTCAAAATCCAGTCAGAATGAATCCCCTTCCTCCATGGCAACATTCATCAAATAGTTATTTTTTCCAGTGGCTTTTCCAGCTCTACTGATCACATTTAATTTTCTCCATTCTTGTTCTTCATCATTTGTCAATTTGCATTTCATGATTTGGCCTGGTTTGGGCAATTGAATAGATTTTATGGCCATTTTTGATGGTTTATCACTGGTATCAACTTGAGTCTGCTCAGGATGGTCAATAGTGTTACTCTCATTATATACTGGGACAAGCCCTTTTGTGACTTCATTATGCTGGTTCTGTGGCTTTGTTACTTCATTTGTCATGGTCTTGAGTATTTTCGGGTTTAAAGACAGTGGTTCAAACAGTTTAGAATTCATTCTGTTGCCGTAGATGTTGGTCTCTACTACCAATGTTAAAGAAGATAAACAACAACCAATTGTAAGTATAATAAATAGAATATTTATTTGACCAAATGCCATGTGCAACTGGTCTCTGAGAGAATATAATCCAGAATGCCTCTCGTCCCCCTGGTGGCCCCTTTTAGGTTCATGGGGAGACAATCGGTCTTCCAGACTTGTGGGATAAACTGCGTTAGATGTTAACATTTTTTCCCCTCTTCCTTTTCTTTTTTTTTTATAGAAGTATAATTATTTTTTTTTAAATGCCAAAAGGCTGAACCCAGACACCATATAATCTATAGCAATATCTGTCTACAGTTCACTTTTGGCCAAAATTTAAAATTTCTCTCTCTTAGCCGTTTCTATTGGCTCTTTCCTCTCAATACTTTCTCCCTTTTTTTGCTTTTTTACTTTCCATTTCCTCTGTATTTTTCTCTTTCTTCTTTCTTTTACTTTTCTTGATTTCTCATATTTTCTGATCTTTTCTACCATCTTTCTTTCTCCCACTTTTTTAATATCTTTTTACCTCATACACAAAAATTTCCCAAAATAAAAGGAAGTGGGTTTTTTTTAATTTTTTTCAATAAAACATTTATTACCATCATTATTAACTACCTGATGAGACATTGTTCTTTCAATTTCGAAACAAAATGTACAATTTTGTAGTAGTTTGTACATGTTCTAATGCAATAATTAATAATAAATATTTATTACTATATTTTTATATTGAGCACTATTTTAAATTAATGTTTTGAACTTTGCAATTATTTTCTTCATTCCTTATCCATTTGGAGATATATATATAGGGCTAGCTCATGGTACATCATGTCACCATGTTGTATGTTTGGAATTTTCCAAAACTAAAACTTATAAAAACATACTTGTAGTCATCCACGACTCAAGACAAATTAAATTCTCTGGCTATTTTTTAAAGATGGGTGTAGAAAGTGACATGAAAAGATTTTCAGATATAAATACTAGAAAAAATGTCTTAGGTAGGATAATCAATGTTTGCTATAACTTGTTTTAAATTCTATATTGTAATAAATTCATTATTCTACATTTTCAGTTTTTCTCCTCATAAAAATTTTAAAAATTATACTTGTCAGGGAACTGATGTTCTGCTTGACTGGGATGCCAGCAGCTTTAGGGTTACCACATACACACATTATATATATCGTCTCCAAAGTCATTAGAATTGACATACCAGTGCTTCTTTTCCATATTTATCAGTGTAATATTTTTTTTCATGTTTAAATATCCTACCATTTTGATAAACCAAGGCACACATTGTGCCTATTCTTGTGGAATAGCCATTGTCATTCAATTTTAGGTCTCACTAAAAGACATTAATTGTAGTCAGAAACAAATATATAACATTGCTAAAATTATATCATTAAAATAACTTTAATACTAATACATTATTATTATTATAGTATTATTATAATATTGCCTTCTAAGTTTTTTGTAACGACATTTTGAAATTGTCTAAAGACTTTGTGGACACCCTATATATACAGTGTAACCCTGATATAAGAGAGTTGTCGGGACTAGATAAAAGTTCTTTTATATCTGGGTTTGGTCTATTTTATATACATTGCTACAGGCTCTAATTTGGGTCCAGATAAAGTTTCTCTTATATCCGGGTCTCTTATATCCGAGTTATACCGATATATATATATATATATATATATGTGTGTGTGTGTGTGTGTGTGTGTGTGTGTGTGTGTGTATTAGTGTGTGTGATGGGTAAATTGTCACCATTTTATATTTTGAATTTTGTGCATTTTTTGTTTTTGTCAACTGCACAGTACATTAGCTTCAGTTGGGCATGGTCTGTGAAAAAAAGAGCACCATGTTGAAATTCACTTCGCCAGAAATTAGGAAACAGCATGCTGTACTGTTTGGCATTCACACTGGTAGCACTATAACTCACATTTCAGAGTGTTTGGGTGTCAATGTGAGGATTTGGAAAGAGTTGGACGAGTCTAATGGTGATTACAAAGGTGTTTAGAGTGATCAATAGTGATGGCAACAGTATGCCTCCATTCATCTTCCCACAGGCTTAGCATGGAGGCCTACATCAAATGCCTTGAGGAGGTAGTTCTACCCTGGGTAAAAAGGGTAGCTGCTGAAAGATCATGTCTGGCAACAGGACTAAGCACCATGCCACACAAGCAACTGTACCCATTCATGGCTATCAGTCAATTTCTATGACCACATCACCCCTTACATTTGGTCACCTAAATCCCCAGAATGCAACCCCTTGATTATTATGTGTGGAGTGCAGTTGTACGAGAGACCAACAAAACTCCTTGTAACACCAAAGATGAACTGAAAGCAAGGATTGTGGCAGCATTCACCAACTTAAAGGAGAATGTTCACAAGAGTTGCATAAGATTCCGAAATCAGGAGGCTGTAATCGAAAGCCAATAGCCATTTTATTGAATAAATTTACACTTTAGTATTTCAAGATATTTTTGTGCAATTTTGATAAATATATTTGTTAAAATGAGATGTCAGTGCTATTTTCGTTTTTGCATAATTTAGACGACCAATTCATCACACCCTATGTGTGTGTGTGTGTATATATACATATATATATATATATAAACAAATTTATAAAAACTTACTCTTTCATTCACCTTTCTTTTAAAAATAAAATGATTTGCATTAAAATGCAATGCACATATGCTATGGACTTAAGTATTTATTTCACATGATAGCTGTTTTTAACAATCTCCTCTGATCGTAATACACTTAACACTTTCCTATTAGCAACATAGATCAAACATTATACACTAAAATTTCAAACCAAAATTCAGCTAATGACTATGTCAGGTTATGGACTTATTGATCCATCTTTGTAAACCATCCAAGAAAAAAAAAAGCTACTTCTTGTTTTTCAGTTGATAAATGTTTAACTACCTTTTCTTCTCTTCCAGAATGTGAATCAGGGTTTTTTGGCTATAACTGTTCTGAATATTGTGGGTTTTGTTCTAATAACAGAACCTGTGATCCTTACAATGGAACTTGTCCAGAAGGATGTTTAGATGGCTACACAGGACCAATATGCCAGAGAAGTAAGTATCTGTCAATGAATATTGAACAATGAAAAAGTTTTCTTTACCCTGGAGTCTAATATATAAGACCATTCTAAAAATTTGACAGTCATAATTAGGCTTTTTATATGCAAATATAAGCTCTAAAGTTGAAAGATTTCTTTAAAAACTTTTTTTTAAATTTAGATTTTTTTTAAATGTAATAAAAGACACTTATTTGATTTTTACAAAATATCAAATTACAAATTAAATTTTTAGATTTTTACAGAATTTCTACAGTGATGAAAACCTTTTTCATTTCATTTAAAATTTAATACATTACAAATATTTTTTTAAGGTTTGCCTTTCTTTGGAGATAATATTTTCTTGCTGAAATATACATTCTATTCCTGTGAATATGCCTCAATAAATAAAATAGCTTACAGCATTTGAACTGTTTTAATGAGGGGTGACACAAAAGGTTTTTAAATTTCTGACTAACTATTCTGTTTCTCTCAAGTTACCCAGCATTTCACATGTTTCTCAAAATTCATTCCAACAGAAAATAAAAAAAAATTATATTTCGTATCAAATTTTTGCCTTTGAGGAAGCCATTTTTTTGCATTAAATTCTACAAAACTTCTGAGAGCAATTTATTTTTTAATGGAATTTTTAAAGCCAGCATTATTTCTTATTACTATAAACATTATTTTTAGTGTGTAAACATGTTTGAGTTGCTGTCTCTGATTTTCTTAAACAGTGAACTTATTAACAACCAGCCAAAATCGAGGAGTCCCAAAAAAGAGAAATTCAAGCGCAATTTTTCTTCAGTAAGAATACTTGATGAAGGGCAGCTGTTATAATTTTCACATAAATTAATAAATAAAAACAGGGATAGTAACTCAAACATGTGTACCCACTAAAAATAATGTTTATAGTCAAAAGAAATAATTTATATAAAGTAAAAAATATCAAATGTAAAACAAATCTTAAAATCATGTGTAAAAAAAGTATCTTTGAAGACATCTCACAAAGTTATATTTTTTTAACTGGATAAATTGTAATGCTCTTTTTACATAATTTAGTTTTATTGAAATTTTACAAAAATATTGATTTTAATTATTGTTCATATATTCATTCTACAGAATCTCAATAGAGCCAAATAGTAGTGCAGTACATGATTTTTTCATATAAGATGTCAATATGTGTCATTCTGGGAATGAGGGAGCTAACTCTTCCAATTCAGTAATCTGGAAACTGGGTATTGTTGAAATGTTTACATAATATGAAGTAAATAGTGAAGTTTATATACACATGGACAATAAATTTTTACATGGGCTGCATTTGTTGCAAAAAAGATGTTTTTAAGGCATATGCAATTTCTGTCCATGTCGTTTTATCAATAGTAACAATGGCAGTAGTTATTCTTTGCTTAAGGTCATCCAAGTCATTTACTTTAGTGCAGTACACAATATCTTGCATATAAGTCCACAAGAAAAGTTCATGGGCATTATATCTGGAAAATTAAGAAAGAAAAAAAGGAAGTCAAACCACCTCTTATCTGGAAAAATATAAAAAAACAAAAAACAAAACAAGTGTTTATTTCTCAATGAAACTGTACTCTATCTTGCCTATATAGAAATTTATTAACTATTTGTATGTAAACTTCACCATTTACTTCATATTACATGAACAATTCAACAGTATTCAGTTTCGTCTATATTTCTGAGATGAGCTAATATTTACACTACATTATTCAGATTATTGCCCTCATCTTTGTTGCCATTTGTATGACATTTCGGCCTTTGTACACTCTGGCTTTCTTCAGGTGCTAGGAAAGACACATTAAGAACACACGGCCTAGTGGATTAAGTGCACACCTTAAGGACACATGGCCCAGTGGATATAGATGTTGGTTAGTCCCTGTGATTTGACCCAAAGAGTTGTGAGTTCAATACTAGGCTACAGTAGTGGTGCACAAGTAACTTAGAAGGTTAGAGGGAAATAACTCATGGCTACTAAAAAGAGGCTCTATGCAAGGAATTAGGGTGATATGCCCCAGTGATTCCTAGCACCTGAAGAATGCTGGAGCATACAACAGCCAAAACATTGTACAAATGGCAACAAAGATGAGGACAATAGTCCGAATAATGTAAATAGAGTTTTCAATTTTCTTTGTAATTTTAATAATTTGTTTTGTCGGTTTTAAAAAATTGTGGACACCCTGTGTGAACCCCTACCCATTCCTTTGTATCAACACCAAAAATCTCACAGTCAATAGTCAATCACTTCATTTCAAACCAGGCTCTGCCCATATTGTGCTTGATTGATCACAAAGTGGGTTTGGATTGAAAGTCACCAAAAATCGGCTGTATCAATGATCCAGTCAGAGCTGGGAGCCAGAATAAAAAACAAAGTCTTTGCAAAATTAACCACAAGGAGTTTATTTAGATACGTTCTGTTCAGTACCATATTTGGTTAGAGTTTATCACTTTTGCATGCAGACAACTATAATTCTAACCTACGTCTTCTACAGGCTGTAACACTAAGTTGGTTGGTCTAGCACCAAGCTGAAATCAAAGTTTCTTCTAAGACAGGCAGTCATATGATGACACGTCTCTCGTGTTAACTCACTCTGTACTGGTCCAACTCTGTGATACTCAACTCTACTGTCTTCTTTCACCCTGACTCATCTGCATATACTGAGTCTCAGAATGGTTGTGAATCAATTTTGGGTACACTTAGCATTTTTAAATAACCAATAAGGTATTCTCCTTGTGGTTACCTAATTAACCTTTTTTCCTGTATGAGTGTTTCCCTATTGCTATAGGGGTGTGAAACATTCCTCAGACTTCCCCCAAATCCACCATGGTGCTTTTTCATTGGTCATCTGATGAACCCTGTCTCTTTCTCTCCTGTGTAAGTGCCTTTCACCACCACCCAAGTGGCATGTTTCAACCCAACAGTCAAAATTTAGTTATTTTTGCTTTTCCACTTTCTGTGTGGTCATTTTGTGTCTATGTTTTTATCATTTCAATTGTTATAAGAAATTGTCTAGCTTTGATTGAAAAGAAACTCATATGTTTCTCCTTTAATTCTAAGTGTCACAAAATTCCAAAAAGGACCAGGAGACTATTTCCAGGAATTTTGTCTCCTTCTCAGCAAGCGACGGCTGTCACTAAGGTAATATAATCTACCATGCCGTTTCTTAGACAGTTGTTACTTCTATCACTGATCATTAAAGTTTTCAATATCGGCAAAACTCATTTTTAGTGAAATCAGATTTCCAACTTTTGCAATAAGAATCTTTGATGTCATTCAAAGTCATAAAAAAATATTATCTATCTCACTTGTATGGTCTAAACATATCTTTTGCCTAGCTCTAGCAGCCAGAGAAGAAAGAAAATTTCTATTAGTACTTCTCTTCTTTCTCTTATTTTTAATTGCCATTTTATTTTTCAGGGGTTCTAGCAGACACATACCGAAATCTAATGAAGAACTTAGCCATTGCCTTGGGTGTATTTACTGGGTTATTTGCATTTACTTGTATTATTCTAATGGCAGTCATGCTACTTGTAAGCAAGAAGAAAAAAGACAAAAAAGTTATCACACGTGAAGAAGAGATACCAGAAAGTACAGATGATAGAGTAAGTATCTCTTGTTTGTTTAGGTTTCTAATTGATGTCATTGTTTATTAACAAAAATATTTTTAGAGCTAAAAGAAAAAAAAAAATGAAATTTTTCACTTTTTGTCATTTCTCTTTTCTACAAAGCTTTTCATTATTTTCAGTTTCCAACTACCATGCTTTTAAAAAATAATTCACATTATGATGCTAAAGGGTTATAAAAATGAATTGGACTAATATCCTAATTCTTCTTGTTTTGAGAACCGAGTTTCAATTAAAATGTTCTCTTGCCATAAATATGTTACATCTGGTAAATTGAGTATCATTCATAACTCCCAACCCCAACTTTTTGCTAACTAATCACCATACCAATATGAACAATTCCTGGATCAAAGTGTTTCAAATTTGTTTGGTACTCAAAAATTATTTTTAAAGTGAAGTTAGTAAAAATGTTTTTTTTTTTATTAATTCTGTTGAAATTCAAAGATGATTAGATGTGTCACTTGTGAAATGTAAGAGAAATCATTGATAAAAGCATAGTAATCAAAACAGAAGATTGTCCAATAAAGGCAACAATGGTAATAATTCATCTGAAGACTTCAAGCAACAAAAATAAAATTTTTGCTTGTCTTTTCTTGTAAGCCTTTATTTTTCTTTTAATTCTCATTAACATGTAAACATCTTTTTGCAAAGTCCACCAAATCATGTGCATGTTCAAGCACACTATTTAATATCACCTGTCATTAGCTCACCATCAATTATTCATATAGATTTTATATGTTAAACATTTTTTAACAGTGACCCTGATTTTTTTTTTTACTATATATATATCGTTAATATATTATGGAAATTAATGAATTTTAACAAAACTTGGTTATAAACAACCGACAATTTGAAATAAATTGTTTGAACATTATTTTTTATCAATAATCCTATTTAAGTAGATATTCTGTTTTTAAATAAACAGTATTATATATTTATATATACTGGCTTGATTATTTACGATAAATTTTTATTACGAAAATGTGCCATTTCAGAGCAGATATGGTTGTTATGATAAATCAAAAATTGTGTTATATAGGCTTGATTAAAACCTTGTTTAGACTGGAGGACATTCATGGTTGAGTGGTCTAAGATGTTGCCAGATCAAATGGTAGCTTCCCCAATGTAGATAAGGGTCGCAGGTTCGAATCCTGCCGAATGACACACATTTTCGTAATAAAAATTTTTCAGTAGATATAAATATATAATACTGTTTAATTAAAAACAGAATATCTACTTAAATATGAGTATTGATAAAAAAAAAATGTTCAAACATTTCATATATATATATATACACACACACACACACAGGTATGCATTACTCATCTTATGTAAATTGTACAGTCCAACATCTTTGTTTTGGCACCCTTGAGAGCAAGCCAAAGAAGTCGCCACCTCTTGTCAATTCATCTCACATCTATATTGCTGTTATCAAAGCTTAAAATAGGAAATAAAAACAATAATTAAAGGTTTCCAAACAAGATTCTCATTGTTTCATCCAATTCAAAGGCTTAAAAAAAAAAAATAAAAGCCTAAAATATACTTATATTGTAGAAGGTCTAAAGGGTAGTTGTAACTCCAACAAGAAATAACAGTATATGTACTTTACAATAATTAATGCTTCTAAAATACACTGCTGCTGTTGGCTACTGTGGAAAGTGTAAACAATATTTGACACTGCCCTTGTAGCTGCTCAACAATCTAATGGAAAGTCTAAACGATATTTGACACTGCCCTTGTAGCTGCTCAACAATCTAATGGAAAGTCTAAACGATATTTGACACTGCCCTTGTAGCTGCTCAACAATCTAATGGAAAGTCTAAACGATATTTGACACTGCCCTTGTAGCTGCTCAACAATCTAATGGAAAGTCTAAACGATATTTGACACTGCCCTTGTAGCTGCTCAACAATCTAATGGAAAGTCTAAACGATATTTGACACTGCCCTTGTAGCTGCTCAACAATCTAATGGAAAGTCTAAACGATATTTGACACTGCCCTTGTAGCTGCTCAACAATCTAATGGAAAGTCTAAACGATATTTGACACTGCCCTTGTAGCTGCTCAACAATCTAATGGAAAGTCTAAACGATATTTGACACTGACCTTGTAGCTGCTCAACAATCTAATGGAAACTCTAAACGATATTTGACACTGCCCTTGTAGCTGCTCAACAATCTAATGGAAACTCTAAACGATATTTGACACTGCCCTTGTAGCTGCTCAACAATCTAATGGGAAACCTAAACCATATTTGACACTGCCCTTGTAGCTGCTCAACAATCTAATGGAAACTCTAAACGATATTTGACACTGCCCTTGTAGCTGCTCAACAATCTAATGGAAACTCTAAATGATATTTGACACTGCCCTTGTAGCTGCTCAACAATCTAATGGAAAGTCTAAACATTTGACACTGCCCTTGTAGCTGCTCAACAATCTAATGGAAAGTCTAAACAATATTTGACACTGCCCAGAAGGCTCAACAATCTAATGGAAAGTCTAAACAATATTTGACACTGCCCTTTTGTAGCTGCTCAACAATCTAATGGAAAGTCTAAACAATATTTGACACTGCCCTTTGCAGCTGCTCAACAATCTAATGGAAAGTCTAAACAATATTTGACACTGCTCCTTGTAGCTGCTCAACAATTTAATGGAAACTCTAAATAATATTTGACACTGCCCTTGTAGCTGCTCAACAATCTAATGGAAACTCTAAACAATATTTGACACTGCCCTTTGTAGCTGCTCAACAATCTAATGGAAAGTCTAAACAATATTTGACACTGCCCTTGTAGCTGCTCAACAATCTAATGGAAAGTCTAAACAATATTTGACACTGCCCTGTAATGGCTCTCAACAATCTAATGGAAAGTCTAAACAATATTTGACACTGCCCTTTGTAGCTGCTCAACAATCTAATGGAAAGTCTAAACAATATTTGACACTGCCCTTGTAGCTGCTCTCAACAATCTAATGGAAAGTCTAAACAATATTTGACACTGCCCTTGTAGCTGCTCAACAATCTAATGGAAAGTCTAAACAATATTTGACACTGCCCTTGCAGCTGCTCACCAATCTATGGAAAGTCTAAACAATATTTGACACTGCCCTTTGTAGCTGCTCAACAATCTAATGGAAAGTCTAAACAAGCTTGACACTGCCCTTGTAGCTGCTCAACAATCTAATGGAAAGTCTAAACAATATTTGACACTGCCTTTGTAGCTGCTCAACAATCTAATGGAAAGTCTAAACAATATTTGACACTGCCCTTGTAGCTGCTCAACATCTAATGGAAACTCTAAACAATATTTGACACTGCCCTTGTAGCTGCTCAACAATCTAATGGAAAGTCTAAACAATATTTGACACTGCCCTTGTAGCTGCTCAACAATCTAATGGAAAGTCTAAACAATATTTGACACTGCCCCTTGTAGCTGCTCAACAATCTAATGGAAAGTCTAAACAATATTTGACACTGCCCCCTTGTAGCTGCTCAACAATCTAATGGAAAGTCTAAACAATATTTGACAATTGCCCTTGTAGCTGCTCAACAATCTAATGGAAACTCTAAACAATATTTGACACTGCCCTCTTGTAGCTCAACAATCTAATGGAAACTCTAAACAATATTTGACACTGCCCTTGTAGCTGCTCAACAATCTAATGGAAAGTCTAAACAATATTTGACACTGCCCTTGTAGCTGCTCAACAATCTAATGGAAACTCTAAACAATATTTGACACTGCCCTTGTAGTTGCTCAATAATCTAATGGAAAGTCTAAACAATATTTGACACTGCCCCTTTTAGCTGCTCAACAATCTAATGGAAAGTCTAAACAATATTTGACACTGCCCTTGTAGCTGCTCAACAATCTAATGGAAACTCTAAACAATATTTGACACTGCCCTTGTAGCTGCTCAACAATCTAATGGAAAGTCTAAACAATATTTGACACTGCCCTTGTAGCTGCTCAACAATCTAATGGAAAGTCTAAACAATATTTGACACTGCCCTTGTAGCTGCTCAACAATCTAATGGAAACTCTAAACAATATTTGACACTGCCCTTGTAGTTGCTCAACAATCTAATGGAAAGTCTAAACAATATTTGACACTGCCCTTGTAGCTGCTCAACAATCTAATGGAAAGTCTAAACAATATTTGACACTGCCCTGTAGCTGCTCAACAATCTAATGGAAAGTCTAAACAATATTTGACACTGCCTTGTAGTTGCTCAACAATCTAATGGAAAGTCTAAACAATATTTGACACTGCCCTCTTCAGATGCTCAACAATCTAATGGAAAGTCTAAACACAATATTTGACACTGCCCTTGTAGCTACTCAACAATCTAATGGAAAGTCTAAACAATATTTGACACTGCCCTTGTAGCTGCTCAACAATCTAATGGAAAGTCTAAACAATATTTGACACTGCCCT
This sequence comes from Ascarosepion bandense, assembly GCA_037127315.1. Classification (NCBI taxonomy): domain Eukaryota; kingdom Metazoa; phylum Mollusca; class Cephalopoda; order Sepiida; family Sepiidae; genus Ascarosepion; species Ascarosepion bandense. Next base: position 991,549 of record JBBBDQ010000212.1, on the reverse strand, counting down.
TGTAGCTGCTCAACAATCTAATGGAAACTCTAAACAATATTTGACACTGCCCTTGTAGCTACCAACAATCTAATGGAAACTCTAAACAATATTTGACACTGCCCTTGTAGCTGCTCAACAATCTAATGGAAAGTCTAAACAATATTTGACACTGCCCTTGTAGCTGCTCAACAATCTAATGGAAAGTCTAAACAATATTTGACACTGCCCTTGTAGCTGCTCAACAATCTAATGGAAAACCTAAACAATATTTGACACTGCCCTTGTAGCTGCTCAACAATCTAATGGAAAGTCTAAACAATATTTGACACTGCCCTTGTAGCTGCTCAACAATCTAATGGAAAGTCTAAACAATATTTGACACTGCCCTTGTAGCTGCTCAACAATCTAATGGAAACTCTAAACAATATTTGACACTGCCCTTGTAGCTGCTCAACAATCTAATGGAAAGTCTAAACAATATTTGACACTGCCCTTGTAGCTGCTCAACAATCTAATGGAACCTAAACAATATTTGACACTGCCCTTGTAGCTGCTCAATGGAAAGTCTAAACAATATTTGACACTGCCCTTGTAGCTGCTCAATAATGGAAAGTGTAAACAATATTTGACACTGCCCTTGTAGCTGCTCAACAATGGCAGCTGATTCAAAAAGATGCTGAGTTATAAGAGTTACTGGACCACCTAATTAAAGAGATCAAATTGTACTAAAGTAGTTAAAAAAATGAAATGCTATCATTTCTGAAATCACAATTTCAAATAATTTTTGATTTCTTCTAAAGACAATCAAGACTGTTTCCATTGGCAGTTGCTTATTGAATAATAAAAAAACAATAAATTGTTGACAGAAAAAGGTATTACCAGCAATAAATAAAATTTAGTTGGCAATAAATGACTCGCCCGGAGGTTTATATGCCATAAAACGAAAACAACCAACCAAAATTATTGAATAATAGATAAAAAAAAAAATAAAAAAATAAAAAAATTCACTATGAGTTCCATGATTTGGTATGGTTCTTAAAATCACTATACAGCTTAGCATCTGATCAATTCTCTCCAAATATGTAGGTTGAAAATATAAGAGGTTTTTCATTCATGCATAGTGTATCTTGGGCAAGTCGGCCTGATGAAGAATATACCTCTTAAGATCAAAACACACTTGATGTCCTCTAACTCACAGGCTTACCTTGATCATGAACACATGGCAATTGATTTCATTGGAGAAACTCTACACCCTGGTTATTGGCTTCAGTCTACAAAGCCCTCTGCTCATCAATGCCTTGTCATCACCATATTAGTTGCATATATACCTATGAAGCCCAGTCTACACTCCCTTATTCTAGATGGCCATTGATCGCTACAAAAGTAGTTCATACATCTATTGAAAAGGCTTTTCAATCCTGTTGTCTAGCTACCCTCCTTAACAAATCAAAAAAGCCTGATCGGAGAACAGGTGCAGGTGCTGATGAGCCAAACATGCAGCAGGTAACACTGGGTTACATGATACTATTAACACTTGTACAGTCACCTGACCTAAATATATTAGAAGTTCGATATAATTTATCTTTAAATTGTGACTTCATTTTATAATGGTTCAAAAATTTAACTTTATATATTTGCTTTTTGTATCAACCAGTAACCAATAAAATGACAGTCTACTTTACAAATAATTAATTCTGTCTGAGACAGGATTTTCAGTAATCCATTTTTCTTGCAACCATTTTCTGTGGAGATTTTAATATAGAACACTAACTTCATGCATAATCAATAATATTTGGAACCTTGCAAATTTGTTTGTTATTTTTTTTTTGAGTAAATTGTTTTATCAGTATCTATCTATATACATATATATATATATATATATAAAAGAGGTAAATTTCTGTTAGTAAGTGGAAGCCTTAAATGATTAATAATACACACACACATATATATATATGTGTGTGTGTGTGTGTGTGTGTGTGTGTGTGTGTGTGTAATTTAAGAGTCTGCATCTCAAAAATATCAAATAAAAAACACATGCACACATTGCACCACTATTTGTCTTCAAAATGTACTTCAGACAAATTCCGACAGAATTTCCTCCTTGCTGAGAAAGATTATTTATAATTTGGAAATGTCAATCTGTCATCTTTAATAATACAAGGTGCAGCAGAAATACTTCCCACATAATAAGATTAGCTACCTCCATATTTCCACTGTTACCTGTTTGGTGCTAATGAACTCAGGCAAGTGACAATGGTGTCTTCATCTAGGCAATGTCTTACAATTATGTAGAAGGTATATGTATGAAGTATTCTGCTGCACACTGTATTTGCCTTAAAGATCATTTGTTATTTAGATACACAGAATATATATCAGAATCCCTCACCTGATAAGCAAATCATTTCTTCTTAAAAAAATTCATAATAATGTTCATTTAATATTAATGTTATGATTGAAAGGATCCACGCATTCAAGAGAAATTTTTTCGGCATTTTGTATTACATAGGTATATTAAAATTAGCTTTGATTTCTTGGTGAGGAATAAATGTTTGACTATAGAATGGTTTCTTATTTTTGTATAAGTGGACAGATTTTAGCTTTTGTACTGCAAATTTATGCTGTGCTTTTTTTGTTCCCTACCGTCTTTTTGCTTAGAGCTTGAGTGTCATTCACTGTTAGATTTTTTTCTTTTACTCGTATTGGCCTTTTTTTACTATTCTTTTGTTGTAGATTATATAGATGTTGATATTTTTCTCATTTTGCTTCTCCTCTCCCCATCCCACCACATTTTAGATCATTTTTTTTTTTATTCAGTAGGTGTCCTTTTTCTTTCTAATGTTAGAAAGTCTGTAGTGCAACACTGCTTTTTGCTTTTTATCTTTTCTAAATGTAGTCAGTTTTTAATTAAATCCAGGGCACTTCATTTCCACCCTCCCTCATATGCTTCCTTGAGATTTTTTATAATCTAATATTTGTATCTTATCTGGAAAGAACCAAAGCTGATTCATAACCATGCACATATTTTATATACGAGGGTCATTCAATAAATAAGGTCAATTTTTTGGTATAAGGACTTCTAATACAGATAGAAGCTTACTTTTTCTCTTTTTTTTTTTTTTCAACATAGTCTCCCAGCAGTGTCACACACTTTCCCCATCTGTGCACAAGCTTCCGTATTCCCTCAGCGTAAAAATCTTTGGACTGATGTCTCAGCCAATCACTCACAGCACTTTTGACTTCATCGTCACTTTCAAACTTCGTGCCTCTCGTGAACGCTTTCAAGGGATCAAACAGGTGAAAATCTGGGCTGTAAGGGGGATGAGGGAGCAGTTCCCAGCCCAGCTTGTTGCTGGTCTGCACCGTTTGGGCTGCTGTGTGAGGCATTCGAGTAGGCAAGGTCATCATGGACAATTTTGTGTACTGTCCCAACAGATAAGCTCAAAGTCCTTGCAATGTCATCCACTGTCACCCTTCTGTCAGACTGATTTGATCACCTCAGGAGACCTCACTTCTGTAGGCCTCCCAGGCTTGTCTTCATCCTCAACACTACTCTGTCTTTCTTTAAACAATTTAGTCCACTTGTAGACATTTTTTGGCTGAAACATGTGGCACCATACACAGTTTACATTCTCCAATGAATTTCAACTGGTTTGCACTCTTCAGCAACCAAAAACTTGATAACTGACCTCTGTTCAATCCTGGAGGTCGGCCATCTTTGTTAATCTCCAAAACTCTCAAAGTTTTTTTTTTCAATTTGCAAAAAACATTAATTCCCTTTGAAAAAGAAGTAAAGGAAAATAATTTTTTAAAAAGTAAGCTTCTATCTGTATTCGAAGTCCTTATACTGAAAAATTCACCTTATTTATTGAAGGACCCTCGTACTTTTCTCTATATACTTTTTATACAGTTCTCTAGATTTTATATTTTTTTTTTTATAAGCATTTCACCCCGAGCAAGGCATGTCACTGCCACTACTACGCAGGGAGCTACATAGAGTGGAGAAAGGATGATTAAATATAGGAAATGTAAGAGGGTGGGTGATAGGCGGGTAAGGATACCGAGAATGAGGGTTGGGTAGATGAGAGTGTTTTGAGAATAATTGGGAGTTAGTGTGATAGGTGTCTATTGACCCTACATTTAAACACCTGGAGATTGTAACTGTCGGGAAAGTAGAGTTGTGGAAGGGAGTTCCACAGGCGGGAAGCACGAGAAAAGAAGCTGTTGGAGTAGAATTTATGGTTACATCTTATTTGTTTAACTATAAAAGGGTGGGACCTAGTTGCTAATCTAGTATCTCGTGTAAATTTGTGCTTAGGCGGCACCAGTGATCTAAGCTCATCAGAGCAGAAGCCATGAAAGTACTTATAGAAGAGGCACAGGGAAGCCACATCACACCGGTGAGAGAGTGGTTGTAGCCGGTCTGCCAAGTCAGTATCAACCACGTTACAGATCCTCCTTTGTATTTTGTCAAGAAGCCCAAGGAGAGCAGCAGGGGCACCCGACCAGATATGGCAGCAGTATTCAATACATGGGCAGATGGTAGATTTGTATATGTGCAGAATAGATTCAGGTGGGAAAAATTTCCGGGCCCTGCACAGAGAACCGACTTTCATAGCAGCAGATTTGGCAATGGATTCGATATAGTCATTCCATTTGATGTCCGCTGAAAGTGTAAGGCCAAGGAGGCGTAGTATTTTACTCTCTGGGAGGCTAGCCTGTTCCATGCTAATGGGAGGTAGATGCAATTGTCTATGGTGGTTAGTTGATAACAGCTTCATTTTAGAGGCATTGAAATTTACCAGCCATTTCCTACCCAGGCCACTACAGATTGGAGGTCCTTTTCAAGTATGGCAGCGAGGTTCACTTTGTCGCCAACACCTGGTTTTTGATCGATGCGAGAGTAGATTGTTGTGTCATCAGCATACATGCCAACTTGGGATCTAATGGTGTCAGGGAGATCATTAATGTAGATCAGAAAGAGCATGGGACCTAGGATAGAACCTTGAGGGACACTCGCATTTGTATGGTAGTTCTGGGAGGCATGTCCGTTTAATACCACCTTCAATGTGCGGTTAGAGAGGAATGACTGGATGAGGTCAAACAGATGTCCAGTTATCCCATAGCTCCGCAGTTTGCACAAGAGGCCAGCATGCCAAACCCTGTCAAACACTTTGGAGATATCCAAGACAACGGTTCGGGCTTCTCCATTCTTGTCAAGTGCCCGGTATATGTACTCAGTAATGGTCGTTAGCATATCAGCAGTAGACCTGGTGAAGCGAAACCCGTACTGTTTGTCAGAGAGAAGCCTGTGGGCCGTGAGATGCCAAAGATTGGAAGGAGACTAATAGGACGGTAATTGGCGGGGTCTGAGGGTTTGTCAGAATTCTTAAATATAGGAACTACACAGGAGGACTTCCAACAGGCAGGGAAGCAGGAAGCAGATAGGCAGAGGTTATAGAGTTTAGAGAGGACAGAGGAGAGTTCTGGGGCACATTTCTTCAGTACTATGACTGGGATTCCGTCACCGCCGCTCGCTTTGTGTGGGTCAAGTTGTGCAATTATCTTGGCAACCAGCGAGGGTGTAATGTGGACGTTATTTAGTTGAGCCTTAGTTCTGGGTGGGAAGTCGGGTGTAGGTATTCCTAATGAGTCCAGTGTTGAATTGGTGGAGAATCTACGGGCAAAGCATTCAGCCTTGTCTGCTGGGTAGGTGAGAACTTCAAACTCATTGATTAGTGGGGGTATTGAAGTCTTGTTCTTGTTGAGCACGCTTTTGCAGAGACACCAGTAATCTTTGGAGCCAAACTTAGAGAATGCTATGCGTTGCCTAATTCTGGTAGCAAACGCCCTCTTAGCTTCGTTCAGTACTTTTTTTACACTTGTTCCATGCTGAGGCGAAAAGGTGCCTGTTTTGGTTCAACGAGCAGCTTCGATAGAGCCGGAAGAAATGGTTCCGGTGGGCAATGGCGGCCGAGCAAGCGGATAAGAACCATGGGGACGAATTTGATTTGAGTTGGAATTTCCTGGCTGGGATAAAAGCATTGATGCCAGCCTTAACCCAAGAGGAGACCTCGGAGGCACAGTCTTCGACAGGAAGATGGAAGACGTTGTTCCAGGGGACGTCGCAGAGGAAGTCTCGGAACGAGTCCCAGTCTGCTCTCTGGTAGCAGTATGATATTCTGCTGGTCTGGTTTTCTTGGGTAGAGTTAGTGCAGATTGAGTTATTGATGGAGACTACGATGTGGTCAGAGTTTCTGAGGGGGCAGAGTTGCCTGGTAGTGCAGTAGTCTGGGATGGAGGTAAAGCAAAGGTCGAGTAAAGAGTCCCTTCCGTTAGGGTTATTAGAGAAACACGTGGGGAAGTCCACCACTTGCGTAAGAGCTTGGGTTATTGAAAAATACATGGTGCGGATCCCAGCAAGGTCGGTGGCTGAGTTTTCAAGCCACTTGGTGTGGTGGGCGTTAAAATCACCCATTATCTCTCTGCATTGTATGATATTTCATAATCATTTAAATAAACCTATAGTCATTTGTTCGGCTCTTTGTTACTTTAGTTCCATTTCAACTCAGTTGCCATTTCTTTAGACTTCAACTTTTGGTAATAAAATCCCTCCTTTCTACTTGTCTCATTTTAATATACATTTCACAGAGAACTGTCTTGGAAGTGCCCTGGTGAGATATTGGCTGATATTTCTTTGTAATTATTACCCTGGCCAACTGACTGACTGATTTAGTCTCTTTACTTTATATATTTCCAGACAGACTACCCACATGTTTATCCCGCCTGTCCAGTCAGGGTCACACGCCACTCATGTACAGGTCAAGGGGTCAGTTTGTATAATAAGTCAGATATACTGAAAGAAATCTGATTCTATGCTACATTACTGTACCTCATTCATTTAATTAATTTTCGCTTAAGGAAATATGCGTTCATCTTAATCAAATCTGTAAATCAATCATCTTTTAAGAATTCAGCTCTATTTTAACTAACGCTCATTTCATATTTCATTCACCTTCATAATATTTTTTAAAATGTTTCATGAACAAGGTTGGATTAAATCCATCTAAAAGCAGTTTGAAGGAATTTTTGTTTTTCCTCAGATTTTAATGGATTTTCCTCCTTCTCATCATTATCATTTTACAAATAGGCAAGAATATTGAATTTTTTATTTTCGTACAGTTTTAAATTAAAAGCTATTATTTATAAATAATTATAAAATATTTCATTTTAGACCTGTAGCCTATTATAGCTTTTTTCTTATACATTTTTATGTAGAACTTAGATATGGTCTGAAGGTCACATTGAAACATAAAACTCTCACCCTGTTGATTCCTATGTGTTTATGTATCTTAGATAAACTCTTTTGGAAAATGCCATGTTGTAAGAAAACCACCAGCGAATACAATTACAGAAAATATAAAGCAATTGTGGCAAATAAAATTATAACTAATAATGATGACTAAGATTTAAAGTTTTGGGTTTATTTTTTTTTTAAATATCCAACTGAATAGGCACATATGTGTGACATTTAGTTTAATCCAGTCATGTTCATGAAATCAATTTATGTTAAAATACTTCAGTTTCTTACAATAATTTCCAAATGCACAAGCTAATTATAACATTCTGCTTTCTTTTTCAGCAGGAATTGATCAGCCCTCAATCAAAACATCAACTGATCACAATTGGAAACTTAGTTGTGGGCATCACTGACCGTAAACTAACAACTGGTTATTTTGGTGATATCTGGAAGGCTCGTAGTCTAAGCAGTTGGGACAACACCACAGAAGTAGCATTGCTTATTGTTAGAGGTAAGCTACATTTTTTATTATTATAATCACCTGATTGATTACATACGATTACAAAATCTCTTAAGTCAAACAAATACAAGAATTTAAATATCTGGAAAGTGTTTTAACATGGGACAGAAAGTGTGAAATTGAAATCCAAAAACACATGGAACAAAAAAAAAAAAAGCTAAGTATTATGAAACAAAAAAATTTCATTACAAACAAAAGAATACCGAACTGTTACATATCTACCCTCCATTATGCTAGTAAAGGCTGGATAATATCCTTGCAGATGAAGAGACTTGAAGCAACAAAAATGTGGTTTTACAGAAAAATAGTGAGATATTAACAGACAACATTTTAAGGAAAATGGAAATAAAAAGGATGCTTATACTTCAGGAAGGGACAGTTTAAAATTCTAGAGCACATGAGGAAAGAGTGCTTGGAAAATTTGATACTCACAGGACAGATTGAAGACAAGAGAGACAGAGAAAAACCATGCATAACCTACCTAATAAGCTTGAGTAAATGGATGGCAGAACAGTGTTTGGGAGAGGTAACAAAAAGACAATTTTATTAAGAGCTATAAAAGTCAGGCAATTATGGGGACTCATGGTCACTAATGTCCTGAAGGGACATGGCACAGTCTTTTATTAAATTTAGTATAGTTGCATGTATTCCCAAGTTAAGATTACTAAGTTATCTGGGTTTCTATTTTTCTATCTTAATTAAGAATAAAATGCTAATTTTTAAAACCTCTAAATGCCCCTGCTACCACATTTTGAATTATTGTCTTTTTATCACATTTAATTTATACTTAGAAAATCATTATACGAAATTATAAATCAGTTCATGTTGTACAGGAATTATTTCTCCCCCATGGCAACAGCCAACCTGTACAGAGAATCTTCAGAAAATGTTCAGCTCAAAATGCTATATATAATTTGATATAATCAAATTTCAAATACACTGGACATTCCACAGGTACTGACAATTGAGATTATCCATTATCTCTTGCCTGTATCTTCTCATACTTTCTGTTAATCCTCCTATTCTTCATTGCCCAACTCTTATCTTATGTACAAAAGAGGAACATCTATGTGTCACATTTCTTCAGGATGTTAATAATCAGGGCTCTCCAAAGTTTTGCACATACACACTATATATATATATATATATATATATATATATATATATATAGGAAAGAATGGCAAACCATGAAGATGGAGAGGATAATCAAAAAGATTTTATATTAGATAAAATATCAATTAGATAAAAATAGAGAGCTCAATGGATATTATCCAGAGTAAATTATTTTATTTATTCATCAACAGTGAACGAGGTAATTGTAAAAATCTTTATACATTGCTAAAATAATTTATGACAGCCTTGTTCCCTGTTTAGGGTGTGGTTTCCGGCTTTCTCTTTTCCAATCTTCTCACTTTGTTTTTTTTTTCAATTGGAGTAGATAGATCTATCTATCTATCACCCGGTTCACACTCCACCCACGTCTATTGAACAGGTTAAGAGGCTCATCCCTTGTTCCCTGTTTAGGATGTGGTTTCCGGCTTTCTCTTTTCCAATCTTTTCACTATTACATAGCCCCCTGCACATCAGTGGCGTTACCACCTTGCTCGGGGTGATACGATTAAAAAAAAAAAAATTAATTAGTGTTGAGTTTTCTCATGTATGTGTGTGTGTGTGTATGTATGTATATATATATATATATATATATATATATAGCTTTTCATTTTGAATACTTTTAGATAAGGTCACCTTTTTTACAATGGGATGAATAGTTGATTCAAATTTATATAGAAATTTGACATTTTATCAGTTCTCACATTTTCAAATATATGATGAACCCAGTTTGAGTTCATTTCATCTTCTGCCCAATAACATTTATGTTTTGTATCTGAAAATGATCAGAGAAAGCTTTAAACAATTTCAGCAAAGATCACCTTGTATAAAAACAAGAGAAATATCAAAAAAATTTAAGTATTCATTTTCAATCATATGTTATAATATTTGACATTTTCTTTCACCTATTTCTAATATATTTCTTACCTACTATGCATGTCTTCTAACAATTCCTTTCATATTTATTATGTATGTTTCTCAGTCAGAAAGCATAACTGATTTCAGCTTGTATGAAAATGCTAAGTTATCAACTATAAAGCAATTAAATACATCAATAAGATATTTTAAAACAATTTTGATTTGTCAACCAAGTTTTCTAGTAAATTTTCTTTTTGTAATTAATATTAAATATACATATGTAATTCTTTTAAGCATAATTTGATAATGCACTAATACACTCCCGATCAAAAATTTAAGACCACTTAAAAATATTTAAAAAGAAATTTTTTTTTACAGATAAATTTTAAACTCCTCCCACTTAAGGTTACCAATACTACAATCTAAAAGGTTATGGAATCAAAAAGCTACATTCCAAACATTTTATTTAGAAATTCACATTTTTATAAAATGAGGCGATTTACACATGATCAAAATTATAAGACCAGAGACAAAAATTCTACGAAATTGTACAAAAAGTGTATGAAAATATTCAACAACCAAATTTAATAATGAAGTCTACCTCCACTGCTTTTGATGACTTCAAAGATTCCGTTGGGCATGCTAGAAATAAGCGTTTCCATTAAGGTGTTGGGGATGTTGCTCCAGCTTCTGAAGATGGCTTCACAAAGTTTATTTTTTGTTGAATATTGTTTGCCATTTCGATAAACATCTCTTGTCATCCATCCCCAAACATTTTCAATTGGGTTCAAGTCTGGTGAGCATGCAGGATGTCCCAAGAGATGGACCCCATTTTCTTGTAGAAAGATCAAGGTCCGTCTTGTAGCATGGATTACAGCATTATCCTGTTGGAATAACCATCCATCCCCACACACACAATGGCCCTCCATCATCAAAGATGCTTTTTGTAGCATGTTAACACAACCAGCCGCTCTCTGACGACCCTGCATCACTTGGAGCTTCATCGTCCCTCTGTAAGAAAAGGCACCCCATACCATTAGGGACCCTCCACCACTATGACGGGCAGAGAAAATTTCAGGAGGCATGTTTTTGTTATACCAAAAAGCCATCAGGACCATCAAGATTTAATTTTTTCTCATCAGAAAACAGGACTTTCTTCCACTTCTCAATGTCCCATGTTTGGTATTCACGACCAAACTTTAAGCGGTCCAACTTGTGACGTAGAAGCAGCTGAGGAATTTGTTTATGTTTTTTATTTACCATGCTTTTTTGTCTTAAGTGTCGTCTGATGGTTACAGGACTGCAATCAGCATCTGTGACTGCCTTAATTTGACTAGAAGAAAGTCCCCCGTCTTTCATAACAACCCGTTTTATTCTCCTATTCAATGCAGGAGAAAGTTTTTGGGGCCTACCAGAGGATTTTGCTTTTCCATAATTCTTACTGTTCTTTAAAAAGTTGCAAATCACAGTTTTACTGCGATTTACCTTAGCTGCGATTGCCCACTGTGACAAACCTTGCTTATGGAATTCTAGAATTCAAGAACGCTCAACTTTGGTAAGTTTGCTTGCTTTAGGCATGGTAACACCTTTACGCAGTGATTGCTAATCTCTAACTGAACTAAAAACATTGGAATTGTCATAGATCTAACAATTTATACCCCTGGTCTTATAATTTTGATCATGTGTAAATCGCCTCATTTTATTAAAATGTGAATTTCTAAATAAAATGTTTGGAATGTAGCTTTTTGTTTCCATAACCTTTTAGATTGTAGTATTGGTAACCTTAAGTGGGAGGAGTTTAAAATCTATCCATAAAAAAAATTTTTTTTTAAATATTTTTAAGTGGTCTTAAATTTTTGATCAGGAGTGTACATGGAAGGACAATTGTCATTATTATTTTATTCATTGATTTTATTTCATTTTCCCCACATATCTCATTCAGAAGTAATTTTTAATATATGACATATTACATTCTAAAAGCCTATGGCAGCATAAATTTATCTTGAAACATTTTACATGAATACTTATATCCAAAACATTTTAATGCGATATGGATCTTTCATATTGCACAGGAATATACTGATTATATTGATTGATTGCTAAAATCCAAAAAGAATCAATTATATCTTAATTTTTGCATTATTTGTAACAAAAAATTAAACAGAATATAACCGACATACAGAATATTCATTGAAAATTAATTGCATTTACTGAGGCTAATTCATTCATTTTTAATCAATAATTCGTACCAGATTCTTTGAGAACGAATTAGAAATTGCTATTTTCCTCTTCTTTAATGCACATGAACACACACATATAAGGGAATGGTAACCCATGAAGTTGGAGAGGATAATCCAAAAGATTTTATCTAATACAAATTATTAATTAGATAAAAATAGAGAGCTCAATAGATATTATCCAGAGCAAATATACTGAGAAGAAAACTCAATACATAATTAAATGGTTATAAATCCAGAATTTATTTCAGCAATGTAAAGAAAGATTTTACAGTTACCTTGTTTAGACTGTTGATGAATAAATTGATGTTAATTTTACTCATTTATTCATCAATGATCTGATCAAGGCAATTGTAAAAAATTTTCTTTACATTGCTGGAATAAAATTTGACTTTATAACCATTTTATTATATATTGAGTTTTCTTATATATATAGTTGTAGTAGGTGTATATTGAAATCATATCATGGTCACCAAACTATTACAACACTACTAGTTTGACTAAATAGTTAAGCATAACCACCTCTTCTACTTTAATAGTTTCTTTTCTCACACTTCTCATTTGTGGAATTCATCTTTTTTTTTTTTACTTGCTTCCATGATAGCTACAATCTCCAAAAGTTTAAATGCAATATCAATTGCCATCTATCTTCTTGATTGTACTTTGTTTTTTTCACACTGTAATCCCCTGCACTCCAGATTATAAAAAGAAAATACAATGGCTACAATATTTTGCACATGTAAATGCCCGTTATAAGGAAATGAAAGACAATTTCAGCAAGGCAATATTTCATATTTTTGTTTTTATAAAACATGCAAAAGAAAAACATTACAAATTAAGAATTGTGAAAGAAAAAAAAAGTTACTTAGAGGAAGGATATTCTCATGCTCAATGAGCTCCTGGTTCGTGTTGGTCATTTCTACAACAAATATAGAAACAAAAGGATAAAAACAGGAAGTTTCCTATTATAGGTGTTTAACAGCACTCTTCAATTCTTGTCAAAACTTGTGAAGCTATGTGGAGATAACCAACAATATATATATTATGTAGTCATCCACAGACAGATCTGTTTCGCTGTATCACAGCTCATCAGTATGGTTAGACAGCCAATTGCTTTTTACTCAGGATTGAAACCCAACCAAATTGGCATCAGTCAGTGATTCTACCTCTGAACTACAAGCTCTCAGTAGAAGGAGGCAGACTTCTTAACATGTATATTATCATTATACACACCCAATAGCTGAGAGTCTTCTAATTCATTGCTGAATGAACGATGTGTTAATGCCAGAGTAGCTACTGTTTTTCAAAGTCTACCATTCTTCCAGAGTGCTCAATCAAGGTGTGAGAGCGTAAATAGTGTATATATATATATATATATATATATATATATATATATATGGTGCGATGAGTAAATTGTCACCATTTTATATTTTTAATTTCATGCATGAACATTGTTTGGTTTTGTCAATTGCGCAGTATAGTATGCCCAGCTGCATAATCCATAATCTCTTGCATGACCAAGATAATGTGATAATTCAAATATACCTAGTGCGATGGGTAAATTGTCATCATTTTATTTTTTCTATGCGTGTTGTTTGTTTTTTTATTTTGTTGACTGCAATGTCAGAGTCAGCTGGGCACCATCTGTGAAAAAAAGAACACCATGATGCAATTCACTTCATTAAAAATTTGGAAACGGTATGCTGTACTGCTTGGCATTCACACTAAAAGCTCCAATACAAACATTTCAGAGTGTTTGGGTGTCAATCTCAGAACAGTACAGAGGATTCAGAAAGAGGTGGATGATATATTCAGTCAATAGCATGGTGTTTGGTGTGATCACTCATGATGGTGACATCAGGCCCCCACTTATCTTCCCACAGGGCATCATTCAACATAGAGGCCTACATCAAGTGCCTTGAAGAGGTAGTGTTGCTCTGAGTCAATTAGGTGACTACGAGAAGACCCTATTTCTGGCAAACGGGACTCTGCACCATGCCACACAGGCAGAAGAACCCAGTCATGGCTGTCAGACAATTTCTGTGAATATATCACCCCCTTACATATGGCCACTTAACTTCTCAGACTACAACCCCCTTAATTGTTATATGTGGGGCACAGTTGAGTGAGAGACCAACAAAACTCCTTGTAACACCAAAAATGAACTGAAAGCAAGGATTATGGCAGCATTCACCAACTTAAACAAGGAGACTGTTCAAAAGAGTTGCAGGAGATTCTGAAATTGTCTGGAGGCTATGGTTGAAGCCAATGGAGATTTTATTGAATTAATTTATTCTTTAGCATATTTTTGTATAATTTTGGTAAATATATCCATTAAACTGAGATGCCAGTGTTGTTTTCATTTTAGTTTGATTTTAGCATAATTTAGATGACAATTCATCCATTGCACCCTGTATATATATTTTCAAGTTAATTAATGTGTCATTCATCTGATAATAGTTTGATTAATTGGTATATTACCAACCAACTCAACCAAAAATTAAAAAGAAAATCTGACAAATAAACTAAAAATACCTGCAACTAATAAAAGCATTAAGCATAAAATAATCAACTATGAAATAATAAAATCAAATTTAAGAACAAAATATGCTAAATATATTTCATATATAAACAAAAAAATAATCCCTTTTTTAAGTAAATGCCAAAAGACAAGACCACATTTGAAAATGATGAAACTGACATAGCACAACAAACAAAACTCTTTGACAATAACTTATGAAAATCAAAAGTATTTAAACATTGAACAATTTATATTTGAATATGTACTAGAAACTTTTTTTTTATTTCACTCCAAGCAAGATGGGGCCATGACTAGTGCACAGGAGATTACAGTGAGACAAAAGACTGGATACAGAAAATATTGAAGAAAGGATAAAAGATGAACAGGATTCAAAAAGATGGAAGATGGCAGTTGATGTTGCATTCAATTTTTGGAGATTGTAGTTATAAAGGAAGCAAGTAAATGGAAGAGAGTTTCATGTGCAACAAAAGAACCTGTTCAAGTGGAAGTTACATTTAACTACTTCAATGATAAAAGGGTGGGACCTAGTTACCAATCTAGCAGATTGCTTAAATTAGTGTGGTTGAAGCACAAGGGAAAAAAGCTCATCAAAAAGTTGCCATGAAAGTATTTGTAGAAAAGACAGAAGGAAGCTCCATCATGTCAGTGAGAAAGTGACTGAAGTTGAGATGCCAGGTTAGGATCAATTACATTGCAGATCCTTCTTTGGATTTTGTTTATAATCTTGAGATGAATAGCAAGAATACCCAACCAGATATAGCCACAGTATTCAATACATGGACAAATGGTAGATTTATAAATGTGCAAGATGGAAAAAAATTTCTGGCCAAACACAGAGAGCCAACCTTTCTAGCAGTTATAGATTTGATGCAGGTTTACTTTGTCAGCTTTGACGGATTTCCTGTTGAGTAAATACTGATGTCATCTGTATAGATGCCTACTTCGGAACTAATGACATCAGGAAGATTATTAACGAAAACTAAAAACAGCATAGGACCTAGGATAGAGCTTTGAGGGATATCCACATTCATGTAAAAAGATCTGGAAGCTTGCCTGTTCAAAACCACCTTCATTTCCCAATTTGATAGAAATGATTGGATTAAATCAGTCATCCAGTGATACTATAGCCTCAAAGCTTGCACAGAAGGCTAGTATGTCAAACACTGTCAAGATATCAAGAGCCATAGCTTGAGCTTCACCATTATTATCAAGAGTCTGGTATACATATTCAGTGATGACAATTAGCACATCAGCAGTAGACCTAGTGAAGCAGAAGCCATATCATTTATCAGAGAGTAGGTCATGAGAGGTAAGTTGCTTAACTACTTCAGCATTGATTAGAGCCTCAAATACTTTGCTGGAAAGCAGTAAGAGGCTAATAATTTCATCTCCACCACCTGTCTTATCAGAATCTAAGAAATGATGTCCAAGATCAGTGACAGGTTTATATATATATAGATAGATAGATATATAGATAAGAAGAATGGTAGGCTTTGAAAAACAATAGCTACTGTAGCATATACGCATCGCTCATTCAGTAATGAGAGCACTCTGGCTATTGGGTATGTATAATGATAATATACACACTAAAAAGTTTGCCTCCTTCTACCAAGCGCCCATAGCTCAGAGGTAGAATCACCGACTGACACCGGTTCGGTCAGGTTTCAATCCTGAGTAAAAAGCAATCGGATGTTTAACCGTACTGATGAGCTGTGATACAGCAAAACAGATCTCTCTGCAGATGACTATATATATATATATATATATATATATATATCTGTTAAGCCTCTGTTCTAGGTGAGAAATATAATAAGTCATATATACTGAAAGAAATCTGATTCTGTGCTACATTACTGTGCCTCATTCATTTAATTAATTTTCACTTAAGGAAATATGTCTTCATCTTAATATAATAATTAGGTGTGGGTACTCTAGACAAGTTGAGTGGAAGAGAATTTGAGATTTTGTCTGCTGTAGATATGAAACTTAGAGGAGGGATTGAGAAATTGCTCTTGTTCAACATACACTTGCAGAGCTGCCAGTAATCTCTAGAACTGAACTTGAAAGATGCTATACGTTGTTTCATTCTCTCAACAAACAATAACTTTGCAACATTTAGGACATGCTTGCATTCATGATGAGCAGAGACAAAGGCATCTATTGTAATCAGACATGTAACTCTGATACAGCTAAACATACAGGTGAGAATCAAGGAGATGAATCAGATTTAACTTGGAATTTCTTGGAATGAAAGAATCAATGCTGGCTTTCACCCAGGAGGAGATCTTAGAAGTACATTTTTGAACAGAGAGAATAAAAACCGTGTTCCAAGGGACATCATGAAAGAAAAGGTAGAACAAGTCCCAATCTGCACATTGATAACAGAAAGAGCTTCTGTTGGTAGGATGTCCCTAGATAGAGGGAGAGCAGAAAGAGATGTTTACAGGCATGACCACATGATCAGAGTTGCTAAAAAGGTAGGGTTTGAAATATAGAAAAAAATAAAAACTTTGGTTGGTTTTTAACCAATTGAATATCAACTTTACAAATTCAAGTACAGTACTAGATTGACAGCTTGGTCTCATCATTTTACAGAGGAAATTGTTAAATGTAATCATAAGTCCTATGTTAATAGTTTCTTCTTTCACGCTTCTAGAAGTCTTTTCCAGCTTCTTGCTTTCCAGTTAACTGTGACCTTCAAAAAATTTAAGTGTAATGTCACTTGTCATCTTTTATTTCTTTAATTCCTCTTCTTTTATTGACCTTTTTCATTAATGTTTTTTTTTTATCAAATTCTTTCACTTTTTGATAGAGTGGTTTTATTGATTTGCTTGGGATGAAATAAAACAATATATATATAACATGTTAATATGTAAAGGATATAAAAAAACAATGTTTTTATTACCATTTTGTAAATATTTCTTCATTATTAATTCTTAGATGGACTATCGGATGATGAAAGGGGAGATTTGAAAGAAGCTAAAGCCATGGCTGAAGCTCTTGGACAACATCCTAATATCCTCAGTTTCATTACAGATGCTATCACAGAAGGTAAGTTTGACTAAATAATATTACAGATAATATAATTGTTTTTTATCAATAAATGTGTACATACTTCAACCTTGGTAAGGCTATAATGATTTTTTTTCTGTTATGGCCCAGAAAAATTAGATATGTATGGGGAAGGGATCAGTCAAAGTTCTCATTCAGTCATACTTCATCAGTAGTCATGATGAGAATTTTTTGCAAGTATATGATGGGACATTACACAATAATGAGTTCATGCCTTTCCCAAGGATATTAGTGTAAAGTGAATATAAACAACTTCAGCAAAAATCCAGACTGTAGATTCCATTTTTTCATGCCAATAATAACTCAGTAAGTTAAGTACCATTCATGATACACACTTCGGCAATCATATCTCAAAAGAGACATAACTGACTGGGTAGATTTTCCTGCAGTAGATTACCATTACTTTCTATGGTAGATTGTTTGCCAACCAAGGTTATAGAACCCAATTTGCCCTGCAATTTAACCCATAGCTGGAGGGAGAAGAGAGCTTAATACCTGTCCCAAGAGTATTTTCATATAAGTGAATGCAACAAATTCATGTGGAATTCGAACTCGGCTTTCTGATTTCTTGCTTTGAGCAGAAATCCACTGTACCACAACACACATCCATTCAATAACTCATGAAACTAAATTCCAACATTTGAAGAAAACTCCAAGATTAGAACATTAAGTGTGAAACCACTTCTCTTCAAGTTTAGCTGCTAGTCTTAATCAGTAAAGAGAGTTAGGCTGACAAAACCACTCCCTCACTAGAGTAATTGAATATCATTAAATCATCAATTCATTCAATTTTCAAGAATTATGCTAACAATTTTAAAATGTCTTTCACATATTTTATGACATCTCAAGTGATTTGTCAACAAAGCTTTTGATTCCATGTAACACTGGACTGCTAGAAAGACGAAAGAAAATATCAAATATTTTACAGAATATCTGATTTTTTTACATCAGCTTATAATTACAAAATTTTATATGAGCATATGTGTGTATATATATATATATATATATATATATATACACACACACTTTATATTATAATGTAAGTTTTAATCATATAAAACTAATTTATGATGCCATCAGTAATTCATTGAAAATGTTAAAATATACATTATAAAAAAATAATGGCTTTACTGATTATGTCATTTTATGTGATCATTTTTTTAGCTAAAGCAATTTCCAATTTACTCAAGAAAAAAATATTCAAATCTTTGACATTTAAGAAAAATGCACAGAAAGATTAAAATTTAAAAAAATAAAATGAATATGCAATTTTTAAAGCAAAATCCAGTATTTTTTTTATTTGATGGATAAAAAAAATAAAATCCATAGTATTAACTTGCTTATTCAGAAGAAACTGCTAGAAAAAAAAATGGATAACCACAAAAAAAACTTTGTAGAGCTTTTATTTACCTTATATTTCAAATATTTTTTCATATCTATTAAGCAAAGAAAAATGTTTTTAACAAATGCTTTCAATTTTTTTAAAATATCTCTTTTTGATAATATATTAATTTTTAAAATGAAACAGGATTTTTGCAATAGTCAGTTTTTATTTGATTTGCTAAAAAGATTTTTCAAGTGTAATGTGTACTTTATGTGACATTTAAAACAAATGTTAACCCAATTATAGATAATAAACAAAAAAATATTAAGAATCTTATAATTTTGGACATATTTTTCATTTCTCATTAAATTGAAGTAAAGAAAGAAAAATAATTATATTTGCTATTTATATTTTAAATTTGTTTTCGATTCTAATGCCAATCCCATTCTGAACTTTATAAAAAAATTTCAAAAGCCATATATCACATTAGAGTAAGATAAATCTACTGGATTTATTAATAGATATATTTAATATAAATATGCTACATGAAGAAAAACTAGTTCCATACTTAAAACATTTTTAATATAGAATAAGTTAATGATTATAATTTTTTATGTAATTTATTTAAATTAAATGTAGCTATGAAATCAGTAGTCTTTTCAATTATAAAAGAGAAGTGGCTATTAACAATTCTTTCAGATCTCTGAAAGAATTGTTTATAGCCACTCCTCCAGGGCCCTATCAATCCATGAAGACTTCCCCCAGGAGTCACTTCTCAAACCAACCCTTATTTCACATAAAAGATCTACCTAAGAGTATACTGATCATTTGTAAATATCTATGCTGTTGATACAACCGTATATGGTTGCACCTCCAAAACCTTAGATGACCAGATATTAACAAAGGATCTCTCACCTGATCTACCTCTAACATCTCAATTGGGGTGAGGGAAACTGACTGGTTAGATTCAATACATCAAAGATCAAACTAATTACATTCCATCATCACTGATCAGACCCTGAAATGAACAAATTTAATTAACCCTGACAAACATTATATCTGCAAAACTTGAAGTGAGATGATAAGTCTCTTGAACTTTTTTTTATCTATTAAGTAGTTGCTGCACTATTTTATAATATTGAGCACTTTATCTACTAACCTTTAAATTTTTTAAACTCCAGTATTTAGATTACACGCTGATCATGTGACACACAAGAGATATGCCAAGCAAGCTAAATCTTTAGAAATTATGAGAATTACTCAACAACTGAAACTCAAAGAAACCAATATAAAGTATGAACAGATTAAAAGACTGATGATAAGACATTTAACACACAGTAGCAAACTGCTAAGCAGACTTTTGTCACTGTTTTTTTTTTTTTTTTGCTTCTGAAGATGATTCTAGACAGAACTGAAAAATTGGGAGAAACTAATAAAGTTCCAGAGAGAACATCAGTATTATATATAATTAATATAAATATAAGAATTGTCACTTAGCTGATTAATGTTAGCTTCAGCATCTCAACTCTAGAGTTTCATAGACAGACTCACCAGCAATCGCTCTATCCACTCGTCAGCAGATATATATAAAATAGTAATGCCACCTATTGATATATGTCAAATTATATATTTCAAGATATATCAAGGCAAGCAGAATTTATGCCAGTAAAGTGCTCACTTTGAACAATAATTGTTGTATCAGAAGTAATTAAAGTTCACAATATTTATCAGAAACCAACTCAGTTTTGTGATTCCCAACTTGGCAGAACACAGGCAAGAATCATTGTAGTATTACAGAACATATTAATATGTAATATTAATACACAGAATAGTATTACAGAACACCAATATGTAATATTAATACACAGAATAGTATTACAGAACATATTAATATGTAATATTAATACACAGAATAGTATTACAGAACATATTAATATGTAATATTAATACACAGAATAGTATTACAGAACATATTAATATGTAATATTAATACACAGAATAGTATTACAGAACATATTAATATGTAATATTAATACACAGAATAGTATTACAGAACATATTAATATGTAATATTAATACACAGAATAGTATTACAGAACATATTAATATGTAATATTAATACACAGAATAGTATTACAGAACATATTAATATGTAATATTAATACACAGAATAGTATTACAGAACATATTAATATGTAATATTAATACAGAATAGTATTACAGAACATATTAATATGTAATATTAATACACAGAATAGTATTACAGAACATATTAATATGTAATATTAATACACAGAATAGTATTACAGAACATATTAATATGTAATATTAATACACAGAATAGTATTACAGAACATATTAATATGTAATATTAATACACAGAATAGTATTACAGAACATATTAATATGTAATATTAATACACAGAATAGTATTACAGAACATATTAATATGTAATATTAATACACAGAATAGTATTACAGAACATATTAATATGTAATATTAATACACAGAATAGTATTACAGAACATATTAATATGTAATATTAATACACAGAATAGTATTACAGAACATATTAATATGTAATATTAATACACAGAATAGTATTAGAACATATTAATATGTAATATTAATACACAGAATAGTAGTACAGAACATATTAATATGTAATATTAATACACAGAATAGTATTACAGAACATATTAATATGTAATATTAATACACAGAATAGTATTACAGAACATATTAATATGTAATATTAATACACAGAATAGTATTACAGAACATATTAATATGTAATATTAATACACAGAATAGTATTACAGAACATATTAATATGTAATATTAATACACAGAATAGTATTACAGAACATATTAATATGTAATATTAATACACAGAATAGTATTACAGAACATATTAATATGTAATATTAATACACAGAATAGTATTACAGAACATATTAATATGTAATATTAATACACAGAATAGTATTACAGAACATATTAATATGTAATATTAATACACAGAATAGTATTACAGAACATATTAATATGTAATATTAATACACAGAATAGTATTACAGAACATATTAATATGTAATATTAATACACAGAATAGTATTACAGAACATATTAATATGTAATATTAATATACACAGAATAGTATTACAGAACATATTAATATGTAATATTAATACACAGAATAGTATTACGGTATATTAATATGTAATATTAATACACAGAATAGTATTACAGAACATATTAATATGTAATATTAATACACAGAATAGTATTACAGAACATATTAATATGTAATATTAATACACAGAATAGTATTACAGAACATATTAATATGTAATATTAATACACAGAATAGTATTACAGAACATATTAATATGTAATATTAATACACAGAATAGTATTACAGAACATATTAATATGTAATATTAATACACAGAATAGTATTACAGAACATATTAATATGTAATGTTAATACACAGAATAGTATTACAGAACATATTAATATGTAATATTAATACACAGAATAGTATTACAGAACATATTAATATGTAATATTAATACACAGAATAGTATTACAGAACATATTAATATGTAATATTAATACACAGAATAGTATTACAGAACATATTAATATGTAATATTAATACACAGAATAGTATTACAGAACATATTAATATGTAATATTAATACACAGAATAGTATTACAGAACATATTAATATGTAATATTAATACACAGAATAGTATTACAGAACATATTAATATGTAATATTAATACACAGAATAGTATTACAGAACATATTAATATGTAATATTAATACAGAATAGTATTACAGAACATATTAATATGTAATATTAATACACAGAATAGTATTACAGAACATATTAATATGTAATATTAATACAGAATAGTATTACAGAACATATTAATATGTAATATTAATACACAGAATAATATTACAGAACATATTAATATGTAATATTAATACACAGAATAGTATTACAGAACATATTAATATGTAATATTAATACACAGAATAGTATTACAGAACATATTAATATAGCAATATTAATACACAGAATAGTATTACAGAACATATTAATATGTAATATTAATACACAGAATAGTATTACAGAACATATTAATATGTAATATTAATACACAGAATAGTATTACAGAACATATTAATATGTAATATTAATACACAGAATAGTATTACAGAACATATTAATATGTAATATTAATACACAGAATAGTATTACAGAACATATTAATATATAGCAATATTAATACACAGAATAGTATTACAGAACATATTAATATGTAATATTAATACACAGAATAGTATTACAAGAACATATTAATATGTAATATTAATACACAGAATAGTATTACAAGAACATATTAATATGTAATATTAATACACAGAATAGTATTACAGAACATAATATGTAATATTAATACACAGAATAGTATTACAGAACATATTAATATGTAATATTAATACACAGAATAGTATTACAGAACATATTAATATGTAATATTAATACACAGAATAGTATTACAGAACATATTAATATGTAATATTAATACACAGAATAGTATTACAGAACATATTAATATGTAATATTAATACACAGAATAGTATTACAGAACATATTAATATGTAATATTAATACACAGAATAGTATTACAGAACATATTAATATGTAATATTAATACACAGAATAGTATTACAGAACATATTAATATGTAATATTAATACACAGAATAGTATTACAGAACATATTAATATGTAATATTAATACACAGAATAGTATTACAGAACATATTAATATGTAATATTAATACACAGAATAGTATTACAGAACATATTAATATGTAATATTAATACACAGAATAGTATTACAGAACATATTAATATGTAATATTAATACACAGAATAGTATTACAGAACATATTAATATGTAATATTAATACACAGAATAGTATTACAGAACATATTAATATGTAATATTAATACACAGAATAGTATTACAGAACATATTAATATGTAATATTAATACACAGAATAAGTATTACAGAACATATTAATATGTAATATTAATACACAGAATAGTATTACAGAACATATTAATATGTAATATTAATACACAGAATAGTATTACAGAACATATTAATATGTAATATTAATACACAGAATAGTATTACAGAACATATTAATATGTAATATTAATACACAGAATAGTATTACAGAACATATTAATATGTAATATTAATACACAGAATAGTATTACAGAACATATTAATATGTAATATTAATACACAGAATAGTATTACAGAACATATTAATATGTAATATTAATACACAGAATAGTATTACAGAACATATTAATATGCAATATTAATACACAGAATAGTATTACAGAACATATTAATATGTAATATTAATACACAGAATAGTATTACAGAACATATTAATATGTAATATTAATACACAGAATAGTATTACAGAACATATTAATATGTAATATTAATACACAGAATAGTATTACAGAACATATTAATATGTAATATTAATACACAGAATAGTATTACAGAACATATTAATATGTAATATTAATACACAGAATAGTATTACAGAACATATTAATATGTAATATTAATACATAGTATTACAGAACATATTAATATGTAATATTAATACACAGAATAATACAGAACATATTAATATGTAATATTAATACACAGAATAGTATTACAGAACATATTAATATGTAATATTAATACACAGAATAGTATTACAGAACATATTAATATGTAATATTAATACACAGAATAGTATTACAGAACATATTAATATGTAATATTAATACACAGAATAGTATTACAGAACATATTAATATGTAATATTAATACACAGAATAGTATTACAGAACATATTAATATGTAATATTAATACACAGAATAGTATTACAGAACATATTAATATGTAATATTAATACACAAGAATAGTATTACAGAACATATGTAATATGTAATATTAATACAGAATAGTATTACAGAATATATGTAATATGTTATTATGTTAATATTTATTAATATTAATATTATTATATTAATATTAATATGTTATTATGCATGCAGGTATATAGAAATATCTCCACTGGGAGTGAGGAATCCTAGCCTTTGATAAGGTATCTATCTATGAAACAGAAGACTCTAATGTAACACCTGTCTTGGTGCTAATCTGGATATTTGCTTGTCTCTGGGATTCTAAGTATTGTTGGTATAAGTCATACATGACTACAATTTCAATACAGAAATTTTAATTGCTGGTATTTTAGCATTTATGGATGTGCAAGTGGTATAATGGATAATGACTTTGAATAAGAGAGCAGAGTTTGAATTTCAGTTAAGTTCATTACATTCACTTAAGCACACATACAATTGTAAAAAGTTTGAATTCATTTCTCCTTTCTCCTCCCACCAGCTATAGATTAAATAGCAAGGCAGCCTGGGCTTTGTAGATGTGGTTGGAGACCAGTTTAGGAAAAAGACAACTATAAATTTAAAACTGTAACCATAAATTTCACTTGTAGGCAATCATCATACTCATTTAACTACTCAACAACAATCATAAATTAAAAAAAAAAATAAAACACACACAAATAAAAATGCTAATATTAAATTTACTATCTTACTAAAAATCAGACAATATTAATTCATATTCAAGTAGACACCATCATAAAATAAGATAGTATCATCAAAATGTCAAAAGGAACTAAACAGTTTGATATGACCAACTAAAATTATTATGAGTAAAAAGTCATACATAACTGCATAGTAATTGTTTATCAAATTCAGAAATGCCCAAGAGATAAAAAAGAGAGTCAATGTTTAATACATTATCATATTAATTAAATTCTTTATATTGTGATATATATTATTTTTAGCCTGACAAATATCAAATAAACAAAGAGAAACTAAGTGAATCATTTTCAGATTCATTTTCATTACTGTCAATTTTACAGTCAGACATCTGTATATTATGACTTGATAACTTATATAAATTTTTTAAACAAAACCAATGACAAAAACAGCACATAATTGCACTAAAGTTTCTTGAACTTATTTTCCAGATTTATAGATCAAAATTTCTTTCTGATTAGCATTAATATTTTTGCCTTTCTTTTTAGTAAATTTTAGTATAATTTTTAGTTTTTAATAAAAGATTTTTTTAGTTAATCAGACATGAAAATATAGAAGAAACATCAGAAATTTGGATTAACTCCATAACTTTTGAGTTAAGTTAGATAACAGTTTCTTCACCATCAGCAGGGTTCAATCCCAAGTATATTTATCCAGCTTTCCCCACATATATTCATATGGGCCAAGGACAAAAATTACCTAGTCCCTGCAGTCACTGTTACAATGGTGTCAATATTATACTGACCACACCTATCTTAGTGCAATGAGGAAGGTGTTGCCACAGGATTGGAATCCTTGGGACCAGACGCTATCTCTAATTTAAAATAACTTATTTCACTTCCAGCCAAAAGCAAACTTCTGTGTCAGCAAATGTTGATTTTTTTATAGGAGGCAAGTCCTAAACTTTCTTTCTACTTTTGTTTCTACCCAATGTAAAATCAGGTAAATTAATTCAAATAAATATCCCAAACTTCTCTTCTGTAAAAATACATATTTCTTGTTTTCAGATCGCCATTATATTGCATTGGACTATGCTGAAAGTGGAGACTTACGTTCTTACTTGTTGAAGATGCGAAAGGGTTCAGACAAAGAACCAAATGTGCTGGTTTTCTTCCAAGTGAAGCTGCTGTATATTGCTGCTGAAGTCGCCTGCGGATTGCTGTATCTGTCCAACCATCAGGTAACCTAAATGTTTTGCAACTAATGATTTCACACTTAATTCAGCTTTTGGTCATTTGAATTGTTGAAAACTGCTCTTTAGAGCAATGAAAATACTTATTTTCACAATAAATATACTTTATATATTTATTATATACCTGAGGGAGTGTTAAAAAATTATTGGCTTGACTGATTAAATGCTGAAACCTCATAATTTAAGGGAAAATTCTTTTCTGCACCCCCTCCTCTTATAGAAGATATTTTCTATGGCTATTACCAAATAAAACAATTATGTATTTGGTGTAATTGTAATAATTTTACCAAATGCAAAATATAGCTACATAACTTTTACTTAATACAAGACTTGAGATCTACTTAAGTTAAAGGGTTACATTCAGAATGCTTATGATGAATGAAATATATGATATGAATAGAAGAGAGAATGGTAGGAAGTGAAAATTATGAGAATAAGTTTTTTTTACATATCACTTATCAAACTAAAGTGCTATGAAAAAAAATTTATTAAGCCAAAATTTGCAAGAATCCTAAAGGAAAATTCTGATCAAAAACACAACAATTTTTTTTTTTTTTTTAATCGTATCACCCCGAGCAAGGCGGTAACGCCACTGATGTGCAGGGGGCTACGTAATAGTGAAAAGATTGGAAAAGAGACAGCTGGAAACCACATCCTAAACAGAGAACACGGGATGAGCCTCTTAACCTGTTCAATAGACGTGGGTGGAGTGTGAACTGGGCGATAGATAGATCTATCTACTCCAATTAAAGAGTGTAGAATTATAATAGAATAATAACACTTACCGGCTAAGGGTCCCAGCTAGCGTGCAGCAAGCAGACAAAAATAACGTAGGTTGTAACTCAATACAAACCCTGCTGTATTTACTAGCCTTCCCACGCAAGGCCGGATGTGACACATGGTCATTTTAATGTGGGTATTCCCGGCCATATAGCCGGGCCAAAAATATGTCTGTCTATTTTTACCGAGTCGTGGTTCTACCCTTCGGCGGAACCACGACTGGGTTTGTGCTCTCTGCTCGGAAGCAGAGAGCTGACAGTGTTATAGGGTTTTAGAGCAGTCATCCAAAGACGACTGCTTCAATGCAAACCCTGCTGTATTTACTAGCCTTCCCACGCAAGGCCGGATGTGACACATGGTCATTTTAATGTGGGTATTCCCGGCCATATAGCCGGGCCAAAAATATGTCTGTCTATTTTTACCGAGTCGTGGTTCTACCCTTCGGCGGAACCACGACTGGGTTTGTGCTCTCTGCTCGGAGGCAGAGAGCTGACAGTGTTATAGGGTTGTAGAGCAGTCATCCGAAGACGACTGCTTCAATGCAAACCCTGCAAACTATGACTGGAATCAAGCTAATATTTATACAGAAATGCTTCCACTCATTTACCAGCAGCCAATCACAGCCCAAGCAATGGACTATTCCACTTGAGAACAATGAGATGCTCCAGGGCACCATAAATATCTCTCCTTCTCAAGGTGGGTTTATTATGGTCTCAGATTGTTCCATAACTGAGTGCTTATCTTAACAACAGAATTGTTCTACAATAAGAAGGATAGATAACAATTGATCCCTGACTTGAAGAGGTTAGGATCATAATGTTCAACTAAGCATCCATACAGGTGTCTTTTCCACAAATTGGTAGTTCTAGGAGTTCTAGTTTTCGAATGTGGAAACAGAATAGAGTGTCCCAGCTTAAAAGATCTGAATTAAAGAATGAAACTTATCTAAATATGGCTTGACCACCAACCACAAGTGGTAAATCTCAAGCAAAATGCTAGGATCTCAAATATTGATTTTCAAAGCAGGCAGGCTTTCTTCACTTAGAAAATTAACAGATCCTTCCTACGCCATCTGATTTTTTTTACCATACAAAGTTAAGCTTATTAACCTTCAGTACTGCCTTATTAATATTACTTCCCTTTCCATAGCATTCTTTTACAAGGCCTCTCAATTGCCCTATCCTTATTGTTAATTTCACTCAAAGTTTTTTTCTGTTGCCATAACAGGATATGACAACAACTATGAAAGTTAAGCACACTATTGTTCAGGGATCAGTCACCTTCAGTGGCAGAATAATTTTTTTGTACAGCAAATAAAGTCATATACAGAGTAATAAAGGTTACATCAGTGGTCAGGGTTTAAACCCAGTCAGAAAAAAATCTTCAGTACTGATTTTTAAGGTGAGAAGATACAATTTTCTTATCCTTATTTGATAAGCCTGATAAATAACTGCCCCTTGAACTTATAAAAATTGAAGAGACTCTTGATATTTCCAGCAATAGTTTCAATGGAAAATTTCAAATATATTTCCTCATTTCCTGCAAGCCCTTATTGAAATAATACATATTCGAATTTAGACAGACCTACTTGGATGCATTCTATAAATGCCTCAACTGACCAAACTCAGGAAATACCCCATTTTATATATTATGTAATGATAAAGTTTTCAAAGTCATCTTTTCTTTGCATTCTTCCTTACTTCATAATTTATCTACATACTAACTCCATGGTTCTAATTTCAAAAAATAAATTAACAATTGGTTGGTTCTTTAGCAGCATATCAACATCTCCATGGGTTATTTGATGCCAAAATCTAAGTATTTTGTAAGCAAATTTTTATTTTTTTGGAGATAATAATGATTTAGGTGATAAAGTTTTACTAGTTAATCCAGAGCTTAAGGTGAGAGGAGTATGATCACCAAAGTTAAGCAATGTCAAGCCTGGTCAGTACGTAGATGGGTAACTGCTTGGGAAACCATGTGCTATAAGCTTGAATGTTCGGGTGGTATAGGGGATGGTGTTGGGAATGTTGTGAATCAGTCTCTTCTCCCGCCAGATATGGGCTAATTCTTCTATGTACCATGTTTCTTCAAGACATAGGTAATTATGGCTCTCCATAATTTCTTGCCCTATGTAGCTATTAATCAATATCTTTTTGTTATTTCTCATAAAACTGTTCTGGCATGCATTTACTCATGCTCACTAAATAGGTTTATGCATCGTTTTCCTCAGTCCCTCTTGCCTTCAATCTGTCCTGTGAGTAGCAAATTTTCCAAGTCCTCTTTCCTCATTATGTGCCCTAAAAATTTCAACTGCCTCTTCCTGATATTAAATATAAGTTTCATTTTTGTTTCCATTTTCTTTAAAACTTTATCATTGCTCACATGTTCTGTATCCTCAGCATAGATTAATTAGGAAGGGTTTAGTAATTAATCACTAAACCAATTATCTCCAAAAGGAAAAGAAATTCTTACAATATAAATATATCTTCAGGTTTAAAATAACCTGCAAAATGTTTGAGAGGCCATAGAAAACAAATCAGACATTGACTTATTTAAATATAATTCTTTGAATATTACAGTATACGGGATATCATTTAGTAGTGAAGATACTGTAAGTACACTGTGCTTGGATTGTAACAAGCTTATACCAACCAAAATTATTTTTATAATTTACTATTTAGAATCCTCCTCCTAAGAACTTTTACCAACAATTAATATGTAATGACCTGATAAACAAAGCATAAAAATAAATGCAATCAATGAAATTACTTAGTTCCATTGAAAGAAGAAGTTTAAAAACTTGTTCATATAAATGAAATGCTCCATCATATAAGCATTTCTAATTTTAAACCTTCATCAAATTGTTGTTCTATTTGTATTGCTTCATTTCAGTCAGTTAAGTCCCATATGTGATATACATTTGGATGATCATGTCTCTTTCAATACAAGACTGACTAAGCAGAAGATCTTCCTGCAGTAGGTTGCCATTTCTTTCTGCGGTAGACTGTTTGCCAACTAAGGCTATAAAACCCAATCTGTCTTGCTATTTAACCTGATAGCTGGAGGGAAAAGAGATGGATTAATATCATTGCATAATGAATATGAAACAAATTCAATTGGAATTTGAACTTGGCTCTCCGGTTTTTCATTCCAAGTCAATATTTATTGTACCACAACACACTTCATTTACAGAAGTTAAATGTGTCAGTTTCATTTATCATCAATTATGAATTCACCTTCAGACTACTTAGGGAACTTGAGGAAATGGATGGTAGAACAAGTTTTATGAGAATTAACAAAAAGATAAAAATTTATTAAAAGTTACAAAGGGCAGGAAATTGTGGAGAACCATGATCACCTACATAATGAAGAGACACAACCAATAAAATAAGTAACCTCTTCTCTTTCCAGCTATAGGTTAATTCATATCATTCCCAAGAATATTATCACATAAGCAAATATAACAAATCCAAGGGGAGCTGAAACTCTCTCTGATTAACAATTCTGAGCCATTATCCACTAGACCACCTGCACATCAGAGCTTATAGCACCTGACATTCCCAAGCAATTACCCATTTAGGTACTGACCAGGCTCAAAGTTGCTTAACCCCTCAGCTATGGGTTGATTAGTAAAAAAAAAAAAAAAAAAAAAAAAAAGATGTTTTATTTTCAGTACTAAAGAAATTTAAAATTTAAATTTAAAATCCATACATTTTTTTTTTAACTTGTGTTCCAGACTATCCATGGTAATCTCTGTGCGCAAAATATTTACCTGGATGAAATACTGCGGGCAAAAATTGGAGGATTTGGCTTAACAAAACCAGCCGTCGTTAAGGTATGTATAATCTTTTGCACGTTTATTATATAATTAGTTTTTCCATATTATGGATTACATATTGCATGAGAGAATACTGAAAATTTCTTAGCCAACCTCAAATAACTAGAAATAATAATTATAAATGAAAATCCATGTATATAAATCTAAACAATTGTCTTTGCTATACGAATTCATTAAAATAAGTTGAATTTTAGTGAATTTATGTGGAAAACTAAAGAAATGTCTGGAAAAGGCATTTTTTCATTTATAATTAAAGTTACTCTAAATTATATTTAAATTTTCTTGTTCTCTAGTTCATAGATTTTTATCAATTTATGAATAAAAAAAATTATTTTTATAGTTATTTCTTTATAATATAGTCAATATCAAATACAAGTGGGTCCATGCCATCAAAAAGGACTGTAAAATATTTTTATTGATATGCTGTCTAAAATGATCGCAACATATATATTGATGAACCTAATACTGTGTATCTTACATTAAAACATAAGAAAAAAAAAAAAAATAATGCAAATCCCCGAGTGTGACAAGACAGAAATCTATATATTTAAGTTTACATTGACGTCAACACCCAGAGGCGACAGACTGTTTCATGCTAGGTGCAATCATCAGGCTACATGTTGAGTTTTTCCTCTGTTATTTATATATACGGGTCAGAGATGCATTGTGGGTAATCTTTCTAATGGTTATTTTGGCTTGAGTGGTTTGTTTATTTATTTGGATAATTTTACTTGTTCTTATTTTTATATTTATTCTTTTCAGTTATCAATGTTTAACTAATTTATTTTCTTATTTAGATTTGTTATTTATTTTATCTATTCTAATGATTGTTATGGCAGCAGTGGTTTGCTAATTTGTTTATTATTTGCTTGGATTAGATTATTTGTTTTTTTATTATTTATTTATTCTTTTCAGTTTTCAATTTTTAAGTAACATAGTAAAATTTGTTTTCATGTCTACATTTTGAAATGAGTTCAGATCATTTATTTAGTTGTTTGTTTTGGTCTGCGAAGGTAATAATAACTATTATTCCTCCAAACAAAATCTAAAAATAAAAACAAGTAAAATAAATTTATCCAAATAAATAAACAACTCCTGCCAACATAACCATTAAAAGAATTATCCACAATATATATATATATATATATATATATATATAAAGTTTACTAAAGTTTAATTCACTATATATTTATCAATTGTACCTGCATGACTATCACTCCAAAATGTTAGCATCCAAAGAACTAATAGATAATGATTACTTTTTATTTCTAATGAAGTATGTACCCTGTTGGCTGGGGCTTCAGAGAAGTACCCACCAAACAAAATGAGGTTTTCTGGGTAAGATGATCAACTGGATCCAGCAGCAATGCCTCTGATTGGAAGATTTAGAGGAGCATGGAACCACCTTTTAATCACTATTGCTCTTAAGCCCACCCTGACCTGGGGTGGTAGCATCTGTTAAGATTCCAGAAATGGGTAAATAGTTAACTCCCAAACTGGAGCTGGTCCTGGGTATGATAAAATGTCTGGCAGCAGGGCCTCTAACTAGGGCATTGTAAGAAGCATAGAGCCACCTCTTGATTGCTGTGGTTCCCAGGTCTGCCCTGACCCAGGATAGTGGCACCTGTTGGGGTCCCAGCTGTGGGCAGGTAGTTGGCCCTTAAACTGGGATCAATACACTGTGAAGGCATAAGAGTAGTTTTTTGTATAGGAAAAATTACCAGCAATATATATGGAGAGAAAAATTACTGCCAGCAGTGCATTAAAAAAAAAAAAAAATGACCAGCAATACATTTTTGAAAAAACAAGTGTTGCCAGCAGCACATTTTTAAGTGGGGAAGAAAAGTCTTACCAGCAGTGCATTTGACTCAACAGGAGCCCTCTTTATAAAATTACATCAACAAAACCTTGATCTAAAAACTGATTTCTCACAAAGGTATATTCTATTCATATGAACCTATTCTAAAAATCTTGTCAGCATTAAATAACCCATGAGGTTAATATGCAGTAAAAGAAACAAACCAAATCAAATCAATAAAATCAATTTCTCTACAAACTGTATATCTGAAAGGAATACATCAATGAAACAAGACTCGAGAAAAACCTTTTCAAAAGTACATCAATGAAACTTGATCTCCAAACTAATTTCTTACAAAGAATACATATTCTATTCATACAAATCTATTGTAAAAGTTTTTTCAGCATTTAGTAATCTATTGAGGTTAATATGCCATAAAACAAAACAAAATAAATCAAGGTCTAATCAAGTATATTACTTACAAGAATGATGTTCAAATTTACATTTACCAAAGTTTTCAAACAAAATGTTAATATCTCCAACAATTCAAATGTCATCTAATCTGACCTATTTGATATAACCTCTAAAAGTTAAAAAAAAAATTTTTAACCATCGACAAAATTAGTGAAAGCATTTTGAGAAGTTCCCTAGTTTAAAAAAAATTTCATTTCTGAATAAAAGTGTTTCTTTTATATATAGTATCCCTTCAGGATGTTGGCAATCATGGCTCTCTACAATTTCCTGTCTTTTGTAGCTCCTAATTGTCTTTTTGTTATCTCCCCTAAACCTTGTTCCACCATTCATTTACATGAGCTCCTTAGGTGGGTTATGCATTGTTTTTCTCTACCCCACTCTTGCCTTCAACATGCCATGTGAGGATCATATTTTCCAAACATCTTTTCCTCATTATATGCCGTAGAAATTTCAACTCTCTTTCTGATGCTAATTATAAGTAACTTTATTATTTATATTTTCTCTAAAACTTTGTTGTTGCTTCCATATTTGGTCTATGTTATTCTCCTGCAGAACCACATTTTGGTTGCTTCAGAAGGATGCTGATGATAGCATCATTTTGTAGGACCATATTTATGGTAAGACAAAACCTGAATGATAAATGATAATGTTTTTTTCTCTTGACACAGGATGAATATAAATGGCAAGCTATTGAAACCCTCAAGACAGGCTGGTCAAGTACTATGAGTGATCTGTGAGTACAATTTTGTTTTTAAATCTTTAAGATTATTTACAGCAACTCAATTTATCCATCCTAAATTTTTGTTCTAACCAAACTAGAAACTGTTAGATTGAAAATAACTGATTCAGTAACAATGATAGCTTCAAGCAAATAGATTCATCATCAGGCTCTACAGACTGATGCTACAAAGCCACAAATAGTTTTAGCAAACAATAAAAAACATATCACTTCAACATTTCCAACAGCAGTTAAAATGAGTTGCAAATGTAACAAAAAGAGAAAATAATATAATCAAGACATTAACTTTCTACATAATTAAAAACAAACAGTTTGAAAAGAAACTCTTATCAATGCTAGAAAGAGGAATAACAATTGACTTATTTCCTAAAAAAAATTTATAAATTCTGTCCAAATATTTGCTCAATGAATGCTTATTATTTCTAGTTGAAGAATTATCAATTTCACCATTAACCATTATGAAAATCAAAGTGCTAATAATTGTCCATTTATTTTTAATAAAGTTAATGAACTTGATTCAAGTGGCTTGGAATATTTTTCCCTAAATATCACTGAACAACTCTCATAATTATTATTCTTAAAAAATGTTATTAGCTATTCAAGATTTGTTTTTTGAAATTGCTATCTTTAGTAATTTCTTCTGTTGCATAAATTAAAAACCATCCTCCATTGTTGAAGTGAAAGAAGCTTCTTAACAATTGTCTATACATTGTACAAAAATGAAAGCACTTAATTACATTTTATCATAACATAAACCTATCAAGAAGCAAATCCATAGTTGCACCCTCATCTGCAAGGGTTATATTGCAAGACTTTACCAATCCTGAAAGCCTAGTACATATATTTAAGATATTGTAGTATACTTTTCATTATGGATAAATATCTATAATAAAATTTGTTTTCTAAATCAGGTACAGTAAAAGATTAACAACAACAATAATAGTGGGTTGGAACTAAAGTTTGTAGTGTTTTTCAGTAAGAAGCTTTTGAACACATGGCTTTATTTCACAAATGAGTGAAATTTATCACACATAATCATTTAATTATGGTGTTAAGTTTTCATCTCAATACTTCATATTGCTGTGGATAATATCCATGGAACTCTATTTCTATGTATTTAATATTAGATAAAAAATTTTTTGATTATCTTCTGTTTTTACGGGTTTGTCATTTTTTCCTTTATATATATATATATATATATATATGTAATGAATTATTTTGAACATTATTTTTACCGATACTCGTATTTAAGTAGATATTCTGTTTTTTAATTAAACAGTATTTTATATTCATATCTACCGGCCTGATTATTTTACGATAAATTTCATTATGAAAATGTGTGCTATCCAGCAGGATTCGAACCTGTGACCCCTATTTACATTTGTTGACATTTACGATACATTACAGAGCAGATATGGTTTGTTTATGGTAGATCGAAAATTGTGTTATATAAGCATGATAAAAACCTCGTCTGATCAAGAGGCTATTCATGGTCGAGTGGTTAAGACAGTACCAGATCAAATGGTAGCTTCCCCTATGTAAATAGGGGTCGCAGGTTCGAATCCTGCTGGATAGCACACATTTTCGTATTAAAATTTATCGTAAAATAATCAGGCCGGTAGATATAAATATAAAATACTGTTTAATTAAAAACAGAATATCTACTTAAATACGAGTATCGGTAAAAATAATGTTCAAAATAATTCATTACAAATTGTCGGTTGCTTGTAACCAAGTTTCGTTAAAATTCGTTAATTTCCGTAACATATATATATATATATATATATATATATATATATATATATGTATGTATAAAAATTAACAAAGATTAATGAAACTGGTTATAAACAACAAACAATTTGAAATGATTTGTTTGAACATTATTTTTGATCGATACTTGTATTTAAGTAGATATTCTTTTTATAAACAAACAATATTATATATTTATTTCTACCGGCCTGATTATTTACGATAAATGTGTGACAATTGGCAGGATTCGAACCTGAGATCCCTATTACATGGTGGCTTCCCCTATGTGGATAGGGGTTTGTAGATTCAAATCCTGCCGAATGACACACATTTTCATAACAAAAATTTATCGCAAATAATCAGGCCAGTAGAAATAAATATATAATACTGTTCGATTATAAACAGAATATCTACTTAAATATGAGCATCGATCAAAAATAATGTTCAAACAAATCATTATATATATAGATATATTCATCCGCAGACAGATCTGTTTCACTGTATCACAGCTCATCAGCACGGCCAGACTGATTGCCTATAACCCAGGATTGAAACCCGACCGAATTGGCATCAGTTGGCGATTCTACTTCTGGGCTATGGGTGCTCAGTATAAGAAGGCAGACTTTTTAGCATGTATATTATCATTATACATGCCCAATAGCCAGAGTGCTCTAATTCATTACTGAATAAGCAATGCTATTCAGTAAGAAAATTTTCCTATGCTATATATATAAGAAAAAAATGACAAACCCGTAAAAACAGAGAGGATAATCCAAAATTATGGTGGTATTTCAATACATTTCTACACAGTTCATGTGTAGATTGTGAATGTTAAATATTTTTATGTTAAAAGTGAAAATGGAGAAAACTAAATACATTTTTGTGATTTGATGCTCTTGTTTCTAAAAAGGACAAAAACAAAAAAAAACAACACAGTGCAAACAGCAAAAGAAATACATTCCATAGTTGAGAGTATTATTCTGAACCTAGAGGACCACGTAAGAAATGGAAATATTTTATCTAGAAAACAGAATGTCCTAGCAAGCCAGCAATTGTTGGTGACCAATCAAAACACTGATTAAAAATAATCCAAGTCACATAACACAGGACATGGAAGGGACACTCCACACAAAAGTGTTGTAATGCATCTGAAAACACTTGCATACATGAATTTCTTTGATATTTGGGTGCCTCAAAATTTAGCGGAAAATATTTAAATGGGCCACATTTTCCTATTTGAATCTTTCCTGAAGCAAAACAAAATGATCCATTTTTGAAAAAAAAAAAAAAAAAAATTATGATATGTGGAAAATAAAATGAGCCACTATTAAACACTCCAAAAGGCAGTTTGTATCTAAAAGTGATGCTGTAGAATTGGAAGAGCACTGAGTATATGATGTTGAATTAAAAGAAATACTGGACAATTGAACTAATTAAAAGGCAACAATCAAAGAAAAACCTCCAGGATTGGCAAATTGTAAGGGTATCATTTTCTATCAAAACAATGCCATACCTCATGCCTCATTACAGATATGGTAGAAATTTGTACAGCTTGGCCAAGATGCCCTGCTACAATCACTTAACCTTGGGTCATTAGATTAACACTTATTGAAGTCCCTGCAAAATGCTCTTAATGAGAAAATTATCAATTCTCTGTCAGCTTCTAAAAACACTTTAGACAAGATCTTCACTCAGTATGGTGCCATGTTCTTAGAGGATGGAATCATGAAACTACGACAAAGATGGCATAAGGCAATGAAACAAATTGGCACATATGTGGTGGAATAAATCTATGTACAAATATTCAATTTTTTTTTAATTTCAAAGAGTTAATTTTTGTCCTGATAATAAAACAAGGCAATGATTACAATATGCTAAATTAAAGTTATTACAGAAGATTAATTTTTACCATAGATTTATAAAGATTTAACAACCTTAAGATATTTTTTTAAATCAAGAATTTTCATTTTAAGCATTCACTTCATAACTTTTTCTTTGACTTTTCTATGAACAGGCAATTTTTTTTTTTTGTTTAAATAAAACCAATAAAATGGATGACTGAAACAATAGATAATTAGGGAATATTGGAGATGTTTTTCTTTCTTTCTATTCAATGTTCTTTTCTTTTCAACCTTTTTTTGTTTCTAATGACCTTTTGTGTAGTCCAACAGATTCAATTAATGTTTAAGATTTATACTTTACATCTCCTGTCTAGAATCCTAAACATACCTTTGAATTATTAGGTCTTTGCATAAAAACAAACAAATCATAGTTAACAAGTCATGTTGTCATACTACAAAATATTTGTTACTTGGTCTTTGATTTGTGAAACTTATTTTTCTTAAATTCTTAACATTCTAATTTTTAATATAAATATATTTTCAAATTCAACTTATACAATATCAATCTGCATCACTTTTTGTTGTTAACATATAATTTTCAAGTTAATATTCATATGTCACTTTATTTTAAAAATGAAAAAAGTGAAATCATTTTATAATTTGTCTTATCTTTTTAGCTGGGCTTATGGAGTACTACTTTGGGAGATTATCACTGTTGGTGGCGTTCCTTATGGAGAAATTGGCCGCCAAGAATTACTAGAGTTTCTTATGTCTGAGAAACGACTAGAGATTCCAACTCACTGCAACCCAGAATTGTAAGTGAAATATCTTGTTATTCTTGACTACTGAGAGTGTTTAATGGTCAAATGTGTACTGACATGTTAAAGTTTACATTACTTTTCCAAGGTATCCTTTTTATGGTTTAGATAAAAACAAGTCAACTCTCAAACTTCTAGATTTTGTTTATCAAAGAAATACTGTGGTAACAATAGACTTTTTCTCTGGATTTTGATTGTTTAGATAAGGTTAAGTTGAAAATCCTTTACAATTGTGTCAGCACTTTTTGTTTAGTCACCCAGATTCCTAAAAGTGAAAGTTTTGCTTATATTTTTTGGATTATACAGATTGTCATTTCAATGTTTATTAAAGTGGTTATAGTAAACATTCAATTTACAAATTCTTGGTTGATTAACCTAAAATGACAGTATGATGCAATAATTGTAGTTGTAATAAAAATATTTTTTACCTAATACACTGATTAAAAAAAGAAAAACTTTTTGTGTTTAAGTAAATGCCATAATAGAAAGAAAGTGTTAAATATTTTATTACTCATATGTCTTAAATACATTCTCTGGAGAAAAACACTTTTTTTTTTAGATTGTTCAGATAATTTCATGATTTAATTAAAAGAAGTGGCTTATACTTTGATGTGTTCTATTTATTTTCTATTATCTATATTTATATTTCAATTTTGTTAATGAACTGAGGAGTCAAAACACTGCAGTAAGAATCATAAATGCACAGCTCAGGATTCGCGGTATATAAGCCAATATCAAGTTTTTCATTTTTATGTATTAAAACCAGTTATGAACAAGAGATATTTGATTTACTTAATAAAGCCCAATTGTTATTTCTAGAATACTAAATTAATGCATTTCTGTTTAGTACCTCTTGGCAGTGATTCAAGAGGGAAAAGCATCACCAATTACTAACAAAAATTGGGCAATCAATGAATAATGTAAAAAGAGTTTCTATGGAAAGTAGAAGCCAACAGAAGAGCTACTGTGGCATAAATTGTAGATAGCTTCAAATGTTCAATATGTGTATCTGAAGTCTAGTCAAGGTACCTATGCTAATTCATATATATATCATATGAGCTTTCAAGAAATGACCTTGTGTCAATAAAAAAAGGTCACATATTCTGAGGTCTTACTTTCTCATGAATAAGGGTGAACAGTAGAGTAGATGTGTGTATCTGTCCTGGAGAAGTAATGGCACCAGGATTTATTAAAGAAAATGAAAGTGTGATTGTTTTGAGCAACATTTTGCTCTGAAACAAATCCTGTAGATGGTGCTTTGTGGTGTACCACCTCCCTTAACATCATTGAAGACTAACTCTATCCCTTCATAACAAGAGTTTTTTAGCAGACCAATATGCTCTTTCCCAGTGCATAAGTTATCCAGAAATGAATTCATTAATGGACCAACAAATTCACCTTGCAGAACTTCCACCACATAACTTAACAGTAGGTCTGTTTAAACATACTAAACATCCTGGCATCATATCTAAGAAGAAAACCTTGCAGGTCTTGTAGAGTTCATGCTTGATTGCATAAGAGCTGTTCAGTGGGTACATGAAGAAGCAATACCATATTAGGCAGGTGATCAGGTTTTGGCTCATCAGTAGGTCAACATTTTCTTAATTTAAATGTGAGAGTAAAATAATATTTGAAATTCATATCATACAGTATTTAACTTTCTTTGTCAATTATCTCAGATCTCTTTCAAGCTTGTATCCTTATTATCATGAGAAATTGCTTTCTAACTAAAGGACACTTTAGTAACCATTGTAAAAGATTGGAACCAACAGAAATATAATCTATAAAGATTTATCATAAAATATGATTAAGTATTAGGTAAATAATTTCCTGTTTTGTTTATAAACTATATATATATATATATATATATATATATACACTTTATTTGATTATATATTCATTATTTGCAACATCAAATACTCAGGCAGCTCTTCAATAGCTTTTGAGTAAAAATGTTTTTGATAAACTCTTGAATCTGGTTTTCATTAGAGAAGGTTTTGCAGTGATAAAGAAAGACAATTGTTTAGTTCAAGTTTAGGTAAATATAGTAGATAAAGTTTCAGCTTTGCATTATCAGAAGAGAACAACTTTTACTTTAATCTACTGTGTATGCTGCCACTGCCATCCAAATACTAAGGTATGTTAGTGGAAATTTATTTTTAACTGCCATGTATGATTAGTAGTTAGAATCAGGGCCAATGTTTACTACCCCAAAAATTCTGTCTTATCAATATTTGCCTTTTTCTTTATACCTACATATATATATATATATATATATATATATTATAATCATTTCACCCTCCCAAGCAAAGCAATAGTGTCACTGGTATACAGAGGTTACAGTGAGAGGAAAGGAGGAGAAGAACAAGAATAAGCCACAGAGAATTTTGAAGAAAGAATAAAAGGGGAATCAAGGAAATAGAAGATGGCAATTGATGTTGCACTTAAACTTTAGGAGATTGTAGCTATCAGGGAAACAAGTATATGAAAGGGAGTTCTGCAGACAGGAAGTGCTAGAATAGAAACTGTTAGAGAAGAAGTAGTGATTATATTTGACAGGACCTAGTTGCCAATAGCATCAGTAAATTCATGTGGTCAGGACACCAGAGAAAAATGCTTGTCAGTGCAGAAACTGTAAAAATATTAGTAGAAAAGATAGAGGGTGGCCAGCTTCCATCTGTGAGAAAGTGACTGAAGTTGAGCTGCCAAATCAGAATAGATTACATTACAGATCCTCCTTTGGATTTTATTGAGAACTCTGAAATGAATAGCAGAAGCACCCAATCAGATGTGGCAACAGTATTCAATGCACAGATAAATGTACAAGATGGATTCTGATGAAAAAAACATCCTGGTCTGACACAGTGATCTTAGTAGTAGATGTAAGTATTGACTTAATGTAGTCATTCCAATTGAAGTTGGCTGAGAGAGTGAAGCTAAGGCGGTGCCGTGTGTTTTCTGATAGACAAGCGTCATCCATACTGATGAAAGTCAGGAAAGCTTCACTATGGTGGTTAAAGGAGAGCAGCTCATTTTCAAAGCATTAAAATTTATATAACCATTTCTTACCTCAATCTATCACAGATTGGAGGTCCTTTCCAAGAGCAGCAGCCAGGTTTATTTTGTCAGCCTTGGCAGATTTCTTATTGCAATGAGATTAAATGGTGGTGTCATTTGTATAGATATCTACTGAGGCACTTATTATATTAGAAGGATCATTGAAGATGATCAGGAAAAGTGTAGGACCTAGGATAGAGCCTTGAGGGATGTCTGCATTCATATGAATGGATCTGGATTCCAGACAACCTTCATTATATGCAAACAATGATCCAGTTATACTATAGCCCTATAACTTGCACAGAATGCTAAGCCCTGTCAAACACTTTCAAGATATCCAGGGAAATAGCCCAAACTTTACTGTTTTTATTAAGAGCTTAGTATATATGTTTAGTGATGGCTGTTAGCACATCAGCGGTAGACCTGGCAAAGGAGAAATCAGAGAATAGGTTGTAGAATGTGAGATGATGAACCATTTCAGCATTGATAATAGCCTTGAACACTTTGCCAAAAAATCAGTAAGAGGCTG
The DNA here is from genome assembly GCA_037127315.1 of Ascarosepion bandense. Classification (NCBI taxonomy): domain Eukaryota; kingdom Metazoa; phylum Mollusca; class Cephalopoda; order Sepiida; family Sepiidae; genus Ascarosepion; species Ascarosepion bandense. Next base: position 949,060 of record JBBBDQ010000212.1, on the reverse strand, counting down.
ATAGGGTAATAACTAGAGGGGTCATAGGGCTCTCTAGGTTTTTTAAAAACAGAAACTATAAAAGAGGACTTTCAACAAGCAGCAAGGCAATAGTTATAGAGTTTGGAGAGGATAGGAAAGAGTTCAGGGTCACATTTCTTTAGGACATGGCTGGAATTTCATCACTTCTGCTTGCCTTATGAGAGTTAAGCTAAGAAATGATGTTAGTCCAGGGATGGAATCATATATACATCATTCAGTTCTAGATGGGAAGTCAGGTGTGGGTACTCCACACAAGTCAAGTGTATATATGTTACAAATTAAACTAAGCATAACTGACTATTAAAGGATAAGAAATTTTCAGATTTTGAAATAATTCTGTTTTTTTTTTTTGTTCGGTTTTGTTTTTTGGAGGGGGGACAAAACCCATTAATTCATTTTGCTTTTGCTAAGTCTCCAAAAATAACTATAAAATTCACTATTTTTTATCCATAATGTTAAAATTTTGACACATTTAAGAAAAATCTCAAAATCTTTAAAATTCTACAAAACATTGATTTATATTTAAACTGGAACAATCTATTACAATATTTTTAAAAATCTTTGAATCATATCACCCCAAGTAAGGCAGGACTGCCACCAGGGCACAGGGGTGGGGTTACAGTGAGAGAAAAAAAAAACAAGGTACAAAGAGTTTTAAAGAAAGAACAAGAGATGTATGGGAATCAAGGAGAGAGAAGATGGCAATTGATGTTGCATTTAAACTTTTGGAGATTATAGCTATAAGGAAAGCAAGTAAACAGAAGGGAGTTTCACAAACAGGGAGTGCAATAAAAGAAACTGTTATAGTAGCAGAGGTGGTTACATTTAGCTATTTCAATGGTAAAAAAGTGAAACCTTGATGCTGTCAGGAAAGCTTGTCAGAGCAGTTACCATGAAAATACTTGTAGAAAAGACAAAGGAAGCCACATCACATGTCTAACTTGTATTTAGATATATTGTATTCAGAGAGGTGGGGGGTCACAAGGCCCTTGCAGCAGCTTTGTTTAGGATGATAAATTTGTCATTACAATTGATTGCCAAGAACAGGAGTTACTTATGACTCAACCTTATAACATAATGGTATACATTAGTATATGTGTATCCTTACTAAAGAATGTTGTATTGCAGATGATACTAATTTTCAACATTATATTCTTTCTCTGTTAAACAAACTTTCTTTTCAGTAATGAAAATTGTTTTTCAACATTATCAGAAAGGTTGTGTTACACTATATAAAAGAAAAAATATTAATAAATAATGACATTCTTCAATATTTCTTGTCCACAGGGAGACATTGATTAAAAACTGCTGGAAAGAGAACGAACGAGAACGAACTCAGTCTGATGTGATGCACGAACGACTGTTGGAAATGGCCAGGGAAGGAGAGGTCTGTGAAAAGGGGATCATATACAAAGAAAGTCCCCCCCTTCTATCGTAGTTGCTATTTTTTGTTGCGTAATCACCTCCTTTGCATGCTTATTTTATTTTACTTCCTCTTTGTTTCAAGGTTGTTTTCTCTATATCTCTCCAATGACCACAACTTCTCATACAAAGGGTCACTGATTGCAATCAGCAGGGTGGGGGTGGTGTCTAGGGCGACAATATCATTTGGTTTTATCATTGCATGATAGCTTTTATGTTGTGGCTTGGTTGGTCATTCCACAAAATATTTATGTATAAAAGAGGAATCGAAATAAAAAATGATTTTTTTTCCCTCCCGTGCGTTTTTTTCCATGTTTATTTTTGCATGTTGTATTATTTTACCATATTTTTTAAAAGTTACCTTGTCATATTCTTTTTTTCATTTTATTATTGTTAGTTTATTTTTTTTAATCTGCTACTGATCAATATTGTACTGTACAAAACTGCATGTTAATTGGCATGACGTTCCATAATTGAATGTATTATCAGAATCTTCACTTTTCCCTTTGTACATTGTTTTCCTCAGATATTACCGCATTTCTATTTTTTATTGAAGAACAAAAACATGCATATACCACAAAAATGTTTCTAAAATTGGCATGTTAAATCTTATTTGTATATAAATTATAAAAACTTATATATACTATATATTTCTTCTTTATCTAAATTTCAGTAAGTAGAATCTTTAGTTAATACTACATTTAATTTCTACAAATCTGTAACAGACAACTAAGTTTTTACAAATCATTATCTTTCTGTGAAATTCAACTTAGTTAAACTCAATTGTATACTTGTCCAATTATTTTCAAAATGAGCATATTTTTTTTAAAACTAAGTTACTAAAAATTATTGCCATGACAAAGAAACCGTCTCAAATAAAATTAAAAATTAGGGAATATTTAAACATGTTACTTTCATTATTAAGCTTTGCATATACCTTTTCACTTTTCTTTTCCTTCTCACATATATTTCCATAATGTACATTTTTTGCTATAGTTGAAAGAAAAAATTCTTAATGACTGGAATTAGTATAAGCTGTATGTAATTTTGTCATCTTTACAAGTTAAATTTTAAAAATAAACTTGATTAATAAAATATACAAAAATAGCCAGAATTACAAAATAACTGTTTCTGTGATAACATTAACCAAATTCACTAATAGACTGAAGTTTGAAATCTTAATATTTTTAGAGCTATATTATCATTACATTGTCAGAATGCTGAAAAGTTCTCAGCCTGACCATGGAGAAATTCTTCAAATTCTGACACTTGGTCAAATTTTGGGAACTTTTTCAGGAGAGAACTTTTCACTACCTTTTTATATATTACTGTAATGTTTGCTTTCAAAATCAACTGGCAAAGACTTTGATAAAAATTCTTACTAGCTGTCAATATAAAAATAAAGAAAAAGCATGAGATTTGACAGAAAACCTATAAGAAGACATGCACAATAAAATACTAACAATAGCTTGTGAGAAATGTTAATAAGGTCTTAATCAAGTGTTCCAATATTGTAACCTCATGCTAGACTGAATAAACTTAGTAAATATCCACAATGTGGCTACCAATTGTAAAAGATGGTTAGCAAATGCAATCCACAGTGTGTACTCTTTTACTGTGACCTTATGCCAGACTAAGCTAAACTTAAAGCTCTAACTGAATATCCAAACAGAATGATGTAAAGTCAAATATAAAATGTTAAACATTTTAAACCTTGTTTTTGTAAATTAATTATAAATAGGCAAATCAACAAGTCTACAGCCTAATGAGGGAAATAACATTTTACAAAACAAAAATTAATTTTTTAACATCTTTTTATTCACTTAACCCAATACCATTCTATCATATAGATTAAAAATTTCAGATCAAAATTTACCTAATAATTATGTCAAGCTAAAAACATACCAGTCCTCTCTTAACCTGCCATATGTGGGATTTATTAAACAAATATACATCAAACTTTCATCTACTTATAATTAGATATGCAATGACAGATTCTACTTAGCAGATAAAGTAAGCAGATGCTAAATATTTATTACTATATTTTATCTGCAAATAGATGTAGAAAATGTAATTTAAATAATTTTTAAAAAGTTAATGTTTTTCAAGAAGATTTATCTAAAATTTAAAAAGGAATAAAAGTAAATTTGTCTCACTCACAGAAGAATTTATAAAAGCCCATATTTTGTGTTCACGGGTCTTAGTTCAAGACTATGGCCTATGTGAGAAGTCACAAAGTAACATTAATGCTTAAAAGTAGAATTTTATAAATTAACCACCAAGTTTTAGCAAATTTTAGCACTATTTGTATGACAAAAAAAGGAAGAGATTTTCTGTGGTCAAGAATTTATACAAATATTACTAACAAAAAACAGGACTAAGTTTACCCTTATCATAAAAAGTTAAGTTTATGCTCAATACTTTCTGAATAATAAACTAACTAAATAAATAATTACAATTGAACAATTGTAATTAAATTTTAGAGAAAAATATTTTATAACTTATGCTCTAATATTACTTAAAAGTTATTTTACTAAAACAAATGACCGACACAATCCTTATTTGATTTTGTTTAACTCCAATATACCTTAGTATACCATAATCCATTCTAATTCTAACCTAAACAATCTATCTCCTTTAACTGATGAGGTAGTGCAAAATCAAATTTTCAAGAAAAGCCTAAAATCCAACCTGCTGTGAAAAATTATTGTCTACCCATTTAAATAAAGTGTGGTCCCACTATGTATCTTACCCAGACAAAATTAAAAAGTGTCATATCTTGACATTATACTACTTTGTACCCTTTCACAAAAGTGTTTCAACTCCATAGTTTAACCTAATTCTCACTTTTGATTGAGCAATATTGACACACCTACAAGTATATTGTTTAACTTCTTCCAACTACCACAACTTAATTTTGTCAATCACCATGAATTCATCTTATATTTTCTAAATAAATCATTTTCATCATATATTTTAAAATATCACATGAAGAACAGTATTTTCTGAAACATGAAAATGTTTGTGTAGTGATATAATGCTTTTATGAACCATTGTAATAACAAAATTACAATATTAAGCTCTACTTTGTATTGAGCACTGTTTATAAAAGTAAATGCATGAACAGTGGGTTTCACTCTATCTGTTCTTCTACTTTTTTATTATATATAAAGATGTATTTTGGTAACAATAATTCTTTCAAACATGTTTGAATAATATCAATAAGTTCTGTCTATCAACTATTTTTTTTTCTCAGTTAATTGTTTTATGTTATTGATAAATTTACCAAAATGTACATATATTTTATATTAAAAAAAAGTATATAAATTGAAAATAAATATGAATTTTCATAAATTTAGTGATCATATAAAGCAACAAATTCAGAAATTTTAAAAAGTTAAAACATTTGATAGAACTTGTCAATATTACGAAATACATGCACATAAAAAGCCAGATGATGCTTAGTCTAATACCAAACAAAAGATTTTAAATACTAGTTCAGTACTTGTCACTTCATTGACAGCAAGATAATCAAATTTAAAATCTAAATTGTTTGCCTATTTAAGATACATTTATAAGAAAATATATTCAGCTTAAATACAAAAGGTTAAAATATTTCTATAAAATTACAAATTTTTTGTAAGATAATTCTATTACCAAATAATTATTGAAAAGTTCAATAAAATCTGAATATAATTTATTGCTCAGTCCAGTGTAGGGGTTGACCAGACTGAGTGAGAAAGGAATGTATTATTCCAATGCTTTATTTCAAATTCCATCAAGTGTGTGTGCGTGTGTGTATATATACATTATGACACAAACATATGTAAGTTATCCACACATAGTACAGACATATACATTATATATGCACATGTAAAGCCACACACTCCTTGATAGACAGAGAATCAGGTTCTTTCGTCTAATATAGATTTTTAACCTGACATAAGCTAGCTTTAAAATGGCTCTTTTCAATTTTGTTAGTGCATTTAAAAATAAATCATATTTGTAAAGATACTTGTCTGAAATATTAAATCATTTATAAATATATCAATAGATGACCTGCTATGGTAGAGAATACATGAGGTATTCCCTACCGTAGCAGGTCATCTCAAGTTTGAAAAACCATGATATTTCATTGTAAACATTCAGTTAAAATATAACATCGACAGTTAACAAAAGAGCAAGGAAACATTGAAAATGAGAAATGTGTCTGGCTAAACAAAAATTTCAATGAAAACTTGTATTTATTTTAACATTCAGTCAGTTAAGTGCCATACGTGATACACGTGTGGGCGATCATGTCTCAAAAGAGACATGACTGGCTGGGCAAAAGATTATCCCACAGTAGGTTGCCATTACTTTCTGCGGTAGACTGGTTGCTGACCAAGGCTATAGAACCCAATCTGTCCTGTTATTTAACCCATAACTGGAAGGAATAGACTGATTAATACCTTTCCCAAGGGTATTTGCATGTAAGTGAATGCAATGAATTCAGCTGGAATTCGAACTCAGCTCCCGATTTCTCATTCCGAGCCAATATCCAATGCACCACAACACACAGCCTTTTAACATTACATATCCCTTATAATTTCTTTATCTGTCAATACGCAAATTGTTCAGCCAGTTAGTTAGAAAAAGAAATAGAAAAAGAAATATTTTTTTTATCTCATATCATCATCATGACCAGGTGTGGTTATAGGGTCACTGTGTGACCAGTTTTCTCCACATATGCAAATTGAAAGCCAGAGAGTTATTCATCTACACTACAGTATGTCTTGAGCAAGTAAACCTAGTGAAACCTATTCCACTCCAGTTCAAACTACAGCCAATGTCCTCCAATTTGAAAACTTGCCTTGACCATAAATATAGGCCATCAATTCTTTGAATGGAACCCTCCACTATGGCTGTTGAATTAATTTCAGAAAGCCCTCTATCTGGTGATTTTGTGTCATCCCTACAGTAGCTATATACAAAGCTATGGAGCCTAGTCTATTCCATTGTTCTAGATGGCCACTGAACCAAAAAATAAAAAAATAAATAAAAAAAAAGGTCTGTTCATTATTTAGGTCTTTCTTAAATCCTATTGAGTGTTTGGTCAAACAGAAAAGCCTAGTGAGAAAACTGGTTTAGTAACTGATGACCAGATCATGCACCAATAGTAGTGAAGAAATTTATTATAACAACCAAACTAATAAAGACTTCAGTGTAATTTTATTTATTCATGAAACTTAGCAGGAATCTCAATGCAATTGCAATTAAATATAATTTGCTTGTTTCTTTTGTTTTTATTCAATACTACTCAATCTCTGAAATGCACATGTATAGCAGTTATCACAAAGTGCAATTGCAAGCTTTTCATGAGCATGAATCTATCCATCCAGCTATGGGTTAAATAGCAGGATAGACTTGAGTGACAGCCACTCTAAGAAAAGGATTGTTCTGAATTCACAGTTGTACATAGAGCAACAGAAGACCATTCTACTCTCTTTCCCAATAAGACATGGCAGTTCAAAGGTGATAAAGAAACAATCAGTGAAAAGACAATCATCTGTTTTAAACAGACATGGCATTAGTAAAAAAAAAAAATTCACTATTTAGATTAAATTTAATTAAACCCATGACAGTGAGACATTAGGTGATGATCAAAATCATCAGAAATGACCTACAAGCTCAATTTGGTGCCGGAGTCAAAATAGCAGGGAACTCAAAGATAAAACTTTCTGCTTGCATCATTGAGATGCTTAATACTCACCAATAGCTACTCATTGTTTTAATTTTAATCAGAAAATTACAGAAGTGTATTTACATTTAGATTCTATTAGTTCCTAGCAAAATATTTTTCCTCAGATGTTACTTCAATGATTGTATGTATGGATCAACCAACTAATATTTGCAAGGGAAAGGTGGACAATTTACATAAGTGCATTAATGTATCAGGTTCACCAATAACTGAACAGTTCATTAAAAAAACAGCAGTATACTTGGTTTTATAGTTCAGACATGTTCTTAAAGGCTAATATTTATTATCACTTGAATATTTTTGAATCCATATACATTAAGTTTTACCAACCATCTCTCTGTAAGCAGAAGTAGTGGTTGGTGGACCTAAAAATAATTAGCCTTTAATGCAATATAATGTAATATATTTTTTGTTTCCATAAAACATTTTTTTTTCTGAATACCTTTATCAAGTAACTACAAAGATTTTCTGGTTTTAATATTGTGACCATGCCCAACAGTATGTGCTCAATACTCAGTGCTTTAAAAATGTGTCCATTAATCAAATTTAGTAGAATCCAAACATTTACTATTAAACATCATTTTTTTTTTTTTTTTTTAATCATCTCACCCCAAGCAAGGCATTCCACTGCCACTATTGCGCATGGGGCTACATAGGGGAACGTAAAGAGAAGGAGTGGATAGACATAGGGAATGTCAGGAGAAAGGTGACAGATGAGTAAGGATAGCGAGGATGAGGGTCGGGCAGATGGGAAGAGTGTTTGATAGAATGGGAGCAAGTTAGTGTGTTAGGAGGTGTCTATTGACCTTACATTTAAACTCCTGGAGATTGTAGCCATCGGGGAAGCAATCGTTTGGAAGAGAATTCCACAGTCGGGAAGTGCGAGGAAAGAAACTGTTGGAGTAGAAGTTACGGCTGCATTTTATCGATTTCACTGTAAAAGGGTGGGATCTAGTTGCTAATCTAGTATCTCATGCAAATTCGTATTTAGGGGGCACCAGTGAATTTAGTAGAATCCAAACATTTACTATTAAACATCATGGCATATACAAGGAGTGCAAAAGTAGGTATATAGTAATGAAAAACAAAATGTGTGCACAAAATGTATTGATTATACAAACATTAATAATAAATATATCAATCCCTCAAATGTTCAAACTGTTTGTTCCCATCTTTCTCACACCACTCTTTACCTGCAAAATTATCATTATAAATAAAAATTATAATAATTGTATTATAAAAATTATGGAAATAAAAATATTAAAAAATGATTCAGTAAATCTTAGAACCACTATTACAATATGGATTGTTTATCTACTTTTGCATCCCCCGTATTAAGTTAGATTTCATAGAATTGAAAATTCTGTCTCTCTTACCAACATCTTATGATTTTAGAGTAAAAGATCCTTGATATTTGTTATGTATTCACTTCTGGCACCAAAAAATATAAATTAAAAAATAAAAAACTGAACAGTAAAAATGGAAACCCAATAAAGCAACTTTGACTGCAGATCAGATCTGAATAAATATCAAAGAAACCTTTATGAAAAGATGTTTGATTTTACAAACATATCATCAGAAAAACATTAAAAATAAAAACATTTAATCAAACATGGTGTAAAAAGTACATTCTGTTTTATACAGCTCAATTGCATTTCAATCAATATTGATGCATCAAAATATACTTAATACCTAACAAGAATTCTTCTAAATTCCGTTTTGATTTTAATAAGTGTGTAAAATATATAAACAACACACATGCCTACAGATTCAAGATCATTTCAGGTTAATTTTCCTAATTTTTGTGAAGCATATAATTGCATATATTAAAAAGAAACAAACAAAAATAAATAACACAATTTGCTTCCCAAGATTTGATGTGATTCAAGATTTTTTTTAAATGCTAAAAATCATTATAAATGTTGTCAATATTTGTTAATTAATGATATTAAGATATAGGTCTACTACACATTCCTCTACTTATTTGTGTAAACAGGTATACAGGTAATTTTACCTCTGTCTTTCACACACACATACTTCTGAAAGTTTAATATAATTTCTTTTTTTGTATATTATGGTGAATTTTTGTATTATTTTAAGAAATATTCAAGTTGGATGTATTTTTTATTTTGCTTGTTTGTTTGTCAACTTTTTATTTTATGATTATTCATTATTGAAATATTTGTATTTGTAATTATCAAACTGACATTTTTGTCCTCAAAAAAAGAAAAATGATTGAAAAAAAAAAAAAAAAAAAAAAATGCCTTATTTCCTTCACTAAACATGCATCATTCAGCATAACATCCATTCAGCATAAAAATATTAATTCTTATTCCCTTGCAATCGTAATTTCTTTTGCATGGTTTTGCTTATAGTTTCATTCTCTTGATCATTTTATATAATTTCCGTAGTTTTGCAAAGAAAAAAAATCTGCTTCTTAGTATCAATAGTAACATGTTTATTCAGTCGTAATAATAATGAAGGTTTGATTACAGTCATCATCAGTTTTGAGATATTCTTACCCCCCCTTGAAAGTAAGTTTATCACCATCAGATCCTATAATACACAGAAAAAAAAAAAAAAAAAAACTAGACAGTTCCAAATTAAAATCATATTTGCTACTTTCAGACATGTCCTTCTCTCTGATACACTCTCAAAGTAAGTATTGAACTTTTGGGCACAAAAGGACTAGATTAGATTCGCAGTGATGAATATTTTCTCTGAGCCCTGTGTTAAATTGTCTGTGTAAATGAGCTGTTCCAAATAATAACTTATTTATATTTTAAAGAGTAATGGTTCTTCAAAACCGGTGAAACAAAGATGGACAAAGATTATCTACAATCATAAATACTTATGGAATGCAAGTCGGCAAGGAAACGCATGAGAGCCCGCACCAAACACTAACATTGCAATTTCATTCCGAGTGATTTTTAAGGTGCGTCACCTTATTTCATTCAAAAAGTAATTTTCATATCAAGCATAATAATTTTAAAAAAAGTTTAAAAAGCTTTAACATGAATGGTAAGAAGAGAGAATTTTTCTGAATAATCTTTGCAAAAATTTAAATTTGTGTTCTCAGGTTGAATGCTTACAATAAAGAGAGTATTTAGAGAGGTGTGCATAGAAGTAACACGTCTGGGGTAGTGATGCATATGTGTATTGTATTTATGTAGATTATCGTTGATAACGCACACTTGAATGTATCATTTCTATACAGTTACATATCAACTGTAATTTCAGTTTTATTTTGTGATAAATGGATTATTCACACCTGGATTTCTTATGGTTACATGTACTGGCTTCTGTTTAAAAAAAAAATAAAAATACATTTTTTTTTTTTTATCATTTTAAGAAAATGATTTTGCCCTGGTTTGAAATTAAGGATTTGTTTAATCTGATTCCAATTCAATATTTAATCTTATGTCACACTCATACTAACCCATTGCAACCTTTACTTACTTTCTAAAATTATTATTTTTGTAAAGTAAATTAAAAAGCTAAGTAAATTTTCTAATTTTTTGAAAAAATAAAATAAAAATAAAAGCATACAATTGACTGAAATTTACTCAGGTTGATGCACCTATTTTTTTTTTTTTTATTGTTATTTACCACCTACTAAATTTATTTCTGATGTTAGTAGTCTGTATAAAAGCCCTGCTGAAGGTCAATATTTCAAAGACTGAAACAAAAATTTCAACGACTTAAAAAAAAAATGGCTTCCTACAATCTTCCAACCCATTAATAGTTAAAGGCCTGTCAGCAAAAAAAAAAAAAAAAAAAAAAAATTTGCACTCTTGCACCATTTATTGTCATAAAATGATGTGAACTAATTTCTGTGTACAAATTATTTGAAGTCCTTCCAATTTAAAAGCCATCCATCCCTCCCTCACACATACTCAAAACACACTGGCAACATGCCTGAACAGTTAATAAATTAAATCTATCAAACCCCATGTAATATACCAGGCTACAGCAGTGGTGAACAAATAACTTAGAGAGTTAGATTAAAGGGAGATAACTCATAGCTACCAGAAGGTGCTTCACACAAGGAATGAGAATGATATATACCCCAGAGCGTACAATGACCAAAACATCATGAAAATGACAACAAAGATGAGGACAATAGTCCAAAGAATGTAGAAAGTGTAAATATTACCTCATCTCAGAAATATAAACAAATACCCATGCAATATATTTTTTTTTATTTCTGTATAATAATGTTTATCAAACATTACTGCATAAAGAAGTTTTTGCATTATATATATTATATTACTACTGTTCATATGTGTTGCAATGTAATAGATACTGGCTCTGAATGTGAAATCAGAGAGACGAGTTCAAATTCAAGTAGAGTTTGTCGCATTCACTTACATACAAGATACATGTTGAGAAAGGTATGAATCTCTCAGTTCTCACTACAGTTATGGGTTGAATAACAGGACAGACTCAGTTGGCAACCAGTCTACTACAGAAAGAAATGACAGCATACTGCAGGAAGAACTTCTGCCTAGTCAGTCATGAATTGAAAGAGACATGATCGCTCTAGCATGTATCACATATGGCACTTAACTGACTGATGTTACTACTGCATCCATATTATTTAATTATGTTACTTATAGACAAGTTAAATTGAGAGCAACAAGCGTTTTATATTTAAACTTTACACAATAGAAACCATTGCACTGAAAGTGTTCCATTTTTACAAAAAGGTTTAATCTTTACATTTGTCTGAATCAAATAGTTGCGTCAAGATATATAAGTTCTATTCAGTAGACTCCAATATAATTTTAGAATAACTGTTTCCCCTTATTCAATAGTTTTTAGAATACGATAAACCAGAAATAACCGAACTTGCTATTCATAATGCTCTTATGACTAACATATATAAATAGTCAAGCTATAATTCAAACCACATGGCCTGAAGATTGCATTCAAGCATAAAACATACTGTTGCTACTCGGTGTTGACATCAGTGTCCACACTTCTACACCCTCACTCAAATTAATGGAAACAACTGTTTTAGTTTCCTTTCTTTCACCATATGGTCAGTTTTAAACCAACTGGAGTGACAGGATGTAATCGATTTCTATTTTTTCCTCAGAATAGGTCATTTTCAGTGGCGTGCATTAATATGAGCCTATTTTTGGGGTGCATAATGAAATTTGTTTGGCCTAGAAATATATTGTGTCATCTGTGATTGCATCAGATTTTTATCACACCCAGACACTTGTCCCAACTGTTGATTAGTTGTCCTATGCTTATTGTCTGCAATAGACATTACTGCAAAGAAGCATACAAAAATTGTAATACTGCATGAACACACTGGCAAGCCTTACAGAGAGATCACAGATATTGTTAGTGTCAGCCTTTCAACTATCAGTTGTGTCATCAAGGCAAAGGAACAAACTGGATCCATCAGTCCGAAACGGAAAAGAAAATATGGTGGGGAAAAGAAAAACAACACCAAGAGACAATGTGTACTTGATCAGGGAAAGTGTGAAAGATCCTAGGAAGACATTATTCATTTTGTTTCAGTTAATTTGCACATACATACACTATCCTAGATATTGAGTACTCTTACCCTATAAATATAGCCTAACTTATATACACATATGATAAAAATAATTTTAAGGTATGCTATATTTATGGTTAAAAGTACTCAATATCAGAGACAGAGCATATGTAAATATAAAAAATTGCAATGTTAGAAACATTTACTGATACTCACTTTGTTTACTGATTGTGTTCTTTACTCATTAATTAAAATCACAGGCAGAGTTAGAAAATCAATAATACATCACTTTATGATATGAGAAAATACTAAATGGGGAAAAAAAATTTGCATTGTATTAATTCTTAATATTTTTAGTTGCATGTGCTTTTGTTACAACTGATAGATTTCACACAAACATATATCAGGTGGTCTTTTGGTGACATTGAATCATGTCATTGACAGAATTTTTTTTTTTTAATACTTAAAACAATTTTAAAATGGTTTAAAATAATAAATTAAACAAAAGAAGTGTATATATTTTTAATAATTAAATTGAATCCATCTTACCATACAAAGACCTCTTTTAAGAACTCGTTATCTAGGTTTTTGAGATCAACTTGGCAAATTACATTGTTTTGATACTCAGTGTAACTTACAGTATAAATAAAAATCTTTGAATAAAAACAAAAAAATTAAGTAGAAACTCTAGAAAAAATACTAATTTTCCCCATGCGATCATTTTTTAAAATCTATTGAAGCAGCAAAAAGTGAAATAATTCAGATATTATCACCCAATTCATCTTTGTTTGAAAACTTTTTTCTTTAGGAGTTAAGTCTTCTGCAATTTTGTGATTAAACTTTATATGTGATTAACAAAAAAGTTTTCTTTTCCTATGTCAAACAAGTCAACTTATGTCTATATTTCTGAGATGAGGTATTGTAACGATTTACACTATATTGTTTCTTTATTGTCATATACACTTTTTATTCTATTTGCATTGTTTCTTATCATATTCACGACATTTAGGCCATTGTACACTCCGGCCTTCTTCAGGTGACATACATTGAAATTATCAAACGAAATCCTTTATTTAGCTCATGGGGATAGGCATGGCCGTATCTGACTACTGGGCATGAGTCCGGGCCGATCCGTGCAATCATAATGAAAATCCGGGCAAGGAAAAATGTCTTCATCAGAAATCAAACTTAACAATTCATGAAGAAAGAAAGAAAGAAAAATGAAGAAAACATCCGAATGAACGCAGTAAAAATCTGTTTGTTTATTTATTAATTTTGGGAGAAAAGACTGGTTATACTCAGAAAGTCCGAACCCGATTTCCTGCTTTCATTCACGTTTTGTGCCTAATAATTTCCATTGGAATAGCCCAAAAAATCCGCAAAAATCATAGTTTCTGGAAACAGATTACACTGATGACATCATCACATTGTCAACTAATAAATTCGGGCAAATTTCTCTGTGCCCGGTGTTTTTTTAGCATCAGCTACGACCCTGGGGGTAGGTGAAACTAGAACAATCTGTCTTCATGGAGTAAATAAATAGTTCACTTCAAAATTCCAACATATACCACCTGAGAAAAAAAAAACAGAGTGTACAATGCCATGGCCAAAATGTTGTGAAGATGAGGACAATTCGAACAATGTAAATAGCATAAAAGACCAACTTATATGAAGATCTTATTTGTTAATACAGTTAAATCAGTTCATGGTTTTCTTGTTATTTATTCAATTTGTTATATACAAATCAGGCAGCTTTTTTTATCTTTTATTTATTTTTTTTTATTTTTTAATTATCAACTAACACCTTAAGATCTCTGGAGAAAGAAAAACTATTCGGTTACTTTTTCCATATATACCTGCAATATATTAAGCTACTCTATCTTGCTTGTCTACTAACCTTACTGACATACTTGTTTCATTGCAGATGTATATTGCTCCGACCAAGGAATCGAGGAAGCGCAACTAGTGGCAGACTTATTAATTTTATCACTGATTGTTAACTGAAGATGTCTGAGCTAAATTGCAAGGGAGATAACTCTCTGCTTCACTTATGGTGACATGGATTCCATGGGTTCATGTTGATGGAATTGTTACCTGCTTTTGTTACCTCAACACTCAGAGAAAAATAAAAAGAAAAAACAAGAAAACGAAAAAAAATGAAATAAGAAATGAATTGTATTGTTTGAAAAATTCAACAGTTTTAGCAAAATCTCCTTCTGGTAGTAAGACTTGTGGGATTTTTTTTTTTAAACCAAAACTAAAGAAAAAAAAAATCACTGAAGTTATTTGATGTACTAGAATTGTTTCCACTGTGTATCCTTAACAAATCAGGGATGATGGTTGGTGGTGATACTGCTGTAGCAGTACTCTTACTGCCAAGAAAACAAAGAAAATTTTTATTAATTTTCAGTGTATCTGCCAGTTAAATAAACCCTTAATCTGGGTAATATCTGGATGGCTATTCAAATACTCAAATGAAGATTAAAGGTTTATGGGAGGCAAAGAAGGGGTTTTCGGGTCACTAAATGTGGAGAGGAATCAAAGGCAGTCAATGAATCACCACCAACCTGAGACCAGAAGGAATAGAATGAAAGAAGAAAAAGAGCAAGCAAGAGAGAAGAGAGAGAGAGAGTAAAAGAGAGAGTGGTTGACATGTTGTCATTATTACAAAGCAACATATCAGGAAAGAAGGAAGGAATGAGAGAAAGAGAGAGAGAAAAGAAAAATACAAAAATTTAAAAAATATATAATTACATGCAAAAAAAAAAAAAAAAAAAAAGAAAAAAATATATATAGAATTGATCTATTAAGAAAGATTGTTGATACGAAGTGTTGATTTATTTTTTGCTGTTTGACGCCACTGGTTTATTCCCAGTTAATAATTGTATTCAGAGAGCTTTAACTGTTATTACTGTTAACAAATAAAACTGTCTGAGATGAAGCTTGACATTGCATGGGACAACTACTGCAACAGGATAGAACAGCCCGATTCTTTTTTTCTTTGGCAAGGACGCTAGATCCTGATTACTGATTTTAAATTGATGTTGAGCTTCTGATCTATCCATCTTTGTTTACCTTTACCAGACTGAAAGAAAAAAAAAAAAAATGAAAACCCAGGTTGCAAAGAAACTAATGAAAGTACAACAAAGTCTGGATTCACAGAATATTGTCTACATTTCTACAGTCAGGTGAACAGTTATTCTCTTCTATGGTTTTTTTTTTTTATTGGTTTCTTTTGTTTTGCGTAAGGCTCACCAACTGGTATCCTTGTGCTTTTGCTAACAATCAAAGTTAAATTATATTATGAAAAATCAAGTGTCTTTTATGTGGAAGCATAAAACTATTGAAAAACCCCAATTTTTTTTAATGTCTATTATACAAGGAATTAAGCATTTCTTTACAAAAAAATAAAAAATATAATTGATATTAATCTAATTTATTTCAATATATATATATATATATATATATATATATATATATATACACACTATCTCTCTCAAAACAACATCAGGTTATAATTTATATTCTAAGTATAATGACAACCTATGTATTCTATTCTTTGTCATTTCTTCTAAATTTTATTTAGAATAAATTAAAATTTGTTCACAGTAAATTGGTAGAGAGGTACTTTTTGAATATTTAAGCATATCTGAATACAGATATTGCCTTTAATTTTTATATTCTACTATTTGAATTATGTATTCCTTATCTCTGATGAGAGGGTTTTTTGTTCTTCAAATACAGATTGCATTAAGTTTTAATGAAGTCTCTTTATCCTTATTCTTATTTCTCTGAAAAATTTTAAATATATTTGGCTGTGGAGTATATGTCAGGAGCCGACAAGATCAAAATTTGACAATAGGGCCCTACAGCTTCTTAAAATTGAAATAAATTTTTTAAAAACTAAAATAAACAAAAAACAAAAAAAAACAAAAACAAGTGATATTTCTGAGCAAGTGATGGGGAATTTAAAATTAGATCAGATCACATGCAGAGAGAATTGATTCTATAATGAATATTGCTTGGACAAATGGATCTGCTGGGTTTTTGTCTTGAGTGAAGGCATTCTCATGCCATTAAGTTAGTGTTTATATATATATATATATATATATATATATATATATATATGTAATAGCACAGCATGATTAGTTGAGGTCTTTGTCACAGTGGATTCTTTACAAACTGATTATTTGTGATTAATCCAGTCAGCTCAACCACAAAATGAATGTTGTCAGTATTCAACTCAACCAATTGTTGTGCCTGAATATATTTCTGAATTATATGGCAAGATCATATTTTATTCTTTACTCTCATTGATTTTTTAAAAAAAATAAAAATAAATAACATTTTTCTTATAAATGTGCAAACACGAAAAATCTGGGCTGTTGTTGATTAATTGCTTTGTGTGGATTACGTTAACTTTAATCCTAAATTCCAAATCCTTTGGAATATGATCAGGGAAGGATTTGAGCTGATCATCTTCATGAGATACTTTTCAATATTCAGTCATAATGAACAGAGACAAAAAAAAAAAAAAAAAAAAAAAAGAATAGCTTGCCTTATATTTAACTGAAAAATTCAGCCTGGTTTTGATGCCAGTCTACAATCCAGTGATGAAATTTTAAATTCATTCATCATAAGTGATTGATAAACTGAAAAAAGAAGAAAAAAAAAATCACTCACATTATTTTATTCTCACGTGTCAGAATAGACAGCAAAAAGTTTTTTTCCACCACAGACTTAGATTTATATTCCCTTACAAAAAGAAATTAACTCCAACCCAAATTGTTAATTCCTCTTGGCAAAAAAAAATATTCCTGAATAAATTAAAAATATTAGTTAATAGATGAATAAAAGATTAAAAGACTTATCTTTTGACATCAAGTTTTGCAGACATACCACTTAAAATGAAGTCAAAGGATGAATCTTTATTCATCTACTAACTATTGTTGCTCTATATTTTTTTATGTTGAGCATTTTGTTTGTAAAAATCTGCTCGCCTTTCGACACGTTAATCTCCAGTAACTTACTGGCTGACATGTTTTATTAGGCATTAAAAAATTTGTTATTATTATCATAAATTAAAAAGAAAAAAAAACAAAAGAGAAAATATTGTGAAGGGTTTTATGTCTGAGCCAAATTTTAATGCTGTGGTGAGAAATCTTTCTCAAAGTTTATATTCCATCACATGAGGAATCACTAATCCTGTACATTTCCATTAACAATGTAAAATATTCATTAAACTAAAGGGATTTTATTAGACTGTTATTTGGGGATCATTTAATGTCTAATATTTACTCCCTACTGATCCAGTGCCAACGATGGACAGTTTCAATATTTTGTGCATGAAACTGATGCACAGTTTTTCTCTCTGCATTTTACAAACTTTACAATCTTATGAATTCAAGCTTAAGCATATTTGTAACAATATCTGTTTGCTTTTCTCTCCTCTGTTTTTGATTCAATGACTCAGTCTAAAAAAAGAAAAGACAAAAATATATAGAAATCATTCATGAATTCTGGGAGGCTTTGCTCAGACAATATACAACACCTTTCTCCTTGAATTCACTGTTAAAACTTTTACTTACTTTAAGATAGATTAATGAAAAATAAAAAGTTTTGCTCTTATTTTTAATAAAGTTTAATTAAAATTGTTCTTGTCTAATTTTTAAGCTTCTTTCTGACTTAAAATTCAGAATATCAAAAATTGCACTGTGAATTTCACTAAGTGTAATAGAAATATAATATATAATTCAATATAAATTATTACTTAAAGCTTGGATTTTCAATCTTCTATTTCAACCCCGTCCTTTGTACCATCCTTTTCAAGAATGGAATTCTCAAAGAACGTTTTTGATGCTATCCAACTTCAAAAACCATAAAAAGCACATTCACATAAACTAATCGGAATGCAGAGCCAGTTCCACTTGCTTTTTTATTCCATTCAGTTCATTTTTTTTCTAATATCTATTCATTCATTCTATTTTGGATTTCATTTGAAAGTTAAAAAATTCATTAGAGCTTGATCAAATCTTTGCCCTCCCCTCATACCTCAGCTTTTTTTTTTTTGTTTTTTCTTGCACAAACGAATACTAAATCTGAAGCCATTGGCTTGTTTTGCTTTTTTTTTTTTGCTTTTTAAATATTTGGATGATGTTTTTGACTACCAAGTACCAACATTCCATTTAATTATATTTTTTACAAAGGCCTTAGACAGATTGTTTGTTATCACCTCTCTACCACAGTATTTATACATTTCAAATTTTAGGTACATTAAGGGTTTGCAGGTCTGTTTTCTTTTTCTTTTTTTTTTTTGTTTTACCATCTGCAGACAGTTCTTCGAATGCTTATCTACCCAGTCAATAACTCATCCTAATATTGATTAACTTAAAGTGCAATTATAAAATTGCAGTTATAGACAAGGTGTGATCAAAAAAGTTCGCAAACAGCTTCAATTTAGTAAGAGTAAATACAAAAAATTCAAGAAAACTATAGCTGAAATATCACATTGTGTTAATTACTCTAAATGAATAATCAAATTAAATAACAATAAAAGAAAAATCCTGATAGTATACTTAACAGCTTTGACATGAACAAGTAAAAGTCCCTTAAGACATTTATTCAAAAGAGACTGTATAAACACCATATGAGCATTAAGATATACTTGAGTGAGTGGGGAAGAATAAATTTCTTTCAAATACCTTCAGCTGTTAAATTAACCATATGTTGTTCAGGAAAGTTCTAAGTTGTTTCTTTAAAATACTTTTGCTATTTAAGTGCATCACTTCTACCAAGAACTCATTAAATTTTCACTTTTAGTTTTAAGGGATTTTTTTTTTCTTAAATCACATGCATATTATGTACTTTTATGTTTATGAGAATAGATCAAGTATTTTTACTTGATCCAGCCCAAAACAAAGTTTGCTATCAAATTTTTTTAAGAATCACTGACAAAATCCCCACCCCCAAAAAATAAGCTAATTTACACGCTTGGACCTTTTGATCGCATTTTGTACATAAATATAGATACAGGTGTATGTATAAGCATGCATACATGTGTGTGTCAATATTCAGATTTTCACCTTTGTCAGTAATACAACTTGGTTATGATTCTTGTGCTATAAAATTAGCAGATTAATAATTTTTGCTTCAAATCTTCTAATAAAGTCATTGTATTTGGTATATGCTGTATTTTGTAAGTAGAAAGAAAATCTGTCTTACCAAGAAATTGTCCTAGCTCTGCCTTTCATGAAGCTTAAAATCAAAGACAAATCTTTATATGTAAATATATATCTATATATATTGTTATGTTAAAACTGTTTGGAAATCTGGTCAGATAGCAATACAATATGGAATTTTGTAAAATAAAATATATTTATTGTAGCAATATATATTAAATATCTTTAATGAAAATCACCAGGAGGATATAACAGTGTTTATGAAACTTGAGTTGAGAATTCTAAAAGAAAATAAATTATCTTTTACATTTTTTATGCCTGTTTAAATGAATTATTTTACAAGAAATATCAAATAAGTTCTCTTCTAAAATAGAATACTAGAAAATAAAATATTTGTCATATTTGATATGTTTCTTGATGGATAGGTAACAATACTGATTATTTTCTTTTAAGTTTACTTAGTAATGCTCAAAACAAGAGGGACACATCTGAATATTTGTTCATTTATTTATTTATTTTTAAATCAGAGTATTACAAATAAGACAAGTGAACCAATTTTGCAAGCAATAAAATTCCTAAGACTTGCAAGTGAAATAACTGACGATAAACTACTCAGATAGACACACTCAGGATAGCATTTCCGGGTGACCTTCACTGCAGACAAAAAAAAAAAAAAAAAAAGCAGAAATCCATTCTTGCACGTTTAAATCAGCAAATAAAGTCAAGAAAAAATGCAGTGATAAATTTTTTTTTCTTTTAAATCTCAGGTTCTAAAATACCTAATATTCACCTACAATTAGAACAAATGCTGTTTTTTCTTTTTAAATAATTCTTCATGGAATGCTAAAAATAAATGGAAAAATACACAGCACATATGCCATTATTCATTCTGAAAAGGATTTTCTTTTATAAAAAACAAAAAAAAAAAAAGTAAAAAATCATCAAATTGAAATACCAATCCAAAACAAGATACTAGCAGTTACAAAGTGACTATTAATGTAATTGCTTTATATATGAAAGCAAATATGTTTGAGGTATGCATATCCTTATACTTCACTGAATCCAAGCAGCCTGTAAGACAGTATCTTTACTGGACATTACCTTTTACATGCATTCCATTAATAACTGCAGAGTTATTACAATAGAGTATTGCATTTTAATAAAAGCTAAATGTAAAGTAACAGTGTCCATTTACTGTCATGTGGCACTTAAAAGGCCATTATTTTATTCACTGTGTGAATACAAGGAAATGTAACACAGTCATTAAAAGGTTGTCTGCTTGAATCCAATTTTTATAATAAAAAAAAGAAAAGAAAAAAATTTCAATGCAGGACTTCAAGGAGTGAAAATCATGTTCATTCATCTTTAAGAAAATCATGTTACATTCATTCCTTGCTAGTTTATTTTATCCCATGTGACATATGGAATTAATTAGTCACATAAGTTCTGATCCCTTTTAAGACATAATCTACAAGATGATAATGCTGGCATTTTTTTTCCGCTTAGGAGGTAAGAAAGAAGAATAACAAGTCTTCAAGTGTTTCTAAGTACTTATTTTTCCATCTGTTAATTGTTATACCCAACCAACCGATTAAAAAATATGTTCAGCATCATTTTCTTACTTTCTTTGTGATATGCTTATGAAAATAAAAAAAATAAATTTGCAATAAATTCTCATCCAGTTTCTGATAAATTTATGGTTTAGTCATTGGAAAATATAAATAAAAAATGACAGCTAAAAATTGTGAGAAAAAGCACAACAAATTAAAACACTTTAAAAACTGCCAACAACAGCAGTTTCTAGTAAAGATTTTTTAAGAAATTAGGAAAGTAAACGTTTGTCTAACTTGTATTCAGTCAACCCACTCCTCCTTCCTGAGCATTGTACAAGTCCACAACAGTGTTAACGTCCACTTTTTAATTTCCACTTTGCAGTAACTGCTATTTTTCATTTGTGTATGTCTGCTACACAAAATTAACTGGAATCTTAATACAACATGTTGGACTATAGATTAAAAATGTAATATTCAAATGTTGTGTTGTTGTCTTTATTTGTATTTCTTAATTTTTCATTCACTATAGACAAGCTGAGAATATCTTAGGCCATGAACTATAACTGAATTTTATGCATTATATTACAACAGCTTTACTTGGCTTTGTCAAACCCTGCAAAAAAGGCCAGTTTCAGGGGTAAGAGATTCACTTGTTTTTGTTTTATCCAAGAGAACACAATTTTCATCTGTTCATGGAAGTAGGCATCTCTGGTATAAAATACAATATTCAATCCCTAATCAATACCTAGATTTGAAAATCAACTGCTAGCATCAATAAAAAAGTTGCTATGAAAGTACTCACTGATGCATACTTAAATCTGGTACAAGGCCATGCCTTAAGAGCACTCTCTAATTTGAATGAGCAGTAATAACTATTGCACTGTAACCAAGTTAGTATAGTAGGACATGTATAAAAATGGCCAAACAGAATTTCAAAAAATTCAAACGGAGAAAAAGTTTTGAAAAATCTGTTAATTAGTTTCTTTTTGTTCTACTGCTTAAAAAAAAAAAAAAAAAAAAAAAAAGGCATGAACTCCAAGTTTTCTATGCTATATTACATTGTTTTATCACTGATATGCTATAATGACATGTAAAAAGCATTTAAACAGTGATATTTGCAATAATAATTCAATACACAATCTCCAAAGTGGATTAAGCTCCACTCAAAAAGGGGTTACAAAAGCATGTCACAGTGTGCAATGGATTAATTTTTGTCTAAATTATGCAAAAATCAAAATAACACTGACATCTAATTTTAATAGATATATTTACCAAAATTACACAAAAATATTTTGAAAACAAAAGAGTAAATTTATTCAATAAAAATTGCCATTAGCTTCAACCACAGCCTTGTTTAAATTGGTGAGTACTGCCATAACCCTTGCCTTCAGTTCATCTTTGGTGCTACAAGGACTTTTGGTTGTCTTTCACTCAGCTGCTCTCCACACACAATAATCAAGAGGGTTACAGTCTAAGGACTAAGATGGCCAGATGTAAAGGGTAATGTTGTCATAGAAACCGTCTGACAGCCATGACCGAATTCTCCTTGTGCGACATGGTGCAGTGTTCTGTTGCCAGACATAGGGTCTTCCAGCATCCAGGGTACCACTTACTCTTCAAGACACTTGATGTAGGCCTCCATGTTGATTCTAAAGCTCTGTGGGAAGATAAATGGAGGTACAGTGTTACCATCACTAGTGATCACGACAAACACCTTCGTAATCACCATTAGAATCAGTCAACTCTTCCTCTGCACTGTCTTCAGATTGACATTCAAGCACACCAAAATGTTCATATTGGAGCTTCTGGCACAAATGCCAAGCAGTACAACGTGGAAACAATTTGGAAACAATTCCTTGTTTCCAAATTTCTGGCAGAATTAATTGCGTCATGATGCTCTTTATCTTACAGATGTGCAGTCAACAAAAACAAACAATGCACGCACAAAATTAAAAATATAAAATGGCAATAATTTACCCATCACACCCTTGTGTGTCTATGTACACACACACACGTATAGATAGATCAGCATACCATATATCAAATAGATGAATTAAGAGATAAACACACCCATACACAAATATAAGAGATTACTGAAATTTAATTGGTAATGACAGAGGAGACAATTGTAATAAAAGAGGGAAAAGAAAAGAAAAACTTATTTAAATCAATTTTCAAATAATGGAACAGAAAATTCAAATCTCAATACCTTTAGCATTGACATCTTTATTCCGTTCATTAGATATAGTTAACTTATATCTGAATTTTAGAATCTTAATATGGCCATATATATTATGAGGACTTATCTTCTTCCTTTGAAGAAATAAAGGACAAATTTATACATAAGGTTTATATATCTCAAAAATGCAACCTAATAAGTTAGTCATATTGAAAAATTATTTCAAAAATACTTCAGAGATAAATATATGTTTGTGTATGTGACATTGTAAATTGTATTTCTCAATACATATTTCTATAGGTTTCTGATGCAGGTTCCAATTTAAAATTCAAAGTTCTTTTTGTGATTATAATTTAGCCTACCTTTCACTTTGTCATATCATCAATGTTCATTTTTCATTTCATAAAAATGGTATAAACCTTAATTCATAGTTATAATACCATCTTGTCATCTGATATTTCTGTAAGTCAGTTCATTATCCAAGTTGCACAAATTTAGTAACTGTCAATATTATACTAATATTAAGATTTTTCTTTGAAAACTGTTTTTTAAGATCACTTTGTAAACTGTGATAAGTTACATCTTTTTTTTTCCAAACAAAGTATCTAATAACAATCATTCTACAATAAGAGAATGACTATTCACTAAAAGCTATGACTATTTGAATGACTATTCACTAAAGCTTCCGAATAAGCATGAATAAGTGAATCATTATCAAATTTAAGGCAGGCTGAAATTTTTACATCAATTACAAGGGTTTTACATGAATTACAAGGGGGTTGCTCTGTTCATAAACCACTGCAGCAACTTCTCAGAATTTGATTTCAAAACCTTGTCTCTTGGAAAGTCTGGCAAAAGAGAACTTCAATTACCAAAAATCTTTAGATTCTCCATTTTGGTATTTTGTATCAACAGGCTGTATTACAAATAAATCTAGATCAATAATTCCATGTTTGCCAGGTGAAATTGTTGGAAGTGACCTATAAAAATTTACAGAATTAAATTTTCAAAATTTCTTGACTTAATTTTAATATTAAAATAGATTTTAAGGATTGACAAATTAAAATATTAACATGCACACTACTTTTTTTTTTTTTCAATTGCATGATTTACAGAGAAACATTTCCAAACATGTCTTATAAGAGAAACAACAAATTGGACTAATCATACAAGAATTAATGATGGCTGTGGTAGAGACAAGATGTGATGATAATGTAAATATGCTTTGTACTTAGTTCCCATTTATTTTTTTCCTTTCAGTCAGATTTTGTCCCCATTTTTCTGTTTAAGTCACAGTAGAAAAAATAAACCTGAACATAAATGTGGAAAGAAAAATAGTGAGAAAACCAAAAGAAAAAAAAAAAAAGAAACCCTAGAGCAGATAGTAATTAATAGTTGTGTCCCTAGTTATTTAGTAAATATCTGATCAAATTGTCTTCCTTGTATAAGTCATGAAATTTTCATGTCTTTGACTTTTCTATTTTCCTGTCATGTAAAATTCTCATGGATCAATGTACAAAATAAAAATCCTGGATGATTATCAGCTGAAATAAATGAATAAAAATAAAAATTCTGATTTGAATTTTCTCTTGTAATATTCTTTTTAAAGATTTCATGGCATGAAAATTAAGTTGCAAAAAGTTTTTTTGTGTATGTGTATATATATATATATATATATATATATATATATATTAGAATTCACTCAATACAAGGCTTAAAAGCCACTCAATGTAGAATATATTAAAATGATAAAGACGGGGTGTGATTTGAATCAGTGAGATGTTAGGAAGCAAAGATTATGAGGATAAGGAGATTAGAGTGGCACTCGACTTAAAGAGGTCAAGACTGTAGTATTCAGGGAGGAATTCTTATGGGTTTGTTTTATTAATTGCTTTTGTTATTCCAAACAGTGGCATCTAGCAGATATTATTGAATTCATCCTTTGTATGTACCAGGAAAGAAAACCAAGACATTAGAGGATCAAAATTTAATCTGTAAAATGATAAAATACCTTCGGTAGAAAATTTACAAAAATGAGAAACATCTTTAGCTTGTAAGCTGAAATTCTAAGAGATTTTATATATATATATATATATATATATTGACATAACCATATAATTATATTATATTGAGCTCTATAATACTCATTATATTGAGCACTGTTTATAATAAAATAAATGCCAGAGCACTCAAAATTTAAAAAAACCTTGAGTCCTCTTCACTTGGAATTATATATATATATATATATATATATATATATATAAATGTTGAGTTGTGATAATGTTTAATGCTAAAATTGTTTTTTTGCTTCAATAGTTTCACTAATAAAAAGTATTTTGGCAAGCAGGTCTTTTTATCATAAAGTGTTGATGGGTTTAGTGCAAAGAACTTGTCAGTTTAACAGAGCAGATTCATGCTGACTTAGAAGTTTGTGAGGA
Organism: Ascarosepion bandense; assembly: GCA_037127315.1. Lineage (NCBI taxonomy): Eukaryota > Metazoa > Mollusca > Cephalopoda > Sepiida > Sepiidae > Ascarosepion > Ascarosepion bandense. Next base: position 923,017 of record JBBBDQ010000212.1, on the reverse strand, counting down.
TATAACAGTTTCTTCATGAAACTTTGAAGTTGGAATGAACCTGCTCAGTTAAACTGACAAATTCTTTGCACTAAACCGATATATATGCAATTGAGTCATAGATAATTTCCATTTTGGTTTATCAACATTTATTCTTAAAAAAAGTACAATTACATTTTTTATTTTATATTCACCAATATCTGCAATGTTTTCTTGCTACTTATCAGGCAATTCTTCAATATCTTTTCAGTAAAATGCTGCAAGTTTTGATATGAAAATGTTTTTTGATCAACTCTCAAGCCTGGTTTTCATTAAAGAAAATTTTCTCCATCAAAGCATTTTGTAGCAATTGAAAAGGTAATAATTGATTTGTGCATGGACAGGTTAATTTGCTAAATTAGGAAAACAGACCAACGAAGTTTCAAAATTCCTTTAATATTGTTGCTGTATATGGTATTGAATTATGATGGAGAACATTTTTCCTAATGACAAGAACAGTGTACTTTTTAACCAAACTTTTATGGCCATATTTTAGCTGTTGGACATATAAATATGCAATTACTATCTCATTTCATTTCATTAACTCTAAATGAATAATATCTTGATGATCTCACCACAGACACATTACCTTTCTTCTTTTTGGTGTCAGTTCTGGAGATTTATCCTTGTTAATCCATTGTCTTGCATTGAACATTGTCCTATGCAACCCATTTTTCCATCACCTGTTATGATATATTTAAAAAGCAGGTTGTGAATGGAGACCAGTCACTACAGGTAAGCAATCTGCTTTGTTCATTTTACTAAGAGTATGTGGAACTCTTATGGGGAAACACACCTATTCCTCAGATAATGAACTCTCCCTTTTATATTAATAAGAGTTAACAGGAAATTCTTGGGAAGTTCATAGGAGTTCTTTAGACTCCTATTGGAGTTCAGTATAACTACTAGGCAGTTGATATTAGTCGGCAGTTAGCCAAATACTAAGGGGTCAAGTTTTCAGTGGAAAATTACCAAGTTCCTAACATTTTGGGTACGTTAAGTCAGTTAGCAACCGACATAGCACGATTATAACCTTCAGTGCGAAAACTACTCCACAACAAACCCAAACACCCAGCTTACTGACTATCTTTCCTAAGTGTTGGCATAGGGTAGATTGTGATACATTTAAAATCTTTGCTAATTTCAAAGTACTTTACTGTGCATTGTTTTTCACTAATGACTAGATCTTCCTCAAAGTCCAATGAATATCCCAGTCTGCATTCATCTTCCCACAACATTTCTCCAGAACAAACTTTGAAGACCAATTTTGTACTTGCTGATCAGTTATGATTTCTTGGCCATAAATGCGACACATACATATTTTTCCAGATGTCTCCAGAGTGTTATCTCCTTACTGAAATTCCCATAACATTATGTGACGTAAATGCACTTTCAATCAATTAGTAGGCTTAAGAAAGCTATTCTTCAATCCACTGTGTATGCTGCTACTGCTAAGCAAAAATTGTATTTTAGTGTAACCCAAATTTATTCTTAACTGTCATGTATGATTAGTAGTTAGGATTGGCATTAGAGTTGGCTACCAAAAATGGAAATTACTTATGGCAACCTCATACATGCATAGGCCTGTGCAAAAGTAAAGTTTACGGTCACATCCTGTTGAAACAAGTTTTTATACGATCACCGGTTAAGCAATATCAAGTCTTGTCAATATCTAGATGGGTGACCACATGGGAATACCAGGTGCTGTAAGTCTAGATCTGCAGGTGGTGTAATTGATAATGGCTCTGAATTGTTAATTGAAGAGCCTAGTTTCAATTGGGTTTGTTATATTCACTCATGTGCAAATACCTTTGGGAAAAGTATGAATCCACCTCTTCTTCCTCCAACTATGGGTTAATTAGTAGGACTTGTATCATTAAATCATTATCATCTCAAAAAAATAAAATTTTCACAATCTAAAATATTTTCTGACTTTAAAGAACCTGCAAAGGGTTGATAGGCCATAAAAAGTGGATCAATTAATGAAGCAACCAAAAGTAAAAAATGATCCAGGTAGATTAATTTTTGCCTATACCTCAAATAAATGCTCCAATAATGTCTAAAAGTGGATTTGCTGGTAGGATAATCGTCATCAATGATGCAAAAGTGTAACTGACAGACAGTTCAAGTTCCATCTAAGTCAGCTGGATTCAGTTCACTCTAAGGCCATTGAGAAAGGCAATAATCTATTTCTTCTCTCAGTTATGATTTAGACATTATTGTAGACTTGGCCTTCTGATAACTGCTAGCCTAGAAGGACAGCTCCAAGTTAAAAACTGTGAAAAAGGCAACAAAGAAACCATTCCATAATCTTTCAAGTTATAAGAATTCAAAGAATTAAATAAAAAAAGGCAATCATGTCTCATCACAGATTCTATGTCTTGAAAGAACATTATAGCTAAGGAAATACACATATACATATATATGTGTATATGGAAATGTGATAATGTTTAGTGCCAAGATTGCTGATTTTTCAGTATTTTTACTGATAAAAGGTATTTTGGCAAGCAGGTTTTTATCAAAGTGCTTGATATCAAGGCAAAGACAGTTGACAGGTTTAATGCAAAGAATTTGTCACTTTAGCTGAGTAGGTTCATGCTGACTTCAACATTTCATAAGGATACTGTTAGGATGTCTTTACGAAACTTCAAAGTCAACATGAACCTGCTCAGCTAAAGTGACAAATTCTTTGCATTAAACATTATATATATATATATATATATATATATATATATATATATATCGTGTATCAAGGCAGCAAATAATTTTCTAAACATATACTGTTAAATATAAGAGACAATAAATGTCTACTATATTTAATCATGAGCCGTTCTAAATGTCGTATTTTGGCTTTAATTTCAGTTGAAAATAAAGAGAAAAATTCTCCAACATTTGGATAATTTTTTAAGTTGGTTCTAAGCTTTCGGCTCACATGAGCCATCTTCAGAGAGGTTATAAGGGTGGTAACACAATAACATTCACCATCAGTGACAATTTTATCTTGTGTTGACATAAAACTCCACTAAGCAATGGCAATAGTTACCAAAAATAACAAACAGTTCTCAAATTTGCAATGTGCTTCTATGACATCACACTGCGTGATAACATGAAATGACAACAGAACCATATATTCAAATGCAATGTAATGTGTTATGATCAGATTTAAACATGATTTTATTAAGTGTGGGTTGTTTGGATTTAATGTAGATGGCCTCCAATATCTGAAGCTTCCTTTTACTGTGTATGAGTGAGAATTATTGTATTGTTGACTAAAATGTCATATATATATATATATATATTTATTTTAATTGCTCAAAGAGAATAATCATTGAATTATCTTGACTTCCAAAAAAGAAGTCCACGTGTTTCGTTTTTTTGTTTTTTTCCTAGAGCTTACCTACTGAGCACTGGTTGTAAAATATTTTCAAATGTTCTCAGTTATGTTCATACCCAGTAATGTTTTTTAATACCACAGCCTTTCAGGGCATAGGTAATTATGATTTATGATTCTACATAGATTCCTTTATATGTAAATATTCATTAATTCTTTCAAAAGATAGTGAAATGCTTTCCTATTGCTTTCTCTTTAGTGTTAAATGCAGAGCAGTCATTTTATCTAGACTGGTTGCCATCCAAGGATGTTCATTGTGGTGTAATGGATATCAACTCGAAATGAGAAATCCAAGAGCCAAGTTTGAATTCCAGTTGAATTAATTACGTTCAATTATGCACAGATACTCTTGGAAAAGGTATTAATCCATCTCTTATCTCTCCAGATATGGGCTGAATAGTAAGACAGATTGGATTCTGTAGCCTTGGTTGGCAACCAGTCTACCACAGAGAGAAATGTAAACCTACTGTGGGAAAATCTTCTGCCTAGTCAGTAATGGATCAAAAGAGACTTGATCATCCAAACATATATCACCTATGGCAATTAATTAACTACTATCCAAAACTAGTGACCTCAATCAACCTATATGTAATGTATAACTGGAGAAGAGATAGATCCATACCTTTTTTAGCTGGGAATTTGAACTTTACTGTTTACACTGATCATACTTCAAATAAGTTAAGACAGGATTTCATATTTATTTTGGTGGATTAGTATAAATGTCAAGAAGAAGTCTTGCTGAAAGAGGTTTCCATTCATCAAGATAGAGTCTTCAAACAGTGAAATTAAGTACACACTATAGAGCATCCTGATATTTTGTACACCAAATTAACCATCAAACAAAGCTGAGAAAATGCCACATGCAAACATACTTTCTTCCCTGTTTGATAAACAGGAGGGTATTTTTCACCAGATCTTCTAAGATGTTTCAGGAATATCACTGATATATGCTTTCATTAATTAAGATCATTTGAAAAACCAGTGTCTCTGTAATACAATACAAAACCACATCAGATTTTATTTTATTTTTTTTTTTAATCGTATCACCCCGAGCAAGGCGGTAATGCCACTGATGTGCAGGGGCTACGTAATAGTGAAAAGATTGGAAAAGAGAAAGCTGGAAACCACATCCTAAACAGGGATCAAGGGATGAGCCTCTTAACCTGTTCAATAGACTTGGGTGGAGTGTGAACCGGGCAATAGATAGATTTACACTCCACCTTTATGGATTAAAATCTATTCACAGATAACCTTGTCCTACTTGACAAAAACTGTTTTTGACAATTTTCAATTTGTCAAGTTAATCAAGAGTTTACTTGCTCCATAAAACCTAGTGGGACATTTTTAGGGATCCCCTGAACTTAGTTTTATTATTGTTTCTTCTTTTTCAAGTTTGATCCATTTTCTTCAAAGAAGGCAGGCAGCATAAAAAAGATTTTTATTGAACAAATTTTAACTAACTTTAGATGTTGTGAATATGTGCATTTACAATGGCTAAATTTAAAGATAAACATAGGTTGTTTTCAAATGTCACTTAGTCATTTTTTTTTTTTGCATTGGTATGTATTTAAGCCTGAAACTCAAAATAATGACAAATAATGAATTCAACTCAATGCAAATTATTTTCCTCACCAAGAATTCTGAAAATTTAATTTAGTTTTGTTCTCTCTCAAATTTTATTTTTATATGGTACTTTAAAGACTCTTTCATATATGATTAATGTAGTTCCTGAAAATAAACAGACATACCAGAATAGACACATCACTTTGTTATTGCTTCTAAGCCGTAAGTTTTAGGACACAAGAAAAAGACAAGATTTACAACAGAATTAAAAATGCCAAAAGCCAGTGCAAATCATAATAAATTATCATCATCATTATTAGGAATCAAAGTAGGAAAAAAACAAGACAGTGAAGTAGAATATGAACTTTGAAACTGCAATGAATGCAAAGAAAAATGAGCTCATTGATGCACAGTAAATATCCAATTAGTAATACTTTGAAGAATGTCTAAAATTCTTGTGGACTTAGAAAAACCCTGAAGGAGATATAAAGAACTTGACTGACTAGCTAACAATTAGTAATGATTTTAAAAATGCAGTAAGCTAATAAAACATGCCGAAGTACGAGCATTGGTAGTGATAACCCCCAGTCATAAACAAAATAAGGATAAAATAATAAAAAAGAAAGAAAAAACTTAACCCTTTGTTGCATATTGGTTATAATTGTAACCTTTCTCTAAAAGGTTTTTTTTTGTTTTTTTAATCATTTCACCCCAAGCAAGGCATTTCACTGCCACTGTTGTGCAGGGGGTTACATAGGGGGAAAGTGATGAGAAAGAGTGGTTAGTGGGTAAAATAGGGGAAAGTGATAGGAAATGTCAGAAGGAGGGTGATAGACAGGTAAGGATAACGAAGATGAGGGTTTCATGGATGGGAAAAGTGTTTGAGAGAATGGGTGCGAGTTAGTGTGTTAGGAGGTATCTATTGACCCTACATTTAAACTCCTGGAGATTGCAGTCGTCGGGGAAGCAAGTGTACGGAAGGGAATTCCACAGGCGGAAAGTGCAAGAAAAGAAGCTGTTGGAGTAAATAAAGAATAATAATAAATTATTTTAGAGAAAGGTTACAATTTTAACCAATATGCAACAAAGGGTTAAAGCAATGTCTAAACTACAATACACAAAACACTAAAAGGACTTGATTTGAAAATGTAGTTAAAAACAAATAAAACCTTAGAATTGGAGCACAATAAGAGAAGTGACAACAAGAGGTAATCTCAAGGAAAAAGTGACAAAAGAGATTTATGACAGATTAAATCTTTGAGTTAAAGCAAAAATAAACATACAGATAACATCAAGGAATAGCATAGAATATTGAATTCCATTAAAACACGTGATTGCTTGCATTTATTTATTCCATTAAAACGTTAGATTGCAAGCAACCAAAATATGAATGTTGCAGTGGGAAGCGCATGGAGGTCGTAAAACTACAGAACATAAACATAGCAGTCATGCATAAAACAAACAAATAAAACAGAAAATGTGCTCAACAGAATGCATAAAACCTAAAAAGGGAACGCCAATAAAAAAAAAAATAAAGATACTATAGAGAAGCAACACAAAGCTTTTCTATGAGAACAAAGGAAAGAAATCTATAATGCATAGAAACATGAAAGAACCTGGAATATTAAATATCTGAAAAGATCAACAATGGTCAAAATGAAAAAAAAAAGTTGGTGAGCAGGATAATATAAGATTGTAATCAAGATGCTGCCAGCCTTATACTATTTTGTGATCAATAACGTTACCAAAGTTTTTTTTAAGTTTTTTTTATTCATATAATTGTTTTATTCCAAGCAAGGTAGTACTATCACTGGTGTGCAAGGGTTTACATAAGAGGAGAGTGAAGAGAAAGAATAACGGGTCACGGGGTGTCAGAGAGTGGGTAAGAGAAGGATGGAAACACTGGTGTGAAGAAAGCTGCATGAGAGTAGAGCAGAAAGGAAGAAGAACAAGATAGAAGGGAGTGTCAGGGAAAGGATGAAAGTCAAGGAGATAAGAGATGGCAATTGACGTTGCATTTAAATTTTTGTTGAAAAACCTGAGATGAATGCTCGACTAGATGTGATAGCAGTATTCAATGCATGGGTGGATGATAGATTTGTATATATACAAGATGGATTCAGATGAGAAAAATTTCATGAACTGGCACAGTAATCCAACCTTCCTGACAGTAGACTTAGCTATTGATTCAATGTAGTCATTCAACTTGAAGTCAGCTGTGAGAGTTAAGCCGAGGAGGTGCAGTGTATTGCTTTCAGGGAAACTAGCCTGATCCATGCTGATGGTTCGTAGAGTTAAAGGATAGCAGTTTTCTTTTGGAAGCATTAAAATTTAGGAGTCGTTTCTTACCATAGTCCACCACAGGTTGGGGGTCCTTTTCAAGATCAGCAGTGAGGTTTGCTTTGTCAGCCTCAGCAGATTTCTTATCTAGGCAGGAGTGAATGGTAGTGTCGTCAGCATAGATGCCTACTTGAGATCTGATTACATCAGGAAAATCATTGAAGATCAAAAGAGCATAAGACTTAGGATAAAGAGCCTTGAGGGACACCCCCCCCCATTCATATGATAGGATCTAGAAGCATGCTTGTTCAATACAACCTTCATTACATGATTTGATAGGAACATTTTAATTAAATCAAACACGCATCCATAGCCCTGTAGCTTGCACAGAAGGCCAGCATTCCATACTCTCTCAAATGCATTGGAAATATCCAGGGCAACAGCTTGAACTTCATTGTTCATATTGGGAATCTGGTATATATACTCTGTGATGATAATTAGCATATCAGCAGTAGACCTGTTGAAGCAGAAGCCATAATGTTTGTTAAAGAATAGGCTGTGGGCTCTGAAAAGTTGAACCACTTCAGCATTGCTAATAGCCTCTGACAGTTTGCCAAAAGTTGGTAAGAGGCTTATAGGGCAATAATTAAAGGGGTCTGAGGTTTTCTTAATAACTGGAACCATAGAGGAGGACTTTCGGTCAGCAGGAAAGCAAGAGTCAGAGAGGTAGTAGTTGTAGAGTTTTGAAAGAACAGAGGAGAATTCAAATGCACATTTCTTCAGATGATGACTGGGATTCCATCACTTCTTGCCTTACAGAGGTTAAGCTTTGAAATTATGTTAGAGACCAGCAAGGGAGTAATGTAAACATCACTCAGTTGACTCTCTAGGCTGGAAGTTGGGTGTGAATACTCCAGGCAAATCAAATTTGAAGTTGGAGAATCTGAAAACAAAGCATGTTACCTTGTCCACTGTAGCTGTGAAAACCTCAAATTTATTGATTAAATTATGGATGGATTAAATTATGGATGGAAGGTTTGCTGTTGTTTAGCAAACATTTGCAGAGCCGCCAGTAGTCCTTAGAGCCAAACTCGCTATATGCTGCTTCATTCTATTAGTAAATAACAGCTTAGCATAATTTAGGACTCACTTATATTCACTGTGTAGACAAAAAGCCACCTAGTATGGTCAGATGTGTCAGAAGAAGCGGTTCCTGTAAGCAATGGCAGCCAAGCAGCCAGAAGAGAACCAAAGAGAAGAATGAGGTTTGAGTCATAACTTCCTGGATGGGATGAAGTATCAATGCCGGCTTTCACCCAAGAAGAGACCTCAGATGCACAGTATTCAACAGAAAAACTCAAACATCACAAAGGAAGCCACAGAACACTTCTCAGTTTGCTCTTTGATAGCAGTATAATATTGTTCAGGTAGGAGGTTCCTGAAAGGAGAGGGAGTGGAAGTAGATATTAACGGAAACCACAGCATGATTAGAGTTGCCAAGAGGGCAGAGCTTCATATCATGGCAAGAGTCAGAGACAGAAGGGAAACAGATCTAGCAGTGACCCAAGTCTATTAGAGTTATTGGGGAAATGCGTTAGAAAATCCACCACTTGCATGAGAGATTGAATGATTGAAAAGTTAACAGTATAGACACCAGCAAGATCTGTGACAGAATTTTCCAGCCACTTGGCATGGTGGGCATTAAAGTCATCAAACACAAATATATGAGTGAACAAATGAAAGGAAATGGCATTGTCTATATTGTTTGAGATGCTGTCTAGTACAGAACAGTCAGGAGAGAAGGGAGAACAGTAGAGAAAGAAAAGATAGCTAACTAAGCTTAGTAGAGAGAAACATGTAAGAATGGTCTGGACATTCAACAGAAAATAACCTTAGCTAGAGAAAAATGTTTGCTGACATAAACGCCAAGACCATGCATATGGACATTGGAGTCCCTTTTAAAGAGGGGAAGGTAACTAAGGATATAGAAATCAGAGAAAGGGATAGAAGGATCAAGGTTAGTTTCACAGAGAGCTAAGATATCAGGGGACTTTTCATGGAGGAAAGCTTCAACACCGCAAAAGTTTGTACGGATACCACAGATGTTCGAGAAAGAGATGTTGAGGGGTTTAGGTGTTTTTTGTTTAGCTGGTTTAGTTTTTTTTCTTTGATTGTGTGTTGTCATGATTGGAAATTTTTTTAACACAAATATATTAGTGAACAAATGAGAGGAATTTAACTTGTCTATATTGCTCAAGATGCTGTCTAGTACGGAACAGTCAGGAGAGAAGGAGGAACAGTAGAGAAAGAAAAGATAGCTAACCAAGCTTAGTAGAGAGAAATGTGTAAGAATGGTCTGGAGATTCAAGAGAGAATCACCTTAGCTAGTTTGCTGACATAAATGCAAAAGTTGGTACGGATACCAGAGACGTTCGAGAAAGATGTGTTTAGGTGTTTTTGTTTAGCCAATTTAGTTTTATTTCTTTGATGTCTTCATGATTAGAAATTGTTTTGGTAAGGAGAGGCCTAGAGTAGTAGTATCAGTCGGTCGTCAAATGCAACATGTATTGGGAAGGGAAATGGGGCAGTCTGCAGCATAATGTGGTCTCAGGGTTGCCCACTGGAGGCACTTGCAGAGACACCTATCCATGCACGATATGACACTACAAGTACCCTGATATTATTCAACTGTTGATCAGAGCGGCCTCTCAAGACGCTACACAAGAGTTTGGGCTCCCAACTACCAGTCAGAAGCAGCAACCAGGAAACTGCCAACCTGATACCCTCAGTATGAAGAGATATTGCCACCATCCACACACATTACAAAAAACTTGCAACAACACCACTATTAAGACATGAGGAGAGAAAAGAAAAAAAACCAGGAGCCCCTTCCTAAAATGAAACAAGGGATAAGCCTCTACTCCTGTTCAGTGAAGGGAGAGGAGTATGAACCGGGAAATATGATTGTTTGTTTGTTTGTTTAACGGCCTATCAACATCTAAAGGGTCATTTAAGGCCAGAAGCGAATTTTTATTTTAAATGAGAGTTATTCCCTGGAAACAGGCATATTCGGAACACAGCATGCTATTTTACCCATAGCTAGGAGGAAATGTTATAGTTTATATGTATGTTGAAGCTATATAACAAAGTTAAATTTTATTAAATAGGTCAATTTTCCGAAGGAAGGCTAGTATTTTGTCCATGTTGATGTTTTCAAATAAAGATCTTAAAGTTCTGTACTTTATAAAACTGTTGACGAATTTTTGCCAGGTCTGTACAATCAATTAATATATGTCTTATGCTATTATTCATCTGGCATTTAGAGCATTTGGGCGGATCTACTTCTCTTAACACCACAGGAGTGGGTAAAAAAGGTGTGTCCTATCCTAATTCGAGACAGTATTACCTCTTCCTTTCTGGATTTCCTTAATGCACCTCTCCACTCTCCCAAATTTGGTTTAATTTGGAAGAGTTTGTTGTTCTGACAGGTCGACCAACGTTTTTGCCATTTGAGTTGAATATATATTTTTTATTGCAAGCCTTTGATCTGTGAATGGGACCTTCATATTGAAGATATCCTCTCTCAGAGACTCCTTTGCAGCCATGTCCGCTTTCGTGTTACCACGAATGCCACTGTGGCTGGGGATCCAACAAAAGACAAAATTCTTGGTTTTGTTCATCACGTTTAATCGATTTAAAAGTTTAACGATAATCGGGTTATTGAGATTCTTGTTGTGGATGGACAATAGTACAGAGAGTGAATCAGAGAATATAACGAAGCTGTCACTTACATTGTCAGTAATTAAATCAAGTGCCAGCTCAACAACTGTGGCTTCACCACTAAAAATTGATGCTCCATCGAGTAGACGTCTTTTTTTTGTGACGTTATCTAGTAGGGCACAGCATCCACATTTCTCACCTTCTTTCGATCCATCTGTGTATACATGTTTATAGGAAGGGAAACTATCGACAATCTTGTCCAGTTCTTCGTAGAAATCAGTAGAGTTGGTCTTCGATTTAGAGAATTTGGTGAGATTTAGCAATACTGTTGGTTGGATGATTTCCCATGGAGGGCTTTCTGAAATGAGTGATTCGTGGATTCGTTCCAGGTTTATATTGGATTCTCTGATGATTTCTTTCATCCTTAGGCCAAATATTTTAATTGTTTTCTTTTTCTTATCATAGAGAGGGTGATATAATGGGTTTACAATACAGTCGTAGGCAGGATTGGATGGGCAAGAGAGGATTTTGGTCAAATATTGTAAAGCTAGTTTGTTGCGGCAAATTGATAATGGCGGTTAATTGGCTTATGCATATAGACTATCAATGGGAGAAGTTCAAAAGGCTCCCAAGGCCAGTCTAAGCCCCTGATGATGAACAGTGTCTAATGACTTTGTATATGACATTCTGGCGGCGCCATATATGTAGCAGCCATAGTCCAATTTCGATCGCACTAATGATCTATATAACTTCAGTAAGGTTTGTCTATCAGCTCCCCAATCTGTGCGGGCAATAACTCGCATCAGCTGGATAGCTTTGTTACATTTGTTTTTTTAAGTGTTTGATGTGTGGCATAAAGGTGAGCTTTTTATCCAGTATTAGTCCTAAAAATTTATGTTGGTCTACAACGGGTATCTGAGTCTCGTCCAGTTTTAACAGAGGATCTGGATGTAATTTTCTAAGCTGGCAAAAGTGCATGCATTTTGTTTTGTTAGTGGAGAACTTAAATCCATTCTTGGTTGACCATTTTTTTATTTTGTCAATGCATTGTTGAAGCTGCCGCTCAATTATGTGGATATACCTTGAGTTGTAGCAGATTAAAAAATCATCGACATACAGTGAGCAATCCACACCTGGATTTATACATCCAACAATATCATTGATTTTTAAGTTAAATAATGTTACAGATAAAATACTCCCCTGTGGGACTCCCATTTCCTGTTCCTTATGGTCCGAGAGGCATGCTCCTACACGGACATTAAATAATCTGCTGTTTAAAAAGTTATTGATGAAAATAGGTAGTCTTCCCATCAGTCCAGCTTCTTTGAGATTTTTCATGATACCATATCTCCACATGGTATCGTATGCCTTTTCCAAGTCAAAGAAAATAGCAGTAATATGTTTTTTTTGGATAAAGGCATTCCTAATAAAAGTTTCCAGTCTTATTAAATGATCCATAGTACTCCGCTGTTTTCGGAAACCGCATTGAAGATTGGTTATTGTTTTATTGATTTCAAAAAAACCAAACTAATCTGTTATTAACCATTCTTTCAAGAGTCTTACATACACAGCTTGTTAGTGCTATGGGGTGGTAATTGGAGGGGTCAGATGCTTCTTTTCCTGGTTTTACTACAGGAATGACTATGGCTTGTTTCCATATGGCAGGTATATTACCACTGATCCAGATGTCGTTAAAAATAGTAAATACTTCAATGATTGATCAGGTAGTTGTTTTAAGAACTCATACGATATCTCGTCTGGTCCCTCAGCTGTGTTATTGGTCTTCTTTAATGAATCCTTCAGTTCATTAAAAGAAAAAGGTTTATTATACTCTTCTTCATTATTACTTTTAAAGTTCAGCTTGATTTTTTCTGATTCCTGTTTAATAGTCTGGAATTTTTTACTGTGATTTTTGGATGACGAGTTATTTGCAAGAGAATCTGCAAGCAAGTTGGCCATGTCTTTTTTGGGGGGTTATTTTGTTGTTATTTATACAGAGGTGCTTGAGGTGGGGACTGATGATTTTTCCTGAAATTTTCCGCACCATATTCCATATGGTTTTACTTTTGGTGTTGTTATTAATTTTGGAAACAAAGCTCTTCCACGACTCCCGTTTGGCTTCTTTTATTATTCGGCGTGCTTTAGCCCTGTAATTTTTAAAATAGACTTAAATTCTGAGCAGTGGGTTGGTGGTTGAATTTTCTTAATGCAGCACGCCGTAGTCTGATAGCCTTTTTACAATCGTCATTAAACCAAGGCCAGTTATATTTAGTTGAAGAAGTTGTTTTAGGGATACATTCCTCAGCTATAGAAATAATAGTATTTGTAAAATGAGTGATCGGGTCTTTCTCATGTTTTCCAGGTAGAAGTTTATATTTGCATCATTGTTTGAATTTATTCCAGTTGGCTTTTTTAAGGTTCCAGTGAGGTATTTTTGATATTATTTCAGGGCCAGTATGTTCTAATGTTATTGGAAAGTGGTCACTTCCACATGTATCCTCATGAACAGTCCAGTCGTAATCCATAGATACTTGAATCACTTATAGAAAGATCAATTGCTGAGAATGTGTTTGTAGCAGAGTGAATAAAAGTTGGTTTCTTATTATTATATATACATAGGTTGTTATTGTTGATAACATTTTCTATTATGATTCCTCTTCTGTTTGTGTCTGAGCATCCCCAACTAGTGTTGTGACTGTTAAAGTCACCTAATAGTAGGAAGGGACAAGGGAGTTGGTTAATAAGATTTTCTATTTCTATTTCGTCTATAGGGTCATTTGGAGGTAGATAAATGGAGCAAACTGTGACAGTCCGATGTAAAGTGGTTGTAACGGCAATTGCCTGTAAATTAATTTGTAAATTTATCTGGCTTTGTGCTATTTTGTTATTGATAAGAATGGATGTTCCTCCGGAAGATCTACTTGGGTTATTTACAATGTGGTTGTATTCAGAGAAGTTGCGGATTGTAATGCTTTCAGACGGTTTTTAAAAAAAAGTTTCTTGTAAACGTAGTATTAAAGGACATAGACTGGATATTAGTAGAAGTTCGTTCAGATTGGCTTTTATACCTCTGCAATTCTATTGAATTATTTTGCTGGCCATGGTTAAATTTTATGTATTTGATTTCCGTTTATCTTTATGAGTATTGAAATGGTTGTTTTCTATACTCTCCGTTGCCATGTCTTCTGAATCTACAGATGTGCATCGGTTTTTTTGTTGTTTTTTTTGTTTTTGTTTTTTTTTGGTGTTTTTCTCCACTACAGTTCTTTGTTTAGAAGATCTCCGTACAGTCTGCTCCTGAGTAGTAGTGACTTTCTTTGGAGGAGGGGACTTAGATTCCTTCCGTAAAGTCGACCTTTTTTTGGATAGTTTCCCTCTGGAGAAGAGGTTTTTGTTCCGCCATCGAGGTGTTTGATGTTGATGGTTTTTCCATGCTTGAAGGTTCAGTGTTATTGTCAGATTCAGTGAGTGGATTAATTTCTTTCAAGAAAGGGGAGTGTTTCTGGTGTAAGTTTTGATAATTTACTGAGTAGGAGTTTGCAAGAATGGCATTCTTGTTTTTCAAAGTTGTTTGGTTTTGGTTTAGTAACTGATGCATATGATTTAGTGGGGAATAAGCCAGTTGTTTCGACTATCTTTCTAGCTTCAGAGAAGGATATATTACGTGTAAACTTGATAGTGTTGATCTCTTTTTCTTTTTTCCAGATTATACATTGTTTGGAGTCTGATGGGTGATCTTCAAGACAACACATTTTGCTTTTTTGTTACATTCTTGCTCATGGTGGTCAGAGTCTCTTTCTCCACATCTTCTGCATGTTGGAAGTCTCGTGCACCTGTCTTTATGGTGTCCAAAAAGTTGACAATTGAAGCACCGTAGAGGGTTTGGGATGTACTGGTTGACCTTTTCAATTGTAAATCCTATTTTTAATTCCTTCGGGACTTCGGAGAGGTTGAAAGTGAATATATATGTGTTTGTTTTGATGATATCTGTTCCTTTTCTAATTTGAATGCGTCGTACGTCTATCACACCTTGTGTTTTTAGCTGAGTCTTAATTTCTTGGATAGTGCAAAGTGAAAGCTCAGTGCTTCTGACTACCCCTCTAGATTTGTTCAGTGTGTTGTGTGGATATGCTTTTATCTTTGTTTCTGAAAAGGTTTTCATTTTTAAAAGTGTATCAGAATATGATTTTTTTTCTCTACTTGGACAAGTAGCGTACCATTTTTAAGTTTCTTCACCATCTTTGGTATTATAGCACCAGAAATTATTTTTTCAATAACAAATGGGGATATCTTTGTTTAATTGTTTTTCTTCTAACGAGTCCAAAACAATAAACTGAGGAAAATGTTTTGTAATAATAAACTCACTTTCTGAGTCCGATGGAGATTCTATATGGGGGGCATTTGGAATATTTATTAGACATACTATATAATATATTATTCATTGGAGGGTTATCCCCACCCACCAAACCAGGCTGGAGCCCACGAACGGAATCTGTCAGGAGGGAAACCCATTCGCCCTGACTGATCAGAGGGACTTCCCCTCCAATATACTCGACGGCGCGAGAGACCCGGAGCACCTGTCTCCTCCCTCTGTGCACCAACCCATGATGTAGGTGCACAGCTGGATGGCTTGCAGCCATGTCCGGGCCTATGTATCTTGCACTGTCGATTGACCCTTAGCCAGCGCCTTCTAACATCTATTCATAGAAAGCTGGTGGTAATTTTCTTATATATAACTTTCCGTGGTTTGGTAGTTTTTTTTTGGGGGGGGGGGGGGGGTTGGGGGGGGGGTATGTATGGTAGGATACATCAGTCTTGGTAGTAAATATTTTGGAGGGTATGTTTAGGAGTAGATGTTAGGGCTCGACCTGACGAGCCGGTTGATCGGATCGGGCCTCTCCGACCGCCCGTCTAGCCCAGGTAAGGGCTGAAGTGATGTGTTGCAGAACCATGACCTCTTTGCACCCGGGCCATGGCCTGCTCAATCACCAGGATCCCGTCCCCAGACGACACGGATCACCACCCACGGCCAAAAGGTGGACCCATTGAGAGACTTTTACTCTCTGCAGGGAGGCAGTTGGCGTATTCTGATGCCCCGCCAACAGGGCGGGGAAATACAAGGTTCTATCTACTCCAAATAATAAATTAAATATACAAGAGTGGTGAAATACCAGAAAACCTCAAAAGATCTTTCATGGTAATGCCAAAGAAACCATGTGAAAATGAATTTAAACTCCAAACAATCAGCTTCTTGGATCACTTCACTAAATTTATAATTAGAATCATAAATATTGCTCAGAGTAGAATTAGACCAGAGATAATGCACGAATATTATGGCTTTAAGACAAAAAGGACAAGAAATGCTATTTTTATGATCAGAAACGCTATCAGATTTAGTAATACAAATGTAGAAAGACCTTTATCCATGTTTTATGGACTACACAAAGGCATTTGATATAATACAATATGAAGAGTAATTTGAGGTGCTAAAAAGCTCAATTTACATAGGAAAGGTATTCAAGTAATCTTTGTAACCTACACTAGGAACAAACAGCCTGCATATGGATAAAGAATCAGTTCATTGAATATACAATATTAAAAAGAGGATTAAGACAAGGACATGTTATCTCATTGGGGTTATTTAACTTATATAATAAAGAAGTTCTGAGAGATCTAGAAGATCTACCAGGATTTATCATTGGTGGAAAATAACATCAAATATGCAAATGAAATCATGTTGAAGACAGATCCTGAAAAAAAACTAAAAAAAAAAACTTAGATAAAATAGTAATTGAAAGTAAGAAAAAATGGCTATTGACAGTGAGAAGACAACTCTTGGTTGTCAGCAAAAGCAACCAAAAGTATGAACGGCACATTGGGGATGTTCAAAATTAAGCAGCTACAAAAATTAAACTGTGTAGTTTACTAACAAATAATGAAAAGTGTAAAAAGTTTCTGAAGACAAGCAGAAAGCAATAGCCAAAATGTTTGGAATAGATAATGAGAAAAGAAGTCTTGAAGAATTTAACACTCACAAGACATAGTGAAGGTAAGAGAAGGAGCAGAGAAACAACAAATTACCTATTTAATAAAGTTGTGTAAATGGATGACAAAACAAAGACAATGATAAAGTGTCAAAAGTTATTTAAAGTAACAAAAAGCAGTGGAGAGTCATGATTGTTCTTAAAGGACATGACATCAAAGAAGCCAACAGTAAAACGAACAGAGTCAAATAACTGAAGGGATGATAGAAAAGTTATTCCCCCAACCACTTTAAAGAACTTCTGAAGCTTAGAATGTGGCTCAGTTTCTTAGTTTCCTGGTAATGGTGAGATTAGAGCTTTCTATGAGCGTTGTGGTGCAGTGGATATCAGCAATTTGGCAAGCTGAGTTCAAATTCCAGTTGAATTCCTTGCATTCACTTACACTCAAATATGCTTGGGAAAGGTATTAATCTGTCTCTTCCCTTTAGTTATAGGTTAAATAACGGAACAGATTGGTTTCTATAGCCTTGGCTGGCAACCAGTCTACTACAGAAAGCAATGGAAACCTACTGCGGGATAATCTTCTGCCCAGTTAATCATGTCTCATTCAAGACATGATTGCCCAAGTGTGTATCACATATGGCACTTAACTGACTGATACAGGAAACAAGCAATTTTTGTCTTAAAAACAGTTTTTCAGGAAAACAGACTTCAAGGTAACTAACTTCACTTTCCAGTTGGTGATGAGATTGTCCTTTGTATACATTTACTTAAATTGTGAAAAATAAACATCTTGATTACTTTTTTATTCTTAATTGTTTAGCCGATGCAACTAAAACAAATGGTCACTGGGAAGAAAAGAGAAAACTTTAGTGAGGGGAAAGAACAATAAAAAAACAGAAATCAGGAAAGCAGAAGATGGCAATTGACATTACATCTAAATTTTCTCATATTGTAAACGGCAATGAAGCAAGAATCCAGAAAAGAGTTTCACAAGTGAAAAGCTTGAGAAAAACTATTAAAATAAAACTTAGTTACTTCTAGCTATTTCAACAGTAAAATGTCAAAACCTAATGTACTAGTATGCTTAATTTCATACAGTTGAGGTACTAAGGAGTAAAGCTCATCAGAATAATTGCCACAAAAATATCTATAGAAAAGACAGAAGGAAGTCACATTATAGCAGTAGGAAATTCACTGAATCAAGATGAGGATTTTGTCAACAATCTCATCATTTTCTCTTCTAGTTACACGTGTTACTCATTTCCATGTATTTTTGTTTTTATTTTGTTTTTTTGGGTAAAGCTCTTTGTCCCTGGTTTTGTAATGCCAGTCAATACAGTTTGATGAAGGATTTTATTGTAGAATTAAAGGATTGATGACAGCAAAGAACATGAATCAATAAAGATAAAAAAGATAACAATGCCTCCTCTTAATATTTTTTTTAATCTCCTAACAAATAATATTCTTGCAATTTTCTTTAACCCTCTAGGGCAATTCGTATCATATTTGATACAGTATTTCCCTATAAGGAAACATTTGGTATTTCCCTATAAGGAAACATTTGCTATTCATTGACTGAGCAGTCAGTACTGCTTTCATTTGAAATTTATAAAATATTTCTCTTAAAAAATTTTTCAGGAAAATATTTCTTTCAAGGCTTGTTTTCATACTGTATCCAATATGATACAAATGGCCCTAGAGGGTTAACAAGATTAGTGCATTTTCATAACATTTATGGTCAGCTTAATGTCTGTATCATTAATGTTAAATCCTTTATATACAAAAAATAAAACCTACTATCAACAGTAAAATTAATTGCAAAATTTCATGAGTATCTTGTGGTTTATACTCCAACTATGCTGAGATGACCATAGTTACAATTCCTTGAAGTGGGTGCATAATCTGATGCAATCAGTAGTTGAACAAGGCCAGTATGCTCAAAGAGGATTTGGACTGTGTTAGCACAACCACTGACTGCTTTCAAACACTTTGGTCTACCCAGTTTCCCTCACAAGGCTTAAGTCAAGGTGTAGTAGAATTTTCAATTACTTCATAACACACTGTGCCTGTCTTTCACCTCCTTGATAAATCAATCACAGTAAAATTTGAACCTTAACATCCTAACCACTTGGCCATATACCAACTATAAACACTTATACACTTATATACCAGCTATAAACACTTGTGTACTAAGCTGTTAACTTAATTATTAGGGACTTTGAGATTATTTTACATAAAATTATCAATGCAACTTTTCTGTTTTACACAACTTTCAGCAATCTTTAACCTTTGTCCTGAGCCAAAAAAAAAAAAAACTGTGTCAAAAGAACGTTTTTTCCTTTGACACCACTATCATTTTAACTACCTTCACTCCTTGGCAAGGTTTGTTTTAAAAAGTGAAATTTAGAATTTTAATAAAACTTAAATATCTCTCTCATGCTTTTTTCTCCATTCACCCCACTCTCACCAGTATTCTCTTCCTTCTACTCTCTTCCTGACACCCCCTGCAACCTCTCACTCCTTCTCATAACATTCCTCCTATGTAACCCCCTGCACAACAGTGGCAGTAAAATGCCTTGCTTAGAACACGATTATTATATATATATATATATATATATATGAAAGTGAGTTTACACATTTACTTTGTTCTTGAGAATTACCTCAATCATCTTCCTTGAATACTGTTTCAATTGTTCTTTCTTCTCAGTAATGTTTTTAGCAGTCACTTTCATTCTAGTATCTTTCATTTTTAGTAACCTCTTGCATCTTAGTTGCTTTATTACCTTGCTTTAAGTGAAACAAGTGGACATTAAAATGAATGAGAAATTTTATATTTTCCAGGCCAGTCTCCTTCAGTCTATCACTCATTGCAAAATAATGTCTGGTTTATGTCACCAACAAAGACACAAATAAACCTTAAAGAATTCATCAGATCAAAACTGGAATCACTATAAAATAACAGTTTATCTGAAAGGTGAAAAAAAATCATGAAACTATGAATATAAATAAATAAAATGCTTTATAAAAAAAAAATATATATAAAAAATTCATCAACTGCATCAAGTTTATATTTCCTTTAGTTTCTGTTTTATTATGATACCAGAACAGAAACTGTACAAAATTAACATCAGACATCAAAGAAGCTAGATACATCAGAGGGTTGGCCAGAGGTCAGTCCCTTACTGCCAAGAGGTAATGAAGAGAATGCAACCTCACTCCTGCATAAAGTTTATATTTTCTTTAGTTTCTGTTTTAATATGATATGAGAATAGGCATTGCATTCAGTTCATATCAAAGAAGCCAGGTACACCAGAACATTGGTCCAAGGTCAGTGCCCAGATCCCAAGTGGGAGAAAGCATGTGACCTTACTCTTGCAAGTATCAGAAAAACTTTGAAATCGATGCATTATAAATAAATACCTGATACTGTTTATCATATATTGCAGACAGAATGTAAGAATGATGTTTGGTTGAGAGCTCTACAGGAACTGCATACCACACACACTGGCCAAGAATGATGTTTGGTTGAGAGCTCTACAGGAACTGCATACCACACACTGGCCAAGAATGATGTTTGGTTGAGAGCTCTACAGGAACTGCATACCACACACTGGCCAAGAATGATGTTTGGTTGAGAGCTCTACAGGAACTGCATACCACACACACTGGCCAAGAATGATGTTTGGTTGAGAGCTCTACAGGAACTGCATACCACACACTGGCCAAGAATGATGTTTGGTTGAGAGCTCTACAGGAACTGCATACCACACACACTGGCCAAGAATAACTGATGAAACATTGAAGTGAATAAAGAGTCAAGTAATGAAGAGCAAAAGTAAAGGAACTGATAGTAAATAACATTTAATATTTTGTTGCATATCACTTCCTTGCGATAATTGCATCAAGCCTGTGACCCATTGATATTGTGGTGAATACAAAATAAAAATAACTTTTTTCACTGTTTTCAAATTCACAAGTCTGTGTGAAAAATGTATTTTGTCCAAAAGAAAATGGGATTGGCCCCAAGCTATAAAAAAAAAAAAAAAAGAAAGAAACCAAGGCAATGTTTAGCAAGCCTATGTGAAAATTTATTTGACCAATAGAAAAGTTTATGAACTGAGAAAAAGTAACAAGCTGATGTCAAATCACTTTCTTGATAAGTAGAAAAAGTTTATTCAAGCTAGAAAAATCGGAAAAGAGAAAGGACAAAAGAGAGAGAGAAAGGCAAAGTCCCATGCATCTGAATAATTACACACTGATACATTATTAGCCTATAATGAGAGCTGGGGAATTTCAAAGAACTCTATTCAACTCATGAGCTAAGTATCTTGAAATATATCTTTTTTATTTATATAGAATACTACCATATAACTTATGTGAAAAACAAACTCTCTCAATTTGTTTTAAGCATTTTGAAAATTTACTTTGTGTCAAATGATTTAATATGAACATTTTCTCTTCTTGACTGACTATTCATCAAATCTACAAACTTTTAATGTTTGATTACTTATCCTGAAACATGCTACTGACCAGTTCAAATGTTTAAATAAATTCTTTATTTTGTTTTTTCTAAATAAAACGTTTCCTTGCCATTATTCCTACATACTTCAATATCACCAAACTGTTGATTCTTCATTTGTAAAGCCTTTCCAGACTTAGGTTTTTGTTTTGTTTTTTGTTTTTTTTTTGCAAGGGAAGGGTCTATTTCAGTCTTCTCTTCAGGAGATAAAATACATGCTCTATCGGGTTATGGTTCAGTGATTTTACTTGGCCATTCTAAAACTATCAAAATTTTTCCTGATGAAGTCCTTTGTTGTGTTGGCAGTCTGTATTGAGTGTTTGCCCTTCAGTATGATGAACTTCCTCCTGATTAGTTTAAATCAAAGTGATCCTTAACTCAGGCCTCGACACCTAGCTTAGGCCAGTGAGCAACTAGAGGCGAAATATGATTATCCAAAATTTTTAAGCTCAAAAATTCCCATATTTGAATCTTGGCATTCCTTAATCCAGGTTAGTCTCTAGAAGATTCCCACATTCGTACAAACTTTAAATTTTAAATTCTGAAACCTAAATTCTGAAGTTTACACCCTCCAGACCTTAGAATATAAGAATATAAGAATATATTAGAATATAAGGCGCATACACTTTTTAGAAGTGCCATGTAATCTTTATTTTAATAGTAGTTTATTTAATTTGAGGACACCAAAATCTTTCTCAGAATGGTAAAAAAAATGTACAGTATAACAGGTAACTATGATTAACAAAATTCATCTTCCTCTAAATCAGAATAAGCAAAAATGATGGTTAAAGACAATCTCTCAAGACAACACCCCTGACAAACCAAACATTTGTTTGTGAAAGGCATTTTTCATCTGATTATGAAACAGTGGTCATTACAAGAAAAGTATGATCCAGAAATCTACCATCAATATTTGGTCATTTGCTGTAAGTGTATTAACTTGTCCTCGACTAAAACCAACAAACAAAACTTCTGCTTCTATGTCATATGGGTAAAATGATGAGTTGGCATTGTTTCTAGAAAAAGGCAAAATCTTCACTTTTAAAAAATTCTATCAGAATATTGATCAACAAGATTTTATCTCAGCAATTGCATACTATAAATCAAACAATCATCTGTTTGCCCATTCTGATTTTTTTTTTTTACTGGGAATATTCCAATGTTTTTAATAGAAATTTTTTAAAATTTGAGATTTGAATATACAACATTTTTTTCTGTTTCAAGAATATCAATGTTTCAGCACTGGTCAATGAAGCAATTTGCTATCTTAATAACAAAAAAAAATTATAAAAAAGTTTAAAGAGCATATCAATGTGATGTTGTCACAAAAGATTGAGACAAAACATGACAATTATGACATTCTTATCAGGGCATTTGAATGCTTTGTTACATCTCACTAATTATTTTATATAACAGACTTCATTGTAAGAACTTACCAGCTCTTTGACATCAAAAGTCTCAAAATTAGATGACTTGAATTTTCTTGGTAATATTTTAATGAAATCTCAGAAAATCAGAAAAAAAGTGTAATATTTTAGTTGATAAAGTGTATACCAAGGTTGCTCTACAATATTATAGAGAAAACTTATGTGGTTTGGCTAAAAATTTTGAGGAACTAGCGAAAACAGTATTGGGCATAATATCAAAATGTTTAAATGGAGGTAAAAAATTTTTATTTAAAATGATCCAGTTGAACAATTACTTTATAATGAAAAAGTAATATATACTGTTGATGCCATTAAACGGTGAAGTGATTGTGATTCTATGTGACAATAACAGGACCCATTAATCTTTTTTTCCAAAAAATTGACATTGTTTTTAATAAGCTTTGAATAACAAAAACTACTTCTGAAAGCAAAAAAATAAAAGCAGAATGGGAAATTGTAAAATGTCTTTTTGAGTATGAAAACATTTGTTAAGCTGTTGAAATTAACTAATGTAGCAGTTTACCCAAAACCTGTTGAGTAACAAAATGTTCCCAAATGTTTAAAAGTTTTTTGTGATCAAACTGTAGCTGCCATTAAATGGGGAGGATAATAAGGAAACGGTTAATTTCAAAGAAAAATTCTTAAAATTTTGGAAAACTGTCTGCATCAAAGAAATATACACTGACACTAAGAAAAACGATCAACTAAAAAAGTGACATCAGATTTAAATAGATGGGAAAATAATAAACAGAATGGAAGGAAAACAAAGAAAAAGAATGAAATAATTAAGAGATACTAGTTTAGCCATTAAACATACATGCAATGGCTTAATTGATGTTTGCAGATATTTTCTGAAAAGTGGATTTAATTTTGTTATGCTTGGTGAATTTACCACAGACTATTTAGAAAATGAATTAAGATAAAGTTCTGGAGGTGAATATTTTATAACAGTTCAAAATGTTGTTGAAAAATTTCAATTTTGAAAATACTAAAACTACTTAAATGTTCAAGTCAAAGAATACAACCATAATTACTCAAAATGTGGACATTTGCTGGATAAAATAGAATGCCAAACATTTTGATAAACTTACCAGACCTTGAAACCAGGATCTCTAAAATATATTAAAACATCACTTTTATAAATATCAGGCTATGTTATAAGAAAAGATTGTCTCACAGAAGAGGAAATATTTAATATTAGTTTTTATTTTTAAGAATATGAACAATTTTTAAAGAAATAGATAGTGGTAATTTAAAAATTCCACTGGATACCACAGGGATACCAGATATTTTTTGTTTTTCAATTTTCTTCCTTTTTACATGTATTTAATTGGTTAACTCCCCAATTACCTTGTTAATTAATTTTGTGTTCTTATTAATGTAAATCGATTTTAATTTTTAATACTATGTATTCTGATAATATCTATTATTGAATCATAACAAAATAAGTCTTTCATCATCTGTGAAACAAATTGTACATGTAAAAAAACAAACAAAAATATTACAAATTTCGTAAAGATTATCAAAATTATTGTTTCTCTGAAATTCACATTTTTTCTAAAGTATTTTTCAAACTTAGTCAATACAAGATTTTGTAAAACACTGAAATTGCTTTATGATTGTATACAATTATATTTTCTGTAATCAATAAGCAGAAACAAATGAACTATTTTTTGCAATATTTTCTAAAAATGTCTAATTTATGGTTAATAAAGTGATTTTTGTGCATCTCATTATTTTATGGTATTTTTGTTCTTTGTAAATTTGCATTTATGGAAATAAGATGTTTCTTAATATTATATATAGTTGCAAATCAACTAACTATTGGATATTACTAACAAATTCCTTGCTAAAAATGTTCTCAGTAATTGTTAATTAGTAGTAATTTAGATCTCTACATGTCTGCCCTACTCCCACCCACACAGTCGTGGACCCCAGACACATGGTTGCCAAGCCTGGTATAAGAATTGTCTTGGTTTGGATGCGTTTCTCTGTAAATTGACAAACAAAATGTTTCTATAGACTTCTGAATTTATTCTGCTGCTACCATCAGGAGTTACATCATCAATAAATCTGACTGAGCCTGTTCAAGAAGCAGCCATACAAGCTAAGATACTGCCTCTATCGTGCTTCAGAAATGAGCTTGTATGTTTTGGATCATCAGCAGATTCTTCCTTATTTTGGCATTTTTATCACTTTGGTAGAGATTAATCTTGGTTTCATCAGTCCATAAAACAGAACTTCTGTTTTTCATCTCTGTACTTTCTTGCAAATTCCAATTTGGCTTTCCAATTATGACTGCTGTTGAGTGGCCCGCATCTTGTGTTATGGTAACTATGTCTGCTCCCAAAGTATTCTTCGAATGGTGTATCAGGAAAATTCACCCCTGCATTGTGGAGGTTGTTGTTGATGTTACTGACTGTTGTTTTGGGGTTTTTCCTCACAGCTCTCATAATGTTTCTGCCATCAACTGCTGTTGTTTTCCTTCATTTATGTCTGTTACTCAGTAAACCAGTATTTTTTTTTTTTTCCAGGATATTCCAAATTGTTGAGTTGGTCCAATGGCTCTGATTAATTTTCCTTCTTTTCTCAGCTTCAAAATGGCTTGTTTTTCTCCCATAGACAACTCTCTTATCTTCTTATTGGTGTTACACTCATCCCGAATGAGCCCCCATTTATATTACGGGTTAATTGTAACATAAGAGAAAATAAAATGATTGAGCAAAACTCAGAGTTTTAATACAGACAAATATTTAATTCACAAATACATTAGATAAAAATACTTACAAATATATACTACAGTTTGGCATTCAAATCAAAAGATTAAGTGTTACGAGGAGAGAAAGGGAAGGGAAGGTGTCAAAATATTTCCCGTTAAGTTGGCAGGGAAGTTAAGTGCTATAGTTTTTGGAAATCCTTAAATGCATATATAAAGACTAATTATTGGCTTAGTCAATGAAAAAGGCAAAAATATATATTTATCCAGATAGTTCCATGAGGTTCTCTTTTAAGGTTTTAGTTGTTCTGACTTTGTCTACAAAATTCTTTCAGCTGGATCTTGTTCCTAGAATATTTACTGGGGTTGATATGACAGCAAAATCATTAACAACACTTTTAAGTTTTTGTTTGTCGTCAACTAGATAAATTCTTTTGGCTGGAATATATTTCCTGAATCAAAACCGGTGCTGATGAGGTCAGCACATCCTTTTCTCAACTGTTTCAAGTTTTAGTTTTTTTGTCGTTGACTTAGGGATGGCCGGATAAACATCTTGAATTTACCAGAAATGTAGAGGTCAACCCATCCTCCTACCAACTAATGGTTCTGTGCCTAACACCTATTTTTATAGGGGCTGACACCTAATTTTCATACTTCTAGAACCTTTCCAACTATCTGGAACATTCTACAAACTTCCAAACTGTTCTATACCTAATTTCTCTATTTTTCGTTACTTCATGAATTAAAACTTTTTGGGAATAACACTTAGGACTCAATAGAATCCATTACTATCAGTTTTTATACATTATTATTATTTTTTTGTATATAAATGCATACTCATAACATTGGTTTATTCTTTTTAACAAGAAATTCAGTCTTTACAAGTGAAACCCAAGGCTAAAAGCCAAGATTAGTCATTCAGAGCTTTTTAATGCTTAAAAAATCAATCTAAAAGGCAACACCTGAGCAACAAGAAATGCCTGTCATTCCAATAGTTGTACTCACTTGAAAAATGGATGGGTTCAAACAAAAGGTGACATGTTCTAAGACAACTCAATGTAAATACCAGAATATAAAAGCTGAAATTCTGAACTCTTGTCACTTATAAATTTTAAGCCTGAATGTCTTCAGTGAACAACAAAAACAAAGAAGTTGGCCTTGCAGTTCCAATACTTCTGAAAGGGACTATAATTTAAATAAAGATATGAACTCTCAGCATTCGTCTTTAATAAGATTTCCTGAATATTCAGACCAGTAGATGAAAATTAATATGCTGTTTAAGAAATAAACAGAACAAATATAAGTATCCACTAGAAATAATGTTTAATAAAATCTGTCAGATTAATAAAAAAAATCTAATCCTATATATATATATATATATATATATATACATACATACATACACACATTTTAAAAACAAGGAATTTATTGACAATCCATTAGGTCCTTTTGTCCAACATCTCATCAGGAGAAAATCATTGAAAATATAAAATAAACAAAAAGAACAGCAACAAAAATGAAAAGTAAAAAAGGGGAGAAACACTTTAAAATAAATATACATATCAATATATATACTTATGAGGGGAGGAAAAATCACGTGTAAATAATTAGCAAGGGACAGTTAAAATAATATATCACCCAACAAATTTAGAGACTCCACAAAATCTTTCTGCCAGCAAAGAGAAGGTTTCCATAAAGATATACAGACTGATTCCAAAATCTTGAAATGATTATTGGAACAAGCTGTATGTATAAGTTTGAACCACTTTTTCCTATATGACTTAGTACAGGCTATATTGAGCAATAGCCGATTCCATATTTGTAGAGGGAAAATAACACATGATCTATTTTGCCAAGTCATATTTTACAAGGTACATGTTGATTAATTCTTGTTTTCATATGTAAGGTTGTACATTCCCACATAACCAGCAGCACACTGGCAATTAAATTCATATACCAAATTACTTAATTTGATGTAGAGCAATTCATCCTACTGAAACAACAAAAACGCAGACCTAGTCTGAAAAATACAACGCAGAGCAACAGATGGAAAACAACCACAAACCAACTTGCTAACCTGCTTAACCAAGCTTTGGCCCTTATCTCCAATCCAAAAAACCTTCAAATAAATTGGTCACTTAGAAGTGACCAAGACTTTGGGAGAATGAAATTCCCTAGTCTTCTTAATAATATAATTAATAAGAGCTTCCAGATTTACTAAGGAAAATCTCTGATATTCTCAAATTCAAAGTCCAGTCTAGTAGGAGAACAAATTTTAAGTGCTCTGTACACCAAGGTTTTAATAAGATTCATATTCTTTGATGTAGGTGCAAATGCACACCAACTCATATATCGGCCAGTAAAGGTGGGTTTACGATAAATACCCCCTCTACTACACTCAACAACAACAACGTCTAAAAAAGGCAAACAATTGTCCTTTTTCACTTCCATAGTGAAGGAAAGGCCTTGTGTAAGGAGTTAAGCCTATTGAAAACGTTTATGGCTTCACTTTCATTTGAAAAACTAGCAAAAGTGTCATCAGCATACCTGAAATAAATAAAAGGTTTAGACACTTTTAGCCCACAAAAATATCAGCTAATGCAGGACCAAGGGGATTACCCATCTGGACCCCATCCACTTGGCTATACATGACATTTTCAAAGCTAAACTCTACAGAACTAGCAGAAAGTGCCATAAGTTCGACAAATACATCCCTAGGAAAAGGAAGTGGAGTAATATCACCCTCATATAATGAGTTTACACAAATATCAATAGTTTCCCTTAATGGTACATTAGTAAACAGACTGGACACATCAAATGAGCACATAAAATCAGTATGAGGGCATAGCCGTATGGCCCGTAAATATTCAACAAACGAGAACAAATCAGATATACAAAATTTAGTATAAAATGTTCAAATCAGTTGTATGACATGCAAATGCCATTGAGCCAAAGAATGCTAGGCTGAACCAATCATTGATAGTATAAGTCTCAACGAAACATCCTTCTTATGAATTTTAGAAAGATCATAAATCCTCAGTCTAAGAGAACCAGACAGTTTAATCATATCATAGATTTCCTTAGAAAAGTAACCTTTTCTAAAACATAACTTACATTTCTGGATTTTAATTTCATTTCTATAGGACTACTTGATATATATATTAGCAGTATAGCCCGGTGTTGCTCGGGTGTAATGAAAGCTTTAAAACTAATCCATGGTCCTGGAGCTCAAACTCTTTGGACATTGGCACAAAAGACTAAAAAGCAATAGTTGTTTCCAGTTAAAGTGAAACCGTAGAATGAAAGAAAATGAATGGATGTAAGTCAAATTTTGATTTCCTGGTATCAATATCAAATAAGTTTTTTTCATCGTAAACTGAATTTTGAAGGCTAAATAAGTCCTCTGAGTAAATGGTATCATAGCTGAGACTAAGAACTACAATTATACCTACTTAGAGCCAAACCCGAAGCAAAAACTAAAATAAAAGGGCTAAAACAAATACAGACATACAGGCAGATAAACAAACACACAAACATCTTGCCATATATATATATATATATATATATAATTGATTTTCTGCACTATTGTAAGAACAGCAACCTTGAAATTTCTGAATATCATTTCTTGTGTCTTTGTCTATGAGTGTATCAAATTTGATTAAAATCGGACCACTTCTTCTATAATCTGGTTTTTTCGATTATCAATATTTATCGGGGGTACCTCAACACAAAACCTAGCTAAGAACACTCGCCGATGCTTATAGTACAACTATGTAAATTTTCAAGAAAATCGGTTCAGCCATTTTGGAGTTTATAGGTAACAGACACACAAGTTTCATTTATAAATAAGTTTATATATATATATATATATATATATATATATATATATAGATATATATAAAGAATGGATTATATACATATATATTGATTGGGATGTCCATAAAGTTCATGCTGCTTTTTTTCATGGAAATTGAAATACAAAATAGAATTATGCCATTAAATATTTATTCAACTAAATATGAACCATTTTGTTATACAAACTTTCCCCATTTTTCCTTAACTTAGAAATTTCAATTTCCCAGAATTTTGGTGGTTTCTCAGCAAAGAATTTATTCAGGTGTTTTTCTTTTATGTCATCCAAAGAATTGAAATTTTTACCAGTGAGATTAATTTGCAAGAACCTGAAAAAAGAAAATCCAAAGAAGCAATGTCTGGTAAATATAGAAGGTGGGGCAACACATCCGAGCCAAGCTGCAACAATTTTGCTGGGTTGCGAATACAACATGAGTTCTGGCATTATCCTAATGGAAAACAACACTTTTCCTGTTCCCCAATTTTTGGCATTTTTCTTGAATTGCTGTCTTTAATTTATAGTGGGTTATCCATTCCTTTCCAGTTTATAATGGGAGTCTGTTCTAGTGAAGGGTAGTTGTATATTGTTGCAGATTAACGGAATTTGGCCTCATTGTAGATAGCCCACTATAAGTCATAAAAATCAAGAAAAGCAAACGGAGTTGAAAAATAATATTATATATATATATATATATATATATATATATATATATATATCAATTAAGGGTCTTTACAATTAAAGTAACCCTTTGAATATGAGTACAACGGACAGACGTTAAAATGTTCATGGCAATAAAATGCTGAAAAGAGAATTAATACTTAGGAATGTGGGAGCGTTGTTAGTAAGGAATGTCTTTGATGAAGCTGCTCCTTAGGTCAGTAAGTAGTTCTGAGACAGCGAAAGATAAGATGGGAGGGGTAAGGGAGTAGTAAGCCACTTGACTTGGGTCAAGGGAGCTACTAATTACACACGTCTCTCTCGAGTCTGGGTCTGTCTGTCTGCGTCTGTCTCGGCTTTTTGTATCTTCTTTTTGGATCGCAGCAGATCATTTGGGATTCACACTTGTATTTGATTCTGAGCTTCCCATTGGCCAATAAATGAAATTCACGTAGGCTCGTGAACTGGAAATTTAATATTTAATTAATTTTTATTTTTCAACCAGAACATCTGCTCGAATCCGGCTGCGCACCAGTGACTTTTGGTCATTGGATTTTTGTCGTGAGAGTGCAAACATCCGGTCCATCGCTTTTGCTCAGTCAGTATCACCACAAATTCATCCAGTTGTGAGCAGTATTTTTCAGAATACATTGACTGGTTACTTGGTGGAAGCTCATAGCAAAAGATTCCTTTCTAATACCCCCCACCTGCACTGTATGATTTTCTGAGAATAAAGACTTGCTTCTGGAATGGTTAAAGTTGGCTCATGTTGCTTACTTCAGGATATTTTTCACTGAAAATTATTATAAATGATCCATTTCTCATCACTCGTCATAATTTTCTTCAAAAAGGGTACATTTTCATTTTGTTTATACAGCAAATCATGGATAAAAATATGATCCAAAAGATTATTTTTACTCAGATCATGTATCCAAACATCATAGTGATTTGAGTATCCAAGCTTCACTAAATATTCATGGATGTTGGATTTTGATAAATGTAGTGTTTCTGCCAATTCCAGAGTTGTGCAAAGCAGGTTATTCTCAATCAATGTCTTGATTTGGTTGTCATCTGTAGTTAGGTAGTCTGCCTGAGCATTCTTCATCAATAAGACTACAATCGCCAACTATAAGCTTAGCAAACCACTTCCATACAGAACTAAAGAACCTTCATCAAACTCATACAGTAATTTCAAACTTTCTTCCACAAAATATAGTTTGAAGTGTAGTCTAATCGAAAATTTGTGCGCGTTGTGGCGCAGTGGATATCAGCTCAGAACAATAAATCGGAGAGCCTAGTTCGAATTCCAGTTGAATTCCTTGCATTCACTTATGCGCAAATACCCTTGGGAAAGGTATTAATCCGTCTATTCCTTCCAGTTATGGGTTAAATAACAGGACAGATTGGGTTCTATAGTCTTGGTCGGCAACCGGTCTACCGCAGAAAGCAATGGCAACCTACTGTGGGATAATCTTCTGCCCAGTCAGTCATGTCTGTTTCGAGATATGATCGCCCAAGCGTGTATCACGTATGGCACTTAACTGACTGATATCTATCAATATATTGGAACATGAACGACTAAAAATCAGTATGAACTTTCCAATAACTGATGATGCTCGAAGGAGCTAGCTGACACCAATAGGTAGACCTTTGAAAAATTCACATGCCAGTATTTGGTCGTTAACGTCTCCAAATGGTACCAACAACTTTCTTAGATCAACCAGGTACATATCAACTGTCTCCCTAAGGAGGAGCTGCAGCCCAATAAATTGCCTCCAAGCAATGAACTCATCCATGCCGAATACTGTGTAAAAGGCATACTTGATTTCGTCTAAGTCCACTTTGTCTCCAAGTCACTGGTAAATGGCATATGCACCTCCTGTTAGCCTCAACCATTGCAGGCTCCTTGATTTTTTTAATAATTTGCAGATGCACTCAGCCTACTCAAACCACTCAACAATAAGACAGACCAGTGGGGGAGCCATTAAATTCCGGTATTAGTTTTAAATCGAACTGGTCCATTTTTATCAACATACTGTCGAAATAGCTTGTAGTTAATTTATGTCACCAGTCGTTTGCGATGCCTGAAATCAATTGAAGCACTTGCTTTCAAGAAGTAAACCTCTTCCGTCTTCTCCATTCTCATTCGTTCAACGTCACGCCAACCAAAGTTTTTTCTTTTCCTCACAATTTTCAATGTGTTAACAAAAGAGAAACTCCTACAAAGAAAGCCTATCTCCTATCTTTAAGAAGGACCTACATGAAGGAATTGTTTCATAACAAATGTGTAGGCCAATCAAATCAGCAAACTTGGTATTATAAAAAAAGTTGTTTTTTTTAATAAAATATTACCACTGTATATCTTGAAGCCACTCTGTAACATATCTAAAATTCCATCAATGGAAATTGATACATAAATAATGAGGTGAGGGATGCTTTGAAAAAGGATTCAGTCTGATCAAGAAACGATTAAGAAAAATATATATATTCTGATATTTTTCTATTTGGTCAAATTATGGGAAATGGGCTGGGTCAAGAACTTTTCAACACTCTCATAGTTAACTATGTATCATTTAGGGAATTGAGTCAGGATTGATATTCTATTATTTTATGAGTGGGTTCTCTAGTTTGAGAATATACTAGAAAATCCACCAGAATATGAGAATACATGGGTAATTATTTTGCTTTGTGTTGATAAAATAAAAATATAAAAAAACTTAATATAGATGAGATGGCTATAGAAAAGTGAAGTACTTGAATTTATCTAACTTACCATAGCAGCTCAGATAACAGAGTTAGATAGCATCTAAGATGAATCATAAGCCACAACATATCAACTTGCCTTTTTGTTGTAAAGAGGCATGTATATCCAGACATACACACATAGAATATTGTTTTAAATTTGCTATACTTTTTTTGAGAGAGTGCTCGGTTTTGGAGACAGAGTGCTTGCAGTTTGTAAACTTGGGGGTAAATTTTTGTTTTGTTCCCCAAAGGCATTTACCCCTTCAAATCTTTCCAAAACATTCCTATTTCCGTACAAATGTATCTGCTGAACTCAAATCAATAATTGTTTCTTGAAGAAACCTATCTTTTTTTTTCGTGTTATCGAGCAGAAAAATATGGAACTTCTTGTCAATGTTTATCTTACCCACTAACCACGGTTAGAAAATGTTATTCACTGCAGACTGAATTCACGCATTGTTTTACGATTTTTCGTTCTTTTCACTTTCTTTTTGCAATCTCTACGCGCAAAATGAGTTTCGAAACCAAACAAATCGCGGAGTATTTGCTGAAATGGAGAAAATCGACCGAAAAAAGTATCCTACTCTTCAAGTCATTCAGCGGTGAATCAGAGATGACAACTATGGTAAGGGGTGAGATATAGTTCGATGTATTTATGGTTGATACCATGAAAGAAAGGTAGGTTTTTCATTAAACAATTATCAATTTGAGTTAAGCATGTACATTTGCATGGAATTAAGGATGTTTTAGAAAGTTTTGACAGGGGTAAAGGCCTTCGGGGAACAAAACAAAAATTTACCAATTTGGGGATCACCAAAGATTGATCAAATGAGAAAGAAAAAAGCAGAAAGAGTTTTTTACTAACTGGATGATAACTGTTGAAATTGCAGGAAGATGAAGTGAAAAGTTGAAAAGAAAAAAATGAAATGTGTTGAAAAAATCATGTTTTAAAATAATTCCAAGGAGGATTGAACCCAGAGTTAGCTAGACAAATTTCAGTAAGACTGAGCAAAACCAAGACTACCATTCATCCTCACTTTTAACTGATAAGGAGACCAGAGACCATTAACTGTATCCTCCAGATAAGTAGACCATTAACTGTATCCTCCAGATAAGTAGACCATTAACTGTATCCTCCAGATAAGTAGACCATTAACTGTATCCTCCAGATAAGTAGACCATTAACTGTATCCTCCAGATAAGTAGACCATTAACTGTATCCTCCAGATAAGTAGACCATTAACTGTATCCTCCAGATAAGTAGACCATTAACTGTATCCTCCAGATAAGTAGACCATTAACTGTATCCTCCAGATAAGTAGACCATTAACTGTATCCTCCAGATAAGTAGACCATTAACTGTATCCTCCAGATAAGTAGACCATTAACTGTATCCTCCAGATAAGTAGACCATTAACTGTATCCTCCAGATAAGTAGACCATTAACTGTATCCTCCAGATAAGTAGACCATTAACTGTATCCTCCAGATAAGTAGACCATTAACTGTATCCTCCAGATAAGTAGACCATTAACTGTATCCTCCAGATAAGTAGACCATTAACTGTATCCTCCAGATAAGTAGACCATTAACTGTATCCTCCAGATAAGTAGACCATTAACTGTATCCTCCAGATGTCAAATAAAAAGAAGCGTGTTGCCAATAAAGAAAAGCTGAAATAACAATTATGATTTTTCTGGATAAAAAGAACCAGGAAAATGACATCTGTTTTGAATCAACCACCCAGAAGAGAAATACCCCTTATGGAGATAGAAGCCAGTCTAAAGCATTCGTACCTTATAATTCACCCCAATAAAATATTTATACCCAAACATTAATTCAGATTTCCTTAGACAAAAGTGATAAAGAAACTTTAATTACTATTTTGAAGTGAGCATGGATAAATGAGCTGTGAAATCTCTTAACTTAAATTGCAGAGACAGAAAAAGAAAAACTTTTGTTTTTAAGGAGTGTAAAAATAATTTTCTTTCCTTTGAGTAGTCTGACTGAAGGAGAAATCACAGCATGAGACAAGCTGATACAAAAGTCTGACTGAAAATCCTTTTTTTGCTATGCTATTTTCAGAGTTTAGATTTGGCACAAGAAGTGGACTGATGTTAGCTACGAAAAAAATGAAAAAAAGAAGAAAAAGATTAGCACCAGCCATAAGGAAGTGGTAGCATTTGATAAGACATAAAGAGAGTCAGCGTAAAAAATTTTGGCTTGATTCCTCCAATCACTCTCAAAAAGGCGTTTGGACCACCACAAACTTGGAAAGCCACTTGGATAAAGATATTTTAAGTATATGGAATTTTTAGAAAAAGGTTAATGCTGAAGGTAGAAGGCAACAAAATCCTGGTCAACCCCAACCCCGACTCAGTGCAGGACTCTATATAAACTGGAGATTTTAAACAACTGACAGAGAAGAGACAGAGAGACACACACAGAGTCCTCACACTGACTGTATTCCACATTGTTCTCAAAGAACCCCTGACCAAGACTTTGTGCTGACCCTCAAGACCAGAACTTAGAAATCTAAGCTACTACAAGCTGCAAACTCTAAAAAGGATGCCAGTGTCATTTGTTTTTAAGTGGGAAGGGTTAAATCTACTGTATACAGCCCATCATATATAAACCAAATCATTGTTACATTTTTAAACAGAGTTACTTCTTCAAAGGATCCTTTTCCTTTTATAACTCCCAGATGTTGAACCAATCTTTACTTCAATTTGCTTTAGTAGTGATTTTCTCACCTTCTGAAATTAAAAACACAATGTGGTAGTTAGTTTGAGTTTTGTTTAATGGCATATCAACCTCTGTGGGTTATTTAATGCCAAAAAGTGGGGTTTTAAGGTATTTTTTTAATGTTCGGTTATAGTGAGAATATAATGAAAATTTTGTTTTCATTCTTTTTTATTTTAGAAAATTGAAAATGTTTTCTAGTTTATTAAAAAATGATTTGCTGAGAATAATTTTTTCTTCCTTTAAAAATGTATTATGGTAATAATTTTTTCTTCAAAAATATATTGTTGGTAATATTTTTCCTTCAAAAATGTATATTTTTCTATAAACGTTTTTTATACCTTCAGTGTTTTGACCCCAGTTTTTTGTGGGGGTTAACTATTTGCCCATAGCTGGGACCCTAACAGGTGCTACCACTCTGGGTTAGGGTGGACCTGAGAACGACAGCAATTAAGAGGTGGTTCCATGCTCCTCACAATCTCCCAATCAGAAGCCTTGCTGCCGGATACAGTTTACTGTCATGCCCAGGACCAACAACGTGGCAGAAGAGTGAATAGTTACAAGCAAATAAACACTAGTTAAATTGAGTGGAACAGTGCCACCAAAATGACACCAGTGACAAAATGAGCAACTCATTAAAAAGTGAGGAGTCAGATAGATGGTAACAATAGTGGCCTGAAGGAAATTCAAAGACCAACTCAAGTCATAGGGCGACATTACTGGTTATCGATGATGAGGAACGATGTCAGATATAGAAAGTAAATATCAACACTACACCGTAACTATCTGTTTCATATTGCAAACAATCTTCAAACCATATATCACTGCCCATTGCATAGGCTCCATATGTTGGAAGTGAGGGTAAGAAGAAACAGATCTTCCCTATTTGGGTTTTGGGCTTATGCTTCAGTTTATTTATAGTCCTGATCTTGTGGTCATTTATTTTAATTATTTATATTTTATTTATTTGGAAATGAGTCCTTTAGTCAAAGGTTACATTATTTTAAGTTTTGTTGTGTGTGTGTGTGTGTGTGTGTATATATATATATATATATATATATATATATATATATACTTATTTATAAATGGAACTGTGTGTGTGTGTATGTGTGTGTCCGTTACCTATAGACTCCGAAATGGCTGAACAGATATTCTTGAAAATTTAAACAGTTGTACTATAAGCATCTGCGAGTGTTCTTAGCTAGGTTTTGTGTCGAGGTACCCCCGATAAATATCAAAAATCGATAATCGAAAAAAATCTGGTTATAAATGGAGTGGTTCGATTTTAATCAAATTTGATACACTCATAGACAAAGACATAAGAAATGATATTCAGAAGTTTCAAGGTTGCTGTTCTTACAAGAGTGCAGAAAATTGATAATATATATATAAATATATATATATATATATATATATATATATATATAAAAGGCAAGATGTTTGTGTGTGTGTCTGTTTATCTGCCTGTATGTATTTTTTCAGCCCTTTTATTTTAGTTTTTGCTTCGGGTTTGGCTCTAAGTAGGTATAATTATAGTTCTTAGTCTCAGCCATGATACCATTTACCCAGAGGGCTTATTTAGCCTTCAAAATTCAGTTTACGATGAAAAAAAACTTATTTGATATCGATACCAGGAAATCAAAATTTGACTTACATCCATTCATTTTCTTTCAGTCTACGGTTTCGCTTTAACTGGAAACAACTATTGCTTTTTAGTTTTTCGTGCCAACGTCCACAGAGTCTGAGCTCCAGGACCATGGATTAGTTTTAAAGCTTTCATTACACCCAAGCGACGCTGGGCTATACTGCTAGTATATATATATATATATATATATATATATATAATGCCTTCTCTGTCAGCCTATCGTCCACCAGAACTACATATAGCTTCTTTCTCTCTCCAGTCATCCAAAACATTCAATACCACAACCAACCAATGAATTCAGTTCTCAGCCTTCTCTGCTCCACCTTGTGATTAATTTGATCACAGACAAGCCAATATTCATCATCATTATCTCACCTCAGGTTGGTTCAAACAGTGAAAATGTACAGTAATAAAAAAAAAAAAAAAACAAATATTCAAGTAAGATTGGTGAATAAAAAAATATCTCGTCTTATTATGAATATATGTGGATGGACCAGAAATATTAAAGTCTGAAGTGGAATCTGCAATGACCACACTGAACAGAAACAAGGCAGCGAGACCAGACGCCATAGTTATAGAGCTGCTGATAGCCCTGGAAGAATTTGGCATGGAGGAAATTACAGAAATAATAAATGAAATTTATAATAGTGGTATAATACCAGATGACCTCAGCAAGTTGATCTTCATCGTGCTGCCTAAGAAGCCAGGAGCAAATGAGTGCGAATTCCACAGAACCATCAGTTTAATGAACCATGTAACAAAACTGATCGTCCGAATCCTGATGAATAAAGTGAGAAGCAGAATCAGGCGAGAGATAGGACAAGAACAGTGCGGGTTTCGTCAAAGACACTGGAACAAGGAACGCCATATTTATGATTAGGATGCTCTCTGAAAGGGCAATACAAATGAAGAAGGACTTGTACCTATGTTTTATTGATTATGCAAAGGCGTTTGACAAAATACGCTACAAAGAATTGATGGAGATGCTTGGCAGCCTGGACATATTTGGGAAAGACTTGAGAGTAATCAAGAATCTCTACTAGCAGCAAACTGCCTGCATACAGACAGGCAATGAATTCAGCAATTATACTAAGATTGAAAGGGGCATAGGACAAGGATGTGTTTTTTCACCGGATCTATTCAACTTATACAGCAAGACTATTATGAGAACCCTAGAAGTTATGCTAGGATTCGTCATTGGAGGCCACAATTTAAACAATATAAGGTATGCTGATGATACAGTGCTGATAGCAGGCACAGAAAGAAAACCACAAGACCTCCTACAGAAGGTAGCTGAAGAGAGAAACACAAAAGGACTACAAATAAACTCCAAGAAAACCGAATGCATGGTCATCAGCAAAAAGGACAGCCCAGAACGCCAATTACAGGCGAGGGGCTCTAAAATCAAGCAGGTACAGAAATTGAAATACCTAGGAAGTATTCTAACAGAAGATGAAAGTGCAACAGTGAGACCTGAAGGCGAATTGGCATGGCGAAAGAAGCATTCCAGAAGTTGAGTAAAGTAAGAAACAGGACAATTTCACTAGAAACAAAGAGGAGAGTACTGGATTGCTATGTGATGTCGGTTCTTCAATATGGCAGTGAATGTTGGACAGTATCTCCAAAGATAAAGGAAAAACCTGAAGCAGCTGAAATGTGGTTCTACAGAAAAATGCTGTGGATATCATGGAACGAGCATGTGAGCAATGATGAGGTTTTGGAAAGGATGGAGACGAAAAGGAAATTAATACTGAGCATCAGGAACAGACAACTAAAGTTCCTGGGACATGCAATGAGGAAGGATGGCTTGAAGAACCTGTTACTAACAGGCTAGACAGAGGGAAAAAGAGACAGAGGAAAGCAGTCAATAACACATTTGAAGGACCTGATCAGGTGGATGATAGAACGAGGGTTATATGGTGCAACAGGAGAAAGTGTACTAAGAGCCACCAGGGACAGGGAGATGTGGAAAGCCATGATCGCCTACATCCTGAAAGGACATGGCACATAAAAGAAGAAAAATGTACGGTAATTTTGTTAGTAGTGTTTGCATGCAGAATTGTCAATCTAAGTCATCCCCAAATCAAATGTGACACTTGCACTTACTGGTAGGTGTGTGTGTGTGTGTGGATAGATAGATAGATAGATAGATAGATAGATAGATAGATAGATAGATAGAAGTTTGTTTAGCTGACTTTGGTAATTTTCTTTTGGTAAGTCTGGCTTCTTGACTGATGTCAAAATTATGCTTAGGCAGTTAGTCACGTGCAGCAAAGATCTGTCTGTTTTCTTGGCCCAGATCTAGAATCTGTCTTATTTCTCTCTTTACTTTCACTTTTATCAGTGTTGGCCAAGAACTGGTGTGGAGGTAGGATGTGGTCTCCCCACCCTCTCTCTCAGGTAATGGTTGCAGACAATGCTCCTCCCACAATTTCTTCCTTTTGTAGTGGGCTGCCTGTGCCCACAACTCCCTGGTGGCTGCAGGCCATCAACCCACCTTCTCTGTATTGCTATCATTTCACATGCAATATACAATAAATTGGCTTTTCTCAGGGTGAATCATGCAACACCAGCAATTTGTTTTTATTAAAACAAATTCATCAGCTAAATTTCCTTCGCATGATTTCAGAATAGGAACACCTGATTTTTTGTGGAGTAACCTTTACATCTCCCAACTGACACGAAGAGTCTTTATGGCCACTTTCACTGGCTAACTGTCAACACCTAAATTAGATATTTTTCCCAGCAGACATCTGGCTTCTTGTTATAATTTCCAATCTCTGAGAATTGTTTTTATGTAGTTTAACCCTGTTCACGAGAAGTGTATCAATATATCTTTCCTATATATATATATATATATATATATATATATAATATTGAGTTGTGATAATGTTTAGTGCCAGGGTTGTTGTTTTTTCACTGGTTTTACTGATAAAATGTATTTTGACAAGCAGTTTTTTTATTGTCAAGTGGTTGATATTGGCTGGAGATAGAGTATTGAGATATATATATATAGCACATTGAGTGCTGGTGTTAATAAAATAGTATGCTCCATGTAATATACAGAGCTATAAACTATATATTAATAAATATACATTTTTTTTTTCTCGCTTCTTGCAGAACTTGGAATTTCGTGTACAGCGCAATCTTCAGGTGCTGAGTTTTATTAAGGAAATGTGACCATGGACAAGATTCCAACCTGTGCACTCCCACCCTTTGCAGCAGAAGCTATTGTTAGATCCAATGTACTTTAGACCAGCTTGGTTACAAAGTGAATTGTGCCTAATATTGTTGAATAGTGTCTAAAAGTGCAAGTCCTCCTTGTCCAAAATTCTAGTTATCTTAAAGCACATCAAATCTAACAGTTTTTTTTTGTAACAGGGACCACAAGTTTGAATCCTACTAGTGAGCACATTTTCTTTTACAATATTTCTTAAATATTCAAGCCAATAGATCAAAATAAATATACTGTTAAAAATAAAATGGATTGTCTAATATAGGATACAAATCCTATATCATCTAACAATTAACTGAAACACAAAATGTAGATTTGCACACCCACAAAATTGAATCAGAATGACTGAAAACATTTTGAAAAAAACCAAGCCAAGGCAAATTTCACAAGCCAGTGTGAAAATGGATAGTGGATAGGAAATAGCAAATAGAAAGTCAATAAGAAATAGCAAATTGAACTATGACTGTGGTCAAATTTTCTTAACGCCTAAAAAATGGGGAGGTGGTTCAAGCTGATAAGGAACCTGATCTAAGTACTTATCTACATCTATTCAACAGCCAAAAACAGTTTGATGGGAGCAGGTATCTGATAAGGACTTGTCACAATGTAAGGGAGAAATTTCAAGACGCTGAACCTGTCATGTCTCATCAACATACATTTGTTCTTCCTCTCCTTCCTAATTTTTCTTTCTCCATCTTCACTCACACACTGTCAAAGAAACAAGATACTTCAACTTCAAAAATTAATGTTTGATAAGTATATTACCTTCCATTTCACTTTCTTGCCAGCCATAAAAAGGAAAGGAACACAGATTTTTTAGTAACCTGTTAATCTTTCTACATATACACATTCTGCTCCTTACTAGTATTTCTCTGGAACATTTAATTATGCACATTTTCTATTTGAACATTTTATTTCTTGCAAATTTGTTATTCTGTTCAGTTAATAAAATTTCACTTATTTTAGAAACAAAACACTTATTCTTCCAACCTTCAATCAAACTTCTGATGATGTTAAATTGTGGGGACTTTGGTTGTGTTTGGCACAAGGCCAATTTGACAAACATTACAGAGGCCTCTACACTACTCAAATATGGGTATCCACTAAAAATAAGATTTAAAGTTTTAAAAATCTGTCGAATTAATGAATTTAAAAAAATCCACTACTTCAGAAATATTAGATAGATAGATAGATAGATAGAGGGATAGATAGATAGAGGGATAGATGGATAGAGGGATAGATAGATAGAGGGATAGATAGATAGAGGGATAGATAGATAGAGGGATAGATAGATAGAGGGATAGATAGATAGAGGGATAGATAGATAGATAAAGAGAGAGGTTTTTCACTGCAGTAGCAGCTGAAGGTTCTAGCAAAGTTTATTCTAGGTGTTTCCAAGTTGCCTTCCCTCTAGTGAAGGAAAACTAAACCCTGCAAAGAACAATAGCAGTCCACCCCACAGCATGTTACTGCTTGCAGTGATGAAGTACCATAGAGGTTA
The DNA here is from genome assembly GCA_037127315.1 of Ascarosepion bandense. Classification (NCBI taxonomy): domain Eukaryota; kingdom Metazoa; phylum Mollusca; class Cephalopoda; order Sepiida; family Sepiidae; genus Ascarosepion; species Ascarosepion bandense. Next base: position 881,019 of record JBBBDQ010000212.1, on the reverse strand, counting down.
AACTCCATAACAAAAAACGTTCACTGTTGTTAATGGGAATAATGTATCATGCATTTGCCCAGTCTTTTGTTAACAGCAGCTCGAAAATGTGTACTTGAGCCAACACAAGCCTTCATCACTCTAAGGTATGCTATATTTATGGGTAAAAGTGAGAGAGCTTATGTAGCTATAAAATAGGACACTGAGACTAACACTAAGCAGTGACAGTATGTTTCAGGCTTAAACTCAATCTTCAAATCCAATTTAAATTGATTGGAATTTTTTATTATTTCACTAAATTGGCCATATTTACAAATCTCTTTTAACACAATGTAATTCTCTATTTAAAAAAAACTTTTTTTAAATATACTATTCTGAAGCTTTATTTGAAAATTAACTTATTTCAAGTTTAATTAATAAGAATCAAAACAAATCTTACTTTCAGCTTAAAATATTGCAGAAAAATACTTTTTTTAACATGGAGACAGGTGTTTCTAGAAGTTGTTGATACATTTATGATTTATTGAAAGCTTAATGTTAATGGTACATAATGGTAAACATTACTTGAATGCCTTTGTTATATATATTTTTTAACTACCTATTAGTCTTAAAAATTTAGGAAAGTGTTCTAAGTAATCTAATATTTTATGAATTTTAGTAGGAACCTCCACAAATTCACTGAAAAAGAAGTATACCATGATGAAAAAAAAATTGCTCAAACTTGATAAAAAACAAATTTTATCAAAATCTGTGTCATTGCTATGAGGAAAGACCAAAGTATTATTTGATTATTTAATTATATTTTAAGTCTTTCAAAACTTTGGTTAAAAATCTTTTTCTTCTTTCATCAGCGGGTTGACTATAAATTAGCATAGCAATTTTTAGTATCTTCTTGTAGTGAAAAAACATTCATTTGAAAATATTGTTTTTTTGGGGTTTTTTATAATTTTTCAATTTTTTTTTTATATAAGAGTTATGTACATACCTAAAGACAGTAATGGGTATGTCCCAATTCTTATATAATAAGTTGGACTATTGATCGGGAGAAGTTTTCTTACTGTCTAGCAGTTCTCTACTAGCAGTGGTTATTTACTTCACACAGCTTGTGAGTCATGTATTTGATGATACTTTAAATATTACTATTTATCTCCAACTTGTATTTGGGTTATTACTCATTTAAGTTACAACAATAGGTTACCCCACTCCAACTTATTCAATTTTATGATAACTTGAGAAATTTAATGGTGTAATGGTTAATGCTTATATCAGTTAAAACAGAACTCCTTGGAGAACTTAAACCAATTTCTTTTTTGTAAAACAGGACCCCACTTACTAAAAATCTGCTCTGAATCATAAAATAAACTCAATAACACTGAAACATTAGTTAGAAAAGCTTTTAATTGCTTTTATGAATAAAATATATTAAAGACACTTTTGTCTTAAGATAACATTTTTTTCAATGAATAATGAATTTTTACAAGAATTGTTTTCACCTTTTAAAATTTAAATTGGAGATAATTTCTGAAGTTTTTAAAAATTTGTTTAATGGTTGGCCAATATTGTTATTAAGTAAAAATTATATTTACTTATCATAAATTGAAAAGCTTATTACAATTTAAGGATCCCTGGTATTTTAAAAAGAATTTTGAAATTTTTAATCTATGTGAATAAACTTGCTGATTTTTGTAAATATGGTTTTTCATGGATGATATTATAAGAATGTAAGTGCAATAACTATCGTAAATTTAAAGCTAAAGTATCTAAATTTCAATAAACCTTAGATTACAAAGAATAATTACTGAGCATTGAAAAACTATATAAAAAAGACACATTATATTCTTCAATTATGTGCTAATAGATGTTTATCTAATGTAGAACATTAGATAAACATTCATCTGTCATTCAAGCTGTCAACATCATAAATAAACAGCTACTGCCATGTTAAAAAATGTATTACTGCAATATTTTAAACTGAAAGTAATATTTGTTTCAAATCAGATTAATTAATTTTTAAATCAGCTAGTATTCATCAAATAAAGTTTCAGAAACATTTTATTTTAGAAATATTTTAATAAAGAATTTGCAATGAAAGTTATTAAAGTCTGTAAATTTAAAATAGTGTTGAAAAACAGCAAAGTTTTTTGCTTATTGAAAATATTAAATTTAATCTATTAGCTTGAAATCAAAGCTGAAATAAAACCATCAAGAAAGCTTTTTTATTTTAAAAATTTATTTGAAATCTTAGATTTTATTAAAATCTTTTTTTTTAAATGTTAGTCTTGCATAAATATATGTTCATCTAGGTTTTGTTTCTGTTTTTTTTTTGTTTCACACAAATAATTATTTTGAAAAAAATTATATTTTTATGAAGGTCTGACAGGTTTGTGTAAAAATGATTGCAATTGCATATTTTTGGGGGAAATGACAACAACTACCAGCAATGTCTATTTCACTTATTTCACCATTCCCTCACTCTGTTGCCTTAGCAACAGCAACAAACAGAAATGATTAGTATATGCGTAAATAAATGTATAATTTATTTACCCATACTCAATGCATTATGTTTACCTGAATTTACATTTGTTAAGGTGGAGAGGGAATTAACCTCTACAACAAGTTTCTGTCTTCTAGGTTACCCATTTCCACCTCCACAACACTTGCAAAAGTGTCAGTCTGGAGACTTCGATGACAATTTTTTTTTTAATCATTTCACCCCAGGCAAGGCGTAAATGCCACTGATGTGCGGGGGGGGGGCTACATAACTGAAAGAAAATTAATTAGGAGAGAAGAGGATTACAAACCAATTAGAAAGAAGCAATAGAAAGATGAAAATGCAGGTGTGATGACAGTTGCAAGGGGGGAGAGAAAGGGAAGGATATACAGGGTGGGGGAAGGGCTAGAGTCAAGTGCTTAGTAGATGAGTATTGACATTGCATTTAAATTTCTGGAGGTTGTAGCCATCAGGAAAGCAAGAATATGGGAGCGAGTTCCACAGGCCGGGAAGTGCGAGAGAAGAAGCTGCAGGAGTAGAATTGTCGTCTGCATTTGGCTAACCTAACTGAATGGGTGGGACCCAGTTGCCATTCTGGTTACACGAGTAAACACCTGTTGAGGAGGCACCAGTGACTAAGTTCATCTGAGCAGAAGCCATGAAAGTACTTACGGAACAGACAAAGGGAGGCCACATCTCGTCGGTGGGGAAGTGGCTGTAGTTGAGCCGCCAAGTCAGCACCTATCACGTTATTAACTCTCCTTTGGAGCCTGTCGAGAACACTGAGGTGAGCAGCAGGGGCGCCTGACCATAAATGGCAGCAGTACTCCATGAAGGGTTGAATGGTAGACTTGTATATATGCAGGATGGATTCAGGTGGAAAGAACATCCTGGATCGACACAGTGATCCAACCTTCTTAGCAGTGGATTTAGCTATGGATTCGATGTAGCAGTTTCATTTGAGATCAGAAGAGAAGGTAAGGCCGAGGAGGCGCAGTGTATTGCACTCAGGGAGAATCGCTTGGTCCATTGCATATGGGAGGCAGGAGAGGTTGCCTGTGATGGTTGACAGACAACAGCTTGGTCTTGGACGCATTGAAGTTGACAAGCCACTTCTTGCCCCAATTCACCACAGAGTGTAGATCCCGTTCAATTCAAGGTCAGCAGCGAGATTGTGTCTGTCTGCCATGCCAGGTTTCTTACTGGAGCGGGAGTATATTGTGGTGTGTGAAATTTTTGATGCTGGTGAAAATCCTGAAATTTTTGATGGTGATGATTTATCAACTAATGTGATTAAAATTAAAAGTTTAGGGAACAAAGATAATTGGTATAGAAAATTGCTTTTGGATAAAGAAAAATTAATCCTGTCCCTTCCAAACCATTAATCTACAGAATGATGTTTCCCATTATAAATTTAGCTATATTTGGTTATCTCATAGATCTATGTGCAAATTTGAGGACCAAATCAATATAATTTTTAATTGTTTACTTAAGGCAAATAAGTCCCCATCATTAAATAAAGTAGCCTACCCTAGTGTAAACATAATAGAAATATGTTATTTTATATAAACAAATAAGTTATTGTATTTTTTCTGAGGCAATTGAAAATAGGTCTTTTTGTTTGGTTTTTTTTTTTTTGCACTTTTGTTTTTTTGTTTTTTTACCTTCTTATATTGTTTTCTCTTTTTGTGATTTTTCTAAATACTTGTCTTTTTCCAAGTAATATTTTTTTCTATTAGTCGCTGGTGAGCCTTTTATGAGAAATTGTTATCCTGCCTTAATAGAACTTGTATATTTAAAAAAAACCTCAATGATTATACAAGGCTAATATGTTTAAAATAATGAAAATAAAATTTTTATTAAAATTACTTAAATAGTTTGAGAAAATAGACATATAGCAACCCTAAGATTTTTTTGTTACCTAAGTAAACATTTATTGCAATAAATATATAAGGTATTTATAAAAATTAAATACAGTTTTTCCCACATTCCAACTGTTTATGCTCCAGCCATCCTCAGATATTTATTGTATCAGAATATCCTCAAATCTGAAAGGGGCCTATCTTAGAGCAAGATTCCACAACATTCCAGAGCATAACAAATATGAAGAAATTACTCCAGTCCAATTTCACATTTTTTAAAATCAATTCACCCCAAGTCAGACAATAATGTCACTAATACACAGAAAAATACTTTAGAATGAACCAGAAACCCAATAACAGTATAAACTTTAGATTTTAGGCAGAGATATTAGAAGCATAGAGTTGTAGCAAAATTTAGAATCAACTGGAAAGCTAATCATCAACAGGAAACAAGGGATAATACTCTACTGTTGGAAAAACCAGAGAGGAATAGAAATGGTCGACCAAAAAGTGGCACAAATGTCCAATCAAATAATATTTCTTTGCAAATACAGACATAAAACTAATTCCAAGTAGTTTAAATATCTAGATATAAAAAACAACACTTACTGAAACAGCAGTTTGGTTAAAAAATAAAAGTCAAGTTCAAAGTTTGAATGATGAAGCTATTTTCTGATTTTTGATCAACAGAATTTTATTATTAAAAAAAAAAAAAAAAGATTATATATATACCCCAATTATTTGACAACCATTTATCTACAACTAGTACTTTAGTTCACTCTAGCAATGTTATACACTGCTTCAAATTATATTGTTTTTTTAATACGTGTCGGCTGAACGTGCATGCAAAGATCACAAGACCACAAGTAAATGTCATCCTCTGCACAGGAGCTCTGAGCATCACATCTAGCTCACAAAATAAGTCCCATAAAAAATATTAATAAAAAAAGAGCTTATCATGAAAGTTGCCACAAAAAAAAAAAAGTTGAGTTGTGAATATGGCAACAACAGAACAGGACTATGTATGCAGCAGAAAACATTTCGCCACAAAAAAAAAAAAAAAAAAAAAAAAACTATTAAAACAATTTACACATAGAGATAACAAATTAAAGCCAATTTTTATACAATCATTAGAAAACATCTCTAACTACAAACCAATTTTTGTTTAGCTAAATCTCACATGCTGTACTCAACTCAAAACAACTTTTAAAATCGAACAAGCAAACATACCAGACTATTATCGGAATCTCGCCTGTCGCAGGTCTATAACTACATCCAGATTACCCTTAAACTAAAGGCTATAAGAGAAGCCAGACAGACAGAGATAGATACACACAAACTCTGACCTTGGGCTAAATGCCTTTGGGCAAAGAGGAACCTGGACAGTGGAGGATGCTCTGCTAAAAGGCAGAGTCTTGTCTAGAGTAAATAAACAAGAGCCAGACGCCATGTATCCAGGAAGGGGGGGGTTACAGGGAATTTTTGCGTATACATGCTTAAAATGCCCCACAGTAAAATTAACCCTCTACCACATCCAGCCTTTGAGGCTTGGGCAAATAAATACCGAGAGAGGGAGAGACACACTTGACACACACAGAGGTCTTGAGAGAGCATAGCTATCTGCCCCGCTAACCACACTATGCGAAAACTTTTGACAAGCCCAAATAGATAGCCAACAAGCAGTCTGCTGAATTAAGTATACTCTTTCACATTTTCATGATGTGGTGTAATGGTTAGCAAGCTTGTCTTGCTAGAAACATTACAACAGGGGAGTTAAATCCTCACTGGGTACCCTATACTTTCGACCTTGTGCCACATCTAAGCGGCACTTAGAAAATCAACTCTCATTTTTCCTCTCACATACAGTACACCCGATCACTATACTATACAACTTAGAGACATTTTCATATTTTGTAAACAAAAATAAATCATTGATCATTTCTTTAAACCAGTGTCTAAATTCTTTACTCCAACCAACTTCTACCCACTTAACTATTTGGGAAAATAAAAACGATAGTGGGGAGGGAGTATGGAAATGAACCAAAATGTCATCATTTCGTAAAAGTTATTTGTTACATTTCATATTTTTTGTTATTAAAAACTATAAAACCTTGAAACATGCTATATACTTTTTCAAGATTTTTTGTTCACAGCATAAGTTTATAAATGACGTATTTAAAATACTGATACATATCACCACAAAAATGACTTTTTTGCTTTGCCTATGTATGTGGTAATTTAAATTAAAAATAATAAATAATCAAAGGGAGAAAAAGAAAAAATATACTGGGTAGTACAAGGCAGAATATTGGTTAACTTAAAAGTTGTTTTTTCTACAAAAACATTTGCTAACTTCCAAATGCCTGTTTACTGTTTTTTTAATCAGGCTGGAAAGTTTTGGTTGGAGGGATTGTTTTTTAGTTGTATCCAGGACCAAAAGGAACTACTTTTTCATGTTTTGTCCAGCTAAATGACCAAGTTGAATGAAGGATAAAGATTTAGGAACATGGAATATTTCATTTTATTTGACATTTGAGGGCATGGCCGTATCTGACTACCGGGCACATCGGGCACGGGTCCGGGCCGATCCGTGCAATTATAATGAAAATCCGGGCAAGGAAAAATGTCCTTCGTCAGAAATCAAACTAAAACAATTCACGAAGAAAGAAAGAAAGAAAAACAAAGAAAACATCCGAATGAACGCAGTAAAACTGTTTATTTATTAATTTTGGGAGAAAAGATTGGTTATACTCAGAAAGTCACAACTCGATTTCCTGCTTTCGTTCCATTGAAATAGCCGAAAAATCCGCAAAAATCATAGTTTCTGGAAACGGATGACACTGATGACGTCATCACATTGTCAACTAACAAAAATCCGTTCAATTTTTTTCTCTGTGCCCGGTGTTTTTTTTAGCATCAGCCACGACCGTGTAGGGTTAATTTAAAAGGAAACAAAGTATAAAGCATGATCGCGTTTTTTTGTTGTTTTTTTTTAAATTTACAGGTTAAAAATTTTCAAGGTAATTTTTATTTTACAGAGCGAAAACTAAAATATAAAGGATACATTATTGGTAAAAAAATTAATATAAATTACAAAAATGAAGGTTCAGTTTTTTAGTGTCAATTAGATAAAGATGAACTAATTACAGCTCAAAATAGAGAAAATTTAAATAGAAAGAATAGTGTTTATTTTTTATGCCAACATGTCAGTTGATTTGGCATTACTTAGAATAAACATTTTCATTTTATAAAAACAAAACTGAAAATACAAAATCCTATTTAATTGCTAGTCAAAAATGAATATCAAGAAATTTATGAACATAAGGAGAAATTTACAATTGTAAAAATAGTATTTTGATAAAAATGCTATTCTGTTTGATAAAAATTCTTCTAACTTTAATTTTTAAAATTTCTTTATAATTTACTTTAATAATCAGGGAAAGTATTAACTCCACAGAAATTAGAATCAACATCTTAATTATAAAGTTTAGGAATCCTTTTACTTGGAACTTCATTAAGTAAAACAAAAATTATGCTTCTTGCCTTTGAGAACATTTCCAAAATCTTTCAATTTTTTATCAAAATAATTGGTATGGTTGTTTTTTAACATTTCAATTGATTTTGCATAAACACTGATTTAACTCTACTTCAGTATTATTTTTATTTTATTTCTGGTACAGGTAGATCTAAAGCTTTCATCTTTTTTTTTTTACTCATACTTTTTGCTTTAAGAATAAACTAGTTCAAAATTTTACTAAAGTCTGATGTAAAATAGATGTCAGTATTTATCATATTAAACTTGTTTGAAATGCTAAAACCATACCCAAAATTATAATCCCCCATCAAAAAAAAATGTTTTTTACTTAATACACATAATAACTAATATTACCAGCCCATAAAAGTAGTTTTTTAACTTTCCTTATTCTTGACACAGAAATGTAAAATTTGAAATTTAAGTGGTTACAGTTCGCAATCAATGCATTCTAATTTAAAACAGCCAACTTTATCCCCACCCCATCAAGTTTTCTGCTCTAATACAAACTAATTTAAGTTTGAGGAATATATAAAAAAACACTTTTTCTATAAAATTAAGGGAGACAGTATAAAATACATGTCAGAAAACCAGAGCCAACATTCTAAAAACCATGAAGATATTTTTTGACCTACCATGTTAGTAAAATGGAGATATTCACTCCAAAGAGAGAAATATTTATTACAGAACACTTACCTGAAATCAAGAACCCAACTCTATGAAGATTAAACTAATCATGACTGCAAATATTTGGTGAAAACTTTTTTACAGAGAAATTACAATATTTATTTTTAAGGTAGAGTTCATATACTATCATAGGGGTGGCAGCACTTTAGAATATTCATGTAGGAATAGGACTTTTGTTGCTGATTTTTATTATATGAGGCAGTCATTCTTTCATAGTTATCCTGTTTGGAAAATCTTAGCACAACAGTGAACTTGCTAGCATGACCATAAAAATGGAATATCTTACTATTAAATGAAATCAAGTTGCATGTCCACTAAATATGTTAAGTTACATTGTTTTCTAACTATTAAATTTAGGAAATCACTTGGTTCAGCTCATTACAGATACCAAGATTGCAAAAAGCTTTATAGGTGCACTTCCAAAAATTAAGATGGACAGTGCCTGACAGATGAACTCTCTTCTGACCAACTTAATAGAAGAAAAACTGGTTTTGAAATTTCAATACCACCAAAACCAAGTAATCTATATTTCCTCATCGCCAAGCAAACCCTGAATTACACTTTCAAAGAGGCTTCTTACCTTGAATTTCTATTGGGACTCATGTTCACACCAGACCTCAAGGGGGATGCACATATCCCATGATCCATTGCTAAAAATGTGGGAAAAAAAGATTGGCTCCTTGTACCACTCAAAAACCATTCTTGATTCCTTCTGCCAATACTTCCTGGCACAAAGTTAATTCTCCTGCTGGATAAGCATGACCAATTAAGACCAGATGCTAAGACCAGTTCTGACATGCTATGACAAGTTTTGTACCTAGTTACCGCATGAGCAGGGGCTGGGTAATCTTTGTTCATTGGCCTGTGTGTCTGCACTCAGGTTCCCCATGTTAAAAATCAACCTTGTGTCCCAACTCGCTCCAGTTGGGGAGAAGGAGAAGGGTAAATCTACCTGACCTCTTCTGCCATGCTTTATCTCTACAAAATTCAGATCAAACAAAAAAAAAAAATGGAGTATTGTTGCTATATCTGAACAAGAATTGACTAATCTTCACTTTCTGGGCTTGACACAATCTAAAATCATTTAAATGATCTCCTGAAGGATGATTTATTTTTAACTTTCTAGCCCTTTTTCCACTGATGCAATCTTACAATCTTAACACAACTCTAGTGATACTTCCATGACACATGTTCAGATGAGCTCAATTTTTAGTGCCACCAAGGGTTGAATAACCATTATTCTCTGTCTTCCATTCATAAGAAGGATATTCTACTCAGAAAGCTTTTTCCCAAAAACTATTTTGTAAAACTGACTCTGACATGGAGGCTTCCTTAAAAGTTATGCTTGTAACTTCTTCAAGTTTTAAATCAATCACCATCTCTTCTCCATATTCTCATAATCATTTCCTCATGTGTCCACACGACACACCATATTTAGTAACCCCCTGCCTTAAGTAGCTCTTGGGTGAATATTAAAAAAGAATAGGAATTGTCTATCCTTGCTCTTATGGTTAAAATTTGATTAGAAATGTGACAGTAATAGTTTAATATTTAACTAATATTTTAATAGGACTAGATAGATTTGCCTATCATCAAGTTCACTCTCCTCCATGGTCCTTTGAACAGGAGTAGAGGTATATCCCTTGTTTCCTGTTTAGGATTAGGTTTCTGGTTTCTTCTTAAGTATTTTTATTCTCTTTCACTCCCAGTAGCCCTTTGCATCTTAATAGTATTATCACCTTACCTGGGGTGAATTGATTAAAAAATCCTAAATTGTTTTACAAAAACTGAAATCTTAAGTATGTTCTAAAAATGTATTAAAAGAAGATCAAAGTTGGCTGGAAAACTTGAAGTCAGAAGAGATTTCCACAAGTAAGTAGTGCAAGGAAAGAAAAACTGTAAGCATAGAAATTATGGTTACCTCTAGCCAATTCAATGGTAAATTTACGAGACCTTGTTGCTAATCTAGTCAGTCAGTTAAGTGCCATACGTGATACATGCTTGGATGATCATGTCTCTTTTAGTTCATGAGTGACTAGGTAGAAGATTTTCCTGTAGTAGGTTACCATATCTTTCGGTGATAGACAAGTTGCCAACCAAGGCTATAGAACCCAATCTGTCCTGCTATTCGACCCATAGCTGGCGGAAGAAGAGATGGATTCATACCTTTCCCAAGGGTATTTGCACATAAGCGAATGCAATGAATTCAACGGGATTTCAAACTCGGCTCTCTGATTTCTTATAACAAGCTGATATCCACTGCACCACTTGCACATCCAGTTCTAATTTAGTACTGCACTTAAATTCATAAAATTTAAGTACAACAGCAAAGTGTTCATCCAAACAATTACCATGAAAGTATTCATAGAAATGGCACAGAGAAGCTACATTATGATGATGGGAAAGTGACTGAAGCCAAAATGCCAGGTCAGGACTAATAATATTGCTGATTCTTTTTTGCATTTTATCAAGAATCTCTAAATATATAGCATGAGCACCAGACCATATGTACCAGCAATATTCATAGCATGGGCAAATTGTATATAGTGGAATATGGATGGATAAAGTAAAGAAAAAAGTAAATTTTCAATACGGCTCTGCAAGTTTAAATAATTGTGGTGAACAATAACATAGAAGCAAGCGAGTCAGAGTGGCTTGTATCTGATGCAAAGGAAAATATGTTTCTTACCTAAATGCATGACATGTAATAGCGGCATTTTGTTCTTTGAAAATGACATTAATCTCACCCCTTCGCATTGGAATTTTTTTTTTTTAATCAAATCACCCTGAGCAAGGTGGTAACACCACTGATGTGCAGGGGGCTACATAAGAGTGAAAAGATTGGAAAAGAGAAAGCTGGAAACCACATCTTAAACAGGAAACAAGGGATAAGCCTCTTCACCTGTTCAATAGATGTGGGTGGAGTGTGAACCGGGCGATAGTTTAGTCTATCTCCTCCAATTGAATAGTTCAAAATTGTATATTCTCTAATGGTGGTTTTTGCACAGCTTGAGCCGTTCAACCAATAGCAAGTCATGTGCTGATTGGTCAGACAGGCGGATGCCATTTGCCTCAGTAATTAAGAACAAAAGCAAAGAGTGCTAATTGGTCAGTTGGCAGTGGTGTTGTTATCATAAAAGCAAGGGAAAAGGAGGGAAGACAACTTGATGTTGGTGATGTGTGTGAGAACTCAAACAACAGTGAACTGAAAACCAAGTATTTAGTGGTGTGTGAGCAACGTCAGAGAAAATGCAAGCTCATTTACGAAACAATAATTTCGAAATCTTGAAAACTAATTGCAATTGGTAGTAGAATACAACATTAACTGATTTTTATTATTGTCCTTCTATTGTCCCTATATGGGCAATAATATGAGGGAGTGAAAGTTTTCAAGAATTTGTTTGATAAATCCTACCTGTGATACAATAAGCTACAGGAACAGTTCAGGCAGTTAAGTGCCATATACAATCATGGGCAATCATGTCTCATTCAATTCATGAATAACTAGGCAAAAGATTTTCCCACAGTAGGTTGCCATTTCTTTCTGCACCAACATGAACAGTTATCTTATTAATAAAAGAAACAGAATTAAGAATTTTCTACACTAGTTCAGTTTCCTTTCTGTTACTTATCAAAACCTGTTTGAAAAAGTCTTTCTGATCAATATATGAGTTCTGTTCCATAAAGATGTTTTACATCTTTTTCAGTGAAATGAACCAACATCGCCTGTTCAATGGACATCAATAGCAAGGGGCTGGGTCATCAGAAATTATCTCCCTTTAATATTCTAAGTAGTGATTTTTTGGTGAAATTATAGTGGTTAGGCATTTGTTCTTTTGAAGGGTAGTTGTATATTGTTGCAGATTAACGGAATTTGGCCTCATTGTAGATAGCCCACTATAAGTCATAAAAGATTATAAAATCAAGAAAGGCAAATTGAGTTGAAAAATAACATTTTATATATCCACATATCAATTAAGGTTTTACAATTAAAGTAATGCTTTAAATACGGGTCCAACAGGCGTTCAAATGTTCATGGCAATAAAATGCTGAAAAGAGAATTAATACTTAGGTATGTGGGAGCATTGTAAGTAAGGAATGTCTTTGATGTATCCACTCCTCAGGTCAGTAAGTAGTTTTGAGACAACAAAGAAGAAAAGGAGAGGTAAGGGCTACAAGCATAGCAAGCCACATGACTTGGTCAAAGGAGATACTAATTACTCTCATCTCTCTCAAGTCAGTCTGTGTGGGTCGGTCTGTCTGTCTGGTGATGCTTTCTGTATTGGCTTTTTATTTCGACTTTTTGGATCACAGCAGATCATTTGGGATTTCACACTTGTATTTGATTCTGGACTTCCCATTGGCCGATAAATAAAATTCACATAGGCTCACGAACTGGAATTTAATATTCAATTAATTTTTAGTTTTCAACCGGAACATCTGTGCAAAGCCGAATGCGCACCGACAAGTTTTGGTCATTTGCTTTTTGATCGTGAGAGTGCAAACATCCGGTCCCTCGCTTTTGCTCAGCCGTATCACCACAAAATGAACTAACACCATCTAGATAGAATGCCCGTTCCATGGACGAAGCTTATGTGCTGATGTCACTATGTGTAGAATAAACTAAAAGAAATAATCCGTCATCATCGAGACTCGATGATGACGGTTATGTTCTTGTTAGTATTTTTGCATTTTTTAAAATGTTTTTGGAAGGATGACACTTGTGTGTGTATGTGTTCTTTTATCCTAATATGTAATGGTCTTGTGGTGCTGCCAACATAGAATGCCTCGCATTTGGCGCATTGTATGCGGTACACAACATATACCTGGTGGCATGTACCGGTGCCTGCAATAGGGCAATTGGCTAGTGTGCATGTGGTGGTATTATTTGTTCTGTGGTTGGGGTTGAGGTGTCTGCGGAGAGTGGGGCCGTAGTGTGTCAGCTGTATATCCAATCCCTCTCTGTGGATAGCTCTACATATTTTTGATGTTATATTTTCACTGAAGTGTGGTAGCCTCAGGAAGCAGGTGTTAGATAGGGTGTGACGCCTTGGGCCTTTGCTACCTTTCCATTCCAGGCATCCCACAAAGGACTGTAGGTAGCCGTTAGTCTCCAGTGCTTTCTTGAAAAGTGCAGTGTGGATGTTAACGTGCTCTTCTTTGCTGCACTTGTTTCAGATGTGTGCGAGCTCATTTTCAATGTAGCCGGTCTTTGCGCTGAGAGGGAGGGCTGATCAGTGATGGACAAACATATCCCTGCTGGCAGGCTTTTTGTAGATATACTCATCCTTCCTTCTTCACGTAATGAGGCAAGCAGAATGGCAGTGACATTCAACAGTATGGCAGGCTTTTTGTAGAAATCGGTGTGAACTTCACCTCTATCTGATACTTTTAGCCTGAAGTCCAACAGTAATAGGCATCCACTGGCATCGGGGTGCTCAATTGTGAATTTTATTTTGCTGTCCATACCGTTGAATGTCGCTGCCATTCTGTGTAAATTTTCAAGAAAATCGTTTCAGAGTCTATAGGTAACGGACACGCACACACAGACAAAGTTCCATTTATAAATAAGTTTAGATATATATACATTATATATATATATATATATATATATATATATATTATATACACACACACACACACAGATCTTTCATAACTGGTAGTAAAAAGTTTAATAACTGATAAAGAAAATCAACTGAGCCAATGCTGCCTTGCTATTGTCTCCCTATCTATGACAGGAGGTATATATACACACACACACACACAACTGTCTTTATTATAATATGGATGTTAAGGAAATTCTACATTTTTGCAGAATGCTATGATTTGAGGATCCGTTTTGTTTTTCCTTATCCATTTGCTGTATTAAGTGTGATAGTGAAAGTTTCCTTTAGTTTTTACTTAAGCAAGTTATTAAATCTGCTTCAGGTTTGCCAAAGCGTAAAGGGTCTGTCAGCTGTATCTTTTAGTAAACATTACATATTGATATCTGTTTGGTTGCACAAGTTGTCAGGTTGATATCATGCTACCTCAAGGGGCTTCACTCCTGGTTTGAAGAGTTATCTTTCTTTTAAACTGATTGCACATAGCCGAGTGATAAGAACTTTTTCTTTTTGACCATGAGACCTAGTTCAAATCTCACCCTAGATTTATTCACCGAGGTGATTTCTTGATGTTGTTGAAGATGATTACATTGGAAAAGTGATTTTCTAAGCATAGGTTTGATGTGACACAAGACCAAAAGCGTGGAACACCCAGTGAGAATTCAAAGTCACCACTCAGTTGTAATTGTGCTAGTGAGACAAGTTTGCTAATCATTGTACCACGCTGAAGTGATCACATTGAAAAATGCCTGAAAACAATTCCATGGGTTGACTCAAGTATTCAGAGTTAAATTTTGTAAATGGAACTGCTTGGAAGCAGCCAATGGTTGTGCTAGCACAAAGTTATGTCATTGTGACTGAGTTTGAGCTTAAGGTTTTGTTCTAAAAATTTATCACATCAGATTATGCACTTTCTCTCCCAGAAAGAGAAACTAAGCTGCAGTATAAACCACAGGTGTACTATAAATTGAGGAGTTGTCTGTAATAGGGTTTGGTTAGCTGCTTTGGTAGACAGCTGTGCCTGAAAACCAGGAGTAGTCAGTCATTTCGGACTGAATGATAATCACTGATAAAGAACGCAATCTGCTCTCTTATTTTCCCCAAAGCTAGAGTGAGAGGAAATAAATTCATGTTTTTCAAAAGTATTAGTGTTAAGTGAAAACAATGTAATTTCAGATGGGTGATTCTTGCCAATTCTATTTTTTATGGTACTAAGCATCAGACCACCTACACCATTTTGATGGTTAGTTAAAAAACTGTTCATTTCAATCGCTTGATTGAAAATCAATGCATTATATTTCAAACAAATCATGCCCCCATTCACATAAATTAGTAAAGAAAATTAAATAAGACCTGTTTTTTTTTTTTTTAAATCATTTCACCCCAAGCAAGGCAGTACCACCACTGGTGCACAGGGGGCAACAGAAGAGAAAAATAAAAGTCCAAGCAGGAGAGCGAAGAGAAAGATGAACTGGTTACAGGGGGTGTCAGAGAAAGGGCAACAGAAGGATGGGAGCACAGGTGTGAAGACAGTTGTGAGAGTAGAGCGAGAAAGGAAAAGAACAAGATATATGGGGTAATGGGGAAAGGATGAAAGGAGGACTGGAGTCAAGTGGATAAAAGATGGCAATCAACATTGCATTTAAATTGTTGGAGATTGTAGCCATCAGGGAGTTCCACAGGCAGAAAGTGTGAGAAAAGAAGCTGATGGAATAGAAGTGACAGCTGCATTTGGTTGATTCAACTGTAAAAGGGGTGTGACCTTGTTGCCAGTCTGGTTGCTCAAGTTCTTGTGGAGGAGGCACCAGTGAGCTAAGCTCATCATAGTTGAAGCCATGAAAATGTTTATAGAAGACAAATGAAAGCCACATCCCATCGGTGAGAAAGTGATTGGAGTCAAACTGCCAGGTTGGGACCAATCACATTACAGATTCTCCTTTGGAGCCTGTTGAGAACTCTAAGATGAATGGCAGAGGTGCCTGACCAGATAACAGTTTTTGATGCACTGGCTTCTTGGCATATTTAAATGTAAGCATTCAGTCCAAAGAAAAAAAATTTAAAATTAAAAATGTAAAAGACAAACCAAAACATTTTCTAGTTCAGATCATAGAAAAATGTTAAATTGCAAACAACTCAAATTTATGAACGTATTAAATTCAGACCGGCAAGTTGTTATTACCATAAAAAAAATTAACATTGATTTCCTTTTGTAAATCGGTTACCTTTTAATTTTGTTTTTAAGACAATGCCTTTAAAATGAAAATAAAATAAAATTCTGATTTTACTTTTAAATGTAAAAGAAGCTATATACAGGGTGCAGTGGGTGACTTGTCACCACTTAATATTTTTAAGTTCATGCATGCATGTTATTTTTTTCAGTTCTGTGAAAAAAAAAAAAAAAAAAAAAAAAAAAAAAAATCACCATAGTGCAATTCACTCTGCCATAAATTTGGAAAGGCTCTGCTGTACAGCTTGGAATTTACACCAAAAGTTCCAATACGAACATTTCAGAGTGTTTGGGTATTAATTTAAGAACAGCTAGAGGATTCGGAAAAAGCTGGATGATTCTAACGGTTATTATGGTGTCTGGAGTGATCACTACTGATGGCAACATTATGCATCTTCCTACAGGGTATCAGACTTAACATCAAGTCCCTTGAGAAGATAGTGCTGTCATGAGTCAAGAGGGTAGCTGCAGGAAGACCCTGTCTGGTAACAAGACCCTGCACACAAGCAGGAGAACACAGTCATGGCTGTCAGACAATTTCTGAGACCACATCACACCTTACATCTGGCCACCTCATTTCTCAGATTATGATATGTGGGGCACAGCTAAACTAGAGACAAACTGAACTCCTTTTAACAACTGAAAACAAGGATTATGGTAACATTCACCAACTTAAACAAGATCTTAGAGAAGAGTTACAGGAGATTCCAAAGTTGTCTGGAGGCTGTGGCAGAAACCAATAAATTACTCTTTAGTATTTCAAGATATTTTTGTATAACTTTGGTAAATATGTTAAAATGAGATGCCAGTGTCATTTTTTATTTTTGCATAATTTAGACAACAATTCATCCATTGCACTCTGTATTATTGATTTCCTTACAGAATATAGAGGAAGAAAAATGATTTTAGAATAAAAATTTAGAAAAATTAAAGAACATTTTAACACAAATATTCACTTATAAGAATGCAAAAAGACAATTATACTGTGGATTTTTAAAGCAGTTTATTCATTATTTTTCAGCCGTTTTAAATAAGCAGAACAAAAATTTCATATTCAGTTATTAATCTGAAAAATATTTATAGTTTATCGTGTTTTATTTTTTATTTTTTGCTGTCATTTTAATCATATTTAAAAACTTACTTTTTTTTTACAGATTTATTTTCCAATTTATTTTTACATAAAAATATACAAGTCCAGATCAAATTTAATCCACATATCACTTACAATATCTGTATTTGAGAATCTTACAAATGGCTCTCATAAAATATCCAAGTTACCATTAGAGATATTTATTAATATAAAAAAAAAATTACTGGTAAAAATTTTTAAACTTTTTTTTTTTTTTTTTTTTTTACACTGCTGAAATCTTTAAGAATTGTTTCATACAAATTATGATTTTTGTTTTTAAAGTTTAACACAAACACAAAAAGCATGAAAATCTTTGAGAAATCTTTATTTTACAAGTTACATGTTTTATTGTGCTTGCCTTTTTCTGTCATGATTTCTATGGAATATAATAAAAAGTGGGAATGTACAAAATGAAGCATCAAGAGTAGGTGTTGACTAATTAAGTTTGTCTTCGTAGACTTCCACGGCTCCGGCCAGCAGGACCCCTTACCCCAGGGTTACGTCCCCGACCAACATGACCTCTAACCATTTGTCCCCTGCCCATATGACCTCGCATTACAGCTCCTCTGCCTCTTGCATTTGCTCCACCACGCATATTGCGAACATTGGCCGCAGCAGCAGGTCCGCCACGGGCTTGAGTATTTGCCACATTGGCTCCCCCACGACCTTTGGTAGGAGCCGCAGTGACATTGCTGCTTGTGCCAGGTGATGACCCGGATGAGGAATAAGGCTGGGTCTGTATGGCTGATGAGGGACTGGGT
The DNA here is from genome assembly GCA_037127315.1 of Ascarosepion bandense. NCBI lineage: Eukaryota > Metazoa > Mollusca > Cephalopoda > Sepiida > Sepiidae > Ascarosepion > Ascarosepion bandense. The sequence continues at coordinate 862,748 of JBBBDQ010000212.1, read as the reverse complement.
GTTGTTGCAGTACTAGTTGCCTGTTGTTGCTGCTGTTGTTGTCCAGAAGTCTGATCCCAAACAATTGGCTGGATTCGAGTTTTGCGCAAACCTAATTCGAAAGAAAGTAACAATATAGATGAAAGACCAATCTTCTGTTAACAAGTAAAATTTCCTTTTTTGTCACTCTGAAACAGGATTAATTTATGGTTCATACTTATGTAAAAAAAGAAAAACAAAATGAACAAAGTATCACACACTGTAATTAAATTATTAACTAAATGATATAAGTAAAAAGATGGTCAGTTTAGATAATTCTTTAAAAAAGGCCTGCATTAATCTACAATAACATTTGTTTATAAATACAAAACATCTAGTGTTCAATTATAAATAGACCTCTACTTCTTCAAAGTTTCCATTTTGTGCTCAACAGAACAAAGCCTTTCCCACCAACTTCCCTGATAACTTGCAAAATCTACTTCATTTCTCCGTAAAGCACTTGAAATTGTTGACTGCCTTACTTCATTTCAGTTAATTCTTTTTTTTAATATATTTTTTTGAAGATTTTTCTTTACTTTGATGAATGTAGCATACAAGATTTAAGAGTTAGGTTTTAGATTTCAAAAAGTTGATCAAGATGTCAAATCAAATTACCTTGTGGATCTAATGCTGATCGGTCTCCATCATCTTCGGATGTCTGTTCCAAACTTTCTCCTGGCACTGATGGGTTACCGTCATCAGTTGCTGATTTTTCTGCTGTTGCTTAAAATGATAAATAAAATAAAATGATTATGAACAATTTAAAAAAACAAAAATTTTGAATATATTCAAATTAAGGTAGACTGATTTTATTTTTAAATTTAATATTGATAACAAGAGTATAACATCAAAGCTAAAGTTGATCCAACAAGGCTATCAATTCCTTTATCCAACTATGTAACTCAAGTTTATTAAATATCAATACATATTTATGTTAAGTCATAGCTTAGCTGAGTGCCCTACTAGATAAAAAGAGTACAATTTCAAGATTTTTTAATACATTGAATGGAATTTGCTTGTTACAAGCTATATTGTAGCATGGTTAAGTAATAGCAGATAACTGACTGGGTCAGATTTTGAACAGTTTATTTTCTCAGGTTCCAAATTTATTTAAATAAAAAAAAACTGTTTTCATAAAAAAGAAACTGTGCTTAACAGTATAATTTCATTAAATTAATTAATCTAATTTAAACATACTATTAGAATTCTATGTCTTGATACTATCAATCGAGAAAAGAAAAAATCACATGAGTTTGCTCTATAGATTTAATGGTATATAAAATAGTTTTTAAAAAATATTCCAATATTTTAAACAATTCTTAAAAAATGCTTCTGTCTCACTTAAGGATTCCTCACAAGTTAGTAAATTCATTTTTCCTAAGAATCACTGTTACATTTGGAGTTGTATGTTGACAAAGCATTCCAAAATTGTGATTTCATGTTAGACAATATATATAGTAAGCTTAAACACTAAAGTGGAAATAGGCTTAAAAATTAAGTAAGGAACAAGAGACTGTGTTTTGTTTATCATTTAGATTTATAACTGGTTCTGACTTATCTGCAAATAGAAAAATCATGAAAGCCAAAAAAGAAAAATCAACTTACATGTTTCCTCTTCACCTTCTTCAGCAACAGCTTCAGATCCAGGTATTTCTGAAGGCACTGAGGCACTGAAAAATAAATTTTACAAAAAAAGAGTTTGAGTTTTGTTTAACGACATATCAATCTCTGTGGGTTATTTAATGCCGAAAAGGTAGAGCTTGAAGATGTTTTTTTTTAATGTTCGGCTATAGTAAGAAGGTTGATTTAGTCAGATTTTGATGAAAAAATTTTTTATTTTTATTTTAGAAAATTGAAGATGTCTTCTAGTTTTGTATTCAAAAGTGTATTGCTGGTAATAACACTAGGGAACACTTTCAGTAACTTTGAGTTGCATTGGATATTTTAACTGATTTTGAAGGAGATTTAGGCGCTGATTTCAAATCTGAAATTAGTTTTTCTCTACAAGCTCTAGTTTGTATGCAATTTGAGGTTAATGAAATTGTACAAATGTGAATTTGCATAAATCATGTTCGGTCGGGTTTCAATCCTGGGTAAAAAAAACAATCGGAGTCTAACCGTACTGATGAGCTGTGATACGGCGAAACAGATCTGTCTGCGGATGACTATATATATATATATATATATATATTGTCGTACTTTCGTATTGAGCTCTTTACTGTTATGGTTTTCATATTGGGGTTTTTTTCTTTCAAACACAGCTTTTGCTTTGTTTGTTTCTTTTTTGATTCCCCTCTACCCATTTGGTAGCACCTTTTGGGTTAGACAACTTAATTTACCATTTTGTTAACAGTAGGACTTAATGATTTTAGTCATTGTTAGTGATACTGTTTTCTTGATATGTTTTACAATAATAAAATTATAGATAGATAGATAGATTCTAATATTTTGATCATTCGTATTTTGTTTCAGATCAAACATGGTTTCCAAAAATAGATATCATTGCAGAAACAAGCCTGATGCCTCCTACTACATATGTGGATGCTACACACTCAATCATCAGAGACGTAACATATCCTCGTTCGTCAAGCGTGCCTACAAGGCATATTTTGAAGTTCATCTTGATGATCAAGACAAGTAATAGCCTCCTCATGTTGTGTGCCACAATTGTGAGGAAATGCTTTGAGACTGGACCAAAGGAAAACGCAAAAGTCTGCCTTTTGGAGTTCCAATGATTTGGCACGAACCCACCAACCATGTAACTGACTTACTTCTGCATGGTAAACACAACGAGAAAAATGTTCACAATCAGAAAACTCTTCTTCAGACACTGAACCTTTCCCTGTCCCCAAGCCTTTTCCCCAGGCTGAACTGAATGATTTAGTGTGGGATTTTGGACTTTTAAAGAAAGCAGCAGAGCTTTTGACATCAAGATTACAAGGCAGAAATCTTGTTGATCACCGTTAAAGTAGCATATTTCAGAAAGCACGACCAGCTTTTTGTAACCTTCTTTTCAGAAGACAAACATTTTATTTATTGCCATGACATCCTAGGGCTTCTCAAAGAACTGGGTGTGCCTTACTATAGTCCTGCTGAATGGGGACTCTTTTTAGACAGTTCAAAACACAGTCTAAAGTATGTTCTTTTACATAATGGCAATGTTTATGTAGCAGTACCTGTCGGTCACTCAGTGCATTTGCAGGAAGACTATGATGATATGAGAATGGTGATGGACTCATAAAGTATCATGAGCACAACTGAATCATTTGTGTAGAGTTAAAGATGGTCAACTTTCCATGTTTCCTCTGTATGTGGGACAGCCGAGCATGAGACAGACATTGGACCCAGAAGGACTGGCCTATTTGTGACACCCTTGAAGCAGACATGCCAAATATAAGACCCAATTGTAAGCAGAGATAAGATCATCTTTCCTCCTTTTCACATCAAATTAGATTTGATGAAGCAATTTGTCAAGGCACTGCAAACCGAACTGAAGGTGAATGTTTCCAACACATCATCACAGCTTTACCTGGGTTATCATTTGAGAAGATCAAAGCAGGCGTGTTTGATGGTCCACAGGTTCGAACCCTAATTCGTGATGATCAGTTCCTTACTAAGATGACCGCTTTAGAAAAGGCAGCATCGTTATCCTTTGTGGCAGTCGCTCAGAACTTCCTTGGAAACAATAAGACGGAGCAGAGAACTACAGTGAACTTGTGAACAGAATGCTCCTCGCTTTTTGTGATCTTGGGTGCAACATGAGCATCAAGCTTTATTTTTTGAACAGCCACCTTAATAAGTTCCCTGACAACATGGGTGCTGTGAGTAACGAACAAGGCGAACGATTCCACCAAGACCTAAAGGTCATGGAAGAACGCTACCAAGGGCGCTGGGACAAAAGTATGATGGCTGACTACTGCTGAAGCATTAAACGAGATTGCCCAGACGAAGTGTACAAACACAAAAGTTACAAACACAAATCCCTACCTGAATAACATACAAATTGATAAGCTATTCCTATAATCTCCTATAACAACGAAAAATTAAAAAAATAAAAATGTCAAATTGCAAAAAATCTATGGCTTGCAGACAAAAAAACGACTTCAGATTTGAAATCAACACACTCAAATTGACAACAGAAAGGTCTTTTTTTTAAATGCAACAAAATGAGTGTTCTCCAGTGTCATTTTTTTTTCCTTCAAAAATGTATGATGGCGATAATTTTTTTTCCCTTCAAAAATGTGTGATAGTAATAATTATTTTCTTCATAAAATGTATTGTTGGTAATATTTTTCATTCAAAAATGTATATTTTTCTATAAAAGTCTCTCTCTCTCCCTCTATATATATATATATATATATATATATATATATATATATATATTTCTATAAAAGTATATTTTTATACTTTCATAGTGTTTTGACCTCAGTTTGGGGGTTAACTATTTATCCATAGCTTAGACCCTAACAGGTGGTACCACTCCGGATCAGGGTAAAAAAAAAAAAAAAAAAAAAAGAGAAAGAGGGGAAAAAGGGAAAAAATTAAATCAGATATTTGTGATTAAAGAAATTCAAAACATTAATGCACTTGCTTAAAACATTAGAACCTAGAGTGTTTAGATCAAAATTAAGGAAAAATAAAAGTTGTCATCAAACTGAGTGCATTTACAAGGAATAACTTTCAAATACATCCTAATGCTAGTTAACCTAAAATTTCTTCAAGGCTCTGAAAAGAAGAATTATTCACCTGGCACTTTCCTGGCTGCTTCCTTCTTTGCTTGCCTCAGAATCGCCCTGAAGGATTTGCTGAGGAGGTGCACTTGTAACTTGGAAACTTCCAAAAACACCACTGGCTGAACTACCTACAAAAGACAACAGAAATTCTTAAATACCTTACTTTAAGCTTGTCACATGTTTCCCCCTCAGAATTTAATGGCCCATCTGTGTCCTTAAGTTTGAGTCCTGATTTATAACTCTTGTAACTAAAGTGCATTAAATTCTTTAAGCAAATTGTGCATCTCTTTCTTATAGCTCATCCTTTATTTCCGTTAACCTCGGTAACCACATAGTACTTACCAAGTGGTGTTATTTGATGTGGAGTAGTTGGTACATTACGGGTCTGACCGTCATCAAACTGTGAAAGATCCATTCGAGTGTCATCCATCCCCAATGCTGTCACATGAAAACAGAGCAAATATAAAAGAGTTCTTTAAAACAAGATAACTTTAAAAAAAAAAAAAAAACCAATTGAAAAACACTTTTTGGCAATTTTTTTAAATGAAACCTGGAAATTAATTTGTAAGCATTTTTTTTAAAATGCTATAATACCTGTTGTTTATCCCAATCTGTCACTGACAAAGAAAAGTACTTCTTTAAGGTTCTATACATATGAGGAATTGGGATCTTTAACTTACATTTCATAGAGAAAATCGAAGCAGAAGTTATTCAAATCACAAATGTTCAATACTCCCAATTTAAATCTTCTATTAAGCTACTTCAGTCTACTAAAGAATTTTTATAAGATAAAAGGCTATTTTTGCAATGGCATCAAAATTAATATTAATATGCAAAAACTAATTTGTAGTATTCAGATTATAGATTAAGTGTAGGATATAAATGGATAAGTAATAAAAAAAATCTTATCTCTAAATCCTTTTAATTTCCACATTTCAACCTTGACACCAAAAAAAAAAAAAAAAATCAATGTTAACTCAGATCAAAAATTTGACCATAAATTTTTGAAAGATATAAAAATATTAACCATTTATAAAATTTCTTAAATCTATATGAAAATGGCATGTATTTCCAGAGCATTTTAGTATGAAACTGAAATAAAGGAAACAAATTTTAAATGACACAGATCATTATTTAGAAGATTGACTATTCCAGAAGCAATTTCTTTTTTTTTTAATTATAATAAAAATTCCAATAATTAAAATAAAGATGCATTAATTCCCCCAGATTCCCACAAATTTTTACCTCCTTGTGATGCTAACTCTGAAGGACCCACTCCATCTCCAGGTCCAAAAACAAATCTTTGAGGTACTTGTGGATAACTAGAGAAAAAAAAAAAAAAAAAGGACAAGTATAAGCCAATAAAAATATTCAGGTTTTAAAAAAAATCACTCAAAATTTGTACAAAACAGTGACTATCCTCTCTTATTACAATAAAGACCATTGTGTGTGTGTGTAAAAGTGTAAAGCTGAATACTATTAGGCCTGTTAAAAATGAAGCAACTGGTTTTGCTCCTACACTTCAGGCCTCATCAGAAGATTAACTTAAATTAAAATAAATCATGGAATGAATGATGGGAAGGGAAGAGAGAGGAAAAAAATTATGTGAAAGGGAAAGAAGCACTCGAGGCTAATGATAGCAAGTCCCAGCAAACATTCACGCTATTTACAGAAAGAAGGTTTGTGGGACTTTCATCATACCCTGTAAAAACTTTGAAGAGCTTAGAAGACCTGCCATATTCATGAGTTAGCACAGGACACAGAGGTTTGTAAAGAACCAATGAAATATTTACAAAGTTACTAAAGATGAGATTTTTCACACTGATTGTCTAGTATTATTAATTATTATGCCACATGGACACTTTTGTAATATTAAACAGTAAGTGTTCATAGTAATAAAAAAATGTAAAATTTAACAATCATCCATTTAAAAAGAAAATGAACTTTTAATTTTTTTTATTTGTTTGATATTTTATATAAAAATGTGTACAAAAGGAACATTAAAAAATATTTTATTTACTTCTTTTATGAGCTCCTGGTGACTGCTTGTACAAACACACACACACACACACACAAAAAAAAGTTCCCTTGTCCACAACCCAGACTTCAAAGTTATTTATTTAAATTATTGCAACTTTTCAAGAATTATTTAAAAAGTACACAGTGGTACTTTTTTTTTTTTACAATAGATTATAAAGTTGATGTTTTTAAAAATTTTCAACAGCTTTTACGATGGATAATCATACTCAATATTTGAAGAGTAATTGTATCAAATCTACTTTTAATAAAATGAATAAACATGAAATTTAATTGAAAATGTACATCCTTTTATTTTAAAAGGAATTTACTGAGTTAATTAACATATGAATATTTATTCAATTCAAGCTTCAAAATTTTAAAAGAATTTAGAAAAAAGATTCAAGGGAAATAACTACAATCTATGATGCCAAAAAATTATAAATACAAATTTTATATATTTATTACTTGATTAACATTCAAACTCTTCCCTATTACAATGAATTATCTACCGTGAGAAAAATTACAAGTTGCTGAACTCTTTGAACTGCTTGTTACTTTTATCTAGACAAATGTGTATTTGCATAGTGACACACAAATTTTTAATGGAACTTTTGACTTACTTGACAGCTTCTGCAAAGCCATCAGTTCGACGAGGAACGCACAAAGTTGGGGTGCTGGGGACAGTGCAGTCATCACCCTCTTCAAAGGGGCCGGGAGGTCCCTGCAAAAGAAGTCAAATTTAATTTTATAAACATTAAACAATAATAAATGTACCTGAATAAAAAAAAGTATTCTCAAAGGCATGAACTTAATATTTTAGACACACCTACTCATAGTGCAAAAATAATTGCATGGGTAAATCCAGAAAAGTATCTATTGAAGAAAAAAATGGTGAGAAGTGAAGGGAGAAAGTGAAATTAAAGATGATTACCTGGAACGTAAAAGGAGTTAATAGAGATCGTCCTGCACTTCCACTACCCCCACTCGCAGGCAATCTATCAGTAGTCTGGGTTGGCAATGGTAATAACTGAGGGGTTGAACGTTGGCCAGCATTTGTTCCCATTGGAATTGGCCCACTTGCAGCTTGACTTCCTAGATTTAAAAAAAAAAATGAACATTAATCTTTTCAATTAACAGTATTTGTCATTTTAGTGAGATTTAAAACTAGATGATTGCCAAACTAATAATTGTAAAATGAAATGTTTCAATTTCCTGTATTGCCTGCTCAGTATACACTAGCTAAAAAGTAGTGAATTTGTTCTAACAAATAAAAAAAAAATCTAAATTATCAAAGCAAAATATTGCATTAAAGACAAAGCAAAATATTACATGACTACACTGTGTAAGAAAGTTTTGAAAATCCTGAATTTTATTTTCTTAAACATTAAAAAATAAAAACAAAAACAAAACAGCACAAAGCCTTTTCTTTTACAAGAAACTTTTTTTTTTTTTACAGGAGGGAGTCATTCAGTTGAACATTACTCTAAAATATTCACCATTTCCTAGTACATGTATTCACAGCAGAAAAACAAAACGGTTCCTTAAAGACAAAGTTTCATCCACATCGTCACAAAAATGATATTAAGATACAAAATACTAAAGCGGCTCACCAGAATTATCTTGATCTGGAGGACGTTGTTCATCTTCTTCATGGGGATCAACTTGTGGTCTTACATTTGTTTCTTCTTCATCATCTTCTGAGCAAGTTAACCAAACGACAAAATCAGTTCATGCAAAAGTTAACATTAATTTCAGTTTTTAGCAAATAAAACTTTAAGAACAGTTTCAGTTACATACAGTTACATCTGGCCAAAAGTTTTGCAACACCGTAAAAAATCCGAGTTGTCAATAAAATTTTTGCTTTAGCATTTTAAAATAATAAACATAAAAAAAAATTATTTATTATGATGTATGTTAAATTTTGATGTTAAATTCAATACTTTATGTTCCTTCCTCTGTTTTTAAGAACAAGTTTTATTCACTTTGGCATAGACTCAATTAGCGATTTTTAACAGATCTAATAGAAGTCCAACATTTTTGTAGGACAGCTTCAAGTTCAATTCTTCTTGTTGGAGCAGCTTCACACACCTTTGGTTCCAGGATGGACCATAAAATTTCGATGAGATTGAGATCAGGTGAATTACCAGGTCAATTTTACAGAACTTTTAAGTTGTTTTCCTCGAACCGCTTTTGCTTTATGGCAACATGCACCATCATCTTGAAACACCACATCTCGATCAAGGTAGTATTCTATCAAAAATTGTGGTAGTATATTTTTGATAGTGTCCATATACCATTCCTTGTTCATTGAGGTACCTTTGGGTACAATCACTAATTCTCCGACGCCATGAAAGGAAAGCACCCCCAAATATGAACGAGGTCCAGATGCTTGACTGTGGATACCACACAATCAGGGTGGAATCTTTCACCGACTCGTCTTCTAACACACATTGATCCATTGTTAGCAAAGCAGCTAAAAGGTGATTCATCAGAGAAAATCCTCTTTTTCCGGTCTTCTATAGTACAATTTATATTTTTTCGTGCCAAAAGTAACTTTCTTGCAGGTCTTTTTGACATCAATCCTTTCGTCAACAAATGCCGCCATACTGTGCGACCTAAAGCTTCCACACCACCACCGGTCCATTCTATCAGTAACTGCTGACTACTGGCCTGTCAATCAGACAAACTTAGTCACACCAGTCATCTCGCTCTGTAGACACTACTTTTGGACAACCACTTCAAACCCCAACTTCGATTTTTCCAGTTTTCTTCCACTTCTGGACTATTCTTATGACTGTTGATGCATGAACCTGCTCCTGTTTGGCAATCTGACGACAGCTAAGACTGGCTTTGTGTAAAGCAACGACTGCAGATCGTTTGGGTTGGATTCGGAACAATGACCTTTTCCTATTTGGATCACAATTAGATGTACAAAATGGATAATGTGGTTTTTTTAATAAAAAAAAAGAGAATTACTGTCCAAGCTCTTCTCTCCACTTCGCTTTTCACTTCACTGTCTACCGAATATGCAGTTCAAAAAGATAATACGGTCCAAGCTCTATGCTCTTCTTTTTTCTTCTCCCCAGAAAAAATATTTCTTCTCATATCATAGAGTCGAGAACTCACCCATGTAAATCACTTAAAATTTGCATAAGTGAACTAAACACATCCTATTTATTGAATATTCATGGTTTCACTTACTTTCAGTATTCAAAAATATCTGAAACTATACTTTTACATACTGTTGCAAAACTTTTGGCCAGAGCTGTATATATATATATATATAAAAAATCTCTACAAAATATTTTGCCTAAAGATTAAACCATAGTTCATAAGGCAAGAAATGTACTTGTTTGTTTGTATAAACTTACACTAAAATGAATTTAAACTTTTTTTTTAAAAGTAGGTAATGATGTTCTTGCTAACCAAAAATGCTTACTCTATTTGTCATTAAATGGCACTTAAACTCACATCATTCATAAAAGATCACTTTTCATTGTGACAGCTGTCAAAAGTAAAAATTGCCAAACTGTATTTTGCTTTGAAGCATTTTCATATTTGGGCAGATACTTCTTAAGAAAAAATAAAAAATGTTCAAGATGCTAAAACATTTATGCAATGCTTTCTGTATTGAGTAAATCACATCCTGACTTTCATCTTAAAGTTCTCAAGATAATTTTTATAAAATCAAGACAACCTTTTTTTGTCTAAACAAAGGAATAATTCTTGGGTCTTACTGTGATCTGTTTATAGCATAATAATAAATGTGTTATTATATTGATAGAAGAGTATTTTTTCATTCTCATTTGTTCTCTCCACCACATTTTTCATTTAGTCATTGTGCACAGTATTTTGTTTCCTCAGTCGAGCTCTGATGAGAGAGGAATGAAAACTAATCAGCTGTTTCTAATTTTTAATTTGTTTTTTGTATTGCCATTTAGTGACTTATTTTTTCTAAATAACTTTTTTTTTTTTAATATCATTCATAATATTCTGATTGAATATTAGCCCCTTTGTTATAAATAATTCTGCACATATTTTGCTGTTTTCAGTTGGTCTAATTAAAAATAGTACTTGTTAGAATCGATTGTGTGCTTCTCTAGACTGAGCCACTAGAGGACTATTTTCCAGTCCTAACACATCAGTTACATTACCACATTTCATAGATGAAAACTAGCATTTTGTAGAGTTAGTGGTGGTTTATTTTCCTTGCTCAGCAATATCTTGCATTCCATATTGTTGTAAAGTGTCTGCTTTTCATTGCGTACACAATTTGTTTCAATAGACAATGATCATTGTTTAAGTAGTGAATCACACATACAGTAAAGATTTTCTGCTTATGTGGAAGCCACATATAAAAGCAACCAATTTTTCATTGCTTGATTCTGATATTTTTCTAGTAGGTTGACCATTACTGATGTATAACATTGATTATTCTTAAGTAATGTTTTCAGTTGATCATTAGCTGATCTATTTGTTGACTGAATATTGTTCAGACAGCAACAGAATATTTTGGTGACATGGTTTTGCTTATTTCTTATATATAGTTACATAGTTACCTATTCAACATAGTATATATTTTCTGGTTACAGGCTTTTTTTTTAGCCTTTGTACTGCATGGAAAGGATGTGCGTTGTGGTACAGTGGATATCGGCTCGGAACGAGAAACTGAGGAGCCGAGTTCGAATTCCAGTTGAATCCATTGTATTCACTTACGCGCAAATACCCTTGGGAAAGGTATTAATCCATCTCTTCCTTCCAGTTATGGGTTAAATAACAGGACAGATTGGGTTCTATAGCCTTGGTCGGCAACCAGTCTACCACAGAACGCAATGGCAACCTACTGCGGGATAATCTTCTACCCAGTCAGTCATGTCTCTTTCGAGACATGATCGCCCAAGCATGTATCACGTATGGCACTTAACTGACTGACTGCATGGAAGATTAAAAACTGTGTTTGGAAGTATTAATGAATGTTTTATTTCTTGTAATATATATATGTGGAATGAGCTGGCAAGACTATGTTTACATAATGGCAGAGGTAGGAGTTCTGTGGTCTGAGTGTGGCCAAGTTCGAAAGGTGCCAGATTAAGGAGGTTGAACTGTATCACTAATAAGATCTTCAATCAGGATAATGCTAGACCATGTGTTTCACTATTGAATTACCATTTCCAGTTTTTAGAGAATTTAAAAAAAAAAAACTTATTTCTATGAAAAACTGCATAGAGTACAGACATTCTCAAAAACACAAAGTTCTGGAATGATGGGTTAAATAATTGCATAAAAAAAAAAATCTTATTTTTACTTAATCTAAACAATTTTTTATAACTCAAAACAATAGACACTCACAAAAACAACTTATATTTCTTCGATATAATGCACAAATTTCAAATAAAGATTAATTCTTATTTTCATGTTCTTATTATGCATAATGTAAATAGATAAGTAAATATTTTCTTCAGTTACAATTTGGCAATGGAAACTACCATGTTTTAAAATTAATTTTTTCTTCTTTTAAGGAAAAGAGCTAAAAGCATGATTCATTACTAAGTTTACGCAGCCATAATGGGATCCTATTTTATGGCAGAAGAAAAGAAAGAAAACTTGAAAAATTAAGTTTTAAAGAAAATAAAAACTGAAAGTAAAATGAGTTACCTACCAACAATAACAACATCATCATCATCAACTGGTTCAATGTAAGGTTGAGTAGAAGCCACAGTTTCACTGTATGACTCAATTTCATCCTATCAACAAAAATCGGCATTAGATGGAATAATTGACATTAAAATATTAATTTTGGAATATCTTCTAATATAAATAAATGCAACATGAACAGTGACTTCAAACTAAACAAATATAAAGAGTTCTCAAGTATAAGAATTAATTTTTAATTTGAGTTAGCCACTTAGTTGTAATATCTAAGGAGCATAAACATTTTTAAAACTCTTTACACTAGATAAAACAAGCACTTAAAATAATTTTTAGCATAAATATTCATCATACAGGTTCAATATATGATTAATCTCCAATCTGCTACCAACTTGCTTTTATTTATGGATTCTACTAAGTGAACATTCCTTTCTGAAGGTTTCTTTGTGATGAACAATGATACACAAGATATGTAGTGACAAAATGGTTAACCTTAGATTTCAACAGGTTAAGATTGTAGTGATCAAGGAAGCATCCCCGTGGAAGTTGGTTCCATAATGCAGTGATTCAGGAGGTAAAAGCTGCTTCAGTGGAACTTACACCTCAACAATGGATAATAAAAAGGGAATGAGGTTAGTTCACTATAATAGTAGCATGGTGGGTCTTAGCTATGAACATTAGAACAAGTGGAACTAAGGGATGTAATTTGTCTGAATACTTTCCATGGAAATAGCAATAGGGCAGTGATAGGCATGCAATGTTTCGTCTGAGGGAAAGGAATTGTAGGCTGAATGAAAAAAAATATTTTTCTGAAGTAAATAGTCCTACTATATTTTGGCAGTGGTGGGAAACTGAAAATTTTGGACTAAACACCTCAAGATTTTATTACTCAACTTATATGCTAATGTATACCATAAGCTTCACCATACTTTCTTAAGGAATAATAGTATTTTGATCCATTTATCGCTTTGCTTTTTGGGGGTTTTTTTTTTTGTTTAAATATATAAAAAAAATTTTTAAATCATCATAATTGGCAATAATTTTCAAAGTTTTTTCCTTAATATATCCAGTTAAAAAGTTCAAAGGCCAACAGCTTAATCAAGAAGATAGGTGTCAGTCTTGTATTGTTTCAAGTCACTCACAGGAGTATGGTAAACAAAATGTAAACCTTTCTTTCCTAGATTTCAAAACATCAGACATCAAACCCAAATGAGTTCTCAAATTGCATTATGAATTGTAACAAAAGAATTTTGTAATGAAAAATCATGACAATAAAATAAAAACTGAAAAGAGAATAATCTAAAACAAGTGATTTAACCCAATAAATCTCTAAAAATCATTCAACACAAAACTGATCCTCACTCAGGAATATTCTGCTTACTTCAATTGTGTCTGAAATCTGATTTTTTTTTTTTTTGTTCATTAATTCATGTTTTTTTTAATTTTTTTTTATAATCGTGTCACCCCAAGCAAGGCATTCCACTGCCACTATAGCGCAGGGGGTTACATAGAGGGATTGGGTATAGGAAATGTCAGAAGGAGGGTGATAGATGACTTAGGATGTACATAGGGAGAGAGTTGGAGAGAGTGGGTGTGAGTTAGTGTGTTAGGAGGTGTCTATTGACCTTACATTTAAACTCCTGGAGGTTGTAGCCGTTGGGGAAGCAAGCATGCGGTAGGGAATTCCACAGGCGGGAAGTGCGAGGAAAGAAGCTGTTGGAGCAGAAATTGCGGTTACATTTCATTGGATTCACTGTAAAAGGGTGGGACCTAGTTGCCAATCTAGTATCTCGTGCAAATTCACATCTAGGGGGCACCAGTGATTTAAGTTCGTCAGAGCAGAAGCCATGAAAGTATTTATAGAAGAGGCACAAGGAAGCCACGTCACGCCGGTGAGAGAGATACTGCAGGCAGTCAGCCAAGTCAATATCAATCACATTACAGATTCTTCGCTGTATTTTGTCAAGAACCCCGAGGAGGATAGAAGGGGCACCCGACCAGATGTGGCAGCAGTACTCAATACACAGGCGGATGGTTGATTTATATAATTGCAGGATAGATTCGGGCGAAAAGAATTTCCGGCCCTGCACAGAGAGCCGACTTTCATAGCTGCGGATTTAGCAATGGATTCGACATAGTCATTCCACTTGAGGTCCGCTGAGAGTGTCAGGCCAAGCAGGCGTAGTGATTTACTCTCTGGGAGGCAAGCCTGTTCCATGCTAATGGGAGGGAGGTGCGTTTGTCTGTGGTGGTTAATTGACAGCAGCTTCGTTTTGGAAGAATTGAATTTTACGAGCCATTTCTTACCCCAATCCACCACAGATTGGAGGTCCTTCTCAAGCTCAGCAGCAAGGTTCGCCTTACCACCAACAGCAGATTTTTGATCGAGGCGAGAGTAAACTGTGGTATCATCGGCAAACATGCCTACTTGTGATCTCATGGCATCGGGGAGATCATTGATATAGATTAGAAAGAGCGTAGGACCTAGGATAGAGCCTTGGGGTACACCCGTGTTTGTAGGGTAGTTCTGGGAGGTATGTCTGTTTAATACCACCTTCAGTGTGTGGTTAGAGAGGAATGACCGGATTAAGTCCAACAAAAGTCCAGTTATGCCATAGCTTCGCAGTTTCCGTAGAAGGCCGGCATGCCATACTCTGTCGAATGCTTTAGAGATATCCAAGGCGACGGTTCAGGCTTCACCATTCTTGTCGAGAGCCTGGTATATATACTCAGTGATGGTCGTTAGCATATCAGCAGTGGACCTGGTGAAGCGGAAGCCATTCTGTTTGTCCGAGAGGAGCCCGTGGGCTGAGATGCTGAACAACCTCGGCATTGATAATGGCTTCGAACACTTTGCTGAAGATCGGAAGAAGGCTGATGGGGCGGTAATTTGTGGGGTCCGATGGTTCACCAGTGTTCTTGAATATTGGAACCACAGAAGAAGACTTCCAACAGGCAGGAAAGCAGGAGGAAGATAGGCAGAGGTTGTAGAGCTTAGAAAGGATAGAGGAGAGTTCAGGGGCATAATTCTTCAAAACTATGATTGGGATTCCATCCCCACCACTCGCTTTGTGAGGGTCCAATTTTGAGATTATGCTAGAAATCAGCGAGGGCATGATGTGGACGTCATTCAATTGGGCCTCAGTTCTAGATGGGAAATCGGGTGTATGGATTCCAGACGAATCCAGAGTCGAATTGGTCGAGAATCTATGGGCAAAGCATTCAGCCTTGTCCGCTGAGGAGGCGAGGACCTCAAACTCGTTTATTTGTGGGGGTATTGAGGACTTACTCTTGCTAAGCACACATTTGCAGAGGTGCCAGTAGTCTTTGGTACTGAACTTGGAGGATGCTATGTGCTGCTTCATCCTGGCAGCAAACAGTATCTTAGCTTCATTAAGTATCTTTTTACACTTATTACGAGCTGAGGCGAAAAGGTGCCTGTTTTGGTCCAACACGTGGCTACGATAAAGCCAGATGAAGTGATTCCAGTGGGCAATGGCGGCCGAGCAAGCGGCCGAGAACCAGGGAGACGAATGGGATTTAAGCTGAAATTTCCTGGCAGGGATGAATGCATCGATGCCAGCCTTAACCCAGGAGGAGACCTCTGATGCACAGTCTTCGATGGGAAGACTAAAAACATTGTTCCAAGGGACATCGCAGAGGAAGTCACGGAACAAATCCCAGTCTGCTCTTTGATAGCAGTAGGATATTCTGTTGGTCTGGGTTTCTTGGGTAGGGGTAGAGGTGGAACGAGATGTTGACAGAAACTACGGCGTGGTCAGAATTTCTGAGAGGGCAGAGCTGTCTGGTGGAGCAAGAATTTGGGGTGGAAGTGAAGCAGAGGTCTAGTAGCTAGTCCCTTCCGTTAGGGCTATTGGAGAAACGCGTGGGGAAGTCCACCACTTGCGTATGGGATTGGGAGATCGAAAAATTAAAGGTGCGGACAACAGCAGGGTCGGTTACAGAGTTTTCCAACCACTTAGTATGGTGGGCGTTAAAGTCGCCAAACACGAAAATATGGGCAGATGGGTGTGAAGAAATGGCCTTGTCGATATTGTCAGAGATGCTGTCAAGTACCGAACAGTCAGAGAAGGAGGGGGAGCGGTAGAGGAAGAAGAGATAGCTAACAGAGCTTAGAAGTGAGAGACGGAAGCACATGAAAGACTGGTCCAGGGATTCGAAAGATGTTACTCTAGCTAGGGGGAGGTGTTCACTGACATATACACCAAGCCCATGCATATGGACATTGGAGTCCTTCCTGAAGAGGGGAAGGTAACCAGGAACAGAGAACTCAGAGGTGGGGATAGACGGGTCAAGGTTAGTTTCACATAGGGCTAAGATATCAGGTGAGTTAGTTTGGAGGAATGCTTCTATGCTATAAACGTTAGTGCGGATAGCGCGTATGTTAGTGAAAGAGACACAGAGTTTGAATTAAGTGGGTTAAAAATCAATGTTGGATATATAAAAAAAAACAGCTAAAAATAACTGATTAAATTAGTACAAAAATAAATGTAATGAAAAATATTTTAAAAATACTGCATGCTAAACTATAATGCTACAACTTACGTCTTCCTCATCATCATCATCTTCATCTGGAATTTCATCATCATCATCTTCATCATCATCATCTTCCACTTCCAGCTCGGCGTCTTGATATGTTTGAGTAGCCTCTAAGTTTTCATCCTGATTCAAACAAGACATTAAATACACAAGATAAGCAAACACTGAGAAAATACCGAGTCAAGCAAATAGCTATATTCCAAGCTCTCTTCCTACATAGTTATTGTTATTCCGCATTAGACCAATGAGAATTGTTGTCAATTCTGGCACTTTAACGTGTTTTGTAATCTTTAGCTGTGGATGTTTGTCATCATGTGGATATAATTTTTCTTTAACTTTTAAAACTGTCATATTACATGATTGTGAAATAACATGGGTTCTGAAAATATAAATCCATTTCAGAATGTCTATTCCAGAATTGTGATTTTGTTAACTGGTGATTATTCTGATTTAATATGGTTAATTCCTAAAATTTGTAATCTTACCAATGTTGCATGCAACCACACCAATTCAGAATTCTATTTCTCAGTCAAAATGTCAGAAACTTAACACAAACTATCGGCACTTTTGTTGAACAATGAATGTTACCAGGATTGAATTCAAGAACTATGTAATACACTTGTAATAGACTGATCTATCTCCTAATTAAAATGAGCACTTCCAGGTTAACAAAAAAAGCTTCTGATATTCTTTTGAGTTTAAGGGGACCTTAAAGCCAATCTAGTAGCAGAAGTAAATACATGCGGTTGGGGAACCAGAGAACAGAAGGAAGCCACATCACAAGAAAGCAGGCTGCCAAGTTAGGACTGATTATATTGCAGATCCTCCTTTGGATGTTGTCAAGAACATCAAGATAAATAGCAAGAGCACCCGACCAGTATTCAATGCCTGAACAAATACAAATGTGCATTCTAATGGTAGGCAGGAATGTTTCTCTGTGGTGGTTGAAGGAGAGCAGCTTCATTTTTGAGGTATTAAAATTTACTAGCCATTTCCTACCCCATTCAATCACAGATTGGAGATCCTTTTGAAGTGCAACAGCCAGGTTTACTTTGTCAGCCTTGGCAGACTTCTTACAGAGACAAGTATAAATTGATTGATTGATTGATTGGTTTGTTTTATGGCAAATCAACCCTTTATGGGTCATTTCATGCTGAAACATTAGTTGTTGTAGTATGATGGGTGGAAATTAACTGTTACTGATGATTCAGAGGAACTTTTTGGCTATATCTTGTTGTATAGTTTCGTCTATTTTAGGAATCTGAGAATATTTTTAGGGTCAACTTTGTTGAAAACATCCCTTAGATTATTTACTTGATAGTGTCTTAGTCGGATCTGTTCAAGGTCTATGCAGTTTGTCAGTATATGGTGTACTGTGTAGGATTCTTGGCATGGTATGCAGATTGGTACTTCTCCTTTCAGTAAGTATGAGTGGGTGATATAGGTGTGTCCTATTCGGAGTCTAGCGATTATCACTTCTTCTCTTCTTGACATCCTTTTATTGGTTTCTTTTTTTCCGATAGTTTGTGTCCCTTGGTGTAGTTTATTGTCAGTACAAGAGTCCCAAGTTTCCTGACAATTTTTGAGGGTATATGTCTTTAATTTTTGGTTTTAAATCTGTATAAGGGCTTTTTTCTGTTGCAGGGTTTAGTTGTAATGACTCTTTTGCTGCTTTATCGGCTTTTTCACTCATGTGGATACTGATATGGCCTGGGATCCAACAGAAAATTATGTCTTTATTCTTTGTTAGATTGTTTATCCTATTTAGTAGTTTTGTAATCAGGGGATCTGTCTTTTTTTTTTCTTTCAGTGATATAAGCACTGATAAAAAGTTTGTGAGTATGAGATATTTTTGGTGTTCATTGGACGCTATAATATTTAGTACCACTTATCTTCTAAGTGAGTTTCTTGTAGGCAGATTATAGCAAGGCAGAAAATTTGGATGAGGAGTAGTATTTCATTGAAGTTGATTTTTTGTTCCTCTTATATTCCATTTTAGTATTTTGTTTGCCATGGTTTATTTTTATTTTTCTGGTTTTGGATTGTTGATGTTTGTGTCAACATCCATGTATTCAGTATTTTCTTGTTTGTTTTTTGTTTTAGATTATGATCGTGGTGTGCTGAGGAGTTTTGGTTCTTGTTTTGCAAGGGTTGTTTGTCTTTTGTATTTTTCTTTTTAGCCAGTGATTGTTGTTTAGTTCCAGATGTTCCAGGGATTTGTGGTGGTTCTATTTTTCCTGTTTTTTCTTTGTCTGATGTTTGGGTTGTTCTTTTGTTTTGGTTTATTTGGTCTTTGTTTTGGTTGGTCTCAGGGTAGGTGTTCCTATTTGTGATATTCCGAATTGTTGGTTTTATTTTGCTTATAAATTTTGGCCAGTCATTTAGACCCAAGTTTAATAGTTTTTTTGATGAGCATGTCGTATTTATCATTTTTTTTTTGTTGTTTTTTTTTTGGTAGTTTCCTTTTTTTTGGCAATTTCTACATCGCCTTTTTTTCCCCATTTTTCACAATTCTCCTTGCTTCAGGAAAAGGGATGTTTTGTTTTACGGTTGTAATTTCTTTTTTCCATATATTGCAGGTACTTACATAAGCTGGGTGGTCTTCTCCCCAGTTTGCACAATTGCACCTTTTTATACATTCGTTTGTAGTATGATCAGGGTTTTTCTGGGAACATCTGCCACATACTGGTTGGTTATAACAAGTATCCTCATGATGCCTGAATTTTTGGCATTTGTGACACCAGAGAGGATTCGGTATGAATGTTTCTACTTTTTCTATGGAGTATCCGATTTTTAGTTCTTTTGGGGCCTTTGGTGTGTTGAAGGTCATAATGTACGTGTTAGTTATAATGTTGCTTCCATTTTTTTTAATGTACATTCTTTTGGTGTCTATTATTCCTTGAGATTTTAATTCCATTTTTATTTCCTCTATTGTGCAACTGGAGAGTTCTGGACTTCGGATGACACCTTTTGACATGTTCATTCTTCCATGTGGGTATGATTTAATTTTTTTTATTATGGAACTTTTTCATTTTTCAAAAGTATCCACATATCTTCTTTTTTTTTCCCACTTCTACTAATATATTTCTGTTACGTAAGTTTTTAACAGTTTTGGATGTTATATTTGATGAGATAACCCTTTGTATCAGGAATGGTGATAATTTTGTTAGGAGAGTATCGTCTTCAGATTCCAAGATAATAAATCTTGGGAAATTTTCTTTGTTTTTAGAATCCAAGTCAGATTCAGGTGGTCTCTTGGTTGGATTAT
Source organism: Ascarosepion bandense (assembly GCA_037127315.1). Lineage (NCBI taxonomy): Eukaryota > Metazoa > Mollusca > Cephalopoda > Sepiida > Sepiidae > Ascarosepion > Ascarosepion bandense. The sequence goes on along the minus strand of JBBBDQ010000212.1, from coordinate 842,501 downwards.
TTGCCATTTATGTGAATTTTAGATTTCACCGTTCCTGCTCTCCACCTGTCACAGAGTCCAATTTAATGGGAAATACAAGGGAGGAAACCCATTTGCCCTCGTTTGTTTCTCTACCCAAAAGATAAGGGAGTACAGTCAAGTCACAGTCCTTTTCCTTCAAACCGATTGACCCTACAGCCACCGCCTTCTAACTCAGAAACCTGGAGAACATTATTTTTGGTATGTGTGTGTGTGTTGTGAGAAGTAATGATCATGTCTTCTGAATTAGGGCTTGGTGTGACCAGCCAATTGATCGAATCAGGCCCAATCCGGCCACCCGTCTAGCCCAGGTAAGGGCCAAAGTGGTGTGTTGCAGATCATGACCGCTTTACACCTGGATCATGACCTGCTCAACCACCAGGATCCCATCCCCAGACATTATGGGTCGCCACCCACAGCCAACAGGTGGCCCCATTGAGGAACTTTTACCCTCTGCAGGCGGGGCAGTCAGCATATTCTGATGCCCCACTGACAGGGCGGAGGTATAAATGATGATGTCATCACATAGATGCCAACTTGGAAATTGATTAAATCAAAAAGATCATTAATAAAGATCAGATTTACGAGCTGCATTTGCTATATGGTGACTGTTGTCATTGCTTAGCAAAGTTTCATGTCAACACAAGATCGTCTTTGATGAAAATTTGAAAAATATATATACATCAAGTGTCATTAAATATACATGATTATTATATATGTATGAAATTAACTTATAAAAGATGAAGTTTATTCGGAATACATTTTACATTTATTTTTTATAGTCTTGCAAAAGTCAGCCTTGTCTATGTACTATAAACATCTTCCTTCAAGTGCTCCAACAATAACTTGAACTATTTTCATTTTAGTTATAAATAAAAGGCCAGGATGGGGAGGGAACTAATTTTGCTAAACACTCCAAGACAGACTTAAAAAGAAGATTCTGAATTACTGAATTAGGTAGAGCTTTTGCCTATTCTTTCTATTTCATTTTTTATTGACAAATGTAAATCTAACTGGCAGAGAGTAATCGTGGTAATCTTGCATACATACCTTAAAGCCCAAAAGTAAAAGAATCATAAGTAGAAAAAATAAATATTTGAACCTATTCATTATGAATAACAAGAACACTTATGCATGACTATTTAATATTTCGTCTTTTTATGCATAAGAGGCTTAGTTTTTCAAAGTCAGATTTGGATCAAAATCAGAAACTTAATTAGATTTTTATCTACTTTTTTTTTTATCTACTTAAAAACTAAACTCTACCTGAGGCAAAAATTCTAGATTACAAATAACTTTCAAAAAAGCATAACAGTTTAAAATTTAAGAACTACATATCTAATAAAGACAAGAAATTTAGTGACTTGTTACTAACTTGTTTCTTCTGAGCATCAGTTGAGCTCAGAATTGTGGTCTGAGTCTGCTCATCTGTTACAGTAATCACTGGAATAGAACCCATCGAAGCCTAAGGAAAAATAAAAAATGACAATTTAGTATATCTGTGCTAATTTTCAAAAGATTTTTTTTTACATCATCAAATTACCACTAACACATTTAACACTGAATTTCAAAGCTATAAAATAAATATTCACATTCATTACAAAAGGAATTTAACATTTTGAAAGTAATGTTTTATAAATATAATGGGTTTCCTTAAATTATAATAGATTTTATCAAAATATTAAATATTTTACATATAAAGAATATTTCTGAACATCTTCACTCATATCAGTGAGTGCTAATTAACTTTTTCAACATTCTTTAAAATTAGCAGATACAGAAAAAAAATTTTTTTTTCTGGCAGAAGTATGCAAACTGTATATACAAGTATAGTGCAAGTTTTTATGATGATTTTTTTTATGCACTGTTGTTTTGAAATCATGCATTTTCATTTTTAATGACCAGTTAAACTATACATAGGTAATTTTTCAAAAGGTGGAGGGATTCATTACTAAAACTTTAGGGGTCACACTATACATGAAGTTGGCCTATACACAAGTATTTAAAACAATAGGAGATATAGCTGGTTAAAGAAAATGATAATTTCAAGTGTTTGAAAAAGAGAAAACTGATGTTAATATGCTAAAGTAGGCACCTCCACCAACTTACTGAAAAAAAAAAAAAAAGTCATGATGAAAAAAAGGACCCAAATATGTTAAAAACTAAGTTTTATCATCAAAATCTTTGTTATTATTAAAAGGAAAGACAAAAGTATTTTTTGATTACTTAATTTTTTTATTTTTTTAACTTTCCTAGCGCATTTAAAAGTTTGGTTAAAAATCTTTTTTTTATTGCATCAAAATGTGTGTGTGTGATTGGGGGGGGGGGGGGGCCAAAGACTAGTGTAGGAAATTTTTAGTCTTTTTATGATAAAAAAAACTTTTGCTAAAATCAAATAATTGTCAGATTTGAATAGAACTTTCAAGACATATTCGCAAGTGAATTACATTATTTTAGAATTTTTTTTTTATTTAAATGTTGGTAAATATATATTTTTTTACACATATGTAACCCACCACTTAATTTCACAAAATTTCAAGAAATAAAATTTTCACCCACTTCTTCTTCTTCTATGTGCCCTGTCCCTTCAGGACGTAGGCGATCATGGATCTCCACGTTTCCCTATCCCTTGTGGCTCTTAGTATGTTTGCTCCTGTTGCTCCTGGCAACCCCCGTTCCGTCATCCACCTGATCAGACCCTGCAAATATGTTATCCGCTGCCTTCCTCTGTCTCTCCTTCCTTCTATCTGTCCAGTCAGTATCAGGTTCTCCAGGCTCTCCATCCTCATTGCATGTCCCAGGAACTTCAGTTGTCTCTTCCTGATGCTCAGCATCAATTTCCTTTTTGTTGCCATTCTTTCTAACACTTCGTCGTTGCTTGTATGCTCAGTCCACGATATCCGTAGCATCCTTCTGTAGAACCACATTTCGGCCGCTTCCAGTTTTGTCCTCATTTTCAATGATATTGTCCAGCATTCACAGCCGTATTGAAGAACTGACATCACGTAGCAGTCTAGCACTCTTTTCTTCGTTTCTATTGAGATTTTCCTGTGTGTTAGTATTTTGCTCATCTTCTGGAACGCGCCCTTTGCCATGCCAATTCGCCTTCGGATCTCCGTGTCACACTTTCCATCTCCTGTTAGAACACTTCCTAGGTACTTAAATTCTTGGACTTGTTTGATTCTGTTATCCCCCACCTGTATTTGGCATTTTGGGTTGTATCTTTTGCTGATGACCATGCACTCAGTTTTCTTAACGTTTATTTGTAGTCCCTTCTTGTCACTCTCCACTGCTACTTTCTGTATGAGATCTTGCAGTTTCCTTTCCGTGTCCGCAATCAGTACTGTATCGTCCACGTATCTTATGTTGTTCAGGTTGTGGCCTCCAATAACAAATCCTGGTGTGTCATCTAGGGTCCTCAAAATATTCTCGCTGTATAGGTTGAACAAATCCGGTGAGAAGACACATCCTTGTCTTACGCCTTTTTCTATCTTTGTGTATCTACTGAGGTTGTTACCTGTCCGTATGCAGGCCGTTTGCTACCAGTAGAGATTCTTGATTATTCTTATGTCTTTGCCGAAAATGTCGAGGTTGCCTAGCATTTCCATCAATTCTTTGTGTCGTATTTTGTCGAATGCTTTCGCGTAATCAATGAAGCATAGGTACAAGTCTTTCTTCATTTGTAATGCCCTTTCAGAGAGCATCCTAATCATGAATATGGCGTTCCTTGTTCTAGTGTCCTTGACAAACCCGCACTGTTCCTGCCCTATCTCTGGCCTGATTCTGCTTCTCGCTCTATTCATCAGGATTCTGACAATCAGTTTTGTAATGTGACTCATTAAGCTGATAGTTCTGTGTAGTTCGCACTCGTTTGCTCTAGGTTTCTTCGGCAGCGCTATAAATATCGACTTGCATAGGTCTTCTGGTATTATTCACCCACTTAACATTAGTTAAAAGCAAAAAATCCTTGAAGAAATTAATTTTTCTTGTAAAAATCATTTCCCAATATTTTGCTCTGGATTGTAAAATAAAAACTGCAATAAAACTAAACCATTATTTAATTAGAAAAGCTTAATTGCTTTTATGAATAAGACATTAAGAAAACTATCCTTCAATGACTAATGAAATTTTACAAGAATTGTTTTTTCTTTAAATTTTAATTAGAATAATTTAAGTTTTAAATATTTTAAGACTGTAGTCATTTTGCCTTTTAGATAATAATATTAAGTAAAACCTATATTTACTAATCATGAATTGAAAAGTTTAATACAATTCATCAAACACCAATATTTTTAAAAGAATTTTGAATTGTTTGTTTTTTATATGTTTATAAACTATAGTAAATTTAAAGCCAAATCATCTAAAATTCAAGTAAACATTAGATTATGGAGAATATTTTCTCAATTTTTTTAAGATTACTGTGTGCTTAAACATTATCTATATAAATAAAGATGTACTTGTCCACTACTCTAGAAAACAGTGGCACTAATTGTTTTGAAATTTTACTATAGCGTTTTAATCGAATACGAGCATGTTTTAATATACCTTATATTAAAAAATATATATTTTGCAAAGTCAATTAGAGCCGATGAGAGCCAAACCAAAAAACTTTCATTTTCAATATGGACGCCTTTACAGACAACTTTGTTATTTCATAGAAAACAGGAAAAGTCCACATGTAAGGTATACAAAGCCTTTTTTTTATTATTATTTCTATTTTGACAAGCATAAACAACAGAAATCCCTTCCCTTTTTAAAAAAAATAAAGTTTTCTATTCATTTTCTTTCAGCTAATTATTATCAATATCCAGCTTATTTTGTTGGTTTAGTAAATAAATTTGTTTTTTTTGTTTTTTTAACCTAAGCCTTTTTTTTTGTCAGGGCCTAAATGACAGACTCTCGTTAAAAAGTTCTCTTCATCTTTTTTCAACGAATCATTATCAATAAAACACTAAATTTTCATGTAAAAAAAAAAAAATTCCAAAAAGTTTATTAATTTAACATTTTTTGGGGGGTGCTCACTTCATCATACACATTCATAGGAAAATCAATCCCCCATTTTTATTTTGCTTTTGTTAAACATCAAGGGCTAAGTCCTCTTTTTTGTTGTTTTGGATTTTTTCAGAAATACTTTTTTCAAAATAAGCAGAAAAATACAAACTTCCTTTTATCTTTCCTATATAGTCAAAAATGAAGTGGGGGTTTAAAATTTTGAAATGGCGATTTTGGCCAATTTTTTTTTTTTTTTTACAGATTTCTAATCTCAGTGGAAAAGATCTGCTTCAATTCATAATGATAATGCCTTGCAGAAAATCAAACTTAGCAAAGCAGAAAAAGTGCAACAAGTAATTGCAAATCAAAGTGAGGAAGAACAGGCATCAGCGAACAAAGGCAAATGGTTCAGATATGTGCCAAGAAAGCAGCAGAACGATGTGCAGCCAGACTTGAGGATGCACGATTGCGAGCACAGCAATCACATTCTGCAGCTTCAGATCTGCTTCATTCTCAACTCTCTGAAAACCAGACAATTTCTATATTTGCAAAGACAATGGAACAACTAAAAATATTGTGTACCCACAAATATTGGGAAATTAAATGTGCGCTTTCTCTTTTCTTTTTTTCCATTTCATCAAACTGAGCCACAGCAACACGTGGCCAGGTACAGCTAGTTAAAAATAAGAAGTGGGGCATCTATGCTATATTTTTAATTTTTTTTTTTTTTTAAGTAAAAAACTTCTGATCAAATTAAATTAATCTTTAAATAAAGCAAAGTATTTTGCGTATTGGAAGTATTAAATTTAGTCTATTAGTCTGAAATTAAAACTAAAATGAAAGTTTCAAGAATTTTTTTTTCTTTTTCAAATTTATTTTCAAATCTTAGGTATTGCAAATCTGTGGAGGTACCTCTGCTAAAGCATTCATATATTAATTACGTGTAAATTTAAATGTATGCCAAACAAAAAATTACTTACTTGTCCAGTTTTTGAACGCTTTACTTGATTATCTTCTTCAGATCTAAAAAAAAAAACATTTTGATTTTACATCTAGCTGCAGATTTTCAAGTGAAGTAAAAGTAAGTACCATCTGAAAATGTAATTATGTAACAATTCAATAATGCAAATAAATTATCTGAAGTTGAAAATCATTATGATTATAAAATGATTATAAAATCATTGGAAAAATGATTATAAATGATTAATGAGAAAAATGATTATAAAATCATTGGAAAAAGAAAAAATGTTTTTAAATTAAAAGATTTAATTCAGATCTTCATTAAAAAGAAGAAAAAAATTGTTATAAGATATTTTACATCATTAAATCCAGCTTATGGCCAAACCATGTTGAAACACCAGTTCCCATAAGCCTGGTCAGTATCTAGGTAAGTGACTACTTGGTGCTGTAAGCTTGGATGTACAGGTGGTGTAATGGATAATGGCACAGGAATTGGAAATCAGAGTACCAAGTTCCAATTCCCATTGTATTTGTTATATTCATTAATGTTCAAATACCCTTGGGAAAGGTATGAACACCTCTTCTCCCTCCAGTTAGGGGTTAATTAGTAAGACATATCACTAAACCACTTCTTTCTTCTTTCATGTGCCATGTTCTTTCAGGACGTAGGCGATCATGGCTTTCCACATCTCCCTATCCCTGGTGGTTCTTAGAACGCTTTCTCCTGTTGCACCATGCAACCCTCATTCCGTCATCCACCTGATCAGGTCCTTCAAATATGTTATCCGCTGCTTTCCTCTGTATCTTTTACCCTTTATCTGGCCTGTTAGTATCAGGTTCTCCAAGTCCTCCTTCCTCACTGCATGTCCCAGGAACTTTAGCTATCTCTTCCTGATACTCAGTATTAATTTCTTTTTCGTTTCCATCCTTTCCAAAACTTTGCCATTGCTCACATGCTCGGTCCATGATATTTGCAACATCCTTCTGTAGAACCACATTTCAGCTGTTTCAAATTTTTTCCTTCATCTTCAAAGATATTGTCCAACATTCACTGCCATATTGAAGAATAGAGCATCCTAATCACAAATATGGCATTCCTTGTTCCAGTGTCTCTTTGACGAAACCGCACTGTTCTCGTCCTATCTCTGGCCCGATTCTGCTTCTCGCTCTATTCATCAGGATTCAAACAATCAGTTTTGTTACATGGCTCATTCAACTGATGGTTCTGTGGAGTTCACACTCATTTGCTCCTGACTTCTTAGGCAGCGCTATGAAGATCGACTTGTTGAGATCATCTGGCATTACACCACTATTATCAATTTCATTTATTATTTCTGTAATTTTCTCTATGCCAAATTATTCCAGGCTATCAGCAGCTCTATGACTATGCCATCTGGTCCAGCTGCTTCGTTTCTGTTCAATTTGGCTATTGCAGATTCCACTTCAGACTAATATTTCTGGTCTGTCCATATCTTTGTGTATTATCGGTTGCTCTCTCTTGTCGTGGAAAAGCTCTTTTATATATGTTTCCCATCGTTGCAGTATTTCGTCTTTCTCCAATATGATTGTTCCATCCTTGGATTTTATACATCCTGTTGAAGAGCAGGTTTTTTGTCCTATCAGTTCTTTTATTTCTTTATGCGTGTCTGCTTTATAATGCCTGCTCAGTCTTTCTACTTCTGCACATTTGTCATTGAGCCATTCCTCTTTAGCCTGTCTGCATTTTCTCCTTATTTCCTTGTGTAGTTCCCTGTACTCCATTCCATGTCTTGATATCATTTTCTGCCTCCTTTGCATCATGTCAAGAATCTCTTCAGTCATCCACTCGTTTTTTTCTTCTGCGACTGATTTCTTTTGGGGCAATGTTGTTTGCTGATGTCACTATCACTTCCTTGAGTTACTCCCATTTCGATTGTCCTTTTCCAATTTTTTCTTTATATTGGATTTTCACGCTCTTAGTGTATTCTTCCTGTAGGTTGAGGTCATTCCCGAGCATGTTGTACTTCAGTTTTGGTGCTGCACTAGGCTTCTTCAATCTTCAGAGTTTCACCTTTAGTTTGCAGATGACTGAGACGTGGTCACTTCCAGTCTGCGTCTGGATAGGCTTTGCTTTGAACCACAGCGTCTCTGAATCTCCTGTTTATGGTTATGAGTCTATCTGGTTTTTCGTGTCGCCTCCTGGGATTCTCCACGTCCATAGACGTCGTGGGTGTTCTTGAAACCAGGTGTTAGTTATTACCTGGTCATTTGCTGTACACCATTGGACCCATTTTTCTCCTTATTTGTTGCAGATTCCTAATCCAAAGTTGCCAGTTGTCATACCTTCCTTCATCTTGCCTACTTTGGCATTCAAATCTCCCATGATGATTCTAATTTCTTGGCTTTTACATTGAGCCTTGGCATTGTCTAGGGTGGAGTAAAAATATTCTATTTCTTCCTCAGTGCTTTGTGTTGTTGGTGCATAGACAACTACAATTGCTATGTTGAACAGTCTCCCTTTCAATTTGACCAGGAGAACTCTTTCAGAGAACTGGCAATATCCCAGAATGCATTTCTTCATTTCTTTGTCCAGTATTAAGCCAAATCCTTTTTTGTTATTTTTTTCTCCTGCGTATATTATCCAATGGTTGTTGCTGCTGAAGTCTCCATTGTTTGGCCATCTGGTTTTGCATATTCCCAGAATATTGATGTTCAGTCTGTTCATCTCCTGCTTGACATTCTCTAGTTGTCTACAGTTGTTGAGTGTCTTGACGTTCCATGTTCCCAAGGTAATCCTTTCTTTGTTGCGCACAGTCGCAGGGTAACGGTCCAGAGACACCTGTTGCTCATGTCTTTCCTTCCCAGGCGAGAGACCCATTTTGGGAAAAAGCGTCCCATTTACGCCATTGGTACTAACCCACTATTATCTCAAGAAATAACCTACAAAATGTTGGTAAACTGTAGAAAACAAATCTATCAACTATTAAAAGGCCATGCTTAGTGCAGCTGCCTCATAATTGTACAAATATACTTCCACTTTCTTAATGGTTTTTAACCCTCTAGAGCCATTCGTATCATATTTGATACAGTATGAAAACAAGCCTTGAAAGAAATATTTTCCTGAAAAATTTTTTAAGAGAAATATTTCATAAATTTCAAATGAAAGCAGTACTGACTGCTCAGTCAATGAATAGCAAATGTTTCCTTATAGGGAAATACTGTATCAAATATGATATGAATGGCCCTAGAGGGTTAATGGTACACATTTGATAATTGGAAGGTAAAACATGTCCATTAAAGTACAATCAATAACATTTAACAAAATTGAAAGAACTTCATATTTTATAGTTCATTCCTTCCATACACTCCCAAAAATCTGTCAGTATATTTTTAATTTACAGAAATAAAACATACGCATCAGTATCATCTCTGCTTCTCTTGTTTCCAGACTGCGAAGTTGATGGCGGCGGTTGCTGTGATTGTCCAGTGGGGGAGGATGTTGATGGCTGAGGTTCAGACCTATCTGTTTCATCTGCAGTTGAAGTGGACGGTGTTATCGTGCCAGACAAAGTTGAAACTTGCACAGTAGCTGAGGTTGCAGATGAAGCCGCACTGGTAATCACAGACGTCATCTCCATCTGCATGGGAGAAAATGTAGTGGTTGCTGGAACAGATGGCTCTGAAGAAAAAGACAAAGTTTTTAATTAAATTTTAACAAATCAACATTCAAATGCATTCATAGTGTATATAAAATAATAAAAGCAACTGCTGATCTCTGAATATTCCTAAAAATAACTCACATTATAAAAAAGCCTTAAAATATAGTTTTGCTTTAATGAAAGGTTATTTGCCTGCAGAGAAAAACAAACAGAACAAAAACCACTTTTTGTTACCCTTTACCATGGAAATGTTGGATACATAAATCTCATATTGACATTTCAAATGTGAAAGATACTAAAAAGAGTTCTAACTTTCCAGTTGCATCTGATATATGCTTTTGCCAGCCAAATCCGAAATTAATTAAAAGTAACTCCTTAACTCCAGCCTCTACACCAAATTTAGGCCAATGGGCGACTGGGGATGAACAATTAACATGCAAAAGTTTGTTGCTGAATTGGATTAATTGGATTGGAATTGGATTTTTTTTTTTTTTTTAAAGAAATTTTTACATTTTACCTTTGGATTAACTCAACTTATTATTTAAAGATACTGAATTAAGTATAATGTTCATTTTATTTGAACTTTGCATATTTTATCTATAAACAAACTTTTTTGGTACACAATTGTATCAAGAATTTTCACAAATTTAAATTTAATATTTTTTTCTATTTTTCTTCAACAATAACCATATTAAGTATAAAATTAATCTATGAATAATTTGTTTTACTTCAATATTTGTCTATAGATGAGGTAGTATTTACATTATTTTCATTATTCAGACTATTGTCCTAATCTTTGTTACAATGTTTTGGCTAGGAAACTGAACCCTTTATTACAATCACTGGGGTAGATGATCTCCATTCCTTACATAGAGCCTCTTCTGGTAGTCATAAGTTATCTCCCTCTAACCATACTTGTTCACCACTGCTGTAGCCTGATACTGAACTCACAACTTTTTGGGTCAAGTCACAGGAACTAATCAACGTCTATATCCACTGAGCCATGTGTCCTTAAAGACAAGAACAACTGAATTTTTGGGACTTATAAATTTTCAGTAACCCTTTTTTACCAAAGTTAATATTACAATTTTTTGATGTTAATGGTTTTCTCTACTATTTTTTACTAGAGCTCATATTGCAATTTTTCGAAAAAGGGAGATAACTCATGACAACCAGAAGATGCTCTACACAATGAATGAAGATCATATGCCCCAGTGATTAATAAAGGGTTCGGTTCGAAATTCCTAGCACCTGAAAAAGGCTGGAGCGTACAACAACCGAAATGTCGTACAAATGGCAACAAAGATGAGGACAATACTGTTGTTTTACTTTAACATAAGTATTTTTTTAACAAAAATTTAACATAATTTTTGTTCTTCATAAATAAATAGAAAACTTTAAAAACTAAAAAATGTAAAATTTTTCACTGCAAAATTAATGAAAAATGACAGAATTACATGTATTTGAAAAAATGTATGTTGAATTTTACTAGCATTGCTGTTAAAAAATTAACCGTAATTCACAATAAATTAAAAAAATATATACTGTAAAAATATTTAACCAGTTAATTTTGTCTTGATAATTTTATAACGGAGGAGGTGACTGATCAGCACCTAACGTCATAAAATATGATTATCAAAAATTTTCCAAACTTTAAATATTCCATGTCTGAATCCTAAACTTTTTTGTCCTAGCATTTCATCCATGTTAGTCTCTGAGACCTAAATTCAAACCCTCCAGAACTTAGAATACAAGGTTTATACACTTTTTAGAAGAATCATGTCATTTTTACAAAAAGAAAAAAAGAAAAATAATTTAGTTATTTATTTTTAATTTCAGTACTCCAAAACATTTCTCAAAATGTTCAAAAAGTGATTTGTAACAGATTGTCATGGTGACTATGACCACTGACAAACCAAACACTGTTGTTTGTGAAAAGCATTTTCCATTTGATTATGTAATGGCAATTAGAGGAAAAATACAACCCAGAAACCCACCACCATTATTTGACCTTTTGCCATCAAGTGTATTACCTAGTCCTCAACCAAAACCAAAAACAAATTTTGTGTGAAATGTACAAAACGAGTTGGCAAGTTTCTAGAAAAGAACAAAATCCTAACCTGAAAATTTTTATCAACAGGATTTTATCTTAGCAGTTACATATCAAACAATCAGTTGTTCATCCAATATGATTTTTTTACTGGAGATATTCCAATTTTTTTTTAATTAAAATTTTTGTAAACTTAAGATTTGAATGGTAACATACTGATATATACGCAACAATTCTTTCAAAAAAAGTTCAATTTCAATGTTTCAGCATGGGTCACAAATCAGTGAAGCAATTTAAAATTTTTGAAAGAACATTAATGTTATGTCACCACAAAGGATTGGGACAAAACCTATGATTCTGATATTCTTAACAGGGCATTTAAATATTTTGTTACATCTTACTCATTATATAACAGATTTAGGATGATTTTAAATTACCCAGTGTGATAACATTACCAGCTTTGACATGAAAAGTCTCAAAATTAGATAACTTTAATTTTCTTGGTGATATTTTTAGTAAAATTTCTGGAAATCAGAAAAAGTGTATTCTTTTGATGAAGTGTATGTCAAAATTGCTTAACATCATGGAGGAAATTAGTTTGGTTTGGCTGATAATTCTGAGGGATTAGCAAAAACAGTATTGGGCATCATGGTAAAATGTTTAAATGATGGACCAATATGCTTTTACTTGAAATGATCCTAGTTGCAAAATTAGATGCAATTGTTTTTATATATATAAAAGTTTTATATATTGCTGATGCAACCAAACAATTAAATACTCAAAGTTATTGCAATTGTAAATGACAACAGGACCCCTCAACCTTTTTTTTTTTTATTAGACATGTTTAGTAAGCCTTGGATAACTAAAAATAACTTGTACTGATTTTTTGATTATGTCCACTTTTTAAAAATATTTGAAATAATTGGATTACTAAAAAACCTACTTCTGAATAATATTCTGAACGCAAAAAAAATGACAGCAAAATGGGAAATTGTGAAAAAACTTGATTCAGAGTTGTAGCAGTTTACCTAAAACTTGTTGAGCAACAAAATATTTCCCATTGTTTAAAAGTTTTTTGTGATCAAACTGTAGCTGCCATTAAATGGGGAGGATAATAAAGAAACGGTTAATTTCAAAGAAAAATTCTTAAAATTTTGGAAAACTGTCTGCATCAAAGAAATATACACTGACACTAAGAAAAACGATCAACTAAAAAAGTGACATCAGATTTAAATAGATGGGAAAATAATAAACAGAATGGAAGGAAAACAAAGAAAAAGAATGAAATAATTAAGAGATACTAGTTTAGCCATTAAACATACATGCAATGGCTTAATTGATGTTTGCAGATATTTTCTGAAAAGTGGATTTAATTTTGTTATGCTTGGTGAATTTACCACAGACTATTTAGAAAATGAATTAAGATAAAGTTCTGGAGGTGAATATTTTATAACAGTTCAAAATGTTGTTGAAAAATTTAAACTACTACTTAATGTTGATGTCAAAGAATACAACTTTGACTCAGGCCATAATTAGTGAAAATGTGGACATTTGCTGGGTGAAATGGGATGTCAAACATCTGATAATTTATCGTATCTTGAAACTAGGATTCCTAAAGATATCAAAATGTCACTTTTGTATCTCTGGCTATGTTACAAGAAAATTATCTCACAGAAGTGGAAATATTTAATAATACTAGTTTTATTTTCAAGAATATGGATATTTTTGGAAAGAAATGGTTGTAATTTAAAAATTTCAGTGGATACCACAGTTCAGTGAGCCTTTTTCTGTTTTATAATGTTTGGTATTGTAAAGCTGCAATGTGCATTGTTGTTCAGTAAATATAAGCTCAGAACGAGAAAATTGGAGAGCTCAGTCGAATTTGTTGCATTCACTTACCCTTGGGAAATCTATTAATGTGTTGCTTCTTCCTCCAACTATGGGTTAATAGCAGGACTAGTGGGTTAATAGTAACTAGTCTACTACTGAAAGTAATGGCAACCTAGTGTGGGATAAATCTTCTGCCCAGTCAGTCTTGTCTCTTTTGAGACATGATCATCCAAGCATATATCACGCATGGCACTTAACTGACTGATTGTTAAATTGAAGATTTGCAGAAATTCTTGACAAAAATTTTTGATAGTTTCTGATGTATTATTTCAATATGAAAAGAGCATGCTATTATATTTGAAAATATATTTTCCAAAAATTGTTTGATTCACCTAAGACAACTCAAAAACCAGCACTAATAGTTTTGAAATTATCTTAAAATTTTTTTCTAGAAGATAATGTTTATACAATTCTTTTTAGGACTACATAATCTCTATCCAAAATTCATTTTTTCAAGTATTATAAATATGTACATCCTTATTCATTCAGAGAAATAAGTATCAGATATTCGTTATTTTCAATTTCCCCCTTTTTACATATAATTGGTTAACTCCTCAAATTACCCTGTTAATTTAAATTTCTTGTTAATGTAAATTAATTTTAATTATTAAAACTATGTTTACTGGTAATATCTATTATTGTATCATAGCAAAATAAGTTTTTTCTTCATCTTCTGTGAAACAATTTGTTCATGTAACAGAAATCACAATAAATCTTTAAAGATTATCAAAATTGTTTCTCTGAAATTTTTATAAAAATATTTTCAGACTTTGTTGATAATTTTTTAAAATGTTGAAATAGCTTTCTCATTGTATTATACAATTTAATATTTTCTGTAATCAAATGGAATAAACAAATTAACATTTCTTTTGCAAATAAAGTTGTTTTTGTGCATTTAGTTTTATGATAGAGGGGGTTATTTTGTTCTTTCTTTATACATTTTTATTTATGGAAATAAGTCAGTAATTGTAAGCTGCTTTCGAATATTATGTATAGTTGCACATTATTACTAACAAGTTGCTTGCTAAAAATATTCTCTGAAATTGTTATTTACTAGTAATTTCGGTCTCCACATGTCTGCTCCCAGATGCATGGTTGTCAGACCTGAGTTAAGATTGCCTCGATTTAAAGTTAATAAGATACAAAGTTTATATCAATTTACCTCTTCTATTTTTAATTCTCAAAATGGCAAATTGTTATTTATGACTTAAAAGCTTTGAGAAACGTTCATAGAGCAAAGAAAAAAAAGCAGCAAGTTTTAATATCTGAACAGAGAAACATTTAAAATCAAATAGTTTTAGAATTAAAAGTATGACTAGCTAATGCATCCATATAAAATATTTTCATATCATATTATGACAGCTTTAAATCAAACATTCTGCTATTTCAACAAATTCTAAGCCATTAGTAAACATGAAATTTTAGCACAAATTCTACTAGATTCCAGAATATGAATAATTTTCTAGGTCTAAGAAAAAATAACTAAAACTTTGTAATTTTTTTAATTATAACTTTAATGGCATAAATCTTCAGATTAATTGCCAAAAACTGATTCTTAAAATAATAAGATTTGGTTTGGTTGTTTGTCTTTAGCAGTATATCAACTCCACTGCTGAAATCTAAATATTTTGCATGCAATTTTATGGCTTCTATTGCAGATATTTTTATACTTTAAGGGTATGTTTTATTGATATATAGTTTGTAGATTATCCATTGTAGGTGTTTTAGTATAAACCTATTTCTTTAAGGTAGGACATTATGTTGACTGTTTCAGTATTTTCAAATAGTTTTCCCATGTTCTCCTTGTAGTATTTGTCTTACAGGGGTTAAGTGAGTACATTCAGTTAAAATGTGTTTTACTGTGAAAAATAATGTGAATATAAAAGTTATAAGTGTGCATTTTAAAGTATTTTGTAAATTCTAAAATGGTCTATAAATTTAATTGAAAACTATAGATCAGATTTTGTGGATTGATAAAAATATAGATAAAATTTGATGTTTTTACATGGTGTACATCAAGAATTATGCAATGTAACAAACATCATTTCTTTTGAAGTTGATAAACATTTGGGAAACAAAAATGCCTTTGTAGATATGGAGACAAAACAAGGGTCTTCTAATTCACATTTCTATTTTAGGTTCTAATCCAAAGACAATGAAAGGAGTCACTGCTTTCAAAAGTAGCTACAATGCCATTTTTAAAGCTGTAGAAACTTGTTTTCAATATTTTCATCTAATTTATTTATCAATATTCTAGTCTCAATGATAGATATCAGATGTCCTCATATACACCAAATCTTTCATGGGATTGTCTTGGAGCATTTAGTAAAATAACTATCAACTGCTTGCAAGACCAGTATAGACATTTTACATCACTTCAGTGAAAGACTATTCATACAATTCTTTTTTCCTCAGTAGCGAGCCTCACATTTATTATCACAAAACCAGAAGAAATTTTTTTTTTTACTGCTGTAGGAGTGTGTTTTTATTGATATTTTCATATTTAGGAGTAGCTGACTAATTCTTAGAAATTAAATCTAACAAATTCTGGTAAAGTGTTTTTAACCAGTGGTAAATTATGTAAGAATGCTTTTATAATAGCAACAGCCATCCTTGACTTGATCAAGAAGGAACTGGTAAAGGCAGCTTTGGCATTACTCCTTTCATGGAACCATGACCAGTGCATTACCTACCTTGCATAACTTCAATCTGTGGAGTGACACGCTGAATCTGCTGTGTGGGCCGACCAGTCAAAGGCACTGCACTGCTAAGTTGGCTGATAGTTGAAGGGGGACTGTCTGTAATACCTGAAGCACGCAACAGCAGTACACATTTGTAAGTCATATGTAGAGGGGCTACCTAGGAAAATTTCTAAGTGTCAGTCATGTAGATAGACTTCTTTAATTTTTGGTCATTTTTCCTTCAAAGAGAGAATAAGTTAATCTGGGTTCTTTGGCATTGTTACAGAATGAGGCATTTAGAAACTCTATAGAGGTCTACATTGTAAATTTAGAAGATTATCACTTGTAAACTTTTTTTTTTAATGCTTTGGCAAACTATTTTCACTATTCTGACTTTATGATTTATAGTTAATATTTCCAATATTACTTTAACTACTGTCAATTAAACAACTGCAATTAATTGAATGGGTTGATTCAATGACTCCTCCAGAGCAGTTGAAAAGAAAACAAGCTATTTGAAATTATATGAAAATAGAAACAATGAAGATAGAACTAAGGTTATATAGAGAGAATTATTGAAAATTCATTTAGATAATAAGCTCATCTTTCAAAACAGAACTTCAATGGATGTCAGGAAATTTCCAATACAAAAATACAATCAAGAGGAAGAAGGAGGAGGAAAGAAAAAGACATTTTTTTTTAATATCCTACACATAAAGCAATAGGCAAAAACAAATATACAAACATCCCCAAACTTCTTATTAATTAATATTTCAAATTATTTAAGATTGAAATAGGTTAACAATAAAAAATAAACAATTGTATGTTAGTAAAAAGTACAAGATTATCTCACTGAAAAAAAAAAAAAAAAATGTCCATTTACCATCATGACTCTCTTGTGAAGTAATAGTGGTTGGCATCACAGTAGCTGTTGGTGTAGTTGCAGAAACAGGACTCGCAGTAGTTGGGGCAATGGCCATAGGCCTAATGCTAGCGGTAGCCTTAGCAGCAGCTGCAGCAGACATCATAGGTTGAGCTGATGTTTGTCGAACTGAGGCTGGTGTAGTTGAAGTCATTGGGCGAATGTTGGCCATTTTAGGAGTTTCACCTACAGGCAGGCTGAAACAGCAATAAACAATTTCCCTCTTAATAAATAAAACATTAAAAGAAACAAAATTTTGGAAGTTGTACAATTTTCTGGCATATTGTTACTTATGTTAAAAATTAAGCACAATTGCTGTGGCATTCATTTATTATGAAAGCAAATATAAAAAACTAATATTATGCTTTATAAATCTGTAAAATAAAACAATTACTTTCTTTATACGAAAATAAGTTAACACAAAATTATGAAAAAATACATACAATGAAATTAAATTTTCTAGCAGTTTTATCTGAAAGTGTACCAATTTATATTACCCATCAAAAAAACTTACAAAAATATCTAATTTAAAGTATAAAAATTTCTACGTCATAACTACATCTCTCTACATCTCACAATGAGCACATGCAGTGTTTACATAACAAAAATAGAATTTACTGAAGAATTCATTGAAAACCTTTCTTTAAATATTCCAAACAAGCAAACATGACAAAATATATCAGTAATAATCTAACACCAATTCTTAAATTTAGCATTAAGATCATTATTCCCATCACTTACCTCAATCTATCTGCAGATACAGCAGGCGTTGTGGCTCTAGATACTGATGGCTGTTGCTTCTGCTTTACCTCCAACTGTTTTTGCATTTGCTGTACCTGAAAAGCATATTTTAATCTGAGTCACTCAATATCAGATTATAAATGAAAGACAATATTTACCTTTGAATGATTTTTTTTTTATTTTTAAATAATATTTGACAATAAGGAAATAATTTCCTTTATAATTTTTTATTTTTAAATAATATTTGACAATGTTCTGGAGAGATATTGTTGTAGAGGAATATCCTGGTCCTACCCAACAATGGGTATGGCCCGGGTCATAAAAGACCGTGACAGGAATCAAACTGCAGTAGTAGTGTTAGAAGAGGAAAGCGAGCAAGCGACTGACTATACTAGACTCTACGTCATTACATGGGAGTGACAGAAGCTTTCTTCTCATGACGGACACATACGCCCTATACAAAGACAGTGCCTTCATAAGTTATTCGTGTACATGTATTTGGTTTATTGTACTAATGTATGATAAATCTATTTATATATACTCAGTGTTAAGAGTATTTCTTACACTATTCTTTTCTTTGTTTATCCCTACCTCCAGGATACAACAAATTTGGCGACAAAGATTCAAACAAATTCACGCGGAGAGAAAAAATTCAAGTCAGTTGCCACAACAGATTTGGCGACGAAGAGTGCGAACTTACATGGGAAACCCCAAAAACAACAGAGTTGACGACCAAGAACTCGAACTTACGTGGGAAACTCCAAAACGCCAAATTAGACAACAAAGAATTCGAAATTACTTGAGAAACCCCAAAGCAACAGATTTTGCGACAAAGAGTCGAACAAGTGGAGGAAAATACATGTTTTCAAGTCAGTCGCCACAACAGATTTGACAAAGAAGGATTTTGTAACTCTTGGGTTGAAAAAACAAACAAACCCAGAAGCGTTGAACAAATTTGTCGACGAAGAAGTCGAACGGATGTGGGGATACCACAAGACAATAGTTTTGGCAACAAAGGATTTCCTACTTACGTGGGGACACGCCAAATACAACAGATTTGTCAACAAAGTATTCGTACTTACATGAGGTAAGCCCAATACAACAGATTTGGCACTTACGTGGATACCCCAATATAACAGATTTGGCGAAGTCAAATTCACAGTTTTGTAAGGTACACCAATAAAACAGAGTGACAACAAAGGTTTGGGACTTGCTAAAAGACCAGTTTTTAACAAAAATTCGGCAAAGCTCGCCAAGTATCAATTTGGTGAGAGAAAAAAAATTCGAGAAAGCTGAAGCAGAAAAGAATAAGTTAAGGTGAGGCTAGTTCTTTTTTTTACCCCCTCATATATATATATATATATATATATATAAAAACACAAAAAACTATGTGTATTATTGCTTACTGTTAAAGACAACTTATTCGTCAGCTATACACATATAGAAAAAAAAAAGAAGAAAAATATGGATCAATTAGCTGGATTAATTAAAACGCTCAGAGAAGCAGTCCAAATGTTGATACAGCAACAGGAAACCCAACAAAAAATTCAAAAGGAAGAACAGGAAACACAACAAAATGTGTTTAAAAATTTTCAAACGCAAATAAGGTTGCATCAAGATATGTTGAAAAAATTGGTAATAGAACAGGGCAAAACGGGAAAAGCTTCTAAAGGTTTTTCGGCAGAAGGCATTGCAAATACAATCACAGAATTTGTATATAAGCCTGAGGAAGGGATTACTTTTAATTCGTATTACAAAAGATACGAAAATATTTTTGCAAGACAGTGCAAAGAATGGTCGGACAACGAAAAAGTAATGCTCCTATTACAGAAGATAGGAACACAGGAAAACGAAAAATATACAAATTTTATTTTACCAAAAAAGCCGGAGGAGATATCATTTGACGAACAATACAGATTTTGATAAATATGTTTGGAGGAAAAGAAAGTTTATTCTTCACGCTTTATAAATGTTTGAATATTGAAAAAGAGGAACAGGAAGATTTTGTTACGTACGCCAAAAGGGTTAATTTACAGCGCAAAAGGTTTAGAATAAAAGACATAAAGGAAGATATGTTCAAGTGTCTAATCTTCGTACAGAGATTAACAGCACAGAAAGATAAGGACGTACGATCGAAAATCCTCACAATGTTAAATCAAGACAATGATATCTCATTACAAAAAGTTATTGAAGAATGCCAGAAATTGCTGAATATTAAGAAAGACAATGTTTGCATTGAAAAAAAAAAAAGTGTAGCTCGTATCCACAAAGTAAATCAACAGGCTTACCAAAAAGAAAAATCGTACTGTCAAAAACAAAAACTTTACTGCAAAGCATGCGGAAAGAATAACCACGTCACTAGGGAATGCTATTTTAGAAACAAAAAATGTTTCGAATGTTTGAAGAAAGGACATTTGGCAGTGATGTGTAGAAAAAAAAAAGGAACCAAAATTCCAAAAGGATGAATATGGTAGTTATGAAAAAAGTTACGAACGACAGCAGTACCAGAAAATATGTAGACTTAAAAATGAATGGCAGAACAGTAAAGTGTTTATTTGACACCGGCAGTGATATCTCGGCAATAGACAAGCATACCTGGAATAAAATTGGTCGACCAGAGTTAAACAAAACGAAAAAATTGTAAGAGATATTTCTGGAAATAAGCTAAAATTTAAAGGAGAATTTATGGCTAAAATAACATTTGACAGAAAAGTAAAAAAGTCAAAGATCTAGGTGATGTGTGGAAGAAATACAAATATTTTCGGCATAGATTTAATGGTGTTATTCTATGTGGGGAAAAAAACCCATGAATATGTTCTGTACTAAAAGTAAATCGTCAAATGAAAGTACTTCTACTCAAACAGAAGTAAAATTTGAAAGCACTAAGATAAAGGTGTCAAATGGAAGTAAGTCTACGCAAACAGAGACAAAGGCAGCAAATGGAAATAAGTCTACTCAAACAGAGATAAAGGCATCAAATGAAAGTAAGTTTGCTCAAACAGAGGTAAAATTTGAAATGAAGGAACCAGGCGAAAAGAACTGCTTAACCAAACCAAATTGAAACTGGATTGCCTGACATAGCCCTAAAACGGGGTAGTAAGAAGTAGTCTTTAAACAAAGACATACCCTCAAGTGTTGAGGATGCAAACCAGAAAAAACGAGACACCTATGTCCTGACCGCAAAAGATTTCGGTGGTGAGCGAAATTACGTGGAGAATTTTGCTCAAGGGGAGGTGTTCTGGAGAGATATTGTTGTAGATAAATATCCTGGTCCTACCCCGCAATGGGTATGGCCCGGGTCATAAAAGACCGCGACAGGAATCAAACAGTAGTAAAGTGTTAGAAGAGGCGAGCGAGCGACTGACTATACTAGACTACGTCATTACATGGGAGTTACGGAAGCTTTCTTCTCACGACGGACGCATACGTCCTATACAAAGGCAGTGCCTTCATAAGTGTTATTCGTGTACATGTATTTGGTTTATTGTACTAACGTATGATAAATATCTATTTATATATACTCAGTGTTAAGAGTATTTCTTACACTATTCTTTTTTCTATTTATCACCCCCTCCGGGATACAACAGACAATAAGGACAATATTTCCTTTATAATTTTAAGCATTATAAATTTCAATAATTTTAAAACTTAAATGCTCTGTGTTAATTTCCAAAGAATATATTTTTCAAGTTATCTCACCTTTGGCTTTAGCAGTAAAACTAAAAGTATGCTTCTCTTTTTACTACTATGGCATTCAACATGATGCTTAAGGAGTTAACTATTAAAAACTCTTAAATAATATATCTGAAGGAAATGACCCAAAGTATAGGAAAAAAAAATACCACTGGTTTTATATAAGAATTACATTGGTAATAACAGAAAAAAATAAAAATATTAAGAGGATCTGAAAAAAATTTGAAAACTTACTTTGGCTTGTAACTCTGCATTTTCTTTCTGGAGTCGTTCTAGCACTTGTTTCATATCCCCAACAGATGCAGCAGTAGCATTTTGTCTGGCTTCTTCAAGTTCTCTCTCCAAGTTACTAATACGACCTTCATATTGAGATTTTATAGTATTTTCTCTTAAAACATTTTCAGCTGGAGAAGAGAAGAATTGAGAATTTTTTTTTTTTTTATAAATTTCAATATATGTGAAAACTATTTCTAGAATTCATATATAAATTTCCCTAACCATTCTTAAAAAAATGGAAAAATATAAACATTTCATGGTATCTGAATCATGCATTAATAATTTACTTATAATTTAAAGTCAACTTTTAAACACAGGATCAATGTTTTTCTCAGCTCAGTTTAAAATAATCTGTTGTTTTTTTATGCTTTACAATGTCTGAAGGTTACAAATTAATTTGCAATAAACAAAAAAAAAAAAACAATATTGTATATTCTATTTTATGGCAATATGAAAAAAAAAATCCGGAGTTAGTACTCACTCTTGGCTTTATCAACATCTTCCAGCAATCTCTTCTGTTCTGCTACTTCACTTGTCAACCTTTCCAGTTGTTCCTTTTGGGTGGTTATTTTAGCTTTGGCATTTTGGAGGACATTCTTAGACTTTAACTGATTGTTTTCCAGTTCAGTATTTTTAGCTTTTACTTCATTTATTTCCTGGAGGGAAAATATAAAGAAATGTGAAGTGAAATATCAACAGTTAAATATATATTTAAATCAAAAACTAAAATATCAGCCTGAAATGGTCTTATCTAATATCAAGTGAGATATATGCTAAAATTATAAGTAAAAAAAATTATCAGACATCAAAAAACAAAAAAATTCCCAACCTATAAATACATTCAT
The DNA here is from genome assembly GCA_037127315.1 of Ascarosepion bandense. NCBI lineage: Eukaryota > Metazoa > Mollusca > Cephalopoda > Sepiida > Sepiidae > Ascarosepion > Ascarosepion bandense. The sequence continues at coordinate 819,795 of JBBBDQ010000212.1, read as the reverse complement.
CTAGAAAAAAAAAATTGTTTTTATGTTCTATGTAATACACATATACCTATGTATACTGTGTGTGCGTGTTACACTTGGCATCAGAACCTGAGAGAACAGAGATGTGCATTTATATATATATATATATATATATATATATATATATATATATGAGTTCACCCAAACAAGGCAATAATAACACCACTAGGACACAATGGTCTACTGAAAGTGAAAGAGATGAAAAAAAAACTTTAGAAAGAACTAAAAACTCAATAATGGAACATTGGCAAGGAAATAATTTAGGCAGAGACATAAGTATAGAGATGAAGTAGAATTTAGAAAGAACCAAAAATCCAATCCTAAACAGGAAACACAGAATAAATCTAATTCTGTTGAAAAGACTGAGAAGTATAAACTTGATGATAGGCAAACCTATCTACTCTTATTAGATTTTAATGGTCGACTTTCTGTAGTATATGTTTTGTAGAATCAGCCTATGTAGAAAAAACAAATAGAGAGAGATATAGATAGACAAAAAGAAAATGAGACACTGGAAAGGATTGAAGGTGATGATGATGATGATGAATAACCCAACGATTTGTTGAGGACAAATTTGCCCCTGAAATGCAAGTGGCCTTTTGAAGCTGATTTTTTTTAATACTGTGTTGAGTGTCAGAGAGCGAAAAAAAGAGAAAGGGAGGGACATAGAGACAAAAGCCAAGTGTGACATCTTAGATAAATGTAGTTGTTTGTAGTGAGGAGTTAAATGTTTCATGATCTAACAATCTGTAAAGGACATTTCAGTATGTCTCCTTAAAGTTAAACAATCTGAGCAGTATTAAAAATATTAGGAAATTAATATAATTTATATGGGTCCTGCTAAAATTCATGAAATACAATAAACAAAAAATTATCAGAATAAGAATTATTTTTAAAAATTAGGATCTGAATGTTTAGCACCTCAAACAAAGCACTTCTTGATATTTGTTTATAGTACTGCAATATAAAAATGCATAGCAAATACTTACTTGCTCTAATGTGGCTCTTAATTGCTGTTCTTCCTGTAACTTTTTATCAGCTTCATCGGCTTTCTTCTTGGCAGTTTCCAACATCTCATTTGCTTCCGCTATTGCTTGCTGATTACTACCTTCAGAAGTTGGTTGCATTTGCTGGTTGTCTCTCAGTTCATTCAATTGTTTTGCAATATCCTCAGCTTGGTCTTTGTATTTACGACCAATCTTTTTCAACTAGGGAGCAAGAAATTCAAAAGTAAAAGTGATAATTTGTCCGATATCCCTCCTCAATGGTTATAACTCAACAGCAAATTTATAATTTTTTTAAAAATGCAAATGTACAGGATGAGGCAAAGTGGGTGGACGTTTTTGAAATGGCCATTACTCAGCCCTACGGGGAGGGACATGTTAGACAGATACTATACATGGTGTCTTAGCATTTTTTTTCTTCTCTTTTTCAGTTCACTGCCTATCAGTTTGCTAATACTCCTTAGTCCCTCTTGGACCAGATTTGCCCATATGTGATTATTTCTGGTGGAGAAACCTCAAGGCACATGTGTATGAGTATAAGCCCTGTATATTGAATGATTTGAAGGAACCCTTTTCATGTGGATGTCACCCAAATTGACAGAGAAGTGCTAGAAAGAGTGAAGACCAACTTTCAAGAATGTGTTCAATCAATAAAAACAGACAGATTGTTGCTTTTTCACGCTTAATTTTGTCAAATTCAAAATGAACACATTTATGTCAGAACATTTTTAAGCAAAAATGAGTGATTTTGTGAATTTTTCAAAAACATCCATCCTCTCTGCTTCACTTCACATGAAATCAAATAAATTATTGAAATATATACAGATGTATATATTTGTGAGATAAAAAAAATTTTCAAAATATATCTGCTTTGTGATATCATTGTAATATTTATAATATCTGTTATTACCACTCTACATTTCGTTAACTTATTGCAGTATCTGATTTTTCCATGATCTGAAATGTGACAGTATCAACAGTAAAAAAGGAAAATAGTAAAAATAGTAAAAAAATATCAATAGTATTTTCAAAATAATGTATATGAAAGGAAAATAGAAATTTTAGTAAGAGACGAAAAACAAAATGCTAAAATTTTCGAACAATGTACATCTGCAAGATACATACTAAATCAGTTAAGTGCCATATGTGAAACATACTTTGGGCAATCATGTCTCGAAAGAGACATGACTGACTGGGCAGAAGATTATCCTGCAGTAGGTTGCCATTGCTTTCTGCGGTAGACTTTTTAAGGGCAGGGTCCCCCAGTCTTACCCTTGTTATTTAACCCATAACTGGAAAGAAGAGACGGATTAATACCTTTCCCAAGGGTATTTGCACATAAGTGAATGCAATGAATTCAACTAGAATTCGAACTCGGCTCCCCGATTTCTCGTTCCGAGCCGATATCCACTGCACCACATCGTACTTGGTAAGATTAGCAAGTCTCACAGGAGTAACAAAATTTTCTTCAAATAAAGTGATTACCTGTGAAATAGTTTTGGCTTTTTCTTCAACATCTTTGTTTTTAGTTTCCATTTCTTTATTGAGTTCCTCTAATTGGTTGCGTAAACTTGTAAGCTCAGAACTAAAAATAAAATGTCAGCATTTAATTAAGAAATTTTTTAAAATGCTTTTAAACAAATTTGTCCATTGCAAATAGATAAGTTATATTTTTCAACATAAATAAAACATGAATCTGTTATGATTATTTTTAACTTTACAGACTTAATAGTTTTAGTCAACAGTTTTAAATAGTTTAGGAGAATAATTTCTTCAGTTAAAGACAGAAATAGAGAATATACTGATTAAAATATTACAAAACCCGAACAAAATAATGTAACAGAAATTAAGATTTTAAACTAGTTAATACAAGATCACATTTAAACATAGTTATTATGCCACGTACAATTGAAAATCATTAATTCAAGGTAAATAACTATTAACCAAAGTAAAAGAAAAAAATCTGACAATGTTCAGTTAAGAATTTTTTTTTAATCAGTTATTTTCTCAAATTATAATAGCAAATGTTAATTTCAATAAACATTGCAAATAATTAGATATTTAATCCAGTCATAAACAACAATAAAAAAAGCGCTATTAAAACTACTTACTCTTTTTTATTAGCTTCTGCTTTTATACCATTCAATTCTTTCCTGAAAGATTGTAAATAAAATCCAAGTTTAAAATTAGAATCTCAATTCATTAATAAAGTAAAATTTTATCTTCAGAAAAATAGAAATTTTACGTACAAGGTATTTGAGTGAGTAATAGTGATCCTGGAAATTTCTGCTCTATTAAAAGAAAAGAAAAAAATATATTATAATTTGAATTTGAATACACTTAAGAAAAATCAAACATTCAAGTGTTATTAAAATCTCAACAAATAAAAAAAAACAACCTACTTGTTAGTACAAATTATGATAGTTAATAATGATCACTTTTTTTGAAGGGTAATTTCATTCTAAATACACTATTTAATAATATCTATAAACAGTTATTGAAAACAAAAGAGAAAATAAAATCCACTAGGTGTTTTCATGTTCTTACAATAAAAGCTACCAATTTTAGAATAATGACTGGAAGGGATGTTAAAGAACTACATAATTAAAATAGAAACAGAAAATGTTATCTAAAACATCAGTCCTAGAAAATCATAATAAAACAGAATTAACTATTGGAAAAAAATAATTAACAAAATAGTTTTATTTTGGGGGCCATTTTAATAACTATTGCTTACCAAATACAAAAAATGCATTTTTTTTAACTTACTTTTTCTTGTGATTGTCTTCATTGAGGGCTGAAACCTGTTTCTTTAGATCTTCTTTTTCTTGCCTGAGTAAAATAGAAAGAAATAAAATACTATAAACACTTTCTTTTTTTTTTTTTTTTTATAATCATCTCACCCCAAGCAAGGCATTCCACTGCCACTATTGCACATGGGGCTACATAGGGGAAGGTAAAGAGAAGGAGTGGATAGACATAGGGAATGTCAGGAGAAAGGTGACAGATGAGTAAGGATAGCGAGGATGAGGGTCGGGCAGATGGGAAGAGTGCTTGATAGAATGGGAGCAGGTTAGTGTGTTAGGAGGTGTGTATTGACGTTACATTTAAACTCCTGGAGATTGTAGCCGTCGGGGAAGCAATCGTTTGGAAGAGAATTCCACAGTCGGGAAGTGCGAGGAAAGAAACTGTTGGAGTAGAAGTTACGGCTGCATTTTATCGGTTTCACTGTAAAAGGGTGGGATCTAGTTGCTAATCTAGTAATCTAGTATATGCAAATTCGTATTTAGGGGGCACCAGTGATCTAAGTTCATCGGAGCAGAAGCCGTGAAAGTATTTATAGAAGAGACACAGGGAAGCCACGTCTCGCCGGTGGGAGAGAGACTGCAGGCGGTCTGCCAAGTCGGTATCTATTGATAATAAATCATTTATACTTTTTCTAAGATGGCATTTCTGATGAGGAAAGAAAATGAGCGACATTTTCTTACCAATAAATGAAATAAAATGTTTTAATTAGGATAAAAAAGCATTCCTTTCAAAATGTATATTAGATTCAGCTTAATAATTATTCTAGTTAATACTAAAATCCAATTTTCTGGCATGCTGTGCCACGTATTATCTTTCATTGTCCAAGGTAGAGTAAATGCTATCACTCCCTTCCACAAGTCTGCTTTCCCGACAGTTACAATCTCCAGGTGTTTAAATGTAGGGTCAATAGACACCTATCACACTAACTCCCAACTATTCTCACAACACTCTCATCTACCCAACCCTCATTCTCGGTATCCTCACCCGCCTATCACCCACCCTCTGTTATTTCCTATATTTAACCAGCCTTTCTCCACTCTACGTAGCCCCCCGCACAGTAGTGGCAGTGACATGCCTTGCTTGGGGTGAAACGCTTATAAAAAAAAAAAAAAAAACAAAGATACCAGCATATATATTTGTATCAATCCCAGATGCAAGTATAAAGAGGCTATCAACACAGAAATATATTTGCCATTTACAATAACAACTCATTAAAAGCATTTACAAAATTCAATGAAGACCAAGATAGTAGCAATGCAACTGATATTTTCTTAGCTTACCAATATATTGTTTCCTCGTATAAAGAAATGCAGTGGATTAATGTTAGGAAAGATGAATACCTACAAAAATGATTGCACGTATATATTTTTATTGCTAATGAAATTAAGGATCATATGCTTTAGTTTTTATGACATAAGAAAGCAAAATACCTTTGTCAGAATTTCTAAAGAGCATAACAATTCAGTGCCACAATAACATTCATATTTTAGAATCACTTTGCTTTTTTGTATATTTTGTTGATAAAAAAAGATTAAAAGACAATAAGAATGAATGATTTTTGCCAATTCATCTTTAACGAATCTAAATAAGATTTTTTGACATATTACAATTGTTTGTTGCATCCTGTCAATACCTAAAAAATAATGAACTATTCTGTTGATTTAGGAAAGAAAAATACAGTTTGGTTTCAGTGAAAGTGAAGAAGAGTTTAATGTTTGCTTCAGTAAAATGGAAAACTTATCAATTTTGAATCTTTTCATTTGTACCCTCTTATTTCTTTAAATAATGACCTGCATTCATATTTATGATTGTTATTGTAATATTTGGTTAAAGTTAAGCTCAAATATTTCATGATGCAATAGAATTTCTACAGATATTTTAATTGTAGAACTTCCAGGGAGCTTGTTCAGTCATTAACTTAAGAATTATGATTCCTATGGCAATTCAAATAGCAAAACGGAAATTTTCAGACATTTCTAGTAAAGTTTGGATTTATCCTAAACCCAACAAACTAGATAAATTTTTCATTACTTGTTAATCTTATCTGTATAACATGAGTAAAAGTTTTGTATGATGGTAGCTTCAAAACAAATACAATACAAATTCATCATGAACAATAACAATCCGGTTTACTCACACAATGCGTCTATGTTCCTCAGGATCTGACTTGTTGCACTGTTCAATCAGACGGCTTGTCCGGGCTTTCCATCTTTCCACTTCTCCAGTCAAATTATTCTTCTCAATTGTCAAAGTATCTTTCTGACTATTCAACTCACGAATGTTTGATTGTAAAGGTTGTATATCATCTTCCAGTTTTTTCACCTGAATAGAAATATGCCTACATTCAATCATAGGATATTTAAGTAACCAAAGACCTTAAAAATTGGGACAAGAAATACAATTTCAAATTGGTAGTTTATTTTCTGGTATGTCACATTAAATAGCACTAAATGTATTTTTCTCCTCACTGACAAATATCATGAAGCTAATATATTTTTAAAACCTCTCCAAGCAGAATAAATGCTGAGGGCTACTAATTCTTGCCTAGTATATAATAAAGTAAATCAAACATTTAAGAATGCATAACCAATATTTAAAAGATCTTGAAATTTTATTACCAATAATATAACCAACTAAATTTTTTTAACTAGTATTTTTTTCATCTTAATTTTACTTGTTGATGCAACTCTCCAGCCATTAGTAAATACCATATATTTGAAACAAAGAATTTGACATCAATGTTTTTTTTGGTTTTTTTTTTTGCCTTGAGAAGCCTGTTTTTTTTTAACATATGCCATACTTCTTGAAATACAGGAGCTTTACACCTAGTAGCTCATATTATACCATAGAAACTATTTTTATATACCCCAAAAGTAGCAGTAATATCTTAATCTTTTTTTCCAAATAGTTGTGATGCAAAACAACTAAAATCAACATAAAAAAATAGTAAAGATAATATCTACAGTATTTAATTCTAAAAATCTTTTAGAGAAATTTCAATACTGAATATTGCAGGAAATGTGAAAACATACCTTGGTTGTTAGCTCCTTAACTACACCATTGAGCTTTTCTTTATCTTGCCTAAGCATAGCATTGCTTTCAGAGAGGACATTCAAATTTTCAACCTTGCGCATCAGCTCAGCATGTTGAGATGCAGTGTGTACATTTACCTACAAATAATAATTACAAAAACTTAGAAACTTTTTCTTTTGTAAAAGAATATTTTTGAGTATACACAGAATCCTAAATATCAACTATTTTAAAATAAAAAATAATTTAATAGTACATGTTTAATATAAACGAGACATTTGATGTGATTAAAAGCAATTCTTCAATAAAAATAATGTAGTAATCATTTGAAAAAGAAACAAAAATTTCTAAGAGACAAAATCTTAAACACTTTTACTGAACATAAGCAATATCCAAAATATTTATCAACTTCTCACAACTGTTTTCAAACATATCTGCTCATAACTTCATTATTTTGACATTTTAAAATGGCTCACTATTTCTTTACTTGAAAGAGCTACTGATACATAAAAGGACAAGAAAAAATTTATACTAAGTTCTTGATAGTATTTAGAATTTACTTTCTGTTCTTTAAATTTGCACTATTTTAAGTTTATCTTATTTACAAAATGAAGAAAACAGTATTTATTTAATACTGTTTTCTTCATTTTGTAAATAAGATTTTAATTGACTTTATTAGGGCGAATATATTAATAGGAAATCCAATTAAATTTTACACATTCAATCCAATAACTATAATTAAAAATTATTTAGTATTTAACAAAATCATTTATAAAAAAAAAAGTTTGTAAAAATTAAGGATAAATTACAAAAATTATCAGACAAAAAAAGCAGGGAAAACTTATTTTCACCTGAGATCTCTCTCTCTTCAGAAAGATTTTTACAAGTTTCTTCATATTGCTTCTGAAGATTATCCAATCTCTGTTTCATTCGGACTGTTTCTGCTTCAGCTACTTCTACACGAGTCACTGAAATTTCTTTCTCTTTACGCAAGAACCTGAAAGAGATAAATTATGATTTTTTAAACATAAAAACATTTTTGCAACACCATTACAAAATTCATCTACAATAGGATTAAATCAACAACAAAAATTTTTTTTTATTGCAAACTGGTTTTATATTTCAACCAATTTTTTCTAAGTTTATTGAATGATTAATAAAATTTATTTTAAGTAAAAAGTAATTTTTTAAAAGTTTTCATCACATCTATTATAATTAGAATTCCAATTTGAAATTACCATAAGAAAGTACAAATCAATTTTTACAAATAGTAAAAGTATGCCAACATGTTGAAATAAAATATTAACTTTTGTATGCAAATACAATTTATACTAATTAAAAAACAGGATATAACCTTTGGATTTATCAGATATTCACGGTAAATTTTTCACTCAAAACCATGACTGATAAAACTCGAAAGATGAAAGCTTAAAAACATTTTTTTTTAAATTAGCAAATAAAAAGTCACACATACCGAATGACTTCCAAAAGTTGTTCGGAAGATTTTTCCCTTTCTTCTATTGATGTATTTAAGATGTCTGAGGATTCAGCTGATTTCTGAATATAAGCTACCTGTTTGGAAAGCTATAATAAGGAAAAATAAAAGCAATTATAATGAGCATAAGACAAATATTTATTTATGTTACTGGAAATAAGCATATTAGCCAACATGGAGCATCTTTGTTCTTGGATAAATTCTGTCTTCTTACACTGGCTGTGAACTAAACAGTAATTCTGACAATTCATAGATAATGATAAACTGAAAGTTAAAACAATGTTTGTCTGAGAACATCTGACAATCTAATACAACTTTACACAAAAATATCCAGTACCAATTGGTTAACTATACAATAACGAAGATTTGAAACAGTTTCATTGTGATAACTATATTGGTTAAATCACAATAGAATTTCCATATGTTTAAAATGGAAGACATTTCTATGAAAAAACATAAAATAATAAAAAAAATTTTTTTTTAAAGTTACCTGACCAAGTTGTTCATGGAGAATTGCATTTTGCCGATTAAGGTCTGTACATCTGCTTTCAATTTGACCAATTTCATTTTTCATTATTCGTTCTTGTTCAGTCCAAGAATTCTATAAAATAGAAAATTAAACATCTCAAAAGAATAAATGTAAAAATCAATCTGAGAACATTTGTGACATACTGACAAAATATTTTATGCAAAGGTCAAAAAATAACAGAAATCTTCAGAATTTTTCAGATTTTAAAAATCCCAATCATTATTTCATGCAATACAGTTGGAAACTGTATGGCATTTTACAGAATGTGTTGGTGTTACTACTTATGATAAAGATGAAATGAGCAAGAGTTTTAATTAATTCAAAATTAAATAGACATTTTCAGGAATGTACAAATTTTTTTTATTTAATAACTGTAGAAACATTAAACTAAAAATATATGTTACCTTAGCTTCTGTGAGAGTTGCTGTAGCTTGCTTAGCCTCCTCTTTAGCTGCTTCTAATTTTTGTGAATGTTCAATGGCCTAAAAAACATTGGGGAAAAAAAATTGTGTATTCAAACCAAGTGAATTTAATTTTTATTAAAATTCGCCAGATACCAATTTTTAATCACACTTTATATTTAATTAACTCATATTAGAATTGAATTTTAATTTAGAACAATTTTCAAAAAACTTACTTCCTTCTTCAATGTGGACATTACTTCCACATCAGCAGCATGCAACATAAGTTCTCGTTGGTATTTATCTTGTGCCTTAAAAAAAAAAAAGTGGGGACCATTAATGTTTCCAAATTAAAAAAGGAGTAAAATCTCTGAAATGTTATAAACATGTTAACAAAAGAACATTTAGTATGACTTTTTTCCTTGCCAATTACCAGTTTTGTTAAAAAAATAACTTTATGGTATATAAAAGACAAGATGAAACTTTAGAATTTCCTTAATCAAATGAAGTGAGGAAGATAGTAATAAAGCTTCTATGATAAAAACTAACAGTCTAGCATCTTTGAAAGTGCAAATCACAATTTTAATAAAAAAATTTTAAAAAAAAAAATCAATATTTTATCATTAAATTTTAATGCTGCAATTTGAACCTTCTATTCAAAACAATAAAATACACCACACAATTCAATGATTCTATCCAAACAATTACAATCGTACCTCAGCAGCAAGTTTAGCTTGAGACTGACAACTTTCCCGAGCAGCTTGCTCATTAGAAATGGCTGTTTTTCGGCTTTGGATGGCTTCATGAAGTTCATTTTGAAGATTAGACAACTGCTTCCGCAAATCTGTAATCTACAAATAAATAAATGAGAGCATTTTTCATATCAATTCTTTGAAAACAAAAAAAAAATTACTTTAAATGTTTTAAACCATTGACTATAGTAAAATAAGTGAAACTAATTAATTCTAAGATTTTAAATGCATAAAAGTGACCAATAATTCTAATGAATATTTAAAGGGATACAATAATACTTTTTCATATCCAATTACATATTCATTAAGGAATTTACTCACTATTCTGTCTCCAAAACAGATTTTATAAATTTATAGAAATTTAATAAAGTTAAAATATTTACTTTCATAACATTAAATGCCTTTTTGTTATCTTCCTGATAAGGTATTTTTTTTTTTATTAAAATCTTGGATTGATTTTTGTTTTGTTTTTTTTAAAGCTATATATATATATATATATATATATATATATATACACACACACACACACAAAAAAAAAAAAGAGACCAAACAAAAATGTATCATGACTAATGTGTTTTGTCTCAAGATAAATGCAAGGATTTTCTTTCACAATATATATTCATAAACAAAAGTGAAAAATATTAAAATTTTTAAACTTAAAATGCACTAAGATATTCTTAAAGCTAACTGTATTGTAAGTAAAGGTAAATTATGAAGAACACTAAATGAAAGCGAGTAAAATGTTTAATTCTATTTTATTTGTTTATATTTTTCTTATGTAATTATTTATTGAATGTGCGTTGTGGTGCAGTGGATATCGATTCGGAATGAGAAATTGCAGAGCCAAGTTCAAATTCCAGTTGAATTCATTGCATTCACTTACATGCAAATACCCTTGGGAAAGGTATTAATCCATTTCTTCCTTCCAGTTATGGGTTAAATAACAGGACAGATTGGGTTCTATAGCCTTGGCTGGTAACCAATCTACCGCAGAAAGCAATGGCAAACTACTGCAGGATAATCTTCTGCCCAGTCAGTCATGTCTCGAAAGAGACATGATCGCCCAAGTGTTTCACGTATGGGACTTAACTGACTGACTGAATTATTTATTATTTTAATTTGATAAATTATGTATGTATTCATTTTAAATAATAGGTCTAAAGTTAACAGTTTTAATTATTTTAAATTTTGATACTGATGTATGTTGGCTTAGAAAAGAGTATTTCTATAAAATAAAATCCAGAGCAAAAGTCAACATTTTGAGAAGAATTGAAAGTTGCATTCTAAAGAATTTTCCATCTAAGTTATTTTCTTTTCTAGTAAGTACAGCATTCTTGAGAACAAAGTTGTTGAACATATGTGAAATACTACTTACCATCTTATGTTTCTCCTCTGCTAATTTTGTATTATCTTCAGCTAATTCTTCTTTCTCTTTTTCTAACATTTCAATTTTCTTTGTCTTAGTTTCATTTTCTGCAAGACAATCAGAATATTTATTAAATACATTCTTTTTTTTTTAAACATGATTAAATGTTACAAAATACAAAAAATGCATACCTTCTTTAAGATTTTCTAATTTCTTCTCAGTGTTTTCACTGAAGTGTTGACTAGCCTAGAAAAAAAAAATGAAATAGTTTATAACATGAAGCATTTATTATGCAACAAAATTTAACCCATAAATTCTTTAAATACATAATTGTAAAAAACATTTATAATTGCAATTATTTTGTGATATTTATCTCTAATAACATTTCCTAAATTTTTGCAAATCCAAATATAAATTTCTTCTGTCTCACTTCAAGTGTGAAACGTTTTTGGCATCTTTCTTCCCAGGCAAATTTGATCTTCAAAAATTTAAATGCAAAGTTAATCATTACCTTTTGTCTTCTTAGTTTCCATTCTTTTATTGTATTCCCTCCTTAATGTTGTTTCCCTCCCACCCCCTTCTAATATTCTTAGTAACTTTGTTTTGCTTAGGGTTTAAATGTTAAAAAGAATAAATAAATAAATAACAGACTAATCCATTCAAACAATATAAACCAATATTACAAAAACGTTTTTCTTTTCACAAGTGATTTATTAACAAAAATCATTGTATAAATTTATAAACAAAATATAAATAAATTTTTATTTCTTGAAACTTTCAATGAAACAATTAGCAAAGCATCAACTGTCAACTTACTTTATTCTGATCCTTCAGGCTGTTTTCTAAACTTTCAGAAATAGCCTTATACTGATCAACATGCTTTCGGCTTTTTTCCAGTTGATCTTTTAAGCCTAGAAAATGAAAAATCTTAACTGACAACTTGAGTGCATATAACATTTCAATATAGATTAAATATCAATTTCTTCCTTAATGTTTCAAAATTAAAATTATTTACATTCAATAGTATAATTAACTTCTTTTATACAAGTCTAATAGAAATTATTTTTAAGTAAATTAAAAAAAAACAATAGCCTTCAAGTTCATAACAAAAACAAAAACTGAGAATTCTTTTAGATTCATTTAACTTTATCTGATAAGTTATCAACAACTGTAAATGTTTATCAAGTGCAGTTTAAGTGCATAATCTACAATTAGAAATTTAGAAAATTCAAATCAAATGACAATTTGAAAACTCACCCTTAATTTCATTAAGTGCATCATTTAACTGACATTTGAGATCTTTCACAGCCAATGATTCACCTTCATTTGAAGCATGTATAGAAGGTGTACCACTGCTACGTGTATCCATGGTACCAACTGGAAATAAAATTGATGAAGTAAATTCAAATAAGTTACATTTAAGACGCAATTTTATTTTAAAATGTCTGAAAGGATAAACCTTTCCATGGTTATAAATATATTAAGAAAAAAGTTTTTTTAAATTTAAATATTCATGATTCACATCAGCTGTCATCTAAGTAATCTCAATATCGTGAAATTTGTAAATACCAACCATTAAAAGTTTATAAGTGAAAATAATTGTCTTAAGATTTAAAATTTCTTATATGTGACATATCCTTTCAGGACGTTGACAATCATGGCTCTCCATAATTTCCTATTCTTTCTGACAGTGTTCGCACAGATACGTACAAGAAAAACATCCAAGATTTTTCCAGGACTATGTCAAGTTTCCAGGATTTAGACAGCTCTCGTGTAGTTGGACTGTGTTTTCCAGAAATCTCTTACAGCAATTGCAAACAGTTCTGAAAGAATTAAGGACCAGACTACACCATTCCTTGTGATAGATTTTAAGATAGTGGTTCCAGTGAGCCATGGATGCAGTGCATTCAAGGGTGAACCAGGGCTGACTGTTTAGTTTTTGCTTAAATTTTTTCATGGGTATAAAATACCCCATTCCAGAATGAATCCATTCAGAGATTAGGGCGATGGTTTTAGAAGCAGCATGTTTGAAGAAGGTTGGGAGAGGAGCTTTCATCATATATGACTGAAAATTGTCACAGCATTGGAACAGTAAATCAAGGGATATCATTGGTTTGGAGTCAATCTGAACACTGATTAGGGAATGATCAGATCAGGGGAGGGGGTATCGTGCAATTGGCAGGGCAAGATGTTAGAAAAAGGTCAAGAAGGTTCCACTGCTGTCCTGTCGCATCCCGGGCTTAGGTGGGTACTTCAATGATCATAAGCAATAGAGAAATCTCTGCAATATCTACCTTCTTCATCGGTTTTGTTAGAGTGGACTAACCACTCTTTGTGGTGAATATTGAAGTCTCCACATATGTGAAATCTGGTCAAGAGAAATTTAGTGAGGAACAGGAACAGACAGGAACAGGAGATCAGGTTTAGACTTCAAGAAGATGGAGTTCCACTTCTGGAAAGTTAGAATGTAGATACCTTATATTGATGTAGGAGATATCTGTGGTCTAATTTTTCTTTTTCTTTTGAAGTTGGGTTTGATAGTTTTGTAAATATTTTATTTGATATTTCTATGGAGTTGGCCTTCACATATCTTCACATGGCATTGGACTTTGTAATAAGTGTGAATTCCTGAGTATGTTCATCATTCTCCACATAGCTGACTTGAGTAAATATTGTATCCAACTTTCAAGCTTGTGTTTTTTGGTTTTCAGTTCTTTAATTCCCATAAACATGAATTTCCATTTTTATCCAGCTGCTTCTTCCTGCCTTTTTTTCTCCTTAACCTCAGTTGTTTTAGTATTGGAAGCACTACTTAGTCATAACATTTCCAGCACCTTCAATTATGACTAAATAGTCCATGATAATGTGCAGGGCAACCAGATTGTTTCGTTTCATATTGTCAAAACTATTCTTATTGACCAAGAAACCTCTCACCACTAAGGCCTGTTCATAAGAGAGTACCAGCAATTTTCCATAGTTTTTTGTTGCTAGACAAAGAGGAGTAAAACAAATTGTCCAAATGGTCTTCATGTTTGCTGAAATTATTGAAAGCAATATTTCCAGCAACCTCCTCTTTGAAATTTTTGTACTGACTGATGATGGTATCACAATCAGACTTGCTGACTTATTTTCTGTGTATGAGAAACATCTTTTTAGACTGTTTTCTGCAGCAATTTTTTTCACCACAAATAGATCCAGGGTTCAGCCATGCAAGTGACCTTACAAGAGGCTATTTAAGGGGAGACTTTGCCAGAAGTTTCTCAATGATGGTGAACATTGCATGCAGAACTGCAAACAAAGACAAACAGATCTTTTGTTGACATTTTTTTTTTAAATAAATTTGCATATTTACCAGAAATCTATACAATTTTTGCAGCGTCTTAATGCATGTTTGGATTTGAAAATAATTCTTACTAATTCATTAATTTTGGAAAATGTAAGTATTTTTTTGAATGTACTCTTCCTTTACAGATTTTAACAGTTTCATGGTCATGCTAAATTAGATCATCTTCAAGGAAAGGAAACAACAGTTTATTGCCCTGATTCAATTCAATGTATTTATAAACAGGCACAAAAATCTGCAGTTTCACTGGAAATATAACATTATTGACATTTTACAGCACAACAGAAAAGGACTTAATCCAGGTACAAATTTGATGACATTTCACTAAATGTCTCGGAGTAGTTCACATGTTTATACATTTTCTAGTCATCTATGACAGAAATACAGAAGGGATAAGGTTGTCTGATTGTACTTTTAAAGCAAAGTACTAAAAGTCAAATGAGTTTTCATATATTCTGTAATTCTTTCACAACAACAGCAACAAACATTAAAAATAATATTTTTTCAAAGACACAATTCACTATATTTTTCAGCATGAACTCATCCACTGGAGATTAGAGATCAAAAAGACTTTTTTTACTTTTGAAATTGACATGTGAATAAAATTGTATTTACTGTAAAATAATTTCCCTTTCAACTACAAAATCAGTTAATGTGAATCAATTTATCTTTGACAGAGATACTTGTCTCTTATGCCTTTTGCTTTTCCCCTTTTCTTGTTGAGTGAGGGTAGCAGCTAGAAGATATGCCTTCATATTTTCTCCCTTTCTTTCTCATCTAAACAAGAAAATACAGAACTACGAAGTCATGAACTCTTTCTAATAAAGGAAACAAACTACCATTCACAATAATTGCTAAATATTACTGACAAAAACAAATAAATAAAATAGTAAACATTTCTTAAGGAAAATTTTAGCTTGTAAAAAACCATATTTCTGGAATTTAGCATTTTGACTTTCATGAATTGAGAAAAAGGGTGTGTGGGAAGCCCAATTTAGAAAATTCCAGGACTTTTCAATATTTTGGCTACTGCTGTTTTTCCAGGAATTTTCAAGCCCTGTTAATTTTTCAGGACCTTTACAAACCCTGGTTGTTGGACTTAATAAATTGTCTTTTTGCTATCTCTCCTCTAGAAATCTATATTAGTTTATGTTCTAAAGCATTTGTAATTTACAGTTTATGCAGAAATACCCACATTGCAAATATAAGAGCAAGTATACAAGAAGAGACAAATTACATACAAGATTTTGAAAGTTTGGTTTCAGCACATGCCAGTTTAGATTGTGTCGCTGATAATTCTTGTTTCTGAGTGTTCAATTGTCGAGTTATATCAAGAATGGTGTCCTTAGATTTCTGGTGAGCTTTCATTTCTCCATCAAGCTGATTCTGCAAACTATTCATCTTGTTCTGTAATAATTAAAATAGAAAATGATATTAAAAAAAAAAAGTTAAATAAAATGAAAGGCATATATTCTAAATGTTAGCACAAGACAATGTTTTTAAAACTCTTCAAATTTATAAAGAATTTGCCAAATTTAATAATAAAAAGGGTTGAAAAAATTATATTCTGTTCTTGAAAAGTATCTAAATAAATCTACCTGAAGGTAATTTTCTTATAGAAAATAATGGTAATATTAGCTGTTTCCTTATAAGGAAACATATGGCATTAATTAATTAAGTAGCCAGTGCTATATTTAGTAGAAATTCATAAAATCTTTCAATTGAATCAATTTTCAGGAAAATAGCTTCAAATTTCAGTTATTACTCTTTCCAGCATTTTTTTTTATTGTTTCACCGCTAACAAGGCTATAATTCTACTAAGACACAAAGAGTTATTGCAAGTGAAAGTAAATGAGAAATCACTAGTGAGAAGAAAGGAGAATAAAAGAAGAAGTTTCAGGAAGATCAAAGATCACAGTATTACATTTAAATTCTTTAAGATCAAAGGTGGCAGAAAAGCAAGAAACAGGAAGAGAGTTCCTCAGGTGAGATGTACAAGAGAAGAAATCATTAGAAGAAAACTTATTGTTATATGTAACAATTTTAACAGTGGATGGTGAAACCTAGTTTTCAATTTTTTAGTATACTTAAATCATGGTACCAGAAATGGAAGCTCATTAGAAGCACAGCTAAGAAAATATTTATAGAAAAGACACAAGGAAGCCACATCATGACAGTGGAAAAATAACTGAAGACAAGATGCCAATAACATTACAGGCTAAATATGGCAACAATATTCAATGCACAAACAAATTCATAATGTGCAAGAAGGATTCTGGTGAGGAAAATTATCTGGCACAATACAGTGAACCAATTTTCATAGCAGCAGGTCTAGCAATTAAGCTACTATGTGGCAGTGAATGTTTGGAACAAAAAGTATGTTTAATAATATTTAAGATTTTAAAAAGCATAAAATATGTCAATATAATCATTCCAAGAAGGCACAAAGAGTTGCTTTCCTGGATATTAGCATCAGCCATGCTGACAGAAGGTAAAAAATAATACTTTCATGACTGAAAGACAGTTAAAATTTATAAGCCATTTCTTGCCCTAGTTAACCTTTTGACAGCCATGTTCAAGATCAACTACCAGTTTTACTTTATTAGACATTGAACTTACTATTAAGACAAAAGTAAATAATGTGTTTTCAGCATAAATACAGAATTGGAAATTGATGACATCAGAAAGGCCGTTAATAAAAATATGCATCAACATAGGAGCTTTGGGGGACAACCGAATTATTGTGTAAGAATCTAGAGGAGTGGCCATTCAACATGACTTTCATTACATGAGCTGCTAAGAAAGACTGAATCAAAAGACACTATAGCTCATCAATTTGTCAAATACCTTCAAAATATCTGAAGCCACAGCTAGAGACATTCAATAATAAACATTAACACAGGAGTTAAACTGGAGAAATCATATTGTTTATCTGAAAGAAAACCATGCAAAGTGAGATGCTTAACCAATCTGATCAGAACTTCTAGTACTTTTCTGATTTGTTTAAAGTAGAGTAGAATGTCAACTTCTTGATTAGTCATTTTTTTTCTTCTTATAGTAACATGTGCTATCCATTTTAGTTGTTGCTGTTATTAAAAGTCTATAAGTGATGTTTCTGTAATATGGTATAGTTCATTTTTGAGATTTTATAATGTAAATCCACACGGTTCAAAGAGGGATTTTGAAAAAAAAAAAAAAAAAAAAGAAAAAAAGCATTTGTAAAAAATATTGGAATTATCATCCTCACCTCCATTCTTTGGATACTATTTTTGTATTCTGTCTCTGCATTTTCTAATTTTCTCTTAATGTTAGTCAGCTCTTTTTCAGCAACTTCAACTTGGTGATTAAGCCGAGACTTTGTTTCATTTTCAACTCTTTCCATGTTATTCTAAACATGAAATAAAAGCATATAAAATTCCAGAGTATGCAAAAATCATTTCACATAAATTTCAATAATGCAACCCCCACCACACGCAAAAAAAAAAAAAAAAAAAAAAAAAAAAAAAAAAAAAAAAAAAAAAAAAACACTCCAATTTGGATTCATAACCAGATAAAGTTATTAAGAGTAACCATTGTTAAAAGTTAAAATGGCATCTCTACTGGGTCAGAAATACAAATTGCTTATAAATGCATAGAATAGGAATCTTTTCTAATTCTTAATGCATTTTTTTTATTAAACCCCAAAATATCAAATACACAAATTACTTAAATTATAGTATTAATAATCTTTTTTATTTGTGAAATCATATCTTTAATAAATTGAATGTTTATTTAAACTTATGCTTACACTATTTATATTATTCAGCTATTGTCCTCATCTTTGTTGCCATTTGTACGATGTTTCAGCTGCTGTATGCTCCGGCTTTCTTCAGGTTCAGAATTTCTAACCAAATCCTTCATTACAATCACTAGGATATATCATTTTCATTTCTTGCATGAAGCCACTTTTGATAGTCATGAGTTATCTCTCTTTAACCCGACTAAGTTATTTGTTCACCACTGCTGAACTCAACTCTTTTAGTCAAGTCACTGGAACTAACCAACGCCTATATTCAATGGGCCATGCATCCTTGAGAATAACAGTGATTGAATTTCTGGGACTTATAAAGCTAATGTTTCAGTAACCTTTTTTTTACCAGAGTTCATAATGCAATTTTTTTAAGTTAATGATTTTCTCTGGCACTGCATATTACTAGTTCCCATATTGCATTCATCTCTATGCTTGATTGGCTTAGGAGATTTTTGTAGCCTAGCATATGTGCTGATTACTCAAGTTTACAACCAAAACGTCATACAAATGACAACCAAGATGAAGACAATAGTTTGGAATAATGTAAATAGTATAAATACTACCTCATCTCAGAAATATAGACAAAAAATTATCCCTGTTTAAAGAATTTTTATTGATATTAGCTCATAACATTCTTAGTCATTTTATCTTTACTTTATAAACAACTTGTTACAAACTGAAAAAAAAAAAAATATGGAAACAGCTAGAAAACAAAAGACATATTTATTAATTTATAACTTGGTATATATTTCAATATTGAACTGATTGACAGAAGGTACATATGTAAAGGTGTTGCTTAATGATTTAAAAGAGAAAAAAAAAACATTAAAATTCATTTTTTTAACACCACTGGTCAATGGACTTGAGTGAGTAAATATTAACCACATACCAGGCAGTACTTCTGTAAATGTCATTGAACTAAAAGTAATATTACAAACTTTACATTAATTAACAATAAAATTGTTTGCAAATGATTTAATTTTGAAAAAGGGCTGCAAGAATATATAAAAACTTTACATTTTCCATGATAAAAACAATTTTCCAAAATATGATACCAGTGTCTTCAAGTTTACCTGTATTGTCTGCAAATTAGATAACAGAACATTTTGGCTATGTTGCTCTTTGAGCATAGTTTCCTTTTCTTGTACAAGGCGTTGTTCAGCTGCTTTTAATAGGTCTCGCTCAGATGAAAGATTTTGACAGCGGACTTCAAGTCGAGAGATATTTTCTTGGGCAGTAACTAAATCCTGGAAAAAAATTTAAAAAATAAAATTAAAAAATTGTATGTCAAGACATTAGTGTTGTGCAAAATTATTAAAAGAAACAGACTAAAATGATTTCCATCCATTTCTTTCTTTATAATTACCAATATTTTGTGTAATAGTCCTTCATTCATTTTATTACTTTATCATTACAATAATCAGATATTTCAGAAGAGCTGAAGACTTGAATAATAAAAACTAAAGTTACAATAAAAAGAAAAATAGATCAAGTTAGTTAAAGAAAATAAATAAATAAAATAACGACGAAAAACACTCAAAAACCATCTATGTTTTTTTTTTAAATATATTGTTTCCACGCGAGATCTCAATAGAAACGCTAACTTGAATAAAATTTGAATCCAAATTAACATTTATTATAGTTATTTGTATCTGGATGTTGCTTGATGCGTTTTGTTTATTTTAAACCGAATTTATTTGAAATATCAGAGAAACTGCTGACACTCGTTTCAGTTTTAAACCAAATAAACTACATCTTTCAATGCCTTCTGTTATACTCTTTTCATCTAATAAATAATATAAAGTTTAAATGCCACTTTCATTTGTGTGAATACATCCTTCAGAAAAAAAAAAATTATTTTAGCTGAAGAATTCATGAATGTTAATATTTAAATTATTTCTGAAAATTAGCCACTAAAGAAAGACAAATGATAGGTTTCAACAGCAGCAGCAGTTACAAGATAGAAAACTCCAATGCATGTTGTCAAGTGTGACAAGCAGCACTCATCACCAGGCAAGTTAGGTTTAAGGCTCCAAGTCCCACAGGTGAATTGGATAGTGGATTAAAGCATTTGTGTCTTTGGTGACATAGTAAGTGTCTGACAGTGTGTACTTAGACTCAGTGGAAATGGAACAAGCAATAACCAAGCAACACTAAGGAACTAGATGAGATAGCCCTAGGCATGTGCAGTCAGACAAGAACAACCTACCTCTGTATATTAAAGAGTTCTGCTCAAAATTCCCTATAAGTTAGCTAAACTGACACTTGGTGAAGGCTGGATGGCACAATGTCTGAAACATTGTGATAGCAACAACTACAAAGATGAGAACAATAGTTCACATATAAATAATGCAAATATGAAAAATTTAATTTCTCTAGCTTGCAGATCAGATTTTTTATTACATATATAAGAGATGCTAAAGTGTTCATAAAAAATTTTTTAAATTCTATTTGGTCATTTAATCAGATTATAAAACAAAAAATAAATGACCTACCGAGTGCAATGTGCTAACATTCTGCTCCAATCTGACACTTTGCAGAGAATATTTCTTATTTTGTTCCTTTAATGTGTTGATCTCTTTCTTGTAACAATCAGCATTGTTTTGCAGAACTTTGTAACGCTCAGATGCAAAATCCAGCTTCAAAAGAGATCAAAACAAGGCCATGAGAATAATTTCAAAATGAATTTAAATATTAGCAAATTTATCAATTTATAATTTCACTTATGCAAGTGTAACATTAATTGGCAGATAAAAAGAAAGCCTTATTTCCTAAAGTAAAAATTTTAAGTACATGAAAGATAAATGCATTTTAAATATCTACAAATTTCATTTAAGACTTCAAATTTCCAAAGTAAGAAAATATATTAACAAAATAGTCAGAAAAATTTTCAGAAAATATTTATATTTGTTGTAAGCAAAAACTAAATCCTCAAAACGTTTATTACTAATCAAATTATGTTTAAAATATGCAAATGCTTACAAGCAAAATAAATTTACATGAAGTTTTTCATATATATAAATAAAATTCAATGAAAACTCATTGTTCCCTATGTAATGTATCCCTGAATATTTGGTTCACTTTTTCTGCATAAAGAAGTAAATTTAAAAAGTATAGAAATTAAAGTGGAATATTTAACAAAAATTAGTCAACCAAATATGTTAATGTCAGAATAAAAAATTAATCTAAAGAAAAAAGATTTTTAAAAATTAAAAATGTCAAACAATTTTGAATAAATTACCTGTGAAGCCAACTGAGTATTTTGCACTCTGATGTCAGATATCTCAGACCGTAATTTCTCCAATTGTGCATTTAGCATTCTGTATATGCAAAAACAAAAAAATACAATGATCAAACTGTATTACTAAAAAATAATTAAGACAATTGCACCAAAGAAATAATAATTACTTTTCATATTCTCCTTTCTCTCGTTTATAAGTATTATATTCAGTTTGTAGTTCTTGTAAAGCCATCTTTGTATCTTCCAACTCTTTGCCTTTATTTGGACTAATAGAGCTGATTGGTGTGACTGGGAAAGGTCTTTGGGGTGTCTGCAAAAGAGCTCCTCTTCCTCTGGGGCTGTAATGACCTCGACCACCACGACCACGGAATGGAGTGGAGATTTCTACACTGGCTACTTGCTAATAAACAAAACAGAAAATAAGTTTTCCCATATGAATCTGAAAATAATTTTTAATAACTATTTCATTTAATGAGCTATCAAATTTAATTTTTAAGATGTTAAAATTATAATTATATTGCATTTAGAAATGCCCAAAATAATATAGCCATTAACAATAGGCATTTGATGCAAGAAGAAAATGAGAAGAAACAAGAAAGAAAAGTCTGACTAATATAAATATCAAATATACCAAAATCCAATAAGGGCTATTCTAAATTATAGTAAATGTCTAAAAAAAAAAAAAAAAAAACAAAAAAAACTCCAAAATTTAAACAAAAGGCATATACAACAGATTTGAAATTTTTATACAACATACTAGCATTTACTGGATGACCTCAATATTTATATAATATACAGATGGAAATATATTAAAAGCTTACTTGTGAAGATTGCTGAAACAATACTCTATACATATCTCTTTGACGAATAATGGACTCAGCCTGTAATTAAAAAAATAATAATCTCAATCTCTCATATTCTTAAAGACATTTTCAAAACATTGAAACTGTTTCAAATGTGAAGGAATATTCTTCTCAGGTTGCCATTAATACTTGCCAACTCATTTTCCATTGTGTCAAAAAGAAAAAAAAAATTAAACCCTTGAGAACATCAATTTCTTATACTTGTTCAGAAATAAATTAAGAATTATTAAACTGAGAGCATATTTTCATAAAGATTGAACAGAAGAAACTAACAGGAACCATTATATCATCACACCATATATACAAGTATGGCAAATATTTTGGGCCTACCTACTTTTTGAATCCTGATAAATGACTGAATATTTGTTTTGAATTCCTACCTGATTTGGCTGAGAACTTCATATGTTCATACACTGCAATATTTGTTTTTTTTAATTTTTCCTATTCATAAACAAGTGATAAAACAGATACTGTTCATATGCTTAAACCACAACCAGAATTCTTGATGTAAATTGTTTGATATAAATATTTGCAAATCAAATTTAAGTATATTTAAAAAATGGATCTGAAACAGTTTACCAAAGTAATCTAGTATTATTCTATCAAAACTGATACATTCAAATTGGTAAAATTATAAGTGAATTAGAAATTTGAAAATAAAACTACAAATTCTGTTAATGTATATGGTAACATACAGCTCTTATTATTGTCAATTTCAAATTCTTAGATATATTATCAGAATAAAATTAGCAAAAAATTGATTTTAAAATGATAAAGGATTACCAGTTCTTCCTGTCGTGCTCTTGAAGCTTTCAGATCCTTCAACTCTTCCAAGGCATTTTCAAGACTCTGCTTCAATTCCAATGTTCTAATAAAATAAATCAAACATACAAAATGAAATGAAAGTTGTTTTTAACTTATACTTCAAAACTTACTCAAATATAAAAGCATCTTTAAATTATGATTACATCATATTTATATAATGCATGATACCAGGAATCATTTATGTTAATGAATAATACTTAAAAATAAGATAGATGAACAAAATGAAAAATTAAGACTTTCCATGTGAAGACATAATGAAAGCATAAAGCGAAATGTTATGCATCATTAGCTGTTCAGACATGATTCCTTAGACCTTCATGCATTCAATGAACAAAACCTGCTGATGATATGGTACTTAATCAGAAAATTTTAATAATTCATTCTTTTATGAATTAGCAATTTATTTTTGTCTACAGCTCTAGAACACATATGACTAATATAAAAACAATGTTTAAATATAGAATATGCATAACATGTTCGAATATTTAGTTTCCTAAAAACCTAAAATTATTATTACCAGAATTTTCTCAGTGTACTATTTATTCATTACTAAATTCAACAGTATCAGAACAAATATGCTTATAAAACTTTCCATACATTTTTATCGATTTATTAAAATAACCAGGCAAAATCCTGCCTGAAAAACAAAAACCAAACCTTTGACACGGCTGAAAATGAAATTTTCAAATTTTCTATATGTTTGAGCATAATAAAACGTTTTTTAAAGTATATTATTTGTTGTTTTTTATTCACTATAATCAGTCAGTTAAGTACAATAGGTGATACACGCTTTGGCGATCATGTCTCTTTCGAGACATGACTGGCTGGGCAGAAGATTATTGCACAGTAAGTTGCGATTACTTTCTGCAGTAGACCAGCTGCCAAAGCTATAGAACCCAACCTGTTTTGCTATTTGACCCATAGCTGGAGGGAAGAGACAGATTAATACCTTTCCCAAGGGTATTTGTGCCTAAATGAATGCAACAAATTCAATTAGAATTCAAACTCAGCTGTCTGATTTCTCATTCCGAGATGATATCCACTGCACCACAACACATGTAATACTCAGGTTATTTTATATTCTACAACAGCTTAAGCAAGCAGCACAGATTGTTAAAAATAAGCTTTTGATATAATTGAACTAATATTCCTTCTTGGAAACCTCTCTGACTAAAATAATGCTTTACTGATTAGATGAAGATAATCCACAAATAGCTACATTATTCCTTCCCCAATTTTACTTATCTATATTTCTTGTTTACACCTAATAGCAGATGTTATTACAATCTTAGAGTGTCTAAATTTATTACATAAAGCATTAATTATTATTACATTAATTTGACTAATTTTTTCATTACAATTTAAAAAAATATATACATAGTATAGGTAAGTATTAAAAATGTCTAATCTTATCATTGACTAGATTACAAATTATTTTAATCTTTTCATTGAGAATCTAAATCTAACAATTATCATAACTTTAGCAGTGGCTGCAGTTTTATTTATAGCTAGCAATACTGAAAATTAAAATGACTCCATCAGATTCCAATTGAATTTAAATGGAATTGGTCTTCTAAAATAAATTATAAGACAACTGAAATTATTTACAAAGGAAAAAATATAAAATCATTTTGAACATCTTAATATTTATCTTACTTAGCATCAGTGACTTCTTGTTCTTCTTCCTCTCGTTTATCACTGAGTTCACGGACAACTTCTAACAAACGTTGGTTTTGCTCCTGCAGCTCTTGGACATTTCTGGAATGCAGAGAAAAAATATGAAAGACTTCAACAGACAAAACTTATGTAATATTTTTTAACAACTGTTCACTTGCTTTTACAGGAAAATGCATTGGTAAGTATTTTCCATTTAGTTACTGAATTTTATAATTTAAAAGAGCACCGTGAGGCTCTGGAGAAAATGTATTGATATAAAAGACTGAATCCTTGGAAAATCATTTTTTAAAAAATTCTGAAATAGTAGAAATAATAGTGGGATTTAAGAATGAAGAAGCATATGAAATTTAATATCTTACTGCAGGCCTTCTAGAAAAATTATTGATAAAAAAAATCAAATATTGGGTAAGGAAAAAAATCATGCACTCAAGAAATTTACTGACCTATCTTGAGAAGTTCTGGATTCCTGTGGGAAGTAAGTATCTTATAATTGTGTTTCTAAGGTGTGAATAGGCTTTCCTTTAACAATGAAATCCATTTGCATGTCTACTAAAAGCCAATCTCAAATTGAGCATTTGGTTATCAAAAAAGCAATCACAGGTTTCTCATTAGATGAACAAATTTCATTATCTAAATTGATAAATAGTTTTGCCTTAAAAAAAAAAAAAATTACTGTCATAATAGTTATCTGTTTTTGATCTGTTAAATGTTAAACAGATTTTGGTTATTTGCTGTGACTGAAGACTTCTTTTTTACTTGGGCAAATAAAATTCCAATGAAGACCCTTGAACAAGTCGTTTGATATATTTTGTTATTTCTAACATTGTTGTTTTATGTACTGCATCTATTCAGGATATAGAAAGTTGTGGAAATCCATGATTGTCTATCTTGTGTCGCTTAACTGTTCTTCTTGCTTTGCTAAAGGCCTCTGTTTTGTTGTCATCCATTCACACAAGCATATCAGATAAGTGGCTTGCTGCTTTCCTTTCAATATGCCTTGTGTGGGTTAATTTTTCCAAGCCCTCCTTACACATTATGTGTTCAAGCAATTTCAGTTGTCTTTACTTGATTGCTTTAAAGTGTTCTTTCTGTTGCCATTTAATTCCTTGTTGTTCATGTGCTCTGTTTATGGAATTTTCAGTATCCTCCTATATAACCACATAAATCCTGTCTAGTTATTTCTTTTTTTTTTTTTTCCATCTATGGGGAAATTGTCCAACATTCACTGTCATGTAAGAGGATGGCTATCACATAGAAACAAAGAAAGTAGTGAACTGCCAATAATTTTTTCTGTTTCATCACCTTAATTAGATTTTGGAAAAAATGAAATATCAAAAAAAAAAACAAAGAAAAAAATTTTTCATTTCAACTCATCAAAAAAAACCTTTGCTTTATGAAGTTTAACATTCTTAACCTCTTCTCTTTTATAAAAAAATATAATTTTTATGTAAGGATTTCCCAATACCTTACATTTATAGATTATCTACAGGCTTAAGGGATGGTCATTATCCTCTGAAAAATTTAATCACTACATAAATATTTCTATTCAAAGTGATTAAAAAAAGATAAATAAAAATTTCTTACTTGAACGTGACTAATCTATTTGTGATTAGCTGAGAAGAACTTGTAACTTCAGTTGAAGAAACTTCTGCTTCATCAGCAACTATCTGACCTCCACGTAGTTCTTCAACTTCACGAAGCAGATAGCGAACCTGCAAAAACATGGCAATTAGCATTTAAAAGATTAATAACAAATCTCCAAATGTATCAAGAAAAACACATTAGATAACTAACTTTACAGCACTTTTTTAAACTCTAAAATGGCTTTTCTAAAGTTTAATTACAAGAAAATAACACAAAGTGAATAAAAAATATTTGCACATTTAAATCAGGTTTTAAGTTTATGTCATTCAAAATTATTTAAATTATGCCATAATTAATGAAGGTTAGCTTAAATTTACAAATGTTTCTTAGGACAGTTGAATATGGGTGACAAATATTTAAAAACTTTTTTTCACATACTAAAAAGTTCCAAAGATAACTAATTCTGTTTAATTTTAATGAGTTTTTATGCATGTTAATTATATAATTTCTGTATATAATCTAAATAAAAAAAATGAAATTTAAAATTATTTTGATTTTGTTATACTCCATTTTATTAATATCAAAACAATTATTCTTCAATAACAAAGTTTCCAAAAGTATCCTTGGAAACAATAAAAAAAAGTCAAATTCTTATTTTTAAATTCAAAACATTCTCTACAGAATGCATAAACTTAAATCTTTAAGGAAAAAACCTTACAGCATAGACAAAAAAATAGCTTGAAGGTAAAGGTTAATTTCCTTTCATTTTTGAATAAAAAATTAAAATGTCATTTCTTCTACAATATTCATCATACTTTAAAATTATTAATAAAATTCTTAATCAGATTATTTGCAGATTTTTGTAAATATTTTTTGAAAACTTTAGAATCACAAAAATGTTATAACCTGTACCAGCACTGCCTTAATTCATCAACATTAAATGTAACTGTTACATTATTCGAACTGTTGTCCTCATCTTTGTCATATTTTACATTTTGGATATTGTATACTCCGATGTTATTTAGGTGACTTGAACTGAACTGAAAATTAAATTCCGAAAACTCGGTTCAAGATCCCAGTCACCTGAAAAAGGTCAAAGTATACAACAACCAATGTCATGAATTTGACAATAAAGAAGAGAACAACAGTCTGAACAATGTAAATAAAATTTCAACTGATTAAAATTCTTCAGGAATTCATGTAAATGTTAATATTTTTATAGTTCAAAAATTATATTGAGATTCCGTAAATTAAGGAGAGTTTGATCTTATAAAATACCTTTTTCATAAATAAATTCCATCTGAAAAATTAATACTTTAATTGAAATGTTTTCTTTTATTGCTTTTTTTTTTACATACATCAACGTTTTCATTGTTATTTTTTTTCTTATTTTAACATTACATCTCGTCTGTGATTTCTCCCTTTATATATTTAGTTCTAATTTAATAGAAAACAAAAGTTTGGTAATTACTTTTACTGCAGTGATACTATATGTCATGGAAATCCTGTATTTTTAATTGTGCAATACATGATCTTATTGCAAACACTTGGAAAGATTTTTCGGTAATATCTGTGATCCTAATTCAAACAAGAAATATTATTTGCTCAAAATGATACTCCTCAAACTAAGAAAAACAGTATAAGCAATTCAGAATTAATGTCCATTTATTCTGTATAAATTAAGAATGATAAAATGTACCTGTTGACCCAAATCAACACTCTGTTGAGTGAATTTTTTGTTTTCTTTTTGAACATATGTCAATCTTCTTCGGGATTCATCAGCCTCTGATCGGAGCTTTTGACCTTCCTGATTATAAATAAAACAAATTTTACAATTTTATTAATAAGAAAAAATATATTGATCAATAATCTACTCAATTTTATTTTAGAAAATTTTAGTATTAACAGATCAAAATCTTGTACCTTAGATAAGAAAGGGAAAATGAATAGATCAGCTTGAAAATTGTTCCTAATGTCTAAAAATGTTATATAAAAAATATCTTTTTAAATAAACATTACATAAAATCTCAAAGGTTTTTAAACTTTCATTTCAATCAGCAAGTACAACAGCTTTAATGAAAAAGATTATCAAAAGAGTCCTGACAAAAGCAAGAACTTTTTTCCATAGTTATTAAATTTATCAAATACACTGACATCCAGTCATGAGACTGCACCTGCTAGGAACATCCTATCAATAGCTTTAGCCTTGTTTGTTTTACATCATATCAATCTCAATGGGTTATTTAATGCCAATAAGATTTTTAGAATAAGTTCGTAGTATTGCTGTTAATATTTTTCCCTTCGAAAATGTACTGCTGAAATTTTTACTATAGAAATTTATTTTTATACTTTCATAGTGTTTTGACCCCAGTTTGGGGATAACTATTTGACCATACCTTGGACTCTAACAGGTGCTACCACCCCAGGTCAGGGTGAACCTGGGAATGACAGCAATTAAGAGAGGGTTCCATGTTCCTCACAACCTCCTAATCTTGCTGTCAGATGCAATTTATTGTCATACCCAGGACCAGATTTAGCCTTGAATTGCTTACCTATCCTAATTGTTACATACTGCAGAAAGTAACTAATAGGTAACCAAATTAATATCCTATAGTCTACTCAACTGTGAGTCATTGTTTACTTAGCAACTCTGGGACTAAAACGAAAATTATCCTACTCATATATTGATACCAAGATTGCCTGAACACCAGGAGATAATATTCACTGATAGATTCAACTAACAGCTCTCATCAATAAACACATGTTGACCATGAAATGAATGGCATTACAACCTCAACACCCAGACTGTTTAATATTATTTCCCATCATTATTTTCCAATGATTTATTCAATAAACAAGAGGACTGAAAATGACATCACCTGAGGTGACAGTTGCAAGCTAA
Organism: Ascarosepion bandense; assembly: GCA_037127315.1. Lineage (NCBI taxonomy): Eukaryota > Metazoa > Mollusca > Cephalopoda > Sepiida > Sepiidae > Ascarosepion > Ascarosepion bandense. The sequence continues at coordinate 790,167 of JBBBDQ010000212.1, read as the reverse complement.
AAAAAAACAAAAATAAAATATAACACCAAACTGATTAACCAGATGGATACACATTCTGAAAAATGAAAATATATTTTAGTTTAATATAGATATACTAATAATTCTGATTTTAATAATTAATTCTCACTCTCAATAAACTTAACAAAAACTTCTGAAACTCTTATTCACTGAAATATCTTTTGCATATCCTAATTTCTATACCTTCCCAATATTGACTGCTTTTACCTGAAATTAAAAAAAGAATTTGAATGTGAGACATGATCACCATATATCATAATATCAAAAATCATACCTCCATAGCAGTATCTAGTTTCTGGGTAAGCTGTGTGATGGTGTGCAAAGCATGTTCATAATCCTCTCTTTGCTGTCTTAATACTGGAGCCTTTTCTTCAATTTCTTGCATGATTTGATCCAAGTAGCCATTGATACGCTTGTTCTCTTCTTTTTCTAAATGCAGTTCATCAACAGCTTGCACATATTCATTATAAATCTAAAGAAAATATTTCATAAAGAGAAAATAATATACACCTACACAAAGAGGTGCTTATCAAATACTTATAAAATTTCATATTCAGGTTAAAGTGATAAAAAAAAGTATACAAACAGAAAAATAGCAGGTTACTGAAAATGTTGAGTTCATAAATTGATTTATTGTTTCAACATTTTTTCAATACAATGAATACAGTGCAGACAGTATTGCTTCTGTTGTCACTAACAAAACGAGAAAAAATGGATAACATTGTTGTATCAATATAGACAATTGTATATAACATTATTAACATCTAAACATGGTCAAATGGTTAAGTCTTTTCTAACTACCAAGGAAGCAATATACCTAATATAATAGGCATGGAAGAACAAAATATTTATTATAACTGCTTGTTGATCTTTTAGCACTATTGTCACAATAATGAAGTATCCTGTTCTGATCACATAGAAAAATGGAAGTTATATCAGATGTTACTTGGTTTCAACGAGAAATGAAAGAAAGAAAAAGAGAAGATTTAAGTGTTAAACATGTTTCAGTGAAACAGAAAAGTTGTTAATTTCAAAATTTTACTTTAAGTTTTTACTCCTTAAAATAACAACCAAAAATAATATATATATTGCAATACTTTGTTAAAGCTGTTAAGCTTAAATATTTAACAATGTAACAGTGAAACTTCGAGGTGGTAACAGTTTATATTTTGACAAATTACTAAACATTTTCACTAGTATGTTTAAAAAATAAAAGCTAAGATCAAAAAAAAGAAAAGGCTAGAAGACCATATACAATGAATTTTAACTGAAATTCTAGAGGTAAATCATTTAGTTTAAGTCAAGATTCCATGTCCACATTTAAGTTTGATATTTAATAAAATACTAAATAATTTCCATAGATTAACAGTGACAAGAAATCAACTTACTTGGGTAAGGGTCATTCCAGATTTAAGTAATTTGCTTGTAGCAGCAGCAGTAGGAGAAAGTGCAGCAATGCTCTCATCAGTCATTCCACGAGCTAAAAAATATAGAAAAGAAAGCAAATTATAGAAAAGTAAAACTAACAGGGTTCCCACAGATCTATGTCAAAAAAATTTCAGGGTTTTTTCAGAATTACGTTAAATTTCAAGGACTGAAACTAGTACACACTGTGAATAATCAATTTCAAAAACAAACTTTGATTTTCCAATAATTCATGTCACTTGGATCAGTTGAAAGCAGTAAAGAAATCCAAGTGTTGATGGTTAAAACAACTGAATGCAGACCTGGTTATGTTACACATTTTGTGTAGCATTCTACACTGGAGTTCTACTAATTATGACTGCTACACATTTTAACTATTTGGACTACTTATGGTTTGTGAATGTCAAAAAAATTCACTTCTTGTGAAGTTACATATAGTGGTTTTAATGAACAAAACTCCAAACAGAAATTTTCATAAAAAGCCTACACATTTTAGCTACCGCTATTACTCAAATGTGCATTGTGGTGAAGTGGATATCGACTCGGAACGAGAAATTGAGGAGCCAAGTTCTAATTCCAGTTAAATTCCTTGCATTCACTTAAATGCAAATACCCTTGGGAAAGGTATTAATCCATCACTTCCCTCCAGTTAACAGGGTAGATTAGGTTGTATAGCCTTGGCTGGCAACCAGTCTACTGCAGAAAACAATGGCAACCTACTGTAGGATAATCTTCTGCCCAGTCAGTCATGTCTCTTTTGAGACATGATTGCCCAAGCGTGTATCACGTATGGCACTTGACTGACTTATTACTCATGGCACAGAACACAGTTATGTTAACATTTTTTTTTTCAGTTCATCTAGTATAGTATTCAGCTTGACAGCACCACAGAGGAAGACTTTGTCTGGGGCCATTTTTGTTTTTTTTATTAAGTTCACAAATTTGATGACATCTGGCCAAATATCTAAGAGTCATTTACATGTTTCTATATTTTCTAGCCATTTTATGGCAGAAATTTTTTAAAAATCTAAAGGGGACAGGGTTGCCAGATTGAACTGTTAAAGCTAAGCAATAAAAGTCAAAATATATTTCATTTTTTCACTTAAAACAAAAGCTAAAGATACAGGTCATTATTAGCCTGCAGACTTTAAAATTAACATACTTTTTTTTTCAGACACATTTTCCATCCTATGCTAAGACACATTTTTTACTGTATCATCCTTTCCAGCTACATTTTCTTTTAGTCAAATTTGATTCCCCAACTTGTTACTTTTGGTAAAAAATTAGACAAATGAAGTTTACACATAGGTGCACATTGACAAAGGGACATGTATAGTATCTATTTTTTTCAGCATGAACTCACCCACTGCTGATTAGAGATCAAAAGGACATTTTTTAATTTTTGAAATTGACATGTGAATAAAAACTTTTTTAATTGTTCAAATTTTAAAAAGCACTGATAAATTTTTCAAGATTCTACTAAAATGTACTAAAATGAAATAATTCATTATTTTCCTTTCAGTTACAAATTCAATTAGTGTGATTCCATTTATATCAATTGAGAAAAAGGGTATGTGGGCAGCTGAGTTTAGAAAATTATGGGACTTTTCAAAAAGTTTTTGGATGATTGCCTTTTTTTTTTCAGGGTTTTTGAACGATTTTTCACAATTTCCAGGACCTATATGAACCCTGGATAAATCTATTTAAAATCTGAAAGGGAAAAACTAACGAGAAAATACTCACTTCTTGAAGATTTAGATAAAAGGTCATTGGCATTACTTAGTTCCTTTTCCATGCTTTGAATCTTTTTATCTGAAATTATGAAATGTCAGAAAATATGGATTTACTGAAATTGTTCTCAAATATCAACAATAAACTGCAAACTACTTAAAAAGACTATAAAAATACTCAGAAATTGAATAAAGGACTTTCAATTAGTTTTTTTTTTTTTTTTTTACAGTACATTTTTTAGATTTAAAAGCTAATATGTAAACTAATCAATGTAAGCTATCAATTTTTAACTTTTAAAATATACAAACTAAATGAGTAAACATTTCATAAAAATTATTATTTAACCATAAATAATTTCTTTACTAATATTTCTTCATTTTAATTGCTTTTCAACAAAACCACTCAAATCCAGTGTAATAGAAAGGCTTCAGGAGTCAATCCCAAGGAAAAATCCAGATTCAAAGACTCTAAAGCAGTTCACAGCTGTAATCAGCAACATCCTGGCAGCTCTTATGGTGACACTGAAACTATTTCAGGATTTGCTTTTCCATTGGATTGGTTCAGCAACACAAAGCTGGGTGATCTACTGAATGGGTAACAAACAGCCTGCTCTTCATATCTACATATCCCAGACTATGTACACAAAAGAAATAAAAAGCAACACTAGATGCAGTGCTTGAAATATTCTCCAGAGTAAAACTTCATAGTGTGCTGAGACAGACTAATCATAAATAAGATTTGACATACCTTTTGCTTCAAGCTGGTCCATAAACCTCTTTTTCTCAGCATCTTTAGACTTTTCCTGTTGTGTCTGAGCTGTAAAGCAAAATGAAAAAAAAAAAAAAAAAAAAAAAAAATATTTGTTTAAACAAATTTTTTTTATTGGCCCATAATACAAAGAAAATGCTACATAAACTTTTAAAATAATCACAAATTTTATGACATATTTGCACTTGGCAGGTTACAATGACCAAAATGTACAATTACTAAATAAAAAACATAAGCAATGAGAAATTAATCAGGAAAAAAAATGAAATTTTTATAATCTATAAAGCAACAATAGCTTTAACAAAACAAAGAGTTGTTTTAAAAATTATAAAAATGTGTCAATAAAAACATCAATATGAATATATTGACAATTTACCTTCAGAAGTTTCTTTATATAACTTCTGCAATTCAGAGACTGCTCGCGTTAATTCTTTCACTTTTTCTTCAGATTCCTCGGACAAACTCTAGAATTGAAAATTAAATTCACTGTACTACAAAACATTTAGTCAAATTGTTAATACTTTTTGTAGTTATTTTTTATTGTTTAAATATATCTAAAAGTCTTAATTTGTTTTCTTAATTCTGAAACTGATACTGAATGTACAAACAGCCATACATATAAATATAAATCCTAACAAAACTAATACAGAGTTAATAAATACTTAAACAATTGTCATAAAATACTTTTTTGATATAGAAAATATTATCACTGTTAAAGTCTAGTGCTTAATAAAAATCATGACTTGAGGCTTACCTTATAAAGAGTTACCAGTTTAGTTTGGGCTTGTAATTCTTGTTGAAATTGGAAGTCCATTTTAATCTGATCATCACGAGCCTAAAATGAGATGAAAAATGTTGTGCAAGTTTAAATTAAAATACTCAAGTCACTATGTTTTCTTCATTTACATGTAAAAAAAAGGAAAATAGAACAAGATTCAATTCTGGTATCATAATGAGAAAATAGTAAATTATTTAATTATATAAACAATACATAACGATTATGCATAGAAAATGTTGGTATATCAATGAGAACAGGTAATATTTAATTATACAAATTATTATACATAGCAAATAAACTTGTTCTGAAATTCTTTTGTTGGTGCCAATTCTCCTTTTTAATATAAGCTATCAAAATTTGAAAATTATAGTTAAATGTAAACTCACTAAAAATATAATTAAACAGATAAAACTTAGCATTATCTATCCTACATGAAAAAATTGGAATTTTGATTTTACATATGTAGAATTTATAGAAACTAAAATAAAATTGATAAAATTTCAGAATTAATAAGAATAAAATATCAATTGATATAGAGGTGAAAATAAAATAGGTGAAATGAAAAGACTGCTCACTTACATCTTTAAGCTTTTTATTAAAATTTTCAATCTTATTTATCTGCTCATTGTTGACTTTCTTAAGAGATTCAATGTTCTCTTTACAAAGTTTGACCTAAATAAAAGAAATTTAAGAAAATTGTATTGCAAAAACTTATTTCAAATAAAATTTTAAAAAATAAAACTTTCAAAATTTAGCTTTTTAAGTCTTTACAAAAATTTAATTTACACACAAACATACAAAACAATAACTAGTAACCTAAGAGAAAACATTTGTTTTTTTTCCATTAACAGAAATTTGAATGTATCTTTTTTATGCTGTGTAAAAAGAAATTTGTTAAACATCTTTTTTCTGTGTTGTTATGCTTGAAGTTAATTTTCCTACTGGGCAATGCTGGATATTCTTGCTATTATTAAGACGTGACTATACCAAACTTTAAAAACTGCTACAGTAAAGTTTTAAAAATAATCATGTAATTCATATTTATTCAATATATTAGACTCCAAAATATGATGTTTAAAATAGTATTGTTGAAAATTTATTCTCACCTCTTCTGTTTTTGCATCTAATTCAGATTGAACCTGCAATAATTGTGCTGTCTGAAAAATAGAAAAAATCTTTTAAGTCAAAAATATTAAAAATATAAAGCAGTAGCAAAGTCTTTTTAATTGCATTTAAACATGCTAACAAATAATACTTTGAAAGAAGAACTACTACTTTACAATAAAGTAATAAATAAAAGGAATGGATTCTATTCCCAACTGAAAAAATCTATTTTAGTTAATACACATTTATGTGTTAATATCAGGTTCATTTCCTTAGAAACATAATTTTACTTCATACTTCACAGTTTTTAATCATTTATACCAAACCAATTACCATTTTATTGTTCCTGATTATTCAAATAAATACTTCAGCTGACATTTCCATGCATAAAAGGATCAATCCAAAGATCAAGTCAATAAATAAGTTTTTAATACCTTATCTTTCAAAATATTCTGCTGACCCCTGATTTTCTTTTCTAACTCGCCATTGAGATACTCAACTTGCTTCTGCAGTTGTTCAATTTCTTGTGTAAATCTCTCCTTTTGGTACTGTTAAAAAAAAATTTCAAATATTACAATACATTAATCTTTAAATGGATGTATAAAAGAAAACTAGGATTTTTTTTTTATTTACATCACAAATTAAAAAAAACATTAGCAAAAATAAAACATTGCACTTCAAAAATTTAAAAATTCTATTGAGTGCAAAAAAAAAAAAAAAACACAAGTCAAAATCAGGTCATATTTTTAAATTTATAACATACACACACACAAAGTGAAATTAACAATTACCTTAGCAACAATATCCTGGCTGTGAATTTCTTCAACTTTAGCCAGAGCCTCACTTTTGGCTTGATTTGCTTCTGAGAATTTCTTTGATAGTTCTTTACATTCCCCTTTATTAATAAAAAAGAAAATATCATATAGAATATATATATATATATATATATATATATATATATATATATAGAAAGAGAGAGAGAGAGAAAAAGAAAACAACCAAACAGAATAATAGTTTGATAAAAAAATAAAAACAAAAAATGTAATGCTTTTCTTAAATGTTAAAAAATTTCAAATATTTTAAGGTCAAAAGAGAATATAATTTCTGAATTTTCAACTGCAAACTAAATATTTGAATCAATTTAAGAAAAGAATTAAACCAGTGCTTTTCAGCCCAATGTTAAATTTTCTATATCTGTTAAGCCTAATAAAAGAATTACATTTTAAAAAGGTATGTTTATCTGACAATATTAAATACAAAATACTAATAATTTATACAAGACAAAGTGAATAAAACAAACCATTAAGTCGATCCACCTCCTTTGATCTCTTCTCAATAAGCGCTGCCAATTCTCTCTTCTCACATTCCAACTGCTCCTTATTTTTGGTAAGACGTTGCTAGAAGAAATAGAAGAAAAACAAGTTTTTAAAAGACAATCTCCTAAAAACAAAGAGAGGGAGAGAACAACGAACACACAGGCCAATTAAAAAATGTGAATCAAAAGATGAAGACAAAAACACTTACTATGGAAGATTCATTATCTTCATGATTATCTTGTAATACTTTTAATTTTGTAGAAGCTTCTTTAAATTTCTTCTCTATAAAAATAAAAAAAATCATGGAATAAAGAAAATCATTTAAATCCAAACAGCCTACACAAAAATCTCCTTATTCAGATTATTTTATCACTGAAGTTGATTTTTTTTTCTTTTCATCAAAAACCTTGAATCCTTAAGGCAAGTTTTAAAACTTTTTATGGCAACTAACAATAACTAAACCAATTAAATGAAATGAATGGAGATAGCTTTGATGCAATGAAGTCACTTTTCTGTGGAAAAAATACACCAACCTAAAAACTATCTTTCCCTCATATTCACTAAGTTTTTACAAGTTTTTATTTACAATCATAGAATTAAGAATTAAAGGATTTTGAAAAATACTGAGCTATTATAACATAAGTTAGTTATCATCATAAGTGATAAGAGATTGCTTTATCTCACTAGAAATTTGGTTTTAATCATTGTTTCTAAAATTATTGAACACTGACATATTTTTTAATTACTGGATAACATAAGAGTATGCATTTCTTTAAGCATTTCAAAATGTTCATCTCTTAATCTTTCCCTAAATAAAACAAAATTCTTCAACAAATAGCTTACAATATCAATTTAAATAAAAGTTAAAATAATGCTCATTTTTCATTATTGAAGATTGGGAATATACTATTGAAAGATAGATTGCAATATTAAGCAACCTAAGGAGGATTTTTCTCAGAATCCCCATGTATAATCAACTGGTTATGAAATACTTACCTAAGTCTTGATTCTTTTCTTTAAGTTCAGCTGATGAATTGCTTTCAGTTTCCAACTTTGTATTTGCTGTTATTAATTGCTTTTCCAATTCAAAATACTGTTGTTCTGAAATATTAAAAATTACAAGATATATACCAGGAAAAAATTCAAAAGCTCAATTGAGCATACGTAAGACATTCATAATATGATTGACCCTTTATATAAGAAAAATGAATAAACAAAATTTAAGTGTAAAATTACAATATATTAAACAAAAACTCAAAAGAAAAATACTAAGAGCTAACTGAAGCACAAACAAATAATCAAATCAATGTGATTTTATAATAATTGACAAAAGCAATCAGCTTAATTATTAGCTGTTAAATGACTAAACATTTGGTATATAGTATAATTCATTTTTACGTTTTAATCTGAATCTTTCCAAAGTGATTTTCGGTGGGTGGGCGAACAACATGAATAACTTTTTCTTTTGGTCATTGTCAATTATTGTACAAATTCTCAAACTAACACTGTTTAGAGAAATACATATTAAAAATGCTACCATAGTAATTTCAAAAGATTACTCTTCTATATGGCATGACCCTTCTGGATATAGGCAATCATGACCCTCCACTTTTTCCTATCCCTTGTCACTCTTAATACCCCTTTTCTTGTTATTCCACTAAATCCCTGCTCCACCATCTGCTCCAGTCCATGACTACTTTCCCTTGTCCCTCTATCCATCACTAGGGTTCTCCAAGCCCTCCTTCCTCATTCAGTCAGTTAAGTGCCATACATGATACACGCTTGGGCGATCATGTCTCGAAAGAGACATGACTGACTGGGCAGAAGATTATCCCGCAGTAGGTTGCCATTGCTTTCTGCGGTAGACTGGTTGCCGACCAAGGCTATAGAACCCAATCTGTCCTGTTATTTAACCCATAACTGGAAGGAATAGACGGATTAATACCTTTCCCAAGGGTATTTGCGCGTAAGTGAATGCAATGAATTCAGCTGGAATTCGAACTCGGCTCCCCGATTTCTCGTTCCGAGCTGATATCCAATGCACCACCTCATTACATGTCCCAAAAACTTCAGCTGTCTTTTTCTGATGTTAACTATCAGTTTCCTTTTTGTGTCCATCCTCTCCAAAACTTTGTCATTGCTCATGCTCCACACATGGTATCCTCAGCATCCTTCTGTAGAAGCACATTTCAGCTATTTCAAGTCTTTCTTTCATCTTTCATGAAATTTTCCAGCACTCACCGACATAACAATCCAGTACACACTTCTTCATTTCCAACAAAATTTTTTGTCTCTTAATATTCAACTCAGCTTCTGAAATGCATTCTTGGCCATGTCAACATTCCTTCGGATATCCATATTGCACTCTCCATCCTGTTAGAACACTTCCCAGGTATTTAATTTTCTGCACCGGTTTGCTTTTCATATCACCAATTTGTAATTGGCATTTTGGGCTCCTCTTTTGGCTGATTACCATACATTGTTATCTTGTAGCTTATTTGTAGTCCTCTCTTTCTGCTTTCATTAACTACTTCTTGTCGTTTCTTTTTGGTATCTGATATCACCACTGTATCTTCTGCATATCTTGTATTGCTCAGATTGCAACCACCAATGACGAATCCTAGCAGGACTTCTATAGCTTTCAGAATGGTCTCGATGAATAGATCTGGCGAGAAGACATCCTTGTCTTACACCCCATTCTATCTTTGTGTACCTGCTGAACTTGTTTCTTGTTTGTATGCAAAGATTAAATATATCAAGATGATTACACTGTCAGAAGTTCTGCCATTTTGGTTGAAAGTCATATAAGTAAAAAAAAAAAAAATTGTATATCTTCAGTAAAGACTGGATTAACATATATCCCAAAATAAAGTAATGTATGTGCATGTGTGTGAAAATAAAAAGAAACGAAAGGTAAAACTATTCTTATCTGACGCATTTCATCCCCTGAGAGACTTTATCAAGACAATTGCTTTGTTAAAGTCTCTTAGCAAATGAAATAAAGAGATAGGAAACAATTTCCTTTTCTATTTGATGCTTACCCTAGTAAATATTGCCTTGGATGTTACTAGCTAATAGCTTGGGAGGTGTCAATTCCTTGATCTTTTTCAGATCCTTTATAGCGATATCTAATTTCACTTTTATAAAAACCACATACATTTTCTGTTTGCAGAACTGGGATAAGATTGTAACTGAGGTCATGACCTCCATCATGAGAGCAGTGATGCTGATGAACTTTTGTTGCAATCTTTTTTTTAGGTCATTTAACTTTGGGTCTTTGCTGAAGTCCTGGAACACTTCAGTGAAGTATGCTAGCAGGCCATCAATTGTCCTATGCACAGCCTGAAAAGCATTGTAATGTGATGGCCATTGGAAGGAATATAGCTTTTTGTAAGTTTTTGGGTCTTCCGGCAGTTTCTCTGCATGTCTTATTTTGGATGCTTGTTTGGGAGTAGCAGGGAAGTAATAAAACAGATTAATCAGTATGTGCTGATGCCCCTTGAAACCTGCTATTGACTGCTGCTTGAGATGTGTACAAGGCCAGGAAGTGAGTAACACAGTGCACATTCACTATGTGGGGGTTAAACCTAAACAGTATGCCTTTGTTTCTCTCAGTTATTATGGCAACTCCATCCAATCCCATGCTCATCACTTTTGTTAACAGGATTTCTAGTTTTAATGATTTCCTGGATGGATTTTGCAATTCATACACCTGTTATATCATAACACTGTTTGGAACAAAATGGGTGCTTGGTTGAAAGTTCAGAGGGTCAATAATTTGGACACGTACAACAAGGCGTTTGTGGTTGATTATGTCAGTAAATTCCCCTACGAGCACAGTAACAAATAGGGATTTAAATCACCTTTGTTTTTAGAGGAAATTGCTATCTAGTATGACAGACACTGTACAGGCTGCAGTGTGTCATACCAGATAGCAATTCCTCACCTGTATATCATCTGTATACTACTGCTTTTTGCTGATCACAGAGAAAGGGGAAATAGAAAAAGAATACTTTTATTCTCCCTCCCCCAAAGATAGTCAACCATTTCTATTGAAGCAATCAACTTTGAAATGTACATTTAAATGTTCCTTATAAGAAAGTGTTTAAGAGACCAAAGATACTCCAGGTACTGACTGACACATGGTCAACATATTTATTTTGTTGATCAATCTTTGACTGCTGTCAATTTATGAAGGAAGAAGAGCATGATAGTAAATTCATTTTCCCTATGAAATGTTAAAAGAAAAAGAGGATCAAAATTTGCTAGAAAATGAAAATAAAGACGACACCATAAACTGTAAGTTCAACTTGACTAAAAACAATTAAAAACAGCAATACCTATCTTAAAAATAGAAAAATCGCCTTTGAAATCTTAATTTTAGTTAAATTTAATAGTTCCAAAGAAAAAAATAAACATACTTTGAGCGTATTTAAAAATGTAAACAAAATGAGACTGATATTGGAGTTTGGGGATCTTTTCTATTAATTCACCAAGCATCCCCAAATAATGTAAATTTACTTATATTAATCGAATTCACCCCAGTAAATTATAATTATATAGTTACCATTTTTAAAAATGACCAAAGAGGGTTTGATCTACATTAACATATGAAACTGCTCTAACACTCTTAAAATTAAATCTGATAGTTTCATTTTTTTAATATTTTAAAATCAGATTAGTGCTTAATCAATAACAATCTGAATATTTTTTTTATTTACAAAACTTTTAAGAGTCCTATCATTCAACAAAAATTAAATTTAGACAATTCTTTTTATAAAGTTACTCTTTTTATATTGAAAATAGTTTTTAAAAATTACTTTGAAAACTTTTTAAGCATAAAGCAATAATTTAATTTGAAGTTTTAATACAAAGCTACTTCATAAAAATGTTTAAATTTAAAAAATAATTTGAATTTATTCAGTACGAAGCCCAATTTTTAAACTTTTGTAGAATAAATAAAGTTAAAAGTAAAATGAAACTAAAATACATAAAAAAAAATCAAGCCACTACAGATTATTTGTGACTTTTTTCTATCAGACTTTTCATGTAATTTTATCATTACAAACTACTAGGATTTTTATTTGGGGGTGAATTAACAGAAAAGATCAGTTTCATTTATTTTTTTAATATTTCTTCTAGGTACTAAAAAACAACATAAGGCTTTTTTGTACAAATGATTATTTGAAAGAGTTGTTGGTACTCATGGCTTTAACTCATCTCCAATTATTGATAAGGTTCATTTTCGATGGCCCCAAATTATTTTGAAAAAAATAATTTTATTTAAGTTGGGAATTGGTTCAATCTTATCTTAAATAACTCATAATTTCTGATTATGAGCTGAGGAAAGGGATGGGGGAAGCTTTCTTTGATGAAACTACTAAAGCCATCTCCCCACCTTGTACCCGATGTAATTCATTTCACCAAACTTTTCACAAATTTAAATTGTTCACTTTCCAAGAAAGCAAACACTTAGCTTGAAATGGTGAGGGAAAAAAAAAGAAAACACAAAAATGGATATATCATGATATTTTCAGTAGAAATCTCCAGTTCAAAACAGAACAAAGCTGCTTTCTTCCACTTAGCTGAGAAGCCACATATAATTGTTTTTATTATGGAAAAATTGATGTGCGTCCCTGGGATAATTTCAATCATTTGTGAATAAATCCTGACAGGTTCATTAAAATTAGAGAATTATTTGATTTTTGCAAGAATTTCCAAATTAATGTATTTTTTTTTAAAGTTACGTAATATTGCATTTATCATGGTAAACTCTGGTAAAAATTTGGTCAACCACTGACAGAAAAAATAAAGATTTTTAACCAAAATTTCCTAAATGTTAGAAAGGATTAAAAAATTTTCAAAAGTACTTGGATCTTACATCTTAATAATAAACATTTTGGTGATAAAACTTTTTTATTACGTTTGGGACCTTTTAACATCATGCCATACTGTTTTTTTTTTAGCAAATTAGTGAAGGTATTTTAGATAAAAATGATTTTTAAAAATTAATGTTAAAAGCTGTTTGGATACAAAATAAATTTTTATATTTAACCACAAAAATTCTTTTTTTTTTTTTTTTTTAGGTACCTCCACTCATTTTCAATACCTAAGTTTTAAATTGAATTCTTAAAAATATAAAGTTTTAAAACTTTTATTTTAGTTTTAATTGAAAGCTAAATGATAAATTTACTATTTCCAGTAAGCAAAATACTCTGGTTATTTCAAACAGAAATGAGATTGATTGGAATCTAAAATTGAAATTTTTAATTTTTCAACCGTTTTTGAGCAATCAACACATTTGTAAACAAAAGTAAATTCTTGGTTTTAAAAATCTTGCAAAAATAAAATATACATCTGTGACACATCTTTGGAAAATTAGCAAACTTAATGTTAAATTAATCTGATTTTCACAAGTATTACTTATAGCATGAAATTTAGAATTAAGTTATTTCTTAAACACAAAGTTCAACTTTCTGACCTTTCCACCAAATGTATTGACAGATTTATAGTTGCCAGATAAGATAAAAGAAGAGTATAGCGATCACAAGTGACATAATTGCACGAAGTTTGTTTTTTTTTTTTTTTGGAGGGGGGGGGGGTAAGAAAAAGTAACTCTGACACACATGACCTTTTAATTTACACAGAAATTACCGTACAAAAAATTATAATTATTATAAAAATAGGGAGGCACAACGATTTAAACTTTAATTTTCGATTAGTAAACAAATATTATTTACTAAATAATCTTCACTTAATAAAACTAACCTTTGAAATATTTTAAAATTTTAAAATATTTTTGAAACTTTATAGATTATTATAATTAAAAAAAAAATGAAAACAGCTTTTAATTTTTACTTACTGATATTTACTTTTTTTATGGGAAAAAAAAACCTCACTTAAAGAAAATGCGTTTCATTTTTTTGATAAAATTTAAAAAATACAAACATGCAAATGAAAAAACAAGTATTTTTTAAAATGACTTATGTCAGTCAACATCAAATATGCTCGTTAAATTGATATTTGGGATGCCGCAATTTTAACAAGAAAAAAAAAACAATTATATAGTCATAATCTTTGTTATGATTACTGAAAAAGATTAGGAAAAAAAAGCTCACAACCGAAGATACTTGCATTTGAAAAATAAATTGTTTACACTTTATTACACTTCTGAACAACAGCTGCTAGGAAACTAAAATATACATTTTTTTAACTCCGGGTTACTGAAGGATGTAACAATCAACCACATATGTGTTGAAAAAGTTTTTCGTCCGGCCCACTTGAAAAAAAAAATCTGACCAAATCTTTGTCAGAACGAAGACTTTACAGCACTTCCTCGTACGTTAAACTTTGATGATCGACCATGAAACTGTGTTTATTTCGACATTAAAAAAAAAATTTTAGAAGCTGACTAAGTAAGTACCTAAAAGGTGCTGAGAATCCTAACATCCGCTCGTCGCCGATATCGAAATTTACTAGGTGCTAATAAAAGCTGCCCGATAACTAAAATATTGTAGATTCCAGGTACTGGATGTGTTAAAACATTAAATTCCAAAATCCAAATGTTTAATTTCGATACTTGTCCCTAAAATTATGTCCAAGTACTTCTACGCAGGTTTGATGCAAAAAAGATATTATCTCCCTTAGTTGATATTTATTTTCCTCCAACTGTATTTTGCCAGTTTCTGGGAATATTTATTCTAGCTGTCCAACCGTTACTCTTCCTAGGTATTTCCATCAAAACTAATGGAAGTCAACCAACTTACGTATTTGGAATGTTTTCCCTTTTTTTTTTTTTTTAAGGGGGGCCTCATTTACGTCAAACGTCAGTCAGTCAGTTAAGTGTCATACGTGATACACGCTTAGGCGATCATGTCTCGAAAGATACACGACTGACTGGGCAGAAGATTATCCCGCAGAAGGTTACTATTGCTTTCTGCGATAGACTGGTTGTCAGCCAAGGCTATAGAACTCAATCTGTCCTATTATTTAACTCATAACTGGAGGGAAGAGACGGAATTACCTTTCCCAAGGGTATTTGTGCGTAAGTGAATGCAAGGAATTCAACTGGAATTCAAACTCGGTATTGCAATAAATAAAACTTAGAAATAAACAAGTTCCTGCGTTAATCACCTCAGATTTCCGAAAATAGTCCCCCTTCTGTCTTCCTCTCATTACAACTACGCCACACGGCATGCTACACTCACTGAATCATCAGAGTATGTGTGGGAGGGATTACAAAAAGAAACAATTTGCCAACTAAGAATTACAAATACTTTAAAAATTTGTGAGTAACAAAACATTTACAAACTCATGGTTAAATACTAAAACTAAATATGATTGAACATTAAATTTTAGCATGCAGGAAGTCACATTTTAGTGTCAGAGCAGCTTTCATTGTTATGCTCTTGGGAAAGACAAGAGTCCATTTCTTCTCCCATCTGCAAGCTAAATAACAGGATATACTTGGTCTTGAGTGGTAACCAATCTACAAGGACAATTCTGAATTTAAAAACATGGATAAAGCAATACGGCAACCGTTCTAATATATTTCCAAATAAAATGAAACTGAAGAGACATCATCTTCAGGTCACAACATTAAAAAAATAAATAAAAATAAAAATACAACATTTACAATTAATGTAAAATATTATTTTTAAATAGCATGTCCCTTAAGGACATCGGTGATCGTGGCTCCCCAGAAATTTCTCAATATTTCTGAATTGCCATGATTTCTTAGGAAATATTGTGGAGGTGTTTCCTATTTTTTCTTAACAGTTTTTTAATTCAGATTTGTTCTACAAGACCAGCTGCCACGCTGGGCTTCAGAGCCTGATCTGTACTGTTATTTAACTCATACGTGAGAGAAGTGGATTAATACTTTTCCTTTCAAAGGTATTTGTGCGAAAGTGAACAACAGCCTTGGCACAGATCACCATGTTCCTATCACACATTACCAAATCATATATACAGCTTATTTGAAACTGACATACACTCACTAACTCAAAGTAAAATTTAAACTAGTTCATTTCCACTCTTGATAAAATCCCTAACAAAACTTTTAACCACTTTTAATGGTTATATTTTGATATTTGGAATTTACAGAAATGGACTGAGTGAAGTTATTATGCAGATTAAACTAATTAGTTTAATGTTACTGAAATCTAATAAACCTATTTTTTCTGTATGTTGAAACATGGGTAATGGAAAGGATCTAACAAATGATAAGAAATAGAATATATATAAAAAATTTTATTATTTTAAAAATGATAGTGTTGTTTAAATGTATAATCATCTAGGTCTTTTTTATGCATATTCTTTTAAGAAAAGTGTATTTTTATGTAGGCCAGACGGTTTGTATAAAATTAATTACAAATGCCAATCTTTTTCAGCTCAGCAGTTAAAACCCAATACTTTTGAGAAAGATCCATTTCCAGTTTATGGCAGTTATTTTTTATTTTTTGTATATATTGACCAATGAGATGTGGTTTCAAACTCTAATAACACCCAAAACAGTTGGGAAGCGGTAAGTTTAAATTTTAAACCAGACTGGTCAGTAAATACTGAAAAGACCTTTTGACAGCAAAGGAAGAAGGTAGGACAATATGAAAGGCATTGACATGAAGAGGGCTGTGTTACCAGCCAGACACAGAAAGACAAGAGAAATTTGAAGTTTCAGGGCAAATTCTCCTGGGGTTGGACAGCCTAAAAACAAAAGGATTACTGAGAAATTTTCTCAAGAAAAAACTAAATAAAAAGTGACTTTTTTAAATTACTGTGTCCCAGAGATGATTATGGGGCAATTTGCAAGTCGGCTTTTGTTTTTCCTCAAAGGTGGTAGCACCATTGTTATTTTACTGCCTTATTGTTTGTACTTTTTTTTTGTAATTGTAAACTGTAAATAAACGTTTTTCCTCTTAAAACTTTATGTAGAGGTTGTCTTGTGTTTTATAATTTTGCACCTGTTAATGACTTGCTATAAGTTTTTGTGTCTGGCACAGGAGCTTGGATGTAGTAGAAATAAAAATTTTATAAACAACAAAAAATGCCAACATTGGAGATATTAAAGGAGCTTCAGAGAAATTCTTGAATGATAATGCAGGCCATTGAAAATATAACTAAGTTGAAAACTAGAAGCAAAGAAAAAGGCTTTAAGAACTTGTCTCAAGAGAACATAAAATAAAACAAGTTATAATGAAACAACCACATTTGAACAGTTTTTACATCTTTGAATTAAGAGTGTTAAGAAGAAAAGTTATAGAATATTTCAAAAATGAGATCTCTCGAAAAATCTCCTCAGCAAACACCTCTCTATAAAGCAAATATTTTAAAGTTTCAAAATTAGGTCAAGAAATACATGAAAATTGACTTTTCTAAAGTAATTTTCAAATAAATCTTGAGTGACACTCAATGGACTTAATGGATGGATTTTACTTGATGCAAATGTACCTGTGGCTAAAATGAGACAACAGTGTAATGATATGCAGTGTATGCACTTGGTTACTCATACAAAAACCTGACCTTGTGTCACATCCTGTCTCAATAAAGAACTTGGGTAAATACAATAAGCTAGAATTGTTGATAAAACCATTATTGGACCATTTAAAACAGATGAAAGATTTTAATTGAACAGTGCTAACTATTGCAGTTTCACAGACATTTTTGAATGATACAAGCCCCAACATCGCAGTTTCAAAGTGAAGTGTGTATTTATACACAACAATTCTCCTTCTCATGTATCTAAGGTTACTTGTGAAATATTTGCATGAAAAGGCTTACAAGATAGATGACAATAGAATGGTCACCATCAAGTTCCAATCTGAATCTGATCAAAAACCTATGGTCAATTGTGAAAATTAATTTATATGATGGTGGCAAGCAATATGAAAGCAAATTGGGAAGCAATTAAAAAGCCACCATGTCATATGTAAACTGAACTTGTTGAAGTAAAAATAAATTAACAAATCAATGGGTAATACAATATTGTTGTCTTATTGAGAAGAAGGGTCACTATATATTAAGAGATTTTGTAAATGCTTTAAAAAGACTTTAAACAAATATGTTTGTTATTTGTTCTATTCGATGTTGAGCAAATTAACTTGCTATTGAAGTATAAAGTGATTTTCTATAATAAATCCAATAACTTTAATCCATGTTGTAGTTACATAAAAATTTAACTCTAGCATTGTTTGGGCCTCAAAATTCAGTCAGTTAAGTGCCATACGTGATACACTTGGGCGATCATGTCTCTTTCGAGACATGACTGACTGGGCAGAAGATTATCCCGCAGTATGTTGCCATTTTTTCTGCAATAGACTGGTTGCCAGTCAAGGCAATAGAACCCAATCTATCTTGTTACAACCCATAACTGGAGGAAAGTGATGGGTTAATACCTTTCCCAAGGATATTTGCATGTAAGTGAATGCAAGGAATTCAACTGTAATTCGAACTCAGCTCCCTGATTTGTCATTCTAATTCGATATCCACACCTCTAAATTAATCGATTAAAAACTTGACAAATTGTTTCATAACAAATTCTAGTTATTGATATTTATTTTGCCAGAGTTTGAATTCATTTCATTCATCTACGCAAAAATACCCTTGGGAAAGGTATTTATTTAATCCCTCTCTTCTCCCTCTAGCTATGGGTTGAATAGCAGGACAGATTGGGTTCTATATAGCCTTGCTTGTTAACCGATTTATCGCAGAAAGTAATGCTAACCTAATGTTGGAAAATCTGTCTAATCAGCATGTATTATGTATGGCAATTAACTGAGGTTTATGTGATTTTTGCATAAATTCAGAGGTATTTATAAATTAATTAAAAGTATTCATTTTTTTTGCCATCAAGAGGCAGGTGTTTAAATAAACATTTTATATTTGTTCTCCTTCAGATAATTTTGACAAGTAATGAAAAATTTAAGTGAAGAAGAATAATTAGCTACAAAAAATAAGAAACAAGCAAAAAAAAAAATAAAATAAAGGCTGTTATTTTGAAATGTTACATAAAAAAAAAAACGAAAGCTAAAAAGATTTGTTCAAGTTTCAAGTATGAAGTGAAACATGAAAAAAAAGAATAACATACTTCTTAATCTTAAGCACTCTGAGTTGTTTAGTTCAAGAAAAGGCAGAAAACAGTGCTTCACTCTCCAATTACAAAAATGAAACGAAATAATATTAGCAAATAAAGTTATTGATGATCGTCACTAAAAACGCCTTAAAAGCAAAACTTATAGAATAAAATAGGAAACAATTAAGTTGGGGAGTACACTTCGAAACTATCTCACCTTAATAAAAAGATAACAATAACATGCTTTCGAAATTCTAAAAAGTTATCTTTCTTTGAAAGTTTGTTACAGCTAAACTAAAAATGATGCGAAACTTACAACTTAGATTTTAAATATGTTGCTAACTGTAATTACTTGAGAAAAATAAATATTTAAAAATATGATAATATTCTGAAATTACAAAAAAAAGTTTATGATAAATCAAATAGGAAATACCTAGGTAGGGGTATATAATTTTTCACTTTTATTAATTTAATTCTTTTCTTGATTTTCCCCTTTTTAACTAAGCATTTAAGCATAAGGTGATATTTTTATCTAAAAAAAAAAAAAAAAAAAAAAGAGATGAAGCTGTTAGCAACATATCCATATAACTGTAACTTTTTGATCAAGTATTTTTAATGAAAATACGATGCAAGGAAGTTTTATAATTTGCACCAGAAGTTAAAAAAATTACTAAGCGAAATTAAACTTTTACTAAAACATAAATTTAAAAAATAATATACTGAAATAGAAATGATGATATTTTATAAAGATGAATTATTATAACAGTCCTTATTTAAAAATCAAAACAAAACCCCAGCAAAAAAAGAAAATCAAGTGAAAAATGGAACAAAAAACAAAACTACCAATTACTGAGTGTTTCACTTACCACAAGTACAGCGATGAACTTCAAACTTTTCCTTCCACTCATCAATCTTGGTTTGCTGCGAACATATATAATTTTCCAATTCTTTACTATCTTTTACAGATAAAGAATCTAACCATTTTACGTCAGAGAGTGAACGGCGAAGTTCTTCCATTATGCTCTTGTTACGTTTTGTGCCCGCCATTCGCAAATGCGATAGCCGCTTGAATTTTAACTACCGGAACCGGAAGTCTGATTAAATTTTGTCGAACACCGTAAATACACATGGCGCCGCAATAATACAAACGAGATTTGAAACAAAAATAATAATAATATTGTGTGTTTTTGTTTTTTAAAATTTATGAATATATTCGTATATTTTTAATTCCTTGATTATTTTTGATAATGCAGAATTATAATTTACGTTTAAAACATTATATCAGTCTCAGTAAGTTAATTTGAAAAAAGAACAAAAATAAAATCCATTCTTATGAAGCAAAAGAGAAATAATAAAACAAATTTACAAAAATAATGTTTTTGCAAATTTTACAATTTAAATTTACAAGAAATAAATATAATTTGAAGTAAGGCTTTTATTTTTTAATGTAATTTCTACTTTAGCTTTATGTAATAAAAAAATATCATGTTTTCTAGATAATAAAAATTTGTTTATTTTTTTTATTTTAAATTTTGTGTCTTTTTCAATGACTAAAGAAATTTAAACAAAATGTTTGAACTAAAATAATGTTCATTTACCATAACCAAGTTAAAAATAAGTTTAGAGTAAATTCAGGGTAGATGAAAAAGAAGATTAATCGGCTTAAAGTGGGTAGTAAGCAACAGACATACTGTGAAAGAAAACATACCATTATTTCTTTACTTACCCTTTTGAAAAACACTGTTTTTCTATCAGGCTACAGCGTTCCCTGAAAGTTTCACCCTATGACTATAGTCACCAGAATCAATGAATACTCCTTACTCTTAATCAGTCTTATGGTTATACACTACTTTTAGGTGACACTTATCTCACCAGCCTACTTAACCTTCTGCTAGTCATTACAAAAATTCTACAGTAAAATTAGTGGAGTAAAGCTAGTTAGTGAGTGGTTAAGACAGTTATCTCCACTAAAAATTTCCAATAAAATATGCAATATATTTCATGCAATAAAATTAATTATTAGGAATAAATGAAATAATATAATTCTGGAGCCAATTTCTGAGAAAAAAAGGTAGAAAAATCACAAAGTCTGGCCCCAATAAAAAGATTCACAAATGCCACCAAGGTCCATGTCACATCCACACACAAAAGCAATATTCGACTACAAAGAGACCGCCTCAGACTACACTGCAGAACATCAGTTAAAATAACATTTACATATTTTTTCAGAAATATACAATGGCAATAAAATGTCCAATTTTCTTTGCAGTGAAATTTGTTTTATAAAATAATTAAGCATTCATAGTTCTGTGTGAAATGTGACTTACTTTATGGTGATCAGCCTAATGTGTTTGTGAGTTTGTAGACAACAGCTTAAAAGGCAGTTGCTGGTTAATCCCTTCTATTGTGTGTTCATAGACATGGCCTTAGTTGACAGCTGCTGGCTCATCTCTTCCATTGTGTAGGTATGCATATATAAATCAAACTGGTCTCTGAAATTGGTTTGAGTGTTGAGAAGCAGAAGTCTTTAATTTTTATATTTGCAAGAAAGATCCAAAATCTAATTTCACATAGAGGTATGAACTTCGTGAATACAAGGTTTTCTTTGATTAGAAAATAATTTCACACTAGTTTACAAAAATCTTTTTCTTGAATTTGCAGGAGTGGTAAAGGGAGTTATTAATATTTTCTAAATGGTCCATAAACAACACATGATAGGTTTACAACTATGGCCACAAATATTTTAGCAGTATTTGCCATTGTAATGATTGTTTATCAAACAAACATTCTGATTGGTTTTATTGATTGAAATATATATAGGATTAATTGGACTAAATTTGTTATGCTGGTTTTATTACACATGTGCACGAATGAGAGATGCTGGGAATTTTAAATTTTAGATTCCTCAAGGATTCTAGAATTATATGAATACAAATTAAATATTTTACAAAATAATACATCAAGTGTGTTTGTTGCCCACCATAACAAGACTGACCATAATTTTAACATAAAAGTGCTACTTTGATCAAAGGAGAAAACAATTCACTATGACAAAAATGTCTAGCTAGTGCCTTGATTGCAAGATCATCCACAGTAAATGTTTGTGTAAGCTCTTGGTAGAATTTTTATTATCCCAGTGTGAGATATCTACAAAAAAAAAGGGACAGAAAGAAAAAGAATCTAAATGAAATTAGCTGGATTAAAAAAGAACAGGAAATTTAAAATCCTCAGCATCCTTCATTCATGTACATATCTAGTTGCACCAACATAACAAATTTATTCAAATGAAGTCCCCAAGGACAAAGCACATCACAAGAAAACTTTTTCCACTTTGTCATACATTTTTCTTCAATATTATTCTTGATATATAAAAATATATATCATTATCTCATTCATATACATATGAATGAGATATCAACATATATTTCGAGTTACTAATCTGTAGGAATTAAATCATATATAAAGAAGTGAAAAAACAGATTAAAAACCTACCATTCATGCATTTATTTTTATAAAGAGTGCTCAATACAGAGTAGAGCTTAATATAATTTCTTATTATAATGGTTTATAAATTTCAGAACAATATTGTTCTTCAAGTGATATTTTAAAAATAAATGATGAAAATGATTTCTTTTAGAAAATATAAGGTGAATTCATGGTTATCCAGAAAATTAAGGAAGGGTGATTAGAGAAAGTTAAACAATATGATTGTGGGTGTGTAAGTATTAGTCAATCAGAAGTGAGAATTAGGTTGAACTATAAAGTTGAACATTTGGGTCACGTGGAGAACATAGTTGCTAATGTCAAAACATGACACTTTTTTTATTTTGTCTGGCTAAAATACTTACTAGGAACATACATTATTCAGCTGATCAGATAATAGTTTTTAGCAGCAGGTTGGATTTTAGTTTTTTAAAATCTACTTTTACCCTATTTCATCTGTTAAAGAGGCTGGATTGTTTACGTTAAAATTAGAATTAAGTAATTATGGTATACTAAGGTACATCGACATTGGACTCGTCTGGAGTATCTGTACCCGACTTCCCACTCTGAACAGAGGCCCAACTGAATGACAGCCACATTACCCTCTTGGTGGTCTCTAATATAATTTCAAAGCTTGACCCCCATAAAGCAGGTGGCAACAACAAAATCCCAATGACTGTTTTGAAGAAATGTTCCCCCAAACTCTCTTCTGTTCTCTCCAAACTCCATAACTACTGCTTCTTTGCTTCTTGCTTTCTTGCCTGCTGGAAGTCCTCCTCCATGGTTCCAATATATAAAAACACTGGTGAACCATTTGACTCTTCTAATTATTGCCCTATCAGCCTCCTACCAATTTTTGACAAAGTGTTCAAAGCCATCATTAACGCCAAGGTGGTTCAACATCTCACAGCCCACAGACTCTTCTCTTACAAACAGTATGGTTTCTGCTTCACCAGGTCTACTGCTGATATGCTCACATCCATCACTGAGTATATACACCAGGCTCTCGACAAGAACAGCGAAGCCCAAACTGTTACCCAAAACGTTTGATAGAGTCTGGCATGCTGGCCTTCTATGCAAGCTGCAAGGCTATGTTATAACTGGACAATTGTGTGACCTTATCCAGTCATTTCTTTCAAATTTCACAATGAAGGTAGTATTGAACGGACATGCCTCCCAAAACTATCATACAAACGTGGGTGTCCCTCAAGTCTCTATTTTAGGTCCTATGCTTTTCCTTATCTACATTAATGATCTCCCAGATGTAATAAGATACCAAGTAGGCACATACATTGATGACACTATGGTTTACTCTCTCCTTGATCAAAAATCAGCCGAAGTTGACAAAGCAAACCTCTCTGCCGAGCTTGAAAAGGACCTCCAATCTGTGGCGGACTTGGGTTATAAATGGTTTGTGAATTTTAATGTTTCCAAAATTAAACTCTGTCTATTAACTATCACAGACAATCGCTCCTACCCCCCATTAGCATGGATCAGGCTAGTCTCCCTGAAAGCAAAAACACTGCGCCTCCTCAGATTAACTCTCACAATAGACATCAAGTGGAATGACTATATAGAATCCATAGCTAAATCTGCTGCTAAGAAGGTCAGTTCTCTGTGTAGGCCCAGGAAGTTTTTCTTAAACAATCCTGCACATATATAAATCTACCATCCGCCGTGCATTGAATACTGCTGCCATATCTGGTTGGGTGCTCCTGCTATCTACCTAGGTCTCCTTGACATAATCTAACAGAGAATCTGTAATGTGATTGATCCTGACTTGGCAGCTCAGATACAGTCACTTCTCACCAGCACAATGTGGCTTCCCTGTGTCTCTTCTACAAGTACTTTCATGGATTCTGCTCCAATAAACTTAGCTCACTGATTCCCCTTATATATGAATTTACTCAAGCAACAAGATTAGCAACTAGGTCCCACCCCTTTTACTGTGAAACCAATAAAATGTAAACGCAAATTCCACTCCAGTAGCTTCTTTTCTCACACTTTCCACCTGTGGAATTTCCTTCCATTTATTTGCTTCCTCGATCGCTACAATCTCCAAGAATTTAAATGTAAAGTCAATAGTTATCTCTTATCTCACTAACCTGCATCCTCTCTCTCATGCTCCTTTCTTTGTTCACTCCACTCTCATCAGTATTCTCATCCTTCTCTTACCCACTTCCTGACATCCCTTATAACATGTCACTCTTTCTCATAACTTTCCTTCTATGTAACCCCCTGCAAAATAGTGGCAGTAAAATGCTTTGTTTGGAGCGTTATGACTATAAAAAAAAATATTGGAGTTATGAAAACCAAATAAGTATCAAATAAGTATTGTGTGAGTCATTAATTTTAATAGAATAATTTTAAGTATTATTAGAGCATAAGTTATAAATGAACATTATAATTAATTAAATTTTAAAGAGAAATATTTACTTTATTTTTAGGGAACCTTATAATCTGCAGCTTTTCATTCAGGCACAGAAGGCAAATATCATAGAATGATTTACAGATTTGTGTCTTTTTTTCAGAATATATATATATGTGTGTGTGTATGTAGGATTTAATTCCTATAGATTAGTGCAATATATTACCTTGGCCAGCAAAAATATGATTGATAAAAGATATCCAGCCATGAATGGTGGCAGCAGAGTGCAATACCAAAAGCAGAAACACAAGCAATAGCTGACAAAGATATGATTGATAAAAATACCTGTCCGTGGATGGTTGCAGTAAGGTACAACATCAAAGGCAAAAAACACAGGCAACAACCAGTTTAAAAGGTGATAGCCAGCGAAGATGATCGACAGATGTATCTGGTCATAGATGACGCCAGTTAAGCAACAAACAAACAAAAATAAAAAATGCATCGGAACTTTGGGTTATATATGTCTAGGATTTCTGGCCGAAGAGACAGAAGACAGAGAGAGTGAGAGAAGAGAGATCCCCACTGGCTGAAGAAGAGAGACTGGCTAATGACTCCCCTCAACTGATGCATGGTTATGAAATAACCAACAACCAATCACCATCTCTAAATATGTCATTATAAGGATCCTATGATGCCTACTCAAGAAATTGAAAAACCTATGAAAGGAATAAAAAATTTCTACCTTCAGGACACATTATTGTACCCAACCTAAATTCCTGACTTTGTGGGAAGAGTGAATACTCTGGTTTCAAACCCAAATTATTACCAATGATTCCAGAGACAACAAATTCACAGCTGCATCTAGCTTACTAAATATTAAGGCCAAAGATACCCTTCATCTAAAGGGAATTGCGTTATGGGAAAACCCCTTTCAAAGTCATGTTTCTTTTAGTATTCCATCTTCTATTTTGGGAACTTTTTAGGTATTTACTCTTTTGAAGTAAATAAAGAATATCAAATACTGATGCATTTGTTTACATGTGTTCAGGAATTTAACCTGTTTACCTGGGTAATATTGTTTTTCTTTGAGAGAATGTTTCTTCTCCTCAAGTACTTAACTTGATGATTTATCTTGTGTTATTTGTAATAGAAAGGAAAGTTTTCTATTTTTTTAAATTATGCATAAATGTAATTTTTTTTTTTTTCCTATCTTGCTGTTAGCTTCTGAGAACAAGTTTATTCATACCTAGGTGTTCTTTTCTCCAGTGGCGAACTGGGTCTAAAAATATTTGTTACCAGGAGACAAAGAGGGCTCACCCATAACTACAATGCTATCATTTACTTTTCATGATGAATAAATAAAATCTCAAAAATGAATATGGAAAAAATGGTACAATTATAACTTTTGTGAAGAAATGTGTATTTCTTAGTAGTCACAGTGTACATGTACTGTACATATTGCTGGCAGTAGATACTAATACAGAATATTATAATTTAATTTTTTTTTTTTAATTTAAAGTTAGTGGTTGATATTTTTAAAGTTTACTGCACAATTTACAAAGTAACAAATAGTTTAAAAGCACAATAGGGCACTGCATTCAGTCCACTATATTATGAGGAATCATTTGTGTTCACTAGATGATTGTGTGTATCTGCATTCATCTAACAATTACTTTTCAATGGATAGCAAAATATATGATCCCAGATTCTCCTCATATAGAGTAGGTGAGACATTGTGGCCTCTTAGCCATGAGTAGGTTAGAGTTCCTTAATCCTATTTCACCACAAGTTATACGACTCTCAGAAGGTGGAGAGCTGTAGCAGACTGGCAAGTTAGAGCGTATGGGTGGTTCTAGTGCTTTTAAAACTATCACCAATTTGTATATGTGGTCAAAAACCTGAAAAAAAAGTGAGCTACACAGACAAACCGGGAGAGAATGTTTGACCTCATACTTGGGATCAACAGCATAAGGGTGGCTGGGTGGCATCAACATCACACCAGCTGGAGTAGCAAGCTTTGCCAGAAAGAACGTATGCATTGCAATCAGATTTAATGAGCCAGATTTCTGCATAGAGTTTGATCAAGTTTATAATTGCTAGACTGTAAAGTGGAAGTGATCGGGAGGGCAAGCACCAGAGGTTCAGCACAATCAGATATTGAACTACCATATTCCCAAACATGTCAAGGGGAATTACAAAGCTACAAAATAGATGGCTGCTGCTCTACCCCAAATAAAAACCTGGTCCCCCTAAAGGCTGTGATCTAACACAACAAACAAAAAGTATGTCCAGTTATGAACTAGAGAGAGCTCAATCAACACATTTACAGCTAATGCTAAAATCTTCACAGCCAAGATAGGGGAATGGCATAAAAAAGGTGCCAAAATATCACTACTGAATTTGTGAAAAGCATATGTTTAGGTCCACATTGATGAATCATTGTAGCCATACCAAACAGTCATGATACAAGGCAAAAGATATTGCCTGATACACCTGGGATTTGGACTCAACATGGATCTAATGATAATGAACTCAATTATTGAAGCTGAACTATCTCAAAAGGACAAATTGAAGAAAGCAACATTTGCTTATATTGACAACATCTTGTTAATGATAGTGTTCTGTTGACAATGTATGTGAAGAAGCATTTGTCATGATTCAGACTTGACAGCAGGGATCCAGCATGCCTGAAAAAAGGGACAAAGGTATTAGGCTTTAAAGTTTGTGGAGAGGACAACACTCTGTGATGCAATAAAATGTAATATCTCTCTGTGGAAAACTTATAGGACATTTCTCCATCTGTTTTTGGTACAGATTTGCCACTGAATCCGTCAAACAGCAGGTGAATGCAATTTCCCACAAATGGGATGAAGAGTTGACTGATGTTCTGTCAAAAACCCAAAAGATAGATGTACTATAAGATTCAAAGTGGGCTGCATGACCAGAGTCAACAGTCAACAGTTAGTGGAATTTGATGGAGTTCCTCATCACATAAAAGACATGCATCCCTTCCAAGAGTTATACACATCAGGAAATGAGAATTGCTCTGAGGAAAGTGTGAGGTTGATCCAAGTAGGAACAACCTCACCAAAATCTGATTACGATTAATCTGCTGATGAATCATCTGCAGATGAACCAGCTTTACCAAGTAGTTTCCCTGTCACCAGCTGTCGAGGGGTTGATACAAGAGCTATTTGTCTCAGAATTATTATGCATCAAAAGTGTCCTGCACTCAGCTGCATTTTTTTTTTATCATGAGATCAGTGGTGAAATTGGATCAAGGAATTCTAACCTTCCTAAGATATTATAAACAACAGAGAAAAAAGTAAGTACTTTGTTTTTAAATTAAATTAAGAAGCATGAAGTCTGTAGTGAACAAAACAAGTTCTAGATTTAAAAATTCAAATGCTAAGCACTGATTCTAGAAATAAATGAATTTTCTCAAATTTACAAACTTTGCTTAGCACACACAAAACTCGCAAAATTTTACACCTCGATGCAAAATGTTTGTTGTCCAATAGAAAGGCTAGAATCATATCCGAGAGTGAATTCCCAAATGAAGTTAAAGATAGGTCCAGTTTGATCATCATCAGATGATGAGTGTAATTCACAAATACCTTTGACAAACATTGAGTGATCGTTATTATTATTGTCTCTACCTTCACCTCCTTCCTTTTCACTATTCACCCTGAGCAATAACTCCAAGGACAATCTTATCCAACAATAAATGCTCATACATACATACATACATTCCTACCTACGTACACATAAACTCACTCTTGCAAGGACAACTATGAACATTTCAACAAACTCTTGATACTCTTAACCTCTTAATACTATTTCTATTGGAACGTTTAACTTCTACCAATTCATGTTATTCTTTTCTATCAATAAATTTCTATTCAAACATACAAAAGGTATACTTTTATTTTTCCACAAATCCATACATTCCAATCACCAACCTTCTGATGATAGCAAATAATAGTAAATTGTAGGGAGTTTGGTTATGTTTCACACAAGGCCAATTAAAAAAAACATTAACCATCTTCCTACTGCTTCAGTGGTGATCCCCGATGTCCAAAGAAAACGCACCCTATTGCTTCAGTCTATGAGTTCACACTTGCTTACAATTAGAAAATTAGAAAATCTTACTGATCAATTCTTTCTAAATTTTGTGTGTAAAATCTGAAATGCATTCTGAAAATTTTACATTTGATTGAAGATTTGCAAAAACATTTAAACCACACAACTAAAAAGACTTCTTTTTCTGAAAGACAATCAGTTAAACATCACAAGTGTTATATAAGTAACATTAGTAAACACTAACAAAGAAAGAAATGAATAAAATCATTTATATATTTAACAGGAGGCTGAATAAATTAATAAATTTCTATTATTTTATTTCAATACCCACATCTCAAAGTTCAAAGTGAGGACTCATAATATAAACAGTCATTCAAATTCAAACATAATAATTCTGAAACTTACCAAAAAGGATTAAACAAAATAAAATAAGAAATAATCAGCAGTAGTTCTATAGTTGCTTATCTATTCTTTTCCCATTCTAGTGGGAGTCCATTCTAGTGAAGGGTAACTGTATACTGTTACAGGTTAACGGAATTTGGCCTTGTGGTAGATAGCCCACTGTAAGTCATAAAATGACTATAAAATCAAGAAAAGCAAATTGAGTTGAAAATAACATTTTTATATATACACATATCAATTAATGTTTTTACAATTAAAGTAATACTTGAATATAGGTCCAACCGAGATTAAATGTTCATGGCAAATAATAAGCTGAAAGAGATTTAAGGCTTAGGAATGTGGGGAGCGTGTAAATAAGGAATGTCTTTGATATAGTCGCTCCTTAGGTCAGTAAGTAGTTTTGAGACAGGGGAGAAGGAAAAAGGCAAGTGTAGTAGCCACTTGACTTAGGTCAAGGGGATATTGATTACACTCTTCTCCTTGAAGTCTGCCTGCTGGGGTCTGTCTGTGTCCGCTTTTTATATCTTCTTTTTGGATACAGCAGCTCGTTTGGGACTTCACACTTGTATTTGGTTCTGGGCTTCCCATTGGCTGATAAATAAAATTCGCGTAGGCTCGCGAAATGGAAATTTAATATTTGATTAATTTTTATTTTTCAACTGGAACATCTGCGCAAACCCGGATGTGCAACAACGACTTTTGGTCATTTGCCTTTTTTTGTCGTTATAGAGCAAACATCCGGTCTCTTGCTTTGCTCGGTCAGTATCACCACAGTTCAAACATAGCCAGTTTTTTCAAGTAGCCCTTTGCTTTGCAAATGAAGAAATATAAAAGCTAACACCAAATGAAGTATATGAGACTATTACAAAAAATATTATCTTTTCTGGGATATTCTATGAAAGCTAGCACAGTAATGATAGTCGAAAATGATATAAGATAGGCTATAAAAATCATAGTTTATGAATGATATTAGTCAAGCTGAAAAACATTATATTATCTTGACATTGATGAAATCATTTTAGACAGACAGAAAATTATTTTGCTACGGGAGGATTTTTAAAAATTCTGATGTTTGATTATATGGTCAAATTTTAGGCAGTAGACTGGGCTGACACTTAAGTGCTCTCTTGTAGTCGTCTCCCTTTTAACAGTTGGAAATTTATTTAAAACCAACTGATTTTTAAGATGAAATAAATATATTTTAAGTCACTCCATAATGACAATCTGGGATACACTATATTCGTCTAAACCTTATCCCTAATTCTACAATAAAATTCCAGAACAAATTATAATCCCATTTCCCTTTTAAAAGCACTCATTTTATGTAAGAAATACATAGATAATTATTTTATCTTCTGTTTCATATTAAAAAGGGAAAGGAAAGTATTTATTATTGATACTTTGGCTAAGATGTCTTTGATCTTTAGCATGAAAGAACTACTCATTAAAATTACATTAATTGAAGTTACTTTATTAAAGAAAAAAATTAAAAGAATTTAAAATGTTATACTTGAATTCATTAAGTGCACAATGAACTCAGTATATAAACATTATCTTTGGGATGTCAAAAATGATTTATAGCTTATTTGATAAAAATGTTGATCAGTACATAGTGTGAAGGATAGAGATAAAGAGAGGAAAGATATTTAAACTGTCTTGAAAGGGGAGAGTGACACCAGCAAAAAAGAAACTGGTGAGCAATTTTTTCATATTTAAAGTAGCCTTACAATAAAAATGTCACAAATTTTGTCACAAAAATCCCACTTTGATATTTTTTTCATAATCATATCCCCCAAGCAAGGCATTTTACTGCCACTGTTTTGCAGGGGGTTACATAGAAGGAAAGTTATAAGAAAGAGTGACAGGTTATAGGAGGTGTCAGGAAGTGGATATGATTTATTTTTAAGTATATTTTTCTACTTATTGTTCACAATAAAATTTTTATGTTCATTTAGGTCTTTTTAGGTCCCTGGTATGTTTGAGGTATTTTGGAAGATGAAGGATAGAATGCTGATGGGCAAGTTCTTGTGGTGGATGAGAAAATTGTAAAGTATGTTTGGGTGTGAGTCAGATTAGCTAGGTATAGGATAGGTACTGAAGACCAACCTGCGTTTTCTGACCCCCTCCCCCAAACTGACCTTGTGCCACAATTGTATTATATACAATAAATAATGAGAAGAATGAGAATACTGATGAGAGTGGAGTGGACGGAGAAAGGAGCATGAGAAAAAGGATGCAGGTTAGTGAGATAGGAGATGACTTTACATTTAGATTCTTGGAGATTGTAGCTGTCGGGAAAGCAAGTAAATAGAAGGGAATTCCACAGGTGGGAAATATAAGTTTAAATAAATCCTTTTTTTAAGGTGAATAAAAATTTAATACTATTTGGATTGTTAACACATTCATAACAATCTAATGATGTTTAAAATAATCTGAAATAGTTATGATTTAAGATTAAACCAGAAAAATATAAGCATCAGTGACACACTTCACCATACCACACTTCACACTTGAACACATTGTTTGATAAATATTTTGCCTTTATATTCCAGCTGTTTTATACACTCCACATGAGTCTGAAAGGTTTCTGTCATGATATGGACATGGTGAAATCCCACTACAAACTGAGTAATCTATTGTGATAGTAGTATTAATGTTTCATAACCCCAGATTTGTCTCTTGGATTGCAAACTCTGTTACAGTTACAGATTTGGGTATTTTCATATGTAAAATGTCACCAGCAACAGGCAATGATGGTATATTTGCTGGAATTCGATAATTTGTAATAGGTTGTTGCAAAAATAATGACCAATTTCAGAAATTTAATTCTATTCTTGAAAAATTAACTCTAGAAATGTTGAAATTAGTCAAAATACAAGCCTTGAGCATCTATGCACTTCTGCCATCAATCAATGAGATTATTTATTCCTTGTTGATAAAAAGTTATTGGTTGTGATGCAACAAAATCTTTGAAAGTTGATTCCACCTCTGGTTTGGACCTAAAAGTTTTACCATTTAAAAATGTGCTTCAGTGCTTAAAAAAATGATAATCAGTGGGTGAAAGATCAGGAGAATATGGAGGATGTGGTAAAATTTTGTATCTCAAGTCTCTGAGTTTTTACAACATCATTCTTGCAAAATGTGGCCAGACATTATTGTGAAGCAGAATTGGACTACATTGATTCACAAATGTAGGTCTCTTTTCTTTTTACAGGCATGCATGCATTTCAACAAGTTGATTGCAGTAAAGCTCTAGATTAATGCTCTCATTGGCTTCCAGAAAGCTCTAGTGGATAACACCAATTGCAGACCACCAGACAGTCACCATAATCTTTTTCTAAAGCAACTTTGGCTTTGAGAAATATTTGGGTAACTCATAATCAAGTTATTGACCTGATCATTTATGGTTATCATAAAGGATTTACTTTTCATCACAAGTGACTATTCAGTCAAGCAAGGGAGCATTGCCACTACGCAGAAAGAGCATTGATCACATTCCAAAATGCCTAAGTTTTTGATTTTCATTGAGATCATGAAGAACCCATTTATCAAGCTTTTTCACCTTGCCAATAATCTGCAAATGGTGTGAGACTGTTGCAGTGCTGACACCAAGCATCTGAGACATTTCTCTAATACTTTGATGTGAATTTTACTCAACAAGTACTTGCAATTGTTCATTGTCAAGACTACATGACCATCCTCAATCTTCTTCATCTTTAAGGCTTTTTTCACAAGTACAGAATTTTTGGAACCACCTTCATGCTGTCTGATCCCTTGTGGACCCATCTCCCCCCATGCTCTGTTGATATTAGCAGAAGTTTAGAGGCACTATGCTTGAGTTTGAACTCATGCAAGTAAGTGAAGATCATATTTTGTCATGTTCATAATCAAGGGTTGTTATGCTTCAAGAATATTTCTGTCTGAAAATAAGTTAAAAATTATTAAAGAGCACATATTAATTACTGTACATACCAAAATTCACATCATATATACTGTGAATACTATGTTAGAATGGCTTTTCAAAATACAACACTTTGAGCGGTTATTATTTTTGTAACAACCTAATAGCAGGAATGAACGTAGATGTGGATGCTGTATCTGAAAGAACAGTACTAGTGGCTGACATTGCAGGAGTGGATGCTGATTTGGATACTACATCTAAAAGAATGACATGAATAGCTATTATTGCACCACAATGTTAATTTTGGAAGTTTTCCTTTTTTCTCCTTCTACTCTGTAGCTATCTTCAGTGCTCCACTCAAAACATTACATTTCATTTCTTCTGATTCAACTGGAAATATATATTTTAAATATTTAGCATTTAGTCCCACACTAAGATGTAGGGTTATATTCTATAAGTGTACTTGCAACAAGACCTAAATATTTAAACATTCTGCTTCCATAATGAACATTTAATTGTATGAACAATATTTATTCTTAATGCAAACTCTCTACAAGGTTGCTCATTCACAAAACTGCTGGACAAGTCCTTTATCTAGCTTAAAGGCATAGCTAAGGTATCTGGCACAAATCTAGCTTCATTTATATATAGGCCTATAAGACTACATTCAATATTTTTTCAACTTGCGCAATTAAAAATTCATATATTCACACGCTACCAATACTTAGTAATTAGTACTGCATCATAAATTCATAATCTTAAATAACCACTACATACTTACCATACAAGGTTCAATGTTGTGATTGAATCTCAGATTCAGTCACTAATGATCTATGCATAGCACTATTCTTGAGTTCATATACAATGTTTAAATATATCCACTAATCATGTCATTGCTATTAATAGTACTGCAGTAGGTTTAATGTTACTTCTTTTTTTTATATTCATTAATGTTTAAATCAAAATCATTGCAATAACTGACATTTTTAATAAGTGAAATTCTTCAGCCAAACTCAATGAAGAAAGAAATTTTTCAACAAAAAACATTTTTAAACAAAGACAAATGCAAAGTCAGTTTTATTAAAAAAATATCTGTAGAAAAATATGAATTACTTTCTTTGTTGTTGTTGTTGCTGTTGTGAAATGAACACTGAATGAGAAAGTTATTTTTTTAGTTAATACATTATAAACGTTTAATAAAAATATTCTCTAGTTTATTTATAAAACATTTAGCTTATTTCTGTTTTTTTTTTTCTGAAAATATTTACATGTTCTACAGTAATAAAACCTTTTTTCCTCATATTTCTGCTATAAGAGTAGAGATTCAAAAGGCAATTTTGTTGAGATGAAGTCACATGGGTCACATGACAGTTACTCAGTGACATCACTTTTTAGAGTGAAGAAAATGGCTAGTCTGTCAGTCAACTGTTTAGACTGAAGATACATAAGTTGTTGGTTTGGCCTAGGTGTCTGCCCAGGCCAGTCAACTTTCATGTGGTTCAGCTTACAAGACTATGGTTCTGTTTCCCCTTGGGAAATATATCTTCAGAAAATGTAGGAACAAGCTCTGGCTTGCAGTCTTCATGTTGAGAAAAACCCATAATTCATTGTTTTCTGTTTGAGAGAAATATGTCCTAACTAGTGACATAGCAGATAAATTTAGTCTGCTCAAATCTGGAATCCTAAATATGGCTTTTTCAGCAACACAGAAGAATCTATGACAGCTTCAATTCCCATTGGGAATTATTACATCTATGACTCTCTTTTCATCCTTCATTTCACACTGCTTGCGGTGTAGTCATGTCTTATAGTTTCTCTGTATGAGACAAATGTAAATATGTGTATATAATTTTGGATATGACTTAGCAGTATAAAACTATCTCTAAAAACAAAGCATGTTTGACATAACTTTTCTTTCAGCTATTTCATTCCGTCCATCAAATAAGGTTTTTCTATATCATGAATATAATAATGCCCATATTGTTGGAAACAAAAATGGGAGAATATTCATTTCTTCCATAGCTTACCCATTATCTGTTGACTTACCCAATGTGATATTAACCCCCATCAACTGTTCAACCTGATATGATAATATTAAACCTCATTAACTGGCAACCATGACATAATATTTAAACCCCAGAAAATTATAGTTACTTAATAATTTAAAAGTTGCACTACTTCTCAGTGAAACTGATTTTTTTTATTTATGTGGTTTCAAAAGAAGTATTGATATGCTTTCTTCCTGTTTTCACTCCAACCATTGAAACAAAATGAAAATGATTGTTTGTAGCAAAAAATCCCTTTCAGTTTATTATACTTTATTCTTTCTCTTTTTGTCTTCCTGTCTTCACTTCAACTCTTTTTCTAGTGGTTATAATATTAGTCTTGTTTATGCACATGCACTGACATCTGTAAGAAATACTTTGAAGACTGACGCCAATAGATTTTAGACTAATGAGAGTTATTCTAAAATAAAATTTTTAAATAAGCATCTAGACTAGTTTATTTAGTCAAACACTATGAAAAACACTTCTTCAGCAATCTTGGAAAATTTAGTGTCTTTTTTTTTGCCCATTCTTATTCTATTTTTACTTAGTAACAACTTGTCAAACACTGAGTTAATTGTTCTTGCAAACATTAATTCTGCTAGTGACATGCCTGATGCTGTATTGGGATCCAGTAAACTTTTAAGTTTTGTCGTGCTTTTTCATTCATTTTTTCATGACTTGCTTTTTTTCAAAGCTCTCTTGAAAGTACCTACAAACTGTCTATTTAGCCTTGGGTGATATGGTGGGGTAGTTCCAGTGAGAATATTTTACAAAAATTTCTGAATTCACAAGCAGTGAATTGTGCACCGTTATCTGAGATTATGATATCTAGTATGTCATATCTTGTAAACAGTTAATGTAAAAAATTCACTGTCACCATAGAAGTTGGTTTTTGCACTTACAAACTTCAGGCCATTTAGCAAAGCTATCCACTACCCCAAGATAATGTAATCCATTTACTAGAACTGACCACGGAGTCTCTGTCTTAGGCCAAGGTTGTATTTTTTTTGGTAGGTAATTTTGCTGCCAGAGCACAAACTTTTATTACTTTTCAATGTCAGGATCCATCTTGGTCCAGTATATATAACTTCTCATGAGAGGTTTCATCCTTGAAATTCCTGAATGTCCACTATAAATTAATTTAATATTCATTTATGTAATATGCTTGATATTACAACTGTTTGTGCAAACATTAGTACTCTGTCACATAGTGAGTAAGTGTTCAAATCCGGATTGCTTTCTTTCTTGCTTTCTTATAGTTGTTTTTTCACAATAAACACATCTTGCTCTTTTATTTCTTCCAGCATGACTACTACATTGCATAATATAGTTTTCACTTCAATTTCACATTTTAGTGCGGCAATGACAGTTCTCCGCAAACAATTTAGTATTTTTTGGTATCTTGTTAACCTATCTGCATGTCCTAATTTTTTGAATGGTTGGTATTCCAGCATAAAATCATGATTTAATAAGATGGTATCACATCATTGTAATCTATTCATTATATATATAGAAATTCTATTTTTTAACATTAAATTGATAATAGAGGTCTGGGGTCTTTCTGTGTATAAATTTGTGAAATTTTTTCACTGCAAATAAAATTGATAATGCCACTTTTTTGATCTGGTTGTAGTTTTTTCTGCTGGTGTAGCAAACATGAAATGTGTAACTGCTTTCATATTACCATCATCATATTTATATAAAACTGCTGCTTCTATTCCATAATCACAAGCATTTGAAGCCACTATGATTTCTGCTTTTGGATTGTAGTGTGCTAATGATAAGTCTGATGTTAGTATTTTTTTATTTCTTCGAGCACCTTCTGACATTCTATGCTTTTTTTTATCAGATTATTCAGTGGAACTCTCAAATTTTTCATATTAGGTACATAAATTTGATAATAGTTTGTCAGTCCCATTAATGCTTGTAAACTAGTAATACCTGTTGGGGGAGGCATATTTTTAATTGCACTTGTCCTCAATGGATCTCATTGATGGTCATTTTTTGTCAATAATTTGTCCTAGGTACATAATTTCAGACAAAAACAATTTACACCTTTCTTCACTGAGTTGGAAACAATACTCTCCTATTTTTTAAAAAACTGTTTTCACATGTTTAATATATTGTTCCTTAGAAACTCTTTTAATTAACATATCATCGACAATCTCACCTACCTCCCATTAGCATGGACCAGGCTTGCCTCCCAGAGAGTAAAACACTATGCCTCCTTGGTCTCACA
Source organism: Ascarosepion bandense (assembly GCA_037127315.1). NCBI lineage: Eukaryota > Metazoa > Mollusca > Cephalopoda > Sepiida > Sepiidae > Ascarosepion > Ascarosepion bandense. The sequence goes on along the minus strand of JBBBDQ010000212.1, from coordinate 752,433 downwards.
CTTTCAGCGGACCTCAAATGGAATGACTATATCAAATCCATTGCTAAATCCGCTGCTATGAAAGTCGGTTCTCTGTGTAGGGCCCGGAAGTTTTTTCCGTCTAAATCTATCCTGCACATTTATAAATCTACCATCCACCCGTGCATTGAATACTGCTGCCATATCTGGTCGGGTACCCCTGCTATTCTCCTCGGGCTTCTCGATAAGGTTCAGAGGAGGGTCTGTAATGTGATAGATACTGACTTGGCAGACCGCCTGCAGTCTCTCTCCCACCGGCGCGACGTGGCTTCCCTGTGTCTCTTCTATAAATACTTTCACGGCTTCTGCTCCAATGAACTTAGATCACTGGTGCCCCCTAAATACGAATTTGAATGAGATACTAGATTAGCAACTAGATCCCACCCTTTTACAGTGAAACCGATAAAATGCAGCTGTAACTTCTACTCCAACAGTTTCTTTCCTAGCACTTCCCGACTGTGGAATTCTCTTCCACACGATTGCTTCCCCGACGGCTACAATCTCCAGGAGTTTAAATGTAAGGTCAATAGACACCTCCTAACACACTAACCTACTCCCATTCTATCAAACACTCTTCCCATCTGCCCAACCCTCATCCTCGCTATCCTTACTCATCTGTCACCTTCCTCCTGACATTCCCTATGTCTAACCACTCTTTCTCTTTACCTTCCCCTATGTAGCCCCATGCGCAATAGTGGCAGTGGAATGCCTTGCTTGGGGTGAGATGATTAAAAAAAACAAATATCATCCAGATAAGCAACTGTGAAATCACAATCTGCAAGCATGGTATCCATAACTTGTTGAAATATAGCTGGAGCTGCCTTTATACTAAAAGAAAGTTGGATAAATTTATGAGATCCTTTGTGCATATTTATAGTTGCTAACTCAGAACAAGCTGTATTTGTAAATATGCTTCAGGAAGATCCGGGTTTGAAAAGCTTTTTCCCCCATTTACCTTTGTAAAAAATTTTCATGGACTTAGTAATTATGAGGTTCTACACACTTGTTTAACCCTGTTAAAGTATTTTTCCTACTTGTTATCACTTAGTATGAGCTTCAAATATCCTCATAACTACAGTTTTAAATCATATGAATTCTAATTCCTTGTCACTCCTGTTATGATTCATATGAAATCCGAATTTTCATTGTCACTGTTATAACTCAGTTTCAAGTCTTGTTTAGGCATTTGCTGTAATGTCTGTAAGAAATACTCAAGACAGATTCCAATGAATTTTTTCCAAAGTTCTTTAATTCTCTAGACTAGTTCATTTTGTCACTGGCAGCGTGTTATCTACTCTAAAAGAGAAACTGGTTGTAGCAAAAATATCCTTTTCATTTCATTGAAATCTATTCTCATCTCTCCTTCTTGTCTTCACTTCAACTGCCCTCAATACTCATCTTAATCTCAATTACACACCAGCTCAGATAAAGGAATAATCAGTGCCAATTATGCTTCTTTTTTATCATCACTGATGACTACACATAATTACTTTTTAAATGCTCTTGAATAACATCCAAGTTTCATAAATATCTTTTTAATTGCATGAAGAACCTTGTAGTATTTGTGAAAAAAAACTTTAAAAATCTATATAAATTAAGATTTGCTAAAACAAATTAGACAGATTCAAATTATAGAAGACACACTATTAGAAAATATTCTATTAATTAATCAATTTCAGACAAAATAAAACCCTTTATTATTAATAAGATATTATAGCCCTGTTAAATGAATACCAATTTAAAATATAATTTAATTAACTCTTAAGTCAATTAAGTTACAGGGAAAGATAAAATTTACACAACACTTAAAGCACACATGAAATCATTAATGTGCCAAGTTTCAGCTTTTAACCATGTATAGTTATGAAGTTATAAGAAATTTTATACTCTTCAAGTAACACATGTAAGAATAAAGCCAAGCTTTTTTCTGTTAAATATTTGCACATAGTTTTGTGTTTAATCATTACTTACCTGTTCATATCGAGAGTGTCTCCATAGTGAAAGCAAAATGGTTACTGTGTTTGTTACCTTTTTTTATAAAAGAGTTTAGAAGCTGTTTAACCAGAAATTGTTTGTGATTGGACTAAAAAATACCAGTCAAGTCGCAGTATTTTGCTCACATAATGAAAACAGTTGTTGCTGACAGGTAGCACACAAGTTGATATCCGATCAGTATTAGCTTGGTCATCATAGAGAGGAGATATGATGTAGAAAAAACTGAAACTTCTAATGATCCTTGGCTAAAAACATTGCTGATGATGTGTACCAAAGCATCAAACTGATCTATTTCATTAAATACATCTATGTGCCAGGTTTAAATAACAGACAATAATATATCTATATGAGACTGTGTCGATCATGCATTTGTCATATTTTGGCTCTGGATATGTTACAATGACTGCATCATCAGAGAATGGATAAAATTAATTTATCAATTCTAATTTAGGTTGTCTTTTCATATCCTTATATATACATCTATTGGGAGTAGCTCTGCTTTGAAAATGCCACTTGGTCTCTGATTGGCTCATGATCAGTGACCTTATATATGCATGATGGTGTTATACTCTGCTTCAAATTAGACATCTTCCTCATTCACTCCACTTCATAACCTACCAAAGCAAAATTAAAAATAAGAAAAATCGCTCTCTGCACAGGGGCTCCATGTATTGCATCAGGATTACAAAACAAATCACCACAAAATATATAAGAAAATTTTAATGTTGTAGCCAATCATGAAAATTGCATGACACAAAACTGCTGAGTCATATATCCACCATCACTGCTTAAAAAGACCCACTCAGTGACACTCAAGTAGATACAATGGCCTCTTGATCAACGAACTCAGTACAAGTATTAATACCAGGCCTATAGACAACCAACTCTCCCATCTTCCAGCAAAAGAGGTATGTTACCTTGTTCCATTATATTAGCAATACAGATCATTTTATTTTAACATATCTTCTCGCCTTTTCTTTCTGTCTCACCAGCAATACTTCTAATTTGTTACTCTTGCAACTACATGCAGTATATAAAAAGAGCATAGTTGGCTCCCAAGCCATTAATCTGATTTCAACTCCCAGTTGACTTTGACAAAACTGGAGTCATAACTTTCTGATTCAGACCAGATATGAATGCAAAACACAAAAAAAGTTGTCTTCTGCACTGGGGCTCCAAGTAACCTATCCAGCCCACCAAACAAGTCCTTTCAATAAAATGCAATGTCTAATCATGAACAAGAGATGATCCTGGAAGCCACTAAACTTGCTTAAAAGAAAGCCCCTCATAAACCACCAACACAGTATCAGTTTGAGAGGCCATCTATCAATACCAGTATGCTGTCACCATCATAACCATGATTGCTTCTCTCTTTACAACCATGATCTCGCCCAAAGTTCACAAATGTTATGTGACTTTTCACATGCAGAATACAGCCAATGGGCCAGCTCTGACACTGTCAGGCTCCCAACACCACCAACATGATTTCTAACACCTCAATGTTTATTTATCTCCAGGCCTCCAGCTTCATGTTTGTTGATCTCCCATTCAACCAGAATTCAACAGAGATATTTCACTCAATCAACATTCACTATCCACTCCAGGTCCCCTTCATTGCCACTGCCATGACCTACATCACCCCCACCCCAATCAACACACTTTACTATCACATGCCTTCCAGTCCATCAAATACCTCACCAGTATCAATTTCAACCTTGAAGAAAGGTGTTCATCAAACCCCACCAATCACTCTACACTTTGCTTCAATAATCCACTCCAGATCTATTACCTATTGTCAAAAGGCAGAGTCTCATCTGGGGAAAAATAGACAGGTGTCCAACCCTGCCTTCTGCAGGATCTACAAGAAATGTTTGCCAGGGCTTTAGGGCTCAAAGTTCCCACAATAAAATGACCTTGTACTGCATCCAGCCTCAGCAGGGAGGTTGTTAGATACCCAGATCTGACCAAGCTTGCATTAGTGATGGACACCATGACAAGCAAGTTTAACCAGGCTGTCAGCAGAGATCAAGACACTTCCATTAACAGCATTGTCTTTAGCAAGTCATGAAATCAACAGTGGCAGAGATTAACTCTACTCCTGCAATGTGATAATTTGTGGAATATTTTTTCACAACTTTACCTCACTCAGCTATATAGTGTGTTGATTTTCTCCATGTTTATTTTAACTATTGCCTTGTGTTATACCTCAAATGAACTTTCAGTCTCTGATAACATATATACGACTCCCTAAAGTGAGCAAACAATCAAACCTTGCAGATCAGAAGAAATAAAAACTCTTTCACTTATAATGGCAGAGAGCGCTATGGTAGAAATGTTTATTCTTTCTCTTGTATTTTCTCCTATTATGGGCATTGTTATATCCCTGATATAATAGCACCACAGTTCATGGATGGAACAGAAGGGCTGAAAGGAAAAGAAACGACAAATATGCTTTGTTCTCAGAGAGACTTTTATACCACTAAGACATACACAAAACTATGTCTACATATATACAAGTAAACCACATGGAGAATCAGATATATCTACACAGCAAGCAGAGTGTAAGGCAGAAGAAAAAGGAAGGGTTTTATATATAATATAGAGATAGTCCTGTGTCTAGAAAAGCTATGTTTAGGACTTCAGATTCAAATGAGCTGGATTCGTTTACTATGTCCCAGGAGAGGACATATTCCACAAATGGGAAACAGCAATTCTTTTGTTTTCTCAAACTGGGGACTGTGAGCTGGAGTTTACATCTATATCTGGGAAAGATATATTTCCAAACAGAAATGACACCATACACTTGTAAGCTGTAACATTTGGTAGCTGGGTATCTTGACACCAAGTTTACTGACTGAATGACTACAATTGTCCCTGTATAAAGTGACATCACTATGTGGCTGTCCCATGACCAATGTGACTTCTCTCCACCAAAAAGTGACAATCGCTTTCTGTATCTCTACACACTTATCTCAACCAAATCCTGTCTTATCTCCATTTCTTGTTTCGTCACTTCCATCTTTTTTCTTATTAATGGCAAGTTTGCTGTTATACATTCAATAGTGACTTTTATTAATGTAGTTGAAAACAAAAACTGAACAGACTTTTTAAGCAGACACAAAAATGTGCAACAACACTTTCTAACAACTGATAATCTAGCACTTCTTTTGTTTAGTCAGGACAAATTTAGAAGAGGGCACTTGAGATTATCATAAATGACAGACTGTCTGAAACTCATAAATATCACTTAATTTCATGAGATTTTAGTGCATCTTGCTTAGATATAATCCTAGTTTTGGCTTTTAAATAAAGATATAAACTTCCATGGTGGTTTTAAGTGCATATAAACACCAGTAAATGTGGAATTAAGAGAAGGTTGAACTGTTGAAAAATTAGACAATTGCATCACTGGATATAAACTATGAGACAACAGTGGGATTGCTTCCTCAAGAAGAATTTGTACTTATACAAGATGGCTCAAAAATTTCTTCTCTGTAAATGCTATTTTTATATTTGTAAGTCATATTTCAGCTCAAACAGTTGTTTTTTTTTTAACTTTCATATGCATTTTAGTTTTAAATTTTGAAACTCATGCATTTTTATTATTTTATTTCTTATCTTAATTTTTTATGTTTTCATATTACAGTAATGTAACTTTTAGTCCACCTTGTATATTTACCTACGTGTAAGTCTTTCAAATTCCTTTCAGTGAGTTTATTCTTTATTGAATGCTCTAAGGATACAACCTTGTGTAAAAGTTGGATTTTTCTCACTAAGTCAATTAGTTCAACAACAACTTTGATATAAAAAAGGAAATAGATAAAAAAAATTAAATATTGCATAAATGTTGATTTTTAAAAAACAAATAAAAATAAGAAAAATTATAAAAGAAAACAAGAGTTTTGAATTCAGACACAAATAGCACAAAGAAATAATATATATTATTGAATTGTCATTTACTTGACCTCAGTTATTATTTATTTGACATAGATATTATATGTAAAGAAGAATCTGCAACTTTATCTGTCCTGACTTAGTATCTTGGCTTCAATCCCTTCCTCCCTTCACTATAATGTACAGTACAGACTTATACTATCCAGACAAAATGTATGATCATGATAAATTGCAGTCTATGTGCATTGAAATACAGGATTAAATAAATATATAAATATATAAAATAAATCTTTTTTCAGTAACAAATTAAGTAAGTAGTACAATTTGCATATAAAAGGAAAAAAATGAAATACTGAAGCCATGTTACTATGTTAGCCAATGCTAAAGCTAGTAAGAATAACCATAAAAACATTTCCCAGCAAAATAGAAAGCAGTATTTCAGTATTTACCAAGCAAAAATTAGTGGAGAATAGTATAAGCAATTTCAAGGAAATACACAAATTTAAATTTGAGAAAAAAAATAGAAGTCTCACATTTTATATTTGGCACAAAGTTTACTACACAAATAGCTAAAAATAACTGAGAAAATTTTGTATTAGGCATAGATGTTTGTTGTTGAATTTATATTAGCAAGGCTGGCTCAAGGTACTGACAACTTGGGTAATCACTTAACAGTGTTATGGGCCCCTGGGCAAACCAGTGAGTGGGGCCCCTATGACAACCACTTACAGGAATAAAAAGTACATGGTTGATAATATTAAAAGTTTATTTATGTTATTGACACTTCGACAAAACTGGTATTAAAACATTAAAAACATTCTGTACAGCAACTAATCAGTATGATAAATGTTTGATAAAAACACAAGGCTTGAAAAATACAATAATACTCAGTAAGCCACTTAGATTAGATGGCACAGAATGAACTTACTATGAACTTATTATAATAAGCATTTGTGGTATTTCTTTAGAGAGAATTGTTTTGTTATTGGCTTTTTAGTCAGGAGATGTCATTTTTCATGCACTTGAGTAAAAGTCAGTTTAAATGATGCTACCCCATTCTGCTACAAAGAAGATTTTTTTATAAGTATCAATCTTGAAAAAGAACATTCTCTTCTACAGTTGGTCACCATCATAAACATGAACACTCTGAGTGCAATTTCAACATTCAGGAATATAGATTTCAAATTGTCCAAAAAATAGGAGAGTCTCACAATTTTCATCATGAACCATGTAGTACTGGAAATGCTCATATTAATTTAAAAGGCCATCATAATTCGAGTCTTTGTGATACAAAATAGCCAGATGTTCACACTTTTTCTTTCATGCATCAGATACAATAGTTCTCAATTCACAGAAGAAAGAAAGCAGATTTTCAATCTGTGAATTGAGCTTCAGCATGTTTTGTCAGTTCAAAGATTAGTGTGTCCAGAATAGGGAGGAAAGTTTCCACCTTAAACTTTTTTATTTTACTGAGAAATACCTTTTCTGTTGATCCACCATGTCTATTAAAGAGGCACACTTCCTTTACGTTCTTGTTGTTTCTCATCACTGTATCTAGACACATATGCCTGGTTTTTAATTCATCTTAACTAAATTTGTCCCTAGTTTCTTGAAGATAGGTTTTCATAGACTCAAGAAGATTTGTGGCAACAAGGATATTCACATCCTTTGATTGCAGGACATTGTTTGTTTTGGACATTTTTTCTAGCATTTCATTCCAAAGAATTGTGAGAAAGATTGTTTCCAGGTTTTTTATTTTTTTGGTTCAATCCTTTTGTCACCTTCTATTCACTTGCTGTTCATTGCCAGTTTATAGAGAATCCAGTTCATGTTATATTTTCTCAAAAAGCCATATACAAAGCATGAACAGCATCAAAATATACTGACAATCATATGTCAGACAGACACTTGATCACAAAATCTTTTCCTAGAGATGATGTCAGTACATTTCAGTGATGAGTAGAACCAGAAAAAATGAATACAGATGTTGAACAAAGTCAAAGAATTTTACAGTCTGTAGACAACACTCTGCTGTTTTTATTCCCACTAAGTTCAGGCTATGGCAAGCACAGTGGACACAGATGGTAAACTCATTGAGTTGGTGAATCTGTGCATGCAATTTTGTATTTCATTCAAAAATATTTGAGGCATTATTATATGACTGACCACAGCAGTTTGATAGTAGAATTTCGTTCTTATTGAGAAAATTCACAGCAGTGTCTGATAGATTGTTTGCTCCATGAGGAAAGACGGAGATGAACATCAAGACACATTCCAAAGGTCGACAGTAAATGTCAGTTGATCTGTGTGTGAGATGTCTGGAGTGGAATTTGCACTTATTGAATAATACTTTGACTCTCTTACTTCCTCAAGAATAGTATAAAGAACCTGTTGCTTCATTAATTCAATAAAATTTTCTTAAACATTTTCAGATAAATATGATGGATTTCCTTTTTCAGAACATCTATACTTTTTCAGATGTTCTTCCAAGAAAGGCTGCTCTAGTATACCTAAACAGTTGCCATTTTTTGCTGATCCATTAATCTAATTTGGTCTACAAAATGGTAAAGTTCTGTAGGCAAGAAAGCAAATTATAGAATCCTATGGTATGTTATGGCTATTACTGCTGGGTTGATTCTTTCGCCTAAACATCCCAAAACTTGTTGAATGGCTTTTGCCGCTGAAATAAATAGACAAGGAAAAAAGGAAAGATACAGAGACACTAGAGGGACAGTTTCAGCAGCAAAAGCCATTCAACAAGTTTTGGGATGTTTAGGAAATTCCTTCCCGAACAGTTTGGCACGTCTTTACCATCCAAAGTCCAACAGAGAAAGAGATAGAGTTTATTTTTGGCACCAGGAGGCCTCTCTTTCTTTGTGCATGCATCAATTGTCTTTCCTGTCAGAGGACTCCTGGGAGATTTTTATGTTTATTTTATTTCGTACTTTTATTTTATTTTGTATTTTTATTTTATTTCGTAGCTTTTATTTTATTTATTGTTTTTTATTTTATTTCGTATTTTTATTTATTCCTTACAAACCACACATCAAAGCTTTATGCCAATATTCCTGCTCTGAATGATATTGCTCAAGTGATAATCAATCTACACTTTCTGTTTCTTTATACCTTATCAAATATGCTATCATGCACTTTCCATGTTCTCCATTTTCGTGTTCTACAATAACATTGCTGCACTTCCAGTCATTGAACTCCAATGTAGCAAATTGATAAATACCTTGCCTTTATATTCTTTACTGCAGCTATTTTATACACCTTGCATGAGCTTGAAATGTTACTGACATAATTTTGACATGATGAGGGTCCACTATAAATCCAGTAATCTATTGTGTTAGTGTCATTAATGTTCCATAGCTTCGGATCTGTCTCTTGGATTGTAAACTCTTTTACTGTTACAGATTTGGGTATTTTCTTTTGTAAAATGTCACCAGCAGCAGCAACAGACAATGATGGTATGTCTGCTGAAACTGGATGATTTGTAGCAGGAATGAATGTAGATGGGAGATGTTCTATCTGAAGGAATGGTACTAGTGGCTGATATTGCAGTCAGAAATCGGAAAAGTCCATAGGCTGAAATGTCAGCAGCAATTGGCAGAATCAGCTTGGGTTAGAACATTGTCATCAGTCAGCAGGAACGTTGTCAGTGTCTGGTATGAACAGCACAGGCTGGAAAGTTGTCAGCATCTGTCAGGAACAACACAGCTTGAAACATCATCATCAGTAACATTGTCAGCATCTGACAGGAACAACACAGGCTGAAACATCATCATCAGTAACATTGTCAGCATCTGACAGGAACAACACAGGCTGAAACATCATCATCAGTAACATTGTCAGCATCTAACAGGAACAGCAGAGACTGGAAAGTCGTCGTTGATCAGCAGAAACATTGTTAGCATCTGGCAAGAAAAGCACAGGCTGGAACATGACCTGCAGAGGCTGGATCCAGCTGCAGCCTAGCACATGTTCAGTTCCAGGCAGGTGGGAGAGTTAGCATGTGTGCACATCAGCCATGGGCTTGCATGTGTTTTGCTTCTTTGCAGGATTTGACCATGCTTAAATGGGATCACTGTGAGTTAGCACATGTGAAGCCACGGTAATTGGATCTGAACAGTAGTCATCTTCTTTGTTGGATTGACCACAGATAATGGGACTCCAAGCAGACTAGACCATTCAACTTCTGAAGAAGAGTCAAACCTAAAGTGGAACCAGCTGATAGCTAAAATGTAATCACTCCAGGAATCAACCGCAGATAGTGGGATTGCAAATGAAGGGTACGCCTAGATGGAGGTGATTGCAGAGCATTTTGATCCTGTCCTCCAGGTCAAGGAAGTTGGTTATTTACTCTACTCACCCACTGGAGAGTTATGTGACACAAGGATGGTTTTTAATGTGGGAACTCTGGGCGCAAATGCTTGGGTCAGCTGGTTAAAAATTACCTATGTAGTAGCTGGGTAGGAAGCTTGTCTTAGCTGGTCTAAGCTGGTCATAGACTTCCAAACCTACACACCTTCCACCAAGTGGTGAGTGCTGCAGATGGCTAGAAAGCAGAAAGTGAGTATCTGTGTTTTGACTGAATATTAGATTCAATCACTAATGATCTATGCATAGCCCTATAGCTGGGTTTCTATACAATTTATAAATATATTCAATAATCATACCATTGCTATTAATAGTACTATAGTAGGTTTAAAGCTGCTTCTGCTTTTTCCTATTGGCATTAATGTTTAAATCAAAATATGTAGCTCATTGCAATAATTGACTTTTACTTAATCGATGAAATTATTCATCCAAATTGGATAAAGAAAGAAATTCTTCAACAGAAAATAACATTTTTAAAAAACACAAATACAAAATCAGTTTTATCAAAAAATATAACTGAAGAAAAACATGAATTACTTTCTTTGTTGTTGTCGTGAAATGAAACATCAAATCTTTGAACATCAAATAAGAAAATTATAGATAAGTCCCCATTTTGAAAACAGCTGCAACAAAGAAAAGAAAGCATGAGAAAGGGCAAAAGAAACAGTGAACAAAGAAATACTTTCAATGCTAAAGTTTTAATTTATTTGCAATAAAAATAATTTATTCACAAAAGTAAAAATATAAATATGTTACAATTAAACATGCAAATCCATATTAATTCGGTTTTGTTTCCAATAGAATGTTAACAGTAGTTTTGTTCACAAATATTAAAAGGTATAAATGAGAGTTTTACCAGCAAGCCTGGACTAGAACTGTGTGAAGATTGATCATCGGGAGTCATGATCAGTTTTTGATCTTTTCCGTGATAGCAAAATTGTCTGCAAGTGAACTGTACTGGCAAGACAAATCAGCCTTTCCGTTTATATAGGCAGCCTTTTTGAAGAAAGTCCTTGCCATTTTTGGTATCTTCTAGGTCAAAAGGGAACATTCTTCTACTTTCGATTTTATTTGAGAATCAACTCAAATAAAATTGATCATTCTATTATAACATATTTTCTTCAATTGCAATACTTGTGGCTTGTAGCAATTTCTATTTTTAGTATTTTCTAAAAAGGGGTTTCAATAACACAATTCACTTAGCATACACAGATTAGAATGAGGTTACTGTGCTCATTCATGGGACCATCAAACATGTGTCTATCAAACCCATTCATTAAAACAGCTCTGAGTATAAGATCAAAGATGAGCAATCAATAAGTCTAGCATTGTTTTTAAAGAAAATTTGCCTTTTCTGAGTGTTTTACTGTTTAGCCTGTGAAATGTTGTGGGTGTGAAAATTTGGATTTATAAAAATATTCAACTCATCCACAAAGAAAAAGGAAAGAAAAGAATAAATCAGAGAAAATGCATAATCAATAAATAGTTAGGGGGAATTTTTCAAAAACAATATAATTTTTTTTATTACAATTTCTTCTTATGAAGAGAGTTTCTGTACAACAGTGTAATGTGTGCACTTGGAAGAAAGATTTATTATTCCTTTTAAATTTCTCCCATTATGGGTATTATTATATCCATGATAGGATTACACTGTAGTTTACAAATGGGACAGACTGGAACAAAATCAAATGGCTGAAAGGAAAAACATACTTTGTTATCAGAGAGACTTTTATATCTTTAAGGTATACTCAAAACACATATAGACACATGTCCCATGTAAAGAGTAATATATCACATATATCTACACAACAAAGCAAAGCGGATGGAGAAAGAAAAAGGGTCTTGCATATAATATTGAGATACTCCTGTGCCTGGAGAAGCTATTTTTAGGGACCCAGATTCAAATGGGCTTGTGTTATTTATGTCCCAGACCAGGACATATTCCATAAACAGAAAAAGGAGAGTCTTAGGTTTTTTCAAACTGAGGACTGAGTGCTGGAGTTTCATTCTATATCTTGGAAAGATATGTTCCCAAATGGGAACAGCACCACGGACTTGTAAGTTGCAAGGGAGGCAGATTTCTTTTCAGCCTGGGCCATTTTGCCCAAGCTAAAAGAAAGCAACATTACATGGTGGTTGCTGAAAACAAACTGAAAAAAATCTGTTGTCGTTGTATAGAGTGATGTCATTAATCAGTCATGACCCATGTGACTTATCTTCACCAAGAAATAGACTAAATACAGGAGGATTTCTTAGTGACTTCTCTTACTACTTCAACTCAAAATTTTACTCAGTCACTTAGACTGCTACTCGGATTGGTTACTTGATACATTGTCTTTTATGTATATATATATGCAGATATAGTACTAACCCAAGAATACAGACAAATATTTAACAGAGAATACTCAACTCTATTCTAAAGTGTGTTACTTGAAAATTTCTAATAACTACATATGTTTAATAGCTGAAACTTTGCAGATTAATAATTTGATGTATGTCTTAAATACTGTCTATATGTTAATTTTCTCCATAATTTACAAGTTAAGTTTTATTTTAAGTTACTATTCTCTGAATAGTGATAGCATATCTTCTTAATAATTTTCAATAAAAAGAGATTTTTTATTTTGTCTGAAATTGATTAATTGATAGAATATGTTCTGTCTAATCTGTCTAATCTGTCTAATTTGTTCATTTTACCAAATCTTAATTTATGTAAACTGTTAGAGTTTTTCTTCAGAAACACTACAAACCTTAGTGTTCTCATGCAGCTGTTTCATATTAATCAGTCATTTGGCAATATTTTTACAAATTAATTGATATCATCATCTGAACAACTGATAGAACACTAATGGTAAAATAATCACAATTTTTTTCCATTTTTCAGTCATTTGTTTTCTTGCTCAAAATAGTGAATGTAAATGGTCAATAATCGCTAGAATCAATAAATTTAGTTGAGACAAGTTATTTACCACTATTGATGGAACATTATTTATAATTTAGTTTCCTTCTTGTTTATCTCCTTAAACAGTTAAGTAAGTGTTTCTTATACACTCTTATGTATTCAGAAATTTCTTAACTTATATTTTTTTTTACAATAATTATTCCCTTAAAAACGTTTAACTGATACTCAGTATTTTTTTTTTGAGTAATTAAGTAACTTCTTTTTCATTGAGAATCTTATCTATGTGCTGAATGTACCAAGAAAAAATTATTAAACGTTCAAAATATATAATCATTTTTTAAAAATTCGTAACATGCTACTGCGTCGCGAATTGATACGGAAATAATATCGTTAGGGACGCTTTTCTGTCAAGACCGTTACAGGAAGCCATCACTGTACACTTATTGTGGCACTTGTAGTGCATTCAACAGGATTAGATATACTTTAAAATGAGAGGGTGAGTATGTTAAAGATTATTTTATATATACGATGGTTTGTTTCTTCAGTTTATCTCGTTTATTTGCATAACACTAATTTATTACTACTTTTATATATATCACTTCCAATCTGTACGTACATATGCCTACCTGCAGAGCACCAAGTTGTACCTACCAATAATAGGTATGTTAGGGACAGCGGTGGCTAACGCGTACATTGGCTTTAATATTTATATTTAAGTAGTTATATAGACAGACATACACACTGAGGCATGTACTGTTAAATGCGTCTAATTATATGTCATGATGGAGATTATATGCAAAAATAAAAAAAAGCATATGCTGCGCTGTGGTCTAGCGTTGATTGATGGGGCAAAAAATAAAAGATTTTTTTTTTTTTTTAAGATTTACGGTTTTTTATGCTTCGCGTCGAAGTATCGCTACATTTACAAGAAGTCATGCAAAGTTTTCGTTGAATTTGTTTTTATAGATAACAATTGAAAAAATAATGTTAACTTTTAGAGGTGTTTTAATTTTTTCCGGTAACTGTCTTTTTAAATGACCGCTTCTTAAAAATGAAAAATGTCTTTTTTTTTATTCCCATTGTCATGATTTTATTTTTAAATACAATTGTTTTTTTGTTTTAGCAAACAATGATGAAACTGACAAAGTTTTTATTTTTTATTATTTTAAAATTTAGTTTTTTAGTATATGTTAATTTAGTTGACTTATACACAAAAAAGTTCCCCCCACTACCAAAGTCTGATCTGATAGCAATTTTTAGGACCGGACCTTTTTTTTTTTTTTTTAATGCCGTAAAACATTTAAAGCTCAAAGCAGGTTACAAAGCAATTATTGAGACGTCAGATGCGCTGAATAATTGCCTTTTAAAGCTTGGTATATATATATATATTTTTAATTGTCCTTAATTATTAATCACATTGATTGTTAAGTCTTTTCAAGCACAATAAATTCAATTCAATAGATCTCTCTCTTAGTACAACTTATTTTCGCTCGACGCAAATTAGTATATCAATCTATTTTTTGTATTGAAAAATGTTAATTTATCTTTTTATTTTTTGTGCTTTGTATCGGATGAATTACCTACATATTCTTACCTATCAAATTTTTTAGTTTGATAACTGCTTATGGTGTTTTCAATGTTCTTCACTCCAGTTTTTATTTGTGGCAAAACCAAATTAAATATTTGTTTAAAATAAATATTTTAAAAACATAGCATGTTCTTTTATTTATGTCTTTACGTTCACACTATTAGTATTAATCGTAATGTTGCTTTTCGGTCACTTTCATCATGAATTGAATCTTTTATTGCCTACATGACGAGCTGATTTTCAAGTAGTTCTCAAAAAATCTGCTTCTTACGACGGTCAATGACCCCTGGCACGACTGTCAACCGGATGAACACCATGAGTAGTAGCAATAGTAGTGGTAAAGGAATTAAGTTAAATATACAATTACTGCGTACCGATAGTGTTTTAGTATTAGATGATTTAATTTTTTTATTTTTAATTAAAATGAAAATTTGTTTGTCATTTATAAAGACGTTAGTTTCTTTTTAAAAGTGGCAGCTAAATTATGGATTGAAATTTTGAGCAGATGGATTTTTTGGGTGATATTGTACAAGACAAGAAACAATAATACAATGTTATTGTTAACTCCAAGTCCAATATATACACTGACAATGACACTGATAGTGAAATGAGAACCTAATCACATTATAGTTTTTTACACCCACATATACACTGTTTTTGTTTTATTTTATTTTTGCTTTAAAGAACATGAATAAAGAGAAAAAGTGAAGAATTTCCATGATGTTAATTTTTTTATTTTATTTTCGACCAATATCCTTTTATTTCTATGTCGTCAAAAAGTTTATGAATTGCTTTTTTGTCCCAGCTAAAGTACAACTGGAATATTTGTAAAAGTAGTAATAATTTAAAAATAATGAAATGAATTTTTTGGTATATACAACCATTGATTTTTAAATACTTTATACATTTTTTGTCATGTCATCTTGTATTGTAATAAAGAATAAAAAAAATGAAAATCCATCCCTATGAAAAAATGTTTTTAAAAGTGGTCTTGGTTTGTTTTTTGTTTTTTTTATTGCTATCAGAAGTTGAAACTTACTAAAAACAAGTAAAAACATTTTTTTTTTTTTTTTTTTGGTAGAAATTTAAAAAGTTGCATGACCTATCTCTCAATTCTTCCACTTTATTGGAAAACTGAGGGTGTGATTGTGATTATTTCGGACTTACTTGCAGTTCTATTTTTCAATTTGTCTTTTTAATATCGTGAAAAGTTAGACTAAAAAAAGACTCATTAAAATTTGTCACCACATATCTTATGAGATTGATCACTGAAAGTCATTTTTGGATTTCAAAATATAGAATGACGAAATGGGGTGGAGGAGGAATAAATTTTTCAAGAGTCCCCCCCCCTCAAAGGATTAAGTCACTTGTCACTTAAATACCGTTAATGGAATCTTCTAGACATTTTTAAGATATATGATTGAATGAAATGTATGTCAGAAAATGAAATTTGTGTTTTTTTATTTGTTTTCTTTATATAGACACGATGAAGTTAGTTATGAAAAGTGAAAATTTTGGACAGAAAATGAAATGAGTTTCATTTTTTGTGTGTTATAGAAGTAGGAAATAAAAAAGATTTGAAAAAATGTTTAAAGGAAAAGATCCCAATTAAGTGTTGATAACGCTCTTTAATAAAGCAACAGAACTACTTAAATAGGCTGATATGACACACACCTATTTTAATATATCTGTGAGTTGTGCATTATGACAACCTAAATGTTCTAGTTTTATATTTCTTCAGCATTATTCGCTTGTTAGACACATTGATAATTTTAATTTGTATTAAAGATGATGACACTTAAGTTAAATAATTAAAAAAAATAGAATCTTTAGTTTAAATTCTTATTTCTCATGAGAAGATTGTTGAACAAATTATTAAATTATTAACTAATTCAAATTTTATTATTGCAATTTATTTATTTTAATTTTACCTTCTGAAACCTTATTTTTAATCAGTTTCCATTTTGAAAATGAAAAACTTTGAATATTTTTGCTAGCTTTTATTTTCTCTTGTTACTCTTTCATTATTAAACTTTATTAGTCATCTAAATCAGTTTTTTGGTTAATTTATTTTATAGCCTTGTTGAATACACTGACTGGAATCATTTCAGAACTTTTTTACATTTCACTGAAATAGTTATTAAATATATTTATGTAAATTAATTAATTTAATAACAGTTTAAAAAGTTTACATTTCACTGGAAATGTATGTTTCTAAAATAATTATTAAATTAAAATGGCTTTCTTTTATTTTAATTTGAATTTAAAGTTTAAAAAGCCATTTTCTTTGTTTTTATTTTATTTTTTGTGTGTCTATATTTCATTTTCTATTATTTTTACTTTTAGAAATCTATGTACTCATAGTTGTAGTATAGAAATTAAGAATAAACCCGCTAAGAAAACTTATAATTTCATATCCATATATTTTTTTTTCATTCTCCAGTGTACTGTTGCGAGTGGTATATTGGCCCGCAAGCACATAAATGATTGAAGACAACAAACCAAACATAGACTAAGTAAAAAAAAATATATATATTGCCAAGTTTATTTTTGTTAAAGAAAAAATACATAAACAAAAATAATGTTTAGTTTCACAGTAAAGATAACTGCGAATTAATAGTGAGAATAGCGTTGTCCTGAGAAGGACAGTCTCTCTCTTGATAATTGCTGGAGAGTGTTGTTCTGAAATGGACAGTTTTTTGTTGTTGCTGAAGAGCGTTGCCCTGAAAAGGAGAGTTTATTGCATAGTGTTGCTTCTGGCGAGGATGATTGAAGTGGGAAACATGTTAGAGCTGGAGGCCTAGTGGAAATTGTTAGAGCAGCAAAAGCTGGTGGCCGACTGGAGATGGCTGATGCAACGACTGACAGCAAACTGCAGGTGATGATGGCTGGCTGTCGGCTATTGCTGGAACAAATACTACGCTTTGATCCTCGTCATCTCGTCTGTGGAACACCTGGGTATTTAGCCATACCCCTTCCCGCTAAGGCAGGATGAGACACAAAGATCAGTTGTTTAACTTTGGGGAAACCAAGCTAGATACACTTTGGGTCAAGGATCAAAATTTACCCAGCCCCCACATACACGGGATCAAGCACTATGCATCGTTTTGCATGGTTTATGACACAAAACGCCTGGGTATTTACCAATAGTGTGTTGTAGTTTGATGTAAAATTATTTCATGGCCAACATAAGTATGAAAAATATATACACAGGGCTTTATTTAGCATAATAAATTACTTTTTATAAATCTCTGTTTCTATGAGTTTGTTTTAGTAAAGAGACAATTTCACAATTTTTAAATAAATGATGTCAGCTTTTTATTATTATTATTATTATTATTAGCATCGTGATCAATTTCTCTATTCTAAAATGAATATTATTACTAAAAAAACAAAAAAAAGGGAGGACCACTGTATTCTGCAATGACTTTTTACTCAACTGTCATATGAAAATACTTTTTGAATTCTGGCTACAAATGTTAAGTAATAGTAACACTAGCAGTAATTATCTTCACTCATAAATAAAAAGGCCAATCTGTATTTTATAGCCTTGTCACTGATTGGACTATTTGTAAAAATACTGTTTTATATTTGTTGCTGTTCTTTTGCTAGTCATTTAATTTATGAGTTTTGTTTTGGATAAAGTAAATTTAGCACAACAATAGAATTTGACCACAAAAGAATTTTCTGTCTTGCACTTAGGGAACCTGTTAAGGTCCAGTTTTAAAAATTAGTTTGATATTTTTAAACTTACTTGCTTTTTCTGTTTTTTCCATAACAGTAGATTTATCATCAACAGTCTTTCAAACTTGACTTTGTGTCATATTTTGTAAAATATATGTACATAAATACTTTTAGGGAATAAGTGTATGTTTAAGCTGGTTCATAATTTCTAACAATAGTTTTTTTTTCTTATTAAGAAAGAAAATGCTAGAAATAACAATGAAAGAAAAAATGTCTTTCATTTTAACTTAAATGTATTTATAAGTTAGAGATTCAATGAAAGTATTGTTTATTCAGACTTCACAGTTATTAGTTTTCTTTATTATTATCTGGTTTCCTTATGGTTGTATCTTAATACTATATACCTGCTTTTGTTATTCTTTGTACAAAGTTCAAAATGCTTTGTTTCCTTCAGCAAATTAATGATTTACTGATTTTAGTTTTTATATGAAGCTCACCATTCCATCAATGAAGATACATTTCAACTGATTCAAATTACAGATATTGTTTGGTTTTACATTTAACAGATTAAAATTGATTTTAAATTCTCAGACCTATTTGACTTTTCTTTCAAGTTTATCAGTTCAGCAGAATTTCAAAATTGTGTTCGAACTATTAAACATTGTAACTGAAACTATCAAACTCACCAGAAACATAAAATAGTTGAATTAATAGCCTAATAAAAATTTACTTACATTGAATACAGTTTTTATTTTTTGATAATACTTCAATAGTTACGTCTATTGAACAGGTGTAGAGGCTCATCCCTTGTTCCCTGTTTAGGATGTGGTTTCTGGCTTTCTCTTTTCCAATCTTTTCACTTTTCTTTATTTTTTTTTTCAATTGGAGTAGATAGACTGAACTATCGCCCGGTTCACACTCCACCCATGTCTATTGAACAGGTGTAGAGGCTCATCCCTTGTTCCCTGTTTAGGATGTGGTTTCCGGCTTTCTCTTTTCCAATCTTTTCACTCTTACATAGCCCCCTGCACACCAGTGGCCTTACTGCCTTGCCCGGGGTGATATGATTTAAAAAAAAAAAAAAAAGAAATCTAATATTTCTATGGTGATGATTTTCTTGATACAATTTTTTTTAAGTATTTCAGAGATAAGGAGATAAGTTCTTTGTATGCAATTCACTCTTCTTAATTAAAATTTAAACTTGTAAAACACTAAAATTTTATATCATATCCGAAATATTGAGTAGCCTAAAAATTTAGTTTTGTTTTCAATACTAGATACATAATATTAGAAGTGTTTAATCTTAACTAACTTCTTTTAAAAAATTTACTTTTCACAGTATTGTAACAGCTGTCATCTCAGAGTGCAGTTTATTTTTAAGTTGTTAAAATTCACAGTTTATTGATTCTTATATTGAAGAAGATATTTTCATATTACAATTTTATTTTAAGAAATGTTGAATGATTCATGCAAATATTACAAAAGATTTGTGTAGTTAATATCAGAAGTGATTTGTAAAGTTGAACAAAGCTCAAAAGTTAGGTAAACTAGTTGCAGGAAACTATGATCAAATCTAGTCATTACTTGAGATAAAAAAATAAAAGATAACCAACTATTCAAAATGTTTAAATCATTTTAGTTAAGTTGTTTATTAATGTTTTCCTCATAAGTGCAAAATAAATTCTTTGCACAATTCACTATTTAAACAGGAAAATAATCCATTCTTGACCCAAATTCTGATGGTTGATGAAAAAAGGATGCTTAATAACAAGCGACATAAAACACTAAAGAATAAAGATTATTAGGGGTAAGCAAAATGAACGATTGCAAACCACACTAAAGCTTGGTTTTCATCCAAAGAAGGTGATGCTATGTTTCTTTTAGGATTTTAAGAGATTCCTTTGGTATATACTTTTTCTGGAAAGATTAATTATGAAATTGCCTAAAAAATGGTAGGAAACAACAATAAAATAGTAAATATAAAATTCAATATAGTTAATGTAGAAAAAAAAATGTCTTCCTGAACAAACATTTTTGGCATTCAATATTTTATCAATGGAATCACTGGATACAAAAGTTCCCAGCCTGACCAGTAATGGATTTTAAAAAAATTTAATATTTGATCCTTTTGTCAGATTTTAGGAAGTGTGTCAAACCAAAATTTTTTTTAGAACCTTCATATATACTTGTTTAATGTTAGATTATATATGCAAAATGAACATTGTTCTCTCAACAACTTTTTACATGTATATTATTGAATGCGTAAAATCCTGAAATTAGAAACGCATAGGTTATTGGTTAAACTTTCTCACTATCTTTAGTAATTTCAATTCATTCCTTGAATTTTACTTTCCAAAAAATTTATTGGCTAGTTGCCAAATGTCTCTCCACCTGGATGTCCATCTTCTTTTTACATAAGTGTTTTGTTTGTATAGATGACACCACATAATTTGTCCCTTCCTCAACCATTTATAACTTCCTTGACTTTATCAGGTTTATTTTTTGTTTACTACTTTTCCCATATTCACATTCATATCCTATATCTCCTCTCTGCTTACATCCTGAACTGGAGCAGGGATGATTTGTTGCCTGTATTCAAGAAGTTTAGCTTCTCCATATCAACCTCTCAGTATATCCCCACTAACACTGGTTACTCTATTAAATGCTCAATATTTTATCAGACTACAGTCTGCAATATAACTATCAAGATCAAAAACCCTTGTTTTTTGTTTTTTTTGTTTTTATGAGTTCAATTGATTATGAAAAACCTTTGTTCTATATATACTCTTTAAACATTAAATATTATAGATATCTCTCCTTTTAAAAATAGTTTTAGTTTAAAAGTAGACATGTCTATGATAGATATTTTTATTTCTTATCTGTCCAAAAATGAAAAAAAAATCAACATTGATGATACTTGTGAAAAGTTGTCATACATAGAATAATTTATATCAAAATAACAATAAGAATTACTTTTTATTTCAGCTTAGATTTTATGAAAACTACTTGTTATTCAGATAAAATCCTTGAAAAGAAAAAGTTATCTTGAACTTCAAAATATATTTTGATTTAGTTCAAATTATTTAACAAATTTGCAAACTTTTCCAAATGTAAAAATAATCAATTTTTATAATAAATTTTACATTCATTATTAAGTCTTAATTGGTATATTAAAAATATGATTATATATGAAATAGAATTGAAAATTACCTTCTTTTCTTTTTTTTTTCTTTTTAAGAAATAAAGATAGCTTGTGGAATGTGCATTGTGTTGCATTGGATATCGGCTTGGAATGAGAAATCAGGCAGCCAAGTTCAAATTCCAGCTGAATTCATTGCATTCACTTACGCGCAATCACCCTTGGGAAAGGTATTAATCCATCTATTCCTTCCAGTTATGGGTTAAATAACAGGATAGATTGGGTTCTATAGCCTTGGCTGGCAACCAGTCTACCGCAGAAAGCAATGGCAACCTACTGCAAGACAATCTTCTGCCCAGTCAGTCATATCTCTTTCGAGACATGATCGCCCAAGTGTATATCACGTATGGCACTTAACTGACTGACTGTGGTTCAATATGTTTTGACAATTTAGTGTAGTAACAATATTTGGCAGTGGATTAGATTAGTTCACTTGAATAACTTCTTTGTCTCTTCTGCTAATTAGCCTATAGTATTTAAATCTCTATATTTTTATGTCTTTCTATGTACTTTACTAAATGTATTAAGTTTCCTCCCACTGATTAAGGCAATGTTCTGTAATATTCTTATCTACCAACTTTGACCACTCTTCAACTACTGCCTTTTTACTTATAGTGAATCTTATCTAAATAAAAAAAAAATATGTACTGACACATTATCTCTTCAGATAGAAATAAGTTCCACATGTTACTGAATTATTTCAAACTGCAGCCCATCTGACACCTTCACCTATTATTCCCAGCAGTCATAACATAAAACTCATTGACTTTTTACCTTATCTTTAAACACCTATATTTCATCACTAGGGTTTTTCACTGTTAGTAACAAGTTCAGAAATGTAATCAAGCCGACTGTGGATGACTTAATTTTTTTTTTTAAATCTAGGGTTAAGTTCAAATTCAGTCTTCTCCAAAAAAAAAAAAATAAGTCTTAATTTTCTTATTTCGGCCCTGCTCCCAAAAGATATTTATATTTTGGAAGCGATAAAGCATCAGTATCCATTTTTGATTTAGATAATTCCCCTGCATGCTGAGGCTGCTCAGATTAAGCACATAATCATTTCTGTATTTGTATCTGTAAAAATAATTTAAGAATGATATTCATATTTGTCCATGTGCTTTGTTAAATTAACAGTGATGTTAAAGAATTGATATTCTTTATTTTTGGCATTTTTTTTTTTTTTACATAAAATAAAACTTTGAGTCCTTGGTTATAAAAGAAAAAAAAGTAACTAAATAGTATTGCTGTACTCACTGTTTGCATGCTTTTGTCAACTAGTTCCATTATCTTTACATTTGTTTAAATCATATTTATTGGTTTATTGTCTATTTCCAGTCTTTTTTAAATAATACAAAATACATTATGCCCAATTGTTTATTCAAAATAGCCTATTAAATGTGGATTTACAGAAATTTGCATCATTGCCAT
This sequence comes from Ascarosepion bandense, assembly GCA_037127315.1. NCBI lineage: Eukaryota > Metazoa > Mollusca > Cephalopoda > Sepiida > Sepiidae > Ascarosepion > Ascarosepion bandense. The sequence continues at coordinate 729,345 of JBBBDQ010000212.1, read as the reverse complement.
TCTATGACTCAACTCCAAATGGAAATTTCTGCCACAGTTATGGGTTAGCATCAATATATTGACAAATGTTATTGAAAAAAAATGTAAATAATAGCTGTGAGCCTTTATGATAGTTTATTCTGAACTGTGGCCTTTGTATTGAATATAAATGTTAGTTTTGATAATATGAAAGTCAATTTGTAAAAGTTAAGACTGTAGTTAAAATATATCTTGTTGAATTCTTTTAGATTTCTCTCCAACTCTAATCTGTTTAGCTTCAGATTTCTGTTGAACCGCACTCTAGAAATGAGAATTTTATCAGACATTGTTATTTTCTAAATTTAAATAACTGCCAATTTATAGTAGAGGTTGGACTTTTTTTTATTTTTCATTTGTATTATTATAGAGATTACAATTTTACCTTTTGACCTGAGGTAAGGACAATTTCCATATTTTTGTAAATCTCACAAAAAAGATCAAACTTTAGTCAATTGAATCTAAATTTTCAGTTTTTTAAGATGTATATAAAATATTTAGTGAACAGTAATTTATTAAAAGTGAATTGTAGATTTTTATTCTAAAGCAAAATTCTATCTAAGTTTGAACTTGACGATTTTGTTTGCCTAAAAAAAAACAATTTTCATTACCTCTATTCTGAAATAGTTACTTATTCTATGTGCTATAAATGAATATTTTTTCTTTATTTGATAACTGAATTAATGTCTGATAAGCAAAAATAAAATTAGTATCTCATCAGAAATAAAATATTAAGTGATTTAATTTAGTTGATTTGAAAAAAAACTTATGCTGTCATTTCTCTAGTGTGCTTTTATGCATATTTGTAAATGCTTCAGAATCAATTTATTTTACCAAGTTTTTTCTGTGTAAGATTTATATGAAACAAATATAAAATACATTTGATTAAATCATGACAAAATAAGTTATAGCTCTTAGCCAGAATATTGTTGGAATTGTTATAAATTGGTCATATTTTTATTATTTGCTTTTTTAACCACAAGAGAAAATTTAGAAAACACCTTTTTTGTGTTTTTTCTTATTGTAGGTATAATGTTTGAGCCTGATTAAGTATAATAGTTTAATATGGATTGTCTACTCTTAATTAAAAGCTTTAAATATTCATGATAGTTTATTTTCCAAGTAATAATTCGTTGTTTTAAAACTTGTTTCTCATATTTAAAACAACAGTAGAGTTAATTTAAATCATAAAATTTCTTTTTAAATTATCACTGCTTTTGTTGAAAATGTTTTAACTTTATCTGCAGTAACTTCATGAATCTGAGATCCTTCTTTTCTGATTTGAACTTTGGTCAATAGTAGACTGATTTTTTTTAAATATTGTATATTAACATATTACTCCTTATTAAAATTTAACTTCAATAAATAAACAAAAAATAAAGTATTTAAACAAAATGTATTTATTTGCAATGTATGGCAGTTAAATGTTGTTTCATGTTATATTTTCACATCTTCATTTAAATTGCATTATGAATAATTATAAAAATATAACTAATTATCTTGATGCTTATAATGTAGCTTTTGGTTTATATTAATAATTTGTATTTATTAGAATTATTTTTATTATTGTTTTTATTTTGTTAATATTTCTATAATTATGTTCATCTTTATGAAGAAAAGTGCATAGTTAAATATATCACCTTGTTTTAAAAAAATTGAACAAAAATATAATTTAATTATATAAGCTTATAAAATCTGTATGTATCTCTGAATTAAGAGTACAAAAACAACAAATTTCTTAATGTTTTGACAAGAAGAAGAAAATACTATTCATGTATATACACTCACTGGCCATTTAATTAAGTCTACATGGTAAATGCACTTTTATGCAAACTTTTAATCAGCAATTAAATGGTTATAAGTATTTAAACATAGCTATAAAAACCTGATGAATTTCATGTGATTTGTTAGTATGAGAAAGATGATTTAAGTAATTTGAATGTAGTCTGGTTGTTGGTGTCAGATGGGTGGTTTTTTAGTATTTAAAAAAAAACTACTGATTTATTGGTATTTTCAGACCCAACCCTCTCTAGTGTTTTCAGACAATGGTCAGAAAAATAAAAAATCCAGTGAGCAGCAATCCCTTGTTTACAAAAGAGTTTGGAGGAGAATAGCCAGACTAGTCCAGGCTGATAGTGAGGAAACTGGCTCAAATAAGTCCCGTTTTATAACAAAAGTATACAGAACATCATCTGAATGCACAACATATGAAATCTTGAAACATTATGGGCTTATAACCACATCATGTTAAAACACAGGTTCCTATACAATCACCAAAGTTAAGCAATATTGAGCTTGTTCAGTACTTAGATGGCAATACCAGCTGTTGTAAGCTTGAATATGTGGGTGGTGTAATGAATAATGACTCAGAATTGTTAATTGGAGGGTTAAGTTCCAATTCCTGTTTGGTTAGTTATAGTTACTTATGTGTAAATGCCTTTGGGAAATTCATGAATCTACCTCTTCTCTCTCCAGCTTTAGGTTAGTTAGTAGAACTTGTATCACTAAACTATTATTTTCTCCTCCAAAAAAATTGTTTCAAGCTAGAAATATTTTATAGCGTTAAATAACCTGCAAAGAGTTGATAAGTCATAGAAAATAAATTAATCAAACCTTGAAACAGATGGGCTACAAAAGCAGAAGACCAAACTGAGAATCACTCTTGTCATATAAAAACAAGAAACTGAGGCTAGAATTTGCTAAAGATCACAAAAATTGTTTGAGTTTTGATTTCTGCATCAACATTAATATAGTATGGCCAGAATTTGGCATAAACAAGATGAAAGTATAGATCCATTCTGCCTTGTATCAGTGATTTTTGATTTAATAGTATGTAATCTTTTCTTGGCATACATTCGAACCAAAAAAATATTGTTTTAATGCCACAACCTACCTATGTATTGTGGCTGGCCATGTGCTTCAATTTATAACTAAGAGGTATCATCATCTGTTCACATAGCTGTGGCTTTTTTTAAAAATTTAGGCAGATCCAGGATTTTACCTGGTAGAGGATATGTCACAATGATTTGAAAGCAGGAAGTTGGATGCTCTGCCTATTGCCCAACATGGATACTCACAGTAGTCCAAGTACAGTGTGTGTTTTTACTAAGAGACCATCAAGGTTGTCATTCAAGACTTGAGACTCCTATAAGAAACTCATCTGCTCAGGTCTTGTTTTTCTCCTGTGGGGTGATATGTCACCCTCCTCACTCATAGAAAGGTTAGTGGAGTAGTTGGTTTACATACTGATCACTCATCTATGAAGTACATGTCACAAATCAAAAATTGTGGCAAATTGGTTCCTGGAGACCAGCAAGGTTTTTCTTGCATAAAAGTAGCCTCTACATTCACCAGATCTCAATCTCAGAAATTGTTTTTGGGGCATGGTGGAAAGGGAGATTTTAATCCTAGATGCGTAGCCAATCATTCTAAAAACATTGTTGGATGCCCTCATAATAACATGGACCTAAATTTCGAAATCCATGTTAAAAAGAATTTAGGCAGTTCTATAGTACATTAAAAGATATGCACCAATCTAAAACACATTAATCTAATATAGTAACTTATAGAAAAGGATGCAAGTCCGTAAATTTTAGTCTCATTCACAATGAATTCTTAACCTTTTAATTGAAATATAGGTATATGTAAGAAGATACAATGAAAATGCTATCAATTAATGTTTATTAACCTGATTGTTTATGAAAAACTTATTTAGTGTTTTGCTACATGGTAGTGATGTTGTTCCAAATATCTATAATTTCTTCTTTTAATTCATCGCTATTTTTAAAGACTTTGCCTTTCATTTTTCTTTTCATTAAATTTCATATATTTTTAATAGGATTTAAATTGGATGATTGTGGCACCCAGTCTAATAGTCTTAATTTTTTTAAAAAGAATCCTATGTTATGTATATTTTCTATTTGGGAAATTTTCCTAATCATTAGTAATTTAAGCTGAAATTTTATTTATAATCTTTCCATTGTAAATGCATACTTTTTTTTATATTTTAATATCTTTTAATAATTGTAAATTTCTGTATATAATTAAATCATTCATTTTTTTTTTTTTTAAACAAAAAATCAAAAATTTCATTTTTAAATCTTCAAAATAAACATGAAAAAAAAATCAAAATATTCAAAAAATTTTAATTGAGATATATTCAAATATGTACAGAGTGTGATGGATAAATTGTCTAAATAACACAAAAATGAAAATAACACTGACATCCCAGTTTAACAGATATATTTATATATTTACCAAAATTCCACAAAAATTTCTTGAAATACTAAAGAGTAAATATATTCAGTAAAAATGTCATTACTTTCAACTACAACCTCGAAGCAACTTTGGAATCTCCTGCAATTCTTATGGGTTGTCTCCTTGTTTAAGTTGGTGAATGCTGCCATAATCCTTACCTTCAGTTCATTTTGGTGTTACAAATAGGTTTTTTAGTCTCTTCCTTAACATCACCTCACACGTAATAATCAAGAGGGTTGCAGTTGAGGGAGTTAGGTAGCCAGATGTAAAGGGTGATATGGTGGCAGAAAATGTCTTACAGTCATGACTGGATTCTCCTTCTTGTGTGACATCATGCAGGATCATGTTGACAGATATAGAGTCTTCCAGCAGCCACCCTTTTGACTCAGGGCAGAACTATCTCCTCAAAGCACTTGATGTAGGCCTCCGTATTTTCCAAGCTGCCATGCCTTCAAAATCACCATTAGACTCATCCAACTCTTTCTGGATCCTCTGTACTGTTCTGAGATTGAAATCCAAACATTTTGAAATGTTTATATTGGGGCTTCCAGCACAAATGCCAAGCAGTATAGCATTGCTGTTTCCAAATTTCTGGTGCATTGAATTGTGTCATGGTGCTCTTTTTCTCGCATACGGTTCCCAACTGACTCTACTATACTGTGCAAATTTTAAAATATAAAATGCTGACAATTTAACACATTTTGTATTTTTATTAAAAAAAAATTTATAACATCCATTTTTTTTTTAACACTACTGTAATTACTTAAATAACGTCATACTTGATAAACAAAATAGTTATCCATTTTACATTGTAGAAAATTTTTAATTAATCAGTAACTAAAAAAAATCTATTTTCAATTACTATGGTTAAACTGAAGAATGTTTTCCTGTTCTAATCAAGTATGTATACACTAATTGAATTTTACTATAAAAAATTTTAGTGCACTAACTGAAAACACATTAAACAAATGATTCCTGTATACCTAATAAAGTGACCAGTGAGTGTACAGAGTGATATAGAAGTTCCCACTTTTCAGCTATTATTATTAGCTTTCATAAATAACTTTCCTAGTGAAATACACAACAGAGCAGGCTGATATTGCTAATAACTAGTACAAGGTACAAAAGTCAGTGCTATAGTTTCATAATTTTACAGATCTCTTTAATAATAAATTTATTTTTTGATTGTTAGTTAAAATATCTTTATAATAAACTGTATTTACAAAAGCCTGTGGGTAATTACTTTTTACTGTTAATCTTTCAATAAAAAAATTATATTTTTATTAAAAAATTATAATTTAATTTAATAAAACTTTGCATTTCAATTCAATATTAAAAATGACTAGAAATTTTTCACCTTTTATATTGAAAAAGTAAATATGTAACTGCATCAATAAACCAGCAGCCCAATGATAAAAAGATATTGATTTTAAGCAATAAATGTTTTTTTTTTTTTTTTTTTTTTCAATATCTTTGTCAATGCACTTAATTCACGGGTGAATATTAATCAAATAGATTGAACATTATACAATGAAGATTTAAAATCAAAATTCAACTAATAATTACATCAAGTTAGTCATCAAGTTTCATCATATAAAAGCATAGATCATATCTGAACTAAATCTAAGTTCCTAACTTTTGTTTCGGGGGGGGGGGGATATAAGAACATTGTTTCAGTACTATGCTATACCTTCAATCAAAGATAGACTTGCTTCATGTAACACTTGTGATCTGAATATAAAAACAAAAAATAGTTCAACTATATAATTATCCTACACTAAATACAACGTGCATGCTATAATCTTACTTTATATTATTTTAAAAAGTAGGCAGTATTAATTAAAACATATATATATATATATATTATAAGAAAGTGAAAAAACAGTTAGATCAAAACCCACTGTTCATGCATTTACTTTTATATAGAGGGCTCGATACAAAGCAGAGCTTAATATTGTAATTTTGTTATTACAATGGTTCATAAAAGCATTATATCACTACACAAACATTTTCATGTTTCAGAACAATACTATTCTTCTTCAGGTGATATTTTAAAATAAATGGTGAAAATGATTTATTTAGAAAATATAAGATGAATTCATGGTTATTTAGAAAATGAAGGGGTGGTAGTTGGTAAATATGCCTGTAGGTGTGTCAATATAGTTCAATCAAAAATGAGAATTAGGTTGAACTATGAAGTTGCAGATTTGGGTCATGAAACAAAGCAGAGTATCCTGATGTTATATGTCACTTTTTAATTTCGTCTAGGTAAGATACTTAGTGAGACCATACATTATTTAAATGGGTAATAATTTTTACCAGAAGATTGGATTTTAGGTGTCTTTTTTTTTTTTTTTTAAATTTGATTTTGTACTAGCTCAGGAGTAAAAGCGCTAAAATGTTTAGGTTAGAATTAAAATTAAATAGTTATAATATACAAAGGTATAGTTAAGAAAACCAAATAAGTCTTGTGTGGGTCAGTTATTTTTGTAAAATAATGTTGTATTTTTAAGTTATATTAGAGCATAAGTTATGAATGAAACATTGTAATTAATCAAATTTAAAAAAAAATATTTTCAATGTTTACATAAAATCATTAATTCATCTCTATGATTCAGTAGTAATTTATTTTTAGGGAACCTTAAAATCTGCAGTTTTTCAATCAGGCACAGAGGGCAGATTTCATGAAATGACTGAAAGATTTTTGTTTTATCTAGAATTTTCCATTTTACTTTGAGGGTTTTGTTTATATCTTTTAACTTGCAAAAATACACAGAAAGGGATGTTTGGTTTTGGTATGTGTTATTTTTTAAGGAAATTAAATGCAAATACCAACGCTGTCTAAAAGTGTTCTTAGATTCAATGTAAACTTTTTAATAGTTGAGTTTTCATTTGATGTTATGTTTCATTGGTACACAATAGCTTTTCCCGTTCCTTTCCTCAGAGAAAAAAATAGTTGCTTTAAATTGAATTTTGGGGCAATCAAAAATGAACCTTACCAATACCATTATTGGGGATGGATTAAATCCATGAGTACTAATAACTCCTTCAAATAATCATATATGCAAAAGCCTTATGTTGTTGATTTTTTTAGTGCTTAGAAGAAACATTAAAAAATAAATAAAACTGATCTTTTCTATTAATTCCCCCAAAATAAAAAGCCTGGTAGCCAATATTTAGGTACTTCTACTCGTTTTTTATATCTAAGTTTTAAAATTAAATTTTAAAAATGAAAAAGTTTTCCTGAAGTTTTTATTTTAGCTTTAATTGAAAACTAAATGATTAAATTTATTATTTCCAGTAAACAATATACTCAGGTGTAGGTACCTCCACTATTTCAATACCTAACTTTTAAATTGAATTTTTTAAATAAAAAAAGTTGTCTTGAAACTTTTATTTTAGTTTCTATTGAAAGTTAAATGACTAAATTTCCAGTAAGCAAAATGCTCTGGTGTATTTTAAACATAAATTATATTGATTGAATTCTAAAATTTTTAGATTTTTTTTTTTTCCAGCCATTTTTGAGGGATTAATACATTTGTAAAAAAAAGTTAATTCTCAGTTTTAAAAATCTTGCAAAAATAAATATACTTCAGTGAATCTGATTTACATAAATATTACTTATTTATAGCATGAAATTTAGAATAAAACTATTTCTTAAATACAGTGTATTGATTTTTCTGACTTTTCCCTGTATATTTGACATGTGATAACAGCCAGACAGATGTAAAATAAGATGAATGTATTGCAAAAAATACAAAGACATGATGATTTGTATTAAACTTTTCAAATTTCAATTAGTAAATATAGTCATCCCTTAATAGCTTAATAACTAATGCCAACAAATCTTTGAAGTATTTTAGAAATACTTTTGAAACTTTATAAATTATTCATCAAAAAAAGGAAATGAAAACAATTCTTTTGAAATTTCATTATTAATTGAAAATAAAATTTTTCTTTAGAATATAATGTCCTTAATATATACTAGCAGTATAGCCCGGCGTTGCTTGGGTGTAATGAAAGCTTTAAAACTAATCCATAGTCTTGGAGCTCAGACTCTTTGGATGTTGGCATGAAAGACTAAAAAGCAATAGTTGTTTCCAGTTAAAGCGAAACCGTAGACTGAAAGAAAAATGAATAGTTGTAAGTCAAATTTTGATTTCCTGGTATTGATATCAAATAAGTTTTTTTCGTCATAAACTGAATTTTGAAGGCAAAATAAGTCCTCTGAGTAAATGGTATCATGGCTGAGACTAAGAACTACAATTATACCTACTTAGAGCCAAACCTGAAGCAAGAACTAGAATAAAAGGGCTGAAAAACTGATTTCGATCAGACCTGGTAGGATAATCAGGGTATCGATTTCCAATATCAGAGTCAAATAAGTCATCTAAGGATAGAACTGCAACCTTGAAACGTCTGAATATCGTTTCTTATGTCTTTGTCTATGAGTGTATCAAATTTGATTAGAATCAGACTACTCCATCTATAACCCGATTTTTTTCGATCATCGATTTTCGCGATATTTATCAGGGGTACCTCGACACAAAACCTAGCTAAGAACACTCGCAGACACTTATAGTACAACTGTGTAAATTTTCAAGAAAATCGGTTCAGCCATTTCAGAGTCTATAGGTAATGGAGACACACACACACACACAAAGTTCCATTTATAAATAAGTTTAGATTATTTATTAAAACAGTCAAAAGCTTATCAAATTAAATAATGTCAGTTTTATATTGCATTTTTTATTTTACTATTGGAAGCAGATTTTTGGAAATAAAGGCAAAATGTTTGAAAATAATAATAGATGATTTACATTCCCCAATGAGTCCTGCATTTAACTAATAAAACCTGTTCTCCCAACAAAATTTAATTTCTTAAAATTTCATGAATTTACGTGGAGGCGGGGTGACAAATGTAAAAACATATCTATATTTTTACCAAAATTTTTTAAAAATAATAATTTCAAAAATAATTTCATTCATTTGTGAATAAGTCCTGAAAGTTTCATTCAAATCTGACAATTATATATAATTTTTACAAGGTTACATTTTCCATTGTAAACTCTCGTAATGATTCGGTTACCAGCTAACTAAAATTGAAACAAGATTTTTTACCAAAATTTTAAGCATGTTAGAAAGGATTCAAAAATATTTTTAAATAATTAAAAAAATACTTTGATCTTTCATCTTAATAATAACATAAACATTTTGGTGGAAAAAATTTGTTTTTATTTAGTATTGTTGTAGTAATGCAACAAATAGACTTACCTCGAAGAGACAGAAGGTATGCTCTCTCTGCTACCAGCATATTAAAGAAAAAAGAAAGAAAAGGATGCAAGTGTAACTGGTTTTATGGAGGAAAGTGTGGTAAGACTCGATACGTATAAGAGGGACTGAAATTGAGGTGAGCGAGTAGTACATTTTTTTTTTTGTTTCGACACGGCAAGCGTATATTTGCATATGTGCAGAGATTACCCACTGTAATGTTAGAGAACAAGCTATTTAGAGAACAATTGTTCAATCAAAAGGGTGGCTTCCACCCACATAAATTTACTTTCTAATAAAGTACTCCAATAAAAACATAACTTTCTTCTTCATGATTTGCAAACTCGTAATGCAATTGGATAAAAAATACTTCTTAGCTATTATAGAACAATTTACTAATCACAGCTTGCCGTCAATTTATTTATTGCTTTATTTTTACTAGGTGAAATTTGTACACTTTTCTTGAAAGCAAGCTCCAGTCAGCTTTCTTAATTTTTCTAAAACTCGAAATCTGATTGGCTAATTCACTTCACAAAACTATTTCTGCACAAGATGCAATTTTCCCACCGAGACAATCTGAGCCACTCGGAAAAGTATTTAACTGAGAAAAACCACCAACGATAGCAGTTCCGCCTTGCAGCATCCACCTGTGTACATCCACTATGTAATGTAACAACAATCGCCCACCTCAAGTATGTTTTTTTTTGCATTTTGACATGGCAAGCGTACATTTGCATATATGCAGAGATTACCCACTGTAATGTTAGAGAACAAGCTATTTTGGCCCAATATGAAACTACATGCAAATGGCAGGCAAAGCGTTTGACAATTGGCTGATTCCCGAATTTCATGGTGTCTCACCCAATTACACAGTGTCCGAATGGTTGAAACAGGTGGAGCTGGTGTGCGAAATGTGTGGTGTTGACAACATTGAACATGTTCTACCACTAAGGCTTAGAGGTGGAGCTCTCTCGGTATACCGATGGCTAACCCGTGATCAAGGGAAAGACTTGGAGCAGGTGAAACAAGCCCTCCTCATGGCTTTTGCGCCGGACTCTTTTGTTGCATTTGACAAGTTTGTCTCTTATCGTTTGCATCCCAGAGAAACTGGATGAGTATTTGAGTGACCTACAGGACCTGGCATGTCTGGTTGAAAAAAACACCTCTGACCGATGGCTTAGTTGCACATTCATATCAGGACTCACCAGTCCAGTTAAACGACAATTACAGGCATCCTCAAGGATGGATCACATGACACTGGAGCAGATTCTGGCTAGGGCTCGAGCTTTCATGACAGTAGAGGTGGAAGTGGATGATGACGCAGAGTTCTTCCTTGTGTGCCTGTAGATCCACTTTTAACCCCCAACCAGAAGGACGCAGTTGCAGTACAGTGTTACAAGTGTGGAGGTCCCAATCACTTTGCCAGAGACTGTTGGCAGCCTAAGGACAAAGCAAGAAGAGCGCTCCCGAAGATACACTACTGTCGGTGCCAGCAACAGAGACACATCACAGCAAGGTGTCCGGGAAAACGAGGCAAGGGGTGAGAGGTCAGCACTACTCTCTCCCCACACAAACTAGACAAAGTGCGCCTTGTAATGAAGGTAAAAATTAATGGAGTAAACTGAATAGCGTCAGTGGACTCCAGCTGTACCTTATTCATTGTGAGTGGATTGCTATGTCAACCTGAAAGATGGAAACACACTACAATCCTGACAGCAGGCGGGAAGTGCCTTTTAAGCCATGGTATTGGAAACATTACCTTAGCAGTGACTGACATGAATCCCTTTACGACAGACGTGCTAGTGGTGAATAGCAAGCCATTCAAGGGATTCAACCTCTTCCTGGGAATGGATGTTATCAAGAAATTGGGTGGCGTGCGCATCGATGAAAAGGGCAAGGCACATTTCTCTGAGGCGGCTCTTACTTTGGGCACGATAATAGAATTGGAACAAACTGATTTTCGAGCAGAGTTTGATCGACATGCCAAATCCTGGATGATGTTGTGGAAGTGGTTCGGTGATCAGCCACCAGAAAAATTACGCAACCATGTGCTGGAGTACAACATTCTTGCAAGAGCTTGAGCAGAATATAACAAAGAACTACAAACCTGGATTAATAATGGATGATTGGTTCCTTACCCAGAAGAGAAATTGGGGCCCCCAAAGTGTCTGATCCCACTGATAGCAGTCATTCAGCATAATAAAGATAAAATAAGACCTGTGCTCAATTACCGAGAGTCGAATGAACATGTGGATCCGTTTACGGCTCGTGCAGATATATGCACTGAAAAGTTGAGAGAGTGTCAACGAGCAGGATCAAATGTGTCAGTGTTAGACCTTCAAAAGGCATACCTTCAGGTACATGTGCATCAATCATTGTGGCTCTACCAAACTGTTCTAATTAGGGGATGAAGGTATCGCCTAACCCGCATGGGGTTTGGACTCAATGTAGCACCAGCCATCATGCAGACAATTGTTGATGCTATTCTGACGAAACATACAGAAGGCAACATCTGTCTATATTGATGATGTGCATGTGGATGAGAATGTCATGCCCATAGCGCGTGTGAAGAAGCATCTCGACAGCTTTAGCCTCATGAGCAAAGAACCGGAGAGGCTACAGGATGGTGTACGAGTGCTTGGTTTACAGGTCTGGGGGGAAAATAACACACTGTATTGGAGAAGAGTGAACAAAATCCCAGACATGCCTTGTGTTGTCACACGACACAACATTTTCATTATGTGGCAAGTTGGTTGGGCACCTTCCATTGGGTGGTTGGCTTCATGTAGCCATGGCTTTTATCAAGCAGAGAGCATCTGAAGTTACTGCTAATTGGGATGACAAAGTTGATGATGCCTGTCTTAACACCATGATTGAGGAGATTCTCACCAGAGTGAACAAAGAAAACCTAGAGCATGGCAAATGGTGCATTGATAGAAAACATTTAGAATATGAGTTGGCGCAAGGTCTCTCGCTACCAGCGTGTTGTTGGTATATGATGGAACTGTAGTAGAGGATGCCTACTGGTTACGTCCAAAGAAGGACTCCCAACATATTAATCTTGTGGAACTTGATGCCATTATCAAAGAAATAAATTTAGCAATACTCTGGAAGGCGACCACCTTGCACTTGTTCACTAATTCTGCTTGTGTCCATAAATGGATTTCAGACACCCTCACGGGCAGGGCCAGAGTGTGAACCAAAGCCACAAGTGAAATGCTCATTTGACAATGGCTTGACACATTAATAAACTGGTAAAGGAATACGCCTTATCAATGAGTGTGTCCCTGGTTGCATCTAACCAAAACAAGGCATATCAACTGACAAGAGTGCCTTAGAGGTGGTTTGATGCAATTAAGAGAAACTCTGAGCCTATACAGCCTGCCTGCACTGCATCTGTAAGCTCAGTTGGGTCTGACCAAATCAAGACTGTACACTGACAGAGCAGTCATCCTGGTGTGAGATGGACACTCTATTTGGTGAAACACCCTGCAGTGTCCAAGGCCGCTGTGAAGACTGTCATCAGGGAATGTGTAGTGTCAGTTGGTTGATCTGTCACCTATGCACTGGCCAAAGGGTGCTCTGAATGTTAAACAAATGTGGCACCGGGTAGCAATAGATATTACCCATTACAACAAGGCCCATTTTTTGACATTAATCGTCTACGGTCCTACTCGGTTTACCATTTGGCGGCACCTTCCTCGGCAAGATGCAACAAGTGTGATTAACCAGCTAAAAACGCTGTTCTGTGAGTGGGGCCCATCAGCTGAGATTTTGACAGACAATGACACTACCTTTTGTGGTAGCTCATTCAGAGGTTTCTTGAACGAGTGGGGTGTCCAACTCCGGTTCTGCTATGTGTACATCCCCTCTGGTAATGGCATCATTAAGCGATGCCACAGAACTGTAAAAAAGATCACTGCCAGAAAACAATGTACTATATTAGAAGCAGTATACCAGTACAACATCACACCAAAGGATAGCGTGTTCTCCGCAACAGCACCAGCCAATATGGTTTATTGGTACCGCATATGGCTGAAAGGAATCAATGGAATGTCAGTGCAGGCACCTGACCAACAGCAAACTGTTTTTAAAACAGGTGATCGAGTGTGGGTAAAAGTCCAACATAGACGATATACCACCAAATACGGTGTTGGACTTATCACCGGAACTATCAGTGCACAGAATGTGCTGATCAATGGAATGCCACGCTATGTGAAAGATCTGCTGCCCATAGTGGGACAAGCTGCTCTGAGGTGTCTTTAGAGAGTGAAAGACTTATAACTGTTGAAGAGAGGCCAGGTGAACCAACACCCAGCATAGATGTAGGCAATACCTCTTCTGATGAAACCTCTAATGGAGAACCTGTGACTATATACTCACGGAAAAGCAAACAGCGCAAAAGACCACCCCCGAATGTTTCATGTGTGATCATAGGTTCAGGGAGGTGTGTAGTAGTAGTAATGCAACAAATAGACTTACCTCGAAGAGACGGAAGGTATGCTCTCTCTGCTACCGGCATGTTAAAGAAAAAAGAAAGAACAGGACGCAAATGTAACTGGTTTTATGGAGGAGAGTATGGTAGTCCCACATGAAGTGGTGAGACGCAATATTTATCAGAGGGACCAAAATTGAGGTGGGCGAGCAGTTGTTTTTTTTTTTTTTTTTTTTTTTTTTTTTGGACATGGCAAGTGTACATTTGCATACGTGCAGAGATTACCCACTATAACGTTAGAGACCTTTGTTGTTCGTACTATACTACAATACTATTTTAATGATTTAGTGAAGGTACCTAAAATTGAACTGTGATTATGTGTAAATACTGTTTTTTTGGTTTTAAATGTAAGAATTTAATTTAAAAAAATCTTTTGTTCTGTTAATTATTTAAAAAAAAAATTTTGTTCTGTTAATTAGTGATTCAGAATTATTAAAATTGTTTTTCAGGCAATAAGATAGTAAAAAAAGAAAAAAAAAACTTAGTCTGGAGCCCTGCAGTTTAGCATTACAATTTATTGAGAAACTATAATTTGGAACGATAGAATTTCCTGAGGAACCATTCAAATCTGTGTCCCGAAATTTATTAAATTAAAAAGTTATCAGCATCACTGTGTATATATATATATATATATTCAAATACTTTCATTTTTTTTTTTTAGTGTCATTGTTGCTACCAGACTTCATATAACTTAGATTAAAATATATGATAGTTTAATTCCAAAATACAATCCAGGAACAATGTGTTACTGAAAGGTTCTCAGCCTAACCCACTTACCAAAATCAGACCAAATCTTAATCAAGGTGATAACTTTTCAACAAGCAATATTTGTATTTTTCATTTTCCTTTTGTATAGCTCATGGTTTGTATATATGTTGTCATATTTAGTATGTATATATATATATATATAGTGGGGAATCACTCACCTAGCATAATTTTAACAGAACTATTTATTGGTGAAATTGAAACGAATAAATAGGTAACTTTTCATTTACTGCTTTGTCTGTGAGAATTGTCTTTCAGCAGACAGTCATTTTCTGTATCAGACATACATTAAGTTTAGATGCTTATATCATAATTTTACAATATAAAATATTGAGATTCTGGGATATTAAAATAGTTATGAATAAGAAAAAATTAATAAATGTATGAAATTCTTGAGATATTCTAGTCAGTTGACATATACACTTAGATAGCTAGATGTTAATGCAATCACATTATTTTTTCTTACTCACTTCTAGCTATACTGTTTTGGATGACTGATGTGCTGTGGTGTACATATGAGATACATGAAGGTCTACACGTTCTTTAATCAACATAATAAATATAGCATCAAGCAGAAAAATAATGGTGTGCTAAAAAGTCAATTTTCTCTTGATGTTGCTATTACAATTGTACTCACTTGGTAATTTTTATTTTTAAAAGCTGTTTTTATAATTTTAATAAAATCATAAAATAGGAAGGTGGCAGTTTTTTTGTTTTTTTTTTTAAGTCCAAAACAAAAGTGAAAATGTAATTTTCATCTAGTTATGATTAATTACAGATTATAAATTAATAATCTTGAGAACTAATAGTTTGGTATTTTTATTGTCAATTCTTCAAGGATAAAAGTAAAAATTCAGTTTATGATATTGTTTTAATTAACAATAAGATAAACTGAATTTTTACTTTTATCCTTGAAGAATTAACAATAAAAATACCAAAGTATTGTAAAATTGTAAAAATAACTTTTTAAAACAAAAATAATTATCAATGGAGTGATCAGTGGTAATAACAGTGTCAAGAGAAAAAAACGTCCTTTTGACACACTTTTTTCTTTTCGTGTTTTTTTTTTTTTCTAAGATAAGATTTGCCAAAAATATCTTTAGTGATTATTAAATTTAAATTTGGCGCATTTTATAGGATAAATCTGAACAAACATTGAAATTGTTTCTATTCTGAGGACTGACAGGTTCAAATATAGCTTTAACACTGTTCTATTTGATTATATTGTTGCAAAATATGTTAAGCAAGAGTATTATAGATGGTTAATGCACACTTTTCATAAAATACCTTGCTCTTTAACTAGTGTCAGAAACTATAAAATTGTTATTAGAAGTAGTCAGAAAAAACTATATTGCAGTTTCTTGGTGATGATTAAGATTATCAAAGTGGCAGTGAGTTCTGTCTGTGATATATTGATCTTGTCCCAATATATTTTATTTCAAAATAGCCAATCATATTCATTTAGCATGCACTAATTAAATTGGGTTATCATTACTCTTAATAATTACACCAGTTAAGCACTCGCACTTCCCACCTGTGGAACTCGCTCCCATATTCTTGCTTTCCTGACAGCTACAACCTCCAGAAATTTAAATGCTATGTCAATACTCATCTATTAACCACTGGACTCTAGCTCTCTCCCCACCCCCGTATATCCTTCCCTTTCTCTCCCCCTATGTATCTGTCATCGCACCTGCATTCTCAGCTTTCTATTGCTCCTTTCTAACTAGTTTGTACTCCTCACTCTTTTCTAATTAATCTTTTTACAATTATGTAGCCCCCTGCTCATCAGTGGCATTTCTGCCTTGCTTGGGGTGAAATGATTAAAAAAAAAAGTATAGATCTTTTTAACTTTTTAAAGTTCTTTGGGATGTTTTAGCAGTGATGCTTGTGTATTGTTTTTTGTTTGTTTGTTTTTTTGTGTGTTTTTTTGTTTGTTTGTTTGTTTGTTTGTTTTTACTAGGTATGTAGTGAATTTAATCACTGATACTAGGGGTAAAATTTTTGATTTTGTGAACTTTGATACTGTTTTCTAACTTTCTAAAATTTGCCTTAGAAAATTGTTGCAACTATTTTATTAAAATTGAATATTTTTGTAAATATAGAACTCTTTTTGGTGCAAATAAAATATTTTTTGATTTTCTATGAAGGCATTATACTGTATATTAAACAAAGAAAAATGATATTCTGATGACATGATCTTTCAAAGATAAAATAGTCAAAATTGCTTTACTTTTATCCGAATCAGAAATGAGTCAGGTGTATATTGAGAAGTAGCCGTATTTCCAGAAGATTAGTCTTGCAGAGAATTGAACAACACAGATGGGGTTACTCTGGAAAATGGATAATATGTTAAAAAATATGCAAATCAAATTGTGCATTAAATGTTAATACTGCATGGATAGAGAGAAGACTGCATCACAATGTATCAGTTGTTGGTTGTTTAATCAATAGTGGATGATCAGGATAGGAGGACACTGGTTGCAGTTGTGTTATGTCTTTGATTTCTCTTTTGAAAATAAAAATAATAATAATGAACAGTTTCAAAATACCCAAGGCCATTTATTCACAAGGAAACATTTTAATTTGTGATCATATTAAGTTTTAATTTCCTTTAAATCTTTTCTTTTACCATTTGTTCTATTCATTCAGTATGTTAGAATAATATTATTTTGTCAACAGACACTTGGTCAGTCGAAGATGAAGTTAGATGTTCTTTGATACATCTACATATTTGCATATTTCAAACACTAAGAGTTTTCTTAAAATGTTTGCTTATAAATTAAAATTTCCATATATTCTGCTGACATCTATAGTATCAATATAGTATTTTCATTTTAATTTACATATTGCTTTTGCAAAGGTTTGATTGACGCAATGTCAAATAAATAAGTTGTATTTTATGGGGATGTTTTTAAGATATTTACTACATTTTATTTTTAATTTCTGTCTGAATTTGTGGGATAAGTAGGAATCATTATTTACACATGGAAGATGGGGACAGTAGTCTACATTTAAGTGAATATTTTTAATAAAAAAAAAGTGTTTTTGTTCTTGGCAGAATTGCTTTTAATAACAATAGGAGTGTTTTCTTTTGTTTTTATATATATATTTTTTTCATTTCAATAACTTGAAGCAAAATCATTTTATTAAATAAAAAAAGCAAAGTGTTAATAATGCCCCTTATGTTTTTAAAGTTTGTCAGATTCAAATAATTGTTGAATATGTAAAGGCCACATATTTATTTTTATTTTTCCTTTAATTTGTTACTTTCTGATAATTGCTTTAAGTACAAAAACATATTTCTTATATGTGACTTTTATGTATTTTTTACTGTGTTATAATTTACAAGTATACTTAACTGAGATTATAAGCACAAAACTTGTATTTTTCATACTTCATCAATCGAGGTATTTTTCTAAGAATATTTATCTTATTTCATTTCTGTTTTTGATAACTTCTGTTGATGTCAAGATATTCAGGAATTAGATTTCTTTTCAGGTTTAATTTAAAAACAATTCAATATTAGAATTGTTTCATGTACTGGTTACAACATTGAAAACTATTCATTTCACATTAATTATAATTTTGATTCATAAGAAGTTGCTGTTTAATTTTTTATGAGATTTAAAGTAGCTTCATCCCACATGGCTTGAATGCGGTAAAAGACTGTGCTGATTAGTCTGTAATTCCAATAAATTTTCTTCAGTTATTCTAAATTTTTAATATTGTTATACTGTATTGTTAATATTTGGCAGGTTCTAACTTCACATGCAATGGTAGCAATAGATTAACTTTGAAAATTGTTTAACAATTTGGCTGTAAAGTTTTATGGTCATTTTACTTGTATCTATCTACTAAAAGGTGATTATAAGTTATTTCATATATAATTGAAATAATGACTATTTTTGGTACAACTTTCAAATGGTAGTTTACATGGTTTTGCTCATATTGGTTATGCTATTAAAACATTTAAAATGGTTTAAAATTAAAATAAAATTAGATTTAACTGATTTATCTTATAAGAGTTTTCACTTTAATCCTAGATCTTAAAAGATATATCTATTAAAGACTTTTTTGAAATGAGAGGTTATATTGTGTGTGTGAGTATATACATATCATTTATTTATTGGGTGATAATTGTTTAAAAGGTTGTATACGAATTCTTGCCAGTGATTTTTTTTTTTTTTTTTTTTTTTTTATCTGTAGGGAGCAACTACCTAATATTCTTTTAGTTTGTTGGATAAAAATCTCTAATTTTGTTTTACTCTTTTCTAGTAATAATTGTTCTTGTATACTTGCAAAAGACTTATATAAAAAAATATTTTTCTCCGTGAAAATAATTGAATGATTTCTAGTTTAACTTCTGAAATCTATTAAAAACCTTTTTTTTTTCATTTTGGCTATAATCTTTGTATAGAGATGCAACATTTAATTTATGCAAATGTAAGCAAATACTCTTGTAAAGTAGAGGTATGTTTATCTTTTTTCATTTCTCTCTCTTCCTATGAACTTTCAAGTTTATTGACTAAATCTAATATGTGAGTCATAAGATTCTGACAATGACACAATAAGGTTTGTCTCATGCAAAGCCAGTGAAGACATATTTTTATGCAGAAGTAAATATTACTCTATGACTAATGTAAGTAGAAAATCATTCTTCAATACATCTGTATGCAATTTTCAAAATGTAAATTTAACATAATGTGAGTTATAAATGTTCATTGATAAATCTTTCAAACTTTCTAAAATCTACAAAGACTTTTTTAATATTTTTTGTTAAATAGCAGTATTTGTATAGTCAGTTAAGAATTAACTCATTACAGTATTATTTTTTAGACCAGCTTACTAACCAATATCCTGAAAATTAAGTTTATAACAATAAAATGAAATGATAGTTGCCTTGTTTTATTGTGCTTCTACCAAATGCTGATCTCAAAATTTTGGAGATCTAGAAGAGATTTATGTGTAGTTACTTTTGCTGCAAGCTTTTTCTTAAAATACTTTTATTAACTGAAATATCAAAATGAAAAAAAAATGTATAGCCATTTTTGATATAATGTAGGTGTATAGCTATTTTTGATATTTAATGTGTCTCTTTGATACCTGAGAGTGCCATATTTTACTCATATGAAATGTACTGTAAAGGATAAACCATCATAATACACTTTTGTTTATCATTTATTCTGTAAGATAAATATTTATTTTAATATATAAGTAAGATTGATTGACAAAAATCAGATAGAAAAATATTTTTTGTGCAATCATATATATTTTTCAATAAGAGACAAAAGTGAGGCACATAAGCATATTAACATTTTATTTTATGAGAATTTATTGAATCTAGAATATACAGATTCGTGTTAATTTCTTGTCTTTGTTTTTCATTTTAAGACTATGCAAAAGTGAAATGATATCGAAAATACTAGGTACTTATTTATTTAAAATGGTAATGGAAAACACTAGGTATTTATTTATATAAAAAACACTGCATTAATATAGAATAATTGTCATGAAACACTCAATGTAGTTGTTTCTAAAAAATAGGTCTTTGACCTAACCAATTTAGATTTGAGGGTGAATAGCCATGGCTGATTAAGAGGCTGGAACTAACTGGAAATACATAATATTCCCATACACAAATACACTTTTTACAAAATCACAATGTTGATGTTGTCTACAATTTTTCAGCTGTATGTTGTTGATGTAAATTACAGCAGACTCTCTTAACATTCAGCCAATTGAATAGCCTTTTTCAAATTTTGATTGAGACTGCCTGCTCTTCCTAGCTTTATAGTTTTATTAATTTTTATGATCATGCTCATATGATCTATTGCTCATATATGTTGTTTTTTCTAATAATCCATGGGCATGTCATGCTCTTTTATATAATGATAAAAATTAAATATCATACCTTTTTAATTGATTTGCTATGTTTTGAGTAATAAGAATTATAAACATTTATGAAATTCAGCAAAGTTTAATATTTTAGAATCTATATTTTTATCCTTCATCACTCACCTCTCCAGATTCATATCTTGTATTTACGTTAACAATAAACTTCTTGAGTGATGTGAACATAGCTATTCTTTGAATTTAGAGAATAGCTAATATCTAAGCTAAAGAACAACTGTGAATAGTGAAAGGCTGTTTATTTTAAAAACATAAACCAACCAAAAATTAGCTAAAGAGTATATTAAATGTATATAGCATAATCACAGCTTATCCTTTATTTTCACTCTTTCTAAATGTTTTTTCTTTTTTTCTTTCAGTTTCCATTGAACACCATGTACGACACACCAAGCAGCCTACAAGACTGTTGTGTTGATTACATTTGTGACAATATCAAAAACCTTTGTCAGGTACAACCTGGTGTAGAAAAAAGTCATAAGAAGTTGGTCTTTAAAGACCCTGATGTCTGCTTTCATGGAAAACTATCTGAACAGATTTTGCAGACACTCTGTGAGAGAGGTAAACTGACTGATGAGACACTGAGTTTGTTTGATCCCAGTGTCACTTCCCTCAAGCGGGTGTCCATTCGAGATACCCAACTCACCACAAAAGGATTAAGAGCATTAAAAGCTCACAAGATTTCAGAATTGGAAGTCACAGGGTTGAAATCCGTTACAGTGAATGATCTTATTGGTTGCCTTGGAGAATGGACACTTTCCAATTTGCGTATGCTAAATGTGAGCAACAGTACTTTCATCAGCAATGCCCAGTTTTGTGTTGTTATATCACTTGCAAAACTTCAAAACCTTCAAAGCTTGAATGTCAGCAACACAGAATTCAACAAGCATGGACTTGAGATCATTGTGGAAGAGTTACCTACCCTTGAAAGCCTGGACATCTCAGGCACCCCAATCAATGACATTTCACCCCTCAGAAAATGCAAAGAGCGTTTACGCTACTTGTCTATGTACAATTTGAGATCTTCACATAATGACGACTATGTTTCTATATTATGTGAACTTTCTAAACTTACACATTTAGATGTATCTGAAGTTGATACTGCATCAATTGTAGACACACAAGTAAGGTTTAAGGTTCAGGAACTACTTAAACGAAAAACTTGTCTACCAAATTTGACATCACTAGACATTTCAGGAAAAGACGATATAGTTGAGGTCATATTATTGTAAGTATATTTGTTAATCTATTCTCAAAATATTATGTCAATTCTATTATGTGTAAATTCTTGGCATTTCTGAGAAACTGAAATTTTTCATTAATTTATTAAAAAAATGAATACAATCCTCATTTTATGCATTTAAACTCAATGATGAGTATTGTGGCATATAAAGTGATGACAGAATTTATAATGGTTATTAAGAAAAAAATATTTTCAGCACATAGTTTTCATAGAGAAGTTAAGCCTAATATTTTTCTTTAATATAGATAAATTGTAAATTGAAATGTTTGCTTAAATAAAATATGAGTTGACTGCTTGGAAATGGTATCATTATTTTTAAGCTCCTCTTGCTGGTCTTCTTGTTTTTAGGATGTTTTTTAACTTATTTCAGTGTCCAGCTTTCCACAAATTATACTGAATATGTTGCTACAATTTACCAGAAAAATGACAGATATATATGCCTTTATTTAGATCATTATCATGTGAAAATCTACAAGATATTTGTTCAAAGTTATATCTGCTGAAGCTTTATAGTTTGAAGATCATCTTAACTATTAAAGGTCCAGATGTATTCAGTTATTTTTCAAACAATTTAAAAATGGTGCATTTAGGTAAACTGTAAAAATGAACTTTGTACGTCAATAATTAAATGATAAAGGTATCATTGAATAAAATACATGCAGGTAATCAAATTTTTATTGACAAATAACAGTAAGAGATGATTTAGTTAATATTTTGATATTTATTTACATTAACAGAACAATTTAAAAGGAATGTACTTTTGTGCAAAATATCAAAAACATGAATAAACAATCAAAAAGAAAACAGATGCAACCATTTGATTTCATTTGCTGCTTTTGGAAGAATTTTTTAGAAAATATACTAGATCTCTTCCCCATAGTCAATACTATTTTAAAAGCTTCTAGATAAATGGTTTATTAATCTATGTCAAGTTATTCTTCTTTGGCATTCATTCAATCATTTGGGTTATTGCTAAAAGAAGTAGTGATAAAAAATAATAAAATTTTTATTTTAACATTATTACTATTGTTATTATTATAATTAACATATTTAATAAGTATCCTATTTAAACATAATGAAACTTGGATCACTAATAGGATGTATTATGGATCCTTTGTGTTCTCTTTCTACATTTTGCTATTTTTCATTTCACTAAAGAGATGTGACTAGTGTATTTCTAGCAATATTCACTCTATTTTGTTTATTTTCTGTTATTTGCTTGAGAATATCACTTCCTTTCATATTGATTTAATCATGAGAGCATGACAAAATATAAATTCCTAAAATGTGTTTATCCAACTTTGTTATTCAAAATTACCTTAATTTTGTAAGTGTATTGAATTTATAGGCACTCTTCAATGATTTTATTACAGCTAACAAGGTCCTTTAACAATATGATATTGTGATAGTATTGTAAACAATCCATTAAATTCAACATTCAAATTGTTTTCAAGCATAAATCTTTGCCCAAAGCATACTTCTTTCTAAGGCAGATTTCAAATTTCATTGAATCTAAAAAATTCAACATTTTGGTTAATAGTTTACTAATAGTTGGATGCAACTAAAAGAATGTTAATAATTTTGTTATTATAAAGCATTTTCAAAATATATAATTAAATCCATAAATGTTCACAGATTTTTTAACTTCCTTTTTAAGTAACTGCTACTTTTTAGAGTTTCTTTAATACTTTTTTGTAATACAATGATAATAAGTTTATACCATCTTTATTTTAAATGTTAAATTTTGTATCACAGAATCTTAAAGTAATAATAGTTTTATTTTTAGGTTTTGTATTCTTTCTAAATCAAAATTAAGAGCTTTAAGCTATTGTAGTGGCATCTACACATTTTTAAATTCTCTATATTCCCAAGTTCAAAAATGTCAAAATGGAAATGGTTATCAAATTATGGAATAGTGACCATTTATGTAGCCCCATACTGTAAAAGTTCTGGTTTGTGCTTTTATACTCTCTTATAAAATCTTTTTGTTTGTATTTCTTTTAATAACCAATATTTAGTATACTGCCAAATCTGTAACTGTGCATTATATTACTGTATCATAAAAATGATGTCTTTAACATGTTAACAGCCAATGTCATTTACAGTTCTATTCATAATATAATTTTATAACGTAATGCTTAATTTCTGACATCTTAAAAAAAATGAAGAGAGTTCTAATTATCTTAGGAATCAGAATAGTTTTATCTCTCTATTGAATAGTTTTTCAATTTTCTCTCACATTAACTGATAGAAACTATCATACTCTAATTAACATAAAACACTACATATTGCTCTTCAACTTTGATAATATAAAATGCTACTAATATTCAAATGCAGAAAATGAACTGGCAGTGATGTGTTCAGCAGATGAAATATTTATCATTTTCATTAGCTGCTTTTACATGAAAGGTAGTGTCTGGACAACAGATGGAAATATTAGACTTAGTATATTCTTTTTAAAATAAGTATATTTCCCTTTTCCTAAACATATACATAACTATAAATGCATTAAATGTTTAAGCTATTCACTATTAAACTAAATCTAAACTTATTTATAAATGAAACTTTGTGTGTATCCATTATCTATAGACTCTGAAATGGCTAAACCGATTTTCTTGAAAATTTACACAGTTGTACTATAAGCATCTGTGACTGCTCTTAGCTAGGTTTTGTGTCAAGGTATCCCCGATAGATATCAAAAATTGATAATCAAAAAAATCGGGTTAGAGAAGGAGTGGTTCGATTTTAATCAAATTTGATACACTCATAGACAAAGACATAAGAAATGATATTCAGAAGTTTCAAGGTTGCAGTTCTTACAATAGTGCAGAAAATTGAGAATATATATATATATATATATATATATATATATATATATATAAAAGGCAAGATGTTTGTGTGCATGTCTGTTTATCTGCCTGTATGTCTATTTTTTTTCAGCCCTGTTATTTTAGTTTTTGCTTCGGATTTGGCTCTAAGTAGATATAATTGTAGTTCTTAGTCTCAGCCATGATACCATTTACTCAGAAAACTTATTTAGCCTTCAAAATTCAGTTTACAACAAAAAAAACTTATTTGATATCGATACCAGGAAATCAAAATTTGACTTACATCCATTCATTTTTTCTTTCAGTCTACGGTTTCGCTTTAACTGGAAACAACTATTGCTTTTTAGTCTTTCGTGTCAACGTCCAAAGAGTCTGTGCTCCAGGACCATGGATTAGTTTTAAAGCTTTCATTACACCCGAGCAATGCCAGGCTATACTGCTAGTTATATAAGGATTAGCTTTAGGTACAAGTAGCGTTGTGGTACAGTGGATATCGGCTCGGAACGAGAAACCGGGGAGCCGAGTTCGAATTCCAGTTGAATCCATTGTATTCACTTACGCGCAAATACCCTTGGGAAAGGTATTAATCCGTCTCTTCCTTCCAGTTATGGGTTAAATAGCAGGACAGATTGGGTTCTATAGCCTTGGTCGGCAACCAGTCTACCACAGAAAGCAATGGCAACCTACTGTGGGATAATCTTCTGTCCAGTCAGTCATGTCACTTTTGAGACATGATCGCCCAAGCGTGTATCACGTATGGCACTTTAACTGACTGACTGAAGTGTTAAGTTATTAACTATCAGCAGCAGAAAAGTTACCATTTGAGACTAACATCTCATAATATACAAAACTGAATATTAACAACTGTAATACACATTTTTTATATTCTTTTCTTTTTTGATTTTTAATAACAACACTTTCCTGCAGACTCTTTCATAGTTGAATAAAATATATACATCTGAAATCTTGACTACTACATTAAATTGATTTCATTCATTATCTCTGATCCACTTTTGCCCAAGCAAAATTTTCTAAAATCATTCTATTGTGATATCAGTAAGAATTTATGCAATTCTAGTATTTTCCAGAAAAAAGTGTCTTATTGATTTACCATCAACTACAGTACATGATATAAAATGTATGACTTTTATTTTATATCGATAAAATGCTTACTGAAAATGTCTGTCTTTATTAATGGATTTTTCTTGTCAGAAATTTTCTTACAAAACACAATAGCTTCTTTAAAGTTAACCTGGTCATGTGAAAAAAAGTTATGAACAAGCAGAAGAAGCCAAAACTATAAATACACATTTAAGATTTAATTTTGCTGATGGCTCAAAACGAGAAGTCTGAGAGCTGAGTTTGAATTCCAGTTGAATTCGTTGCATTCACTTTTTGGGAAAGGTATTAATATATCTCTTCTTCCTCCAACAATGGGCTAAATAACAGGACAGATTGGGTTCTATAGCCTTTGCTGGCAACCAGTCTATCGCAGAAAGTAATGGCAACCTAATGCGGGAAAATCTTCTGCCCAGTAAGTCATGTTTCTTTCGAGACGTGATTGCCCAAGCGTGTGTATCATGTATGGCATTTAACTGACTGACTGATTATAATTTTGTGTCTAGTTAGATTTATTATAACCTGGGACAGGTAATATTTTTGAAAAGAAGCATCTTGAATGCATAGTTCTTTTTGAAAACTGGAGATGTCATCCTAAATGATCAGAAACTTTCTTCAATAAGTATAACAATGACAAATATGAATTCATTTTTATTTAAAAAATTACTTCACTTCTTGTTTTCTTGCTTATTGTTTAGGTTATTTCATGTTAAAGATCGAAGCAATAAAATTCAACTATATTTGTAGCAGAGAACACATTTTACCACACAAAAAAAATGCACAAAAACACAATTTACGCATAAATTGAAGCCAAATTTATACAATTATAATAAAACAAATATCTCTGCACACCAATTTTTGTTTAGCTAAGTTACACACATGCCAGATTCTACTCAAAACAAATTTAAATCTGATGTAATGAATAGGTAATGAATATGTATACACCTTGGTTCCCCCTCACTGGAATGTGATTGGCTGGTGTCAACCATAAATACAAATGGAGGCAAGGACGTCCAGAGAGAGATCTCACGTCTACTGACTACACATACATCTCAGGACACTGCATACGATGAGTACTGACAATTACATCTACGTACTAGATTGACCTACCCAGTTACATTTGCGTAAACCACTTAACTACTTCATATTGAAGTTTCAAGAAAGCATGGCTGACTGCTCATCCAACCATTAGGATGTGAAAATGACCTCCTGTAAGCACAGAAAAAGAACAGACTTCACTATCAATGAGACAAACCCAAACAGATAGCCAACAAGTAGTCAGCCATATTAAGTATACTCTCTTTCACACTCTCATTTTTCCTCTTGTATACAGTACATTCGAACACTACACTATATGACTTACCAGAGATATTTTCATATTTTGTAAATGAAAATAAATCTTTGGTCATTTCTCCAAACCAATGTCTAAATTGTTTCTTTACTCCAACCATCTTCCAACCCAGATCATTTTAATATTAATCTAACTATTAGGATTTTAACTTCTAAATTAGATCTAATTAGTCTAGTTAGTTAACCATTAACACACAAGTTTTTGCATGAGAAAGTTTTTGTATCTGTAAATAAGAACATTTACTCAACTGAAGATTTTTTTTTTCTCAAGTAATTTTTAATATTAGAATAAATCAGTGACTGTAAAGAATTATCATATACAATGCAATGCTGAAAAGTTTTCCAGCTAGCCCCCCAAAATTTTGATGTTTGGAGGCATTTGATCCCAGAAATTTTCAGCACCACCCAACAGCATTTTTTGTAAGGCAAATACTATTATAAACAACATACATTGTGTATTGATTTATTTTAATGAATGACTTTTCAAAATTATAATCTCTGACAATGAGAAAATTCCATTAGAAATTGTCCAAAGATAATTTCGGAAGAAATATCTTTCATGCTTTCTACTTTCTTCAAGTTATCTCAAGGGTACATAGAGACAGTTGATGAGTTTCATTGAACTAGTGAGTGTTTTGACATAAGCAAAGCATGTTTGTGACATAAGAGAAGTGTGATGTGTTTTTATATATATATATATATATATATATATATATATATATAAAGATGTGGGCTCTTAAGTTATAAATCTTTTTATTTATTGACGATTGCTTTTGTTGTATGAATACTGCTATTTCTTTAAGTGTCATAAGTCCGTTTTTACCACTCTATTTTGCAAGTATTTTGTTATTGCTTGTGAATAACTGTCCACAAGTCTCTTTCCATGACCACCTTAGTAATATTTATATACAGAATGATGGTGTCAATATGATCAGCTCTCTCAGACCCTTTATTTTCAACTGTTTAAATGGTCAACTTAAAAAAAAATATTCAATAGAATAAATGCACCATTCAGTTTAGTTATACTGATGACATCTTCATCCAAACCAAATCCATTAACAACATTATAGAACTTTAAAAAAAAGTGTGTGTGGGGGGGATTCTGTTTTGAAATATCAATAAAAAAATCACATTTTTGTTGTCATCAACTATAACAGTGATAATTTTGCCACATCTCTGTATAAAAAGTTTGCTAGTTTTAATTCTAGCATTCTAAACTACAACAATGAGTGACCTGAAAAATATGAAGCTGCTCATTAATAACCCAATCCAAAGAGCTAAACTCATTTCCTCATGTAAAATAATTTTCTTTAAAGAATTAAATAATATAAAACAATAACTTATCAATAAGGGGTAACTTAATTATATCCTAAAGAAACAATCCAAATTTCATTTAAACAACAATTTTAATAATAAAAACTGCAGTCATAAGCATTATATTGACAATAATGCAATTAACATATATTAACAAAATCAAATGCATCACAATTACAAAAATGATGAAACAGCAATAAAAAATCATTATATATAGATATCATAAAACGAGTTACTAAAAATAAATACATCAGATTCATTATTTACTGCAAACTATTAAACAGACATGCCTCCCATACGAACATGGGTGTCCCTCAGGGCTCTATTCTAGGTCTTATGCTCTTTCTGATCTACATTAACGATCTCCCTGATGTAATCAGATCCCAAGTAGGCATGTAGGCTGACTACATCACCGTTTACTCTCGCTCCAACCATAAATCTGCTGAGGTTGACAAAGCGAACCTCGCTACCGAGCTTGAGAAGGACCTCCAATCTGTGGTGGACTGAGGTAAGAAATGGCTCATAAAATTTAATGCTTCCAAAACGAAGCTGCTCTCTATTAATCATCATAGACAATCACTCCTACCCCCCATTAGCATGGAACAGGCTGGCCTCCCTGAGAGTAAAATACTATGCCTCCTTGGTCTCACACTCTCAGCGGACCTCAAGTGGAATGACTACATCGAATCCATTGCTAAATCTGCTGCTAAGAAGGTCTGGTCACTGTGCAAGGTCAGGAAGTGTTTTCCGTCTGAGTCTATCCTGCACATATATAAATCTACCATCCGCCCGTGTATTGAATACTGCTGCCACATCTGGTTAGGTGCTCCTGCTGTTCACCTCGGAGTTCTTGACAGAATCCAACGTAGAATCTAATTTGATAGATACCGACTTGGTAGCTCGGCTGCAGCCTCTATCTCACCAGCGTGATGTGGTTTCCCTGTGCCTCTTCTATAAAGCCTCTTCTATAAATACTTTCACAGCTTCTGCTCCAATGAACTTAGATCACTGGTGCCTCCTAGGTATGAATTTACATGAGCTACTAGATTAGTAACTTGGTTCCACCCTTTTACAGTGAAACCAACAAAATGTAACTGCAATTTCTACTCTAACAGCTTCTTTTATCGCACCTCCCACCTGTGGAATTCCCTTCCATATACTTGCTTCCCCGACAGCTACAATCTCCAGAAATTTAAATGTAAAGTCAATAGACATCACCTATCTCACTAACTCACATCCATTCTCTCAATCTCTTTTTTATTCCCTCTACTCCACCCCTATTCTCGGTATTCTCATCCTTCTATTACCCTCCTCCTGACATTTCCCATAACTAACCCCCCTTTCTCATCACTTTCCCCTATGTACGCCCCTGCGCAACAGTGACAGTAGAATGTCTTGCTTGGGGTGAGATGATTTTAAAAAAGAAAAAAAAAATTTCAATTGGCAACTTATTAAGAAGAATATATCATAAACTTCCAACTCCCTATATAAGACCAATATTGTGTATGGATATACTTGCCCACTTCGAATATGTTTCTCTGTAAATAAAAAGTACAAAACGTCTTGCATACCACAAACACACTCTTACAGATACTCACCTGCCACCTATCAGACCACAGCATCATCAGACAATACATTAATAAGCAGCATAAGGATCATAGTAATATAAGTCAGCAACTTGCAAGCAATACCAAAATACTAGCAAAATTAAACAGTAAAAACAAACTTATGATCCTTGAAATAATACTTATAGAACAAAAACAATCATCAATAAATAAAAACAATTATAACTACAAATGTGTGTGTGTGATAATATTTTTATTATAAGTTTATAATAAAAACATAGTTTATTGCAACACAAGAGCTGTTGTGTTTTGGCACTATCTTATTAGCACCTTGTCAGGCAGCGAAATAGTTTTTCCTGTTAGGAATCATTATATATATAGAAGCTTAAAAACAACATAATTTTTACCAAATCCAGACAATTAAGGTGGGATTTTCAGAGGGTTTGTCTCAACAAACCAATAGAAAATCAGGTCATTATGTATAGGAGAAATTTGATTGTTATAGTAAAGGGGGATAGAGACTTAAAATGACTTAAAACCCAGGCATTTTCTCTGCCAGTGATGAAATAAATTGAATGATATATTGCTTTTAGCAAGTCTGAAAAGTTTCTCATGTCATCGTGAAAGGGTTACAGGATTTTCCTTAAATTATTATTCAACTTCAAGTAGTGGACAAGAGACAAAGATGGGAAAGTTTGTTTGTTTTTTTCATAAAAATACACTGCACATCAAACATATATAGTAGACTTAGTGGGTGATCTATCTGTTAAGCCGTAGCAAATTATTAGAAGATGAGAAAATCAATACATGCTCGGGGATAGATTATAGATGTCTAGTTATATTAGGAAAAATTAACTATACTTTAGGATATATTTTAGATAATGTTGACAAATGGAAGTATGAGTAAATTTAGTTTTGGGAATTTGATAATTTGTAATTTTTCTTGTAAACATAGAAAACATGGCTCATGTAAAGATTTACAAGTTCTAGTTCTTTTTAATATTTTCCATTTTATGGTAGGGGTTTTATTGTCATCTTTTTAATTGCCAATAAGTAGAAAGTGAGGTGCTATTGTAGTAAGTTTTATTATTAAAAGATAAGGTGTGAAAATAATGGTGGGTTTTAAAAGTATTCTTGGTACAACTGATATTTTGTTACTGTAGGATTTTCTGTGGTGGAAATAGAGCATAGATAGACTATAGAGTCTGTTAGACATTTACTTGCTAATGGACACTCAATAGGTTTTTGGCAATTGCAATTATTTTTATTGTGATTGTTAATTTTTTTTTAGGAAAAAAGATATATATATACAGAGAGAGAGATATCAGGTGCAACGGGTAAATTATCACTGTTTTATGTTTTGCTTCTTTCTTCTTTTTTTTATGTTTTGCATATATGTATTGTTTTTGATTTTGTTTTCAGAGAGTCTTAAAGTAAATAACATTTTATATATTATTGCATAACCCTTGCTTGCAATAACTGCATCATTCCTGTAACCCACTGAATTGACCAAATTGTTGCATTTTTCATTTGTGATGCTTTTTCCAGACTTTTAACACAACCTCTTTCAGTTCTTGTTTGTTTTGAGGGGTTTCTTTCTTCAGTCTCCTCTTCAGGAGATAAAATGTATGTTCTGTTAGGTTAAGGTCCAGTGATTGTTTTTGCCAGTCTAGAACTGTCCACTTTTTCCCCTGATGAAGTTCTTTGTTGGCAGTATGTTTTGAGTCATTGTCCTGCTGCACAATAAACTTCCTCCCAATTAGTTTGGATGCATTTTTCTGTAAATTAACAGGCAAAATGTTTCTGTAGACTTCTAAATTCATTCTGCTGCTACATTATCAATAAATATGAATGAACCTGTGCCATAAGCAACCATGCAAGATACTTCTTCCACTATACTCTGCGGATGAAACAGTATGCCTTGGATCATAAGCAAATCCTTTCTTTCTCCACGCTTTTCCTTTTTTATCACTTTCGCAGAAATTATCATTTGTCTCATCAGTCCATAAAGCTTTTCTCCAGAATTTTGGTCGCTCATCTCTGTACTTCCTTGCAAATTCCAATCTGGTTTTCTGATTCTTATTGCTGATGAGTGGTTTGCATCTTGTGTTATGGCCTTTATATTTCTTTGAACTGTGGATTGTGAAACCTTCACCCCTGCATTGTGGAGATTGTTGGTGATGTCACTGACTGTTGTTTTGAGCTGTTTCCTCACAGCTCTCACAATGTTTCAGCCATCAACTGCTGTTGTTTTCCTGGGCTGACCTATTCTATGCCTGTTGCTCAGTGCACTAGTAGTTTCTTTCTTTTTTAGGACATTCCAAAATGTTGTGTTGGGTATGTTCAATGTTTGTCCAATGGCTCTGATTGATTTTCCTTTTCTCAGCTTTACAATGGCTTGCTTTTCTCCCTCAGAAACTCTCTCATCTTCATGTTGATTTATCCTTTTTAACAAGAAAAGCAGTCTTTATAGATGAAACCCAAAGTTCAAACCAAGAAGTCACTCAGTTATTTAATATTTAAACAATCAATCTAAGAGGCAACATTTAGGTATCAAGAAACACCTTTCAGTTGTGTGTTCCAATAGTTTTGCACACTTGAAAAATAGATGGGTTCAGACAAAATGTGGTATGTCCTAAGTTGTTTAACACATTTAAATGTAAATACCAGGGAAAAGAGCTTAAATTCTGAACAATTGTTTATTATTCATCTTTTGATCTTAAACACAAATTTCAATAAACAACAAAAACAAAAGAATTGGCTTTGCAGTTCGAATACTTTTAGTGTGTGTGTGTGTGTGTGTGTGTCACACACCTCTCTTTATCCATATCAGAATGCTTACTATTTCTATGAAACTTGCCAGTTGTGTCTACCTAACCCGATGATGACTTGGCAAAAAACTTGGACCATATTTATTGTACTTTTCTTCCAAAATGAACTTCAAACAATTTCTGATGTAATTTTCCTTGTCTGAGAAGGATTAATCTTAATTTTGAAAAGTTGATTATTAAAATTAAGTGATACAAAATGTATGTTGTTTTTAATAATATTTAACTTAAAGAACATTTTCTACCTAAATACATAGAATATATATATATAGAGAGAGAGAGAGAGAGAGTGAGTGTCTAGAGTGAATCATGAAAATCATTGTGAAAATGTTGGCAGAATTTATGCCCAAATGAATCTATATAAATAAATATTGTGGTAGACTACAAAATTTTATTAGCGCATTAAAAACAGACATTTTACAAGTATATATAAATATATGTAAAAATATATCAAACAAAGTGGGACGAAGACCATGGATGATAAAAAAAATATTACTCACTGTAAAGTGATGGATTGAATATATATATATATAACAGCAAAAAAAGAAGCAACATTCAGGCATATTTGCATAATCTATCAAAGGCTTGGTTTTCTTTTGCCAATCTATTATCTACTATTTTGTCTAGTTTAGCATCTGTGGATATGACATCTATAATTAAATTTAAATGACTACATTGTTTGGTGCAAAACTTGTATATTATATTTCAAGTTTTCTCATGATTAAGAATATTGCTACTTATATTGTGCACAGCGATACAGGGATATTTATAATCATCAGCTATATTTTTTTTAACGAGACTTGTGGAAAGTATGACAAGCATACTTTTCTTTTGTTATGTCCAGAATACACTTGATGCAAATACATTTTGATGTTACTCTTTTCTTATTTCAAGAAAAAACTACATCTGTTTGTTTTTTCACTGCAAAGGAAATTTTTATTGATTAGTTCTTTCATAACTGGCAATAAGATTTTCACAAACCATATTTATTCCCTGAATGTAACATCTGCTTTCTTTTTCTTTTAAATAACCATGAACTATAGCTGTTTTTAAAAGAATGTTTTTATTAGTAAAATATGCATAATTCTTTTAATAAATGCTGCTAAAATCCTTAAATTTGAGAATAAGCAAAACATTAATCTTAAAATATTCCCAACAGCCCAAACATATAGTATCATGAAAAATATGCTACTTTTAGGTCTTGTAATTAAAAATATCATTAATTTTATATCAGAAGTGAGAAAATATCTACCAAAAATTTTCTTGTCAGAATTACAAAGAAAAGTTTTGTGACTTAAATTGTGTGCTACTGCATGAAAGTAAATATAATCAATATATCTTGATAACTAATTATTAGCCTATAACCTGGAGCAGTATTGCAGAAATAAAAAAAATTTCTTTTTCAATTTAAGAATTAAAATGTTTAATTATAATGGGCAGACTGTTCTTAGTTACAAAATATAATTATTCAGGAAAGAAGTTAAGCCATTTTTCTGATAACCATTTGCTTGGGGCTTTTTCTTCAATAATGATATTTTATCCAAAGACAGTTTTCCTGCAAAACATTCTCTACTGACAATATTTCAATATGCCTTTTTTCGATTTAATTCACAAATCTAAATAAGCACATATACATTATAAGTTTAATTGTAGTGCAAATAATATATTTAAGTTATATTTTCCTAACATAATACCAATTTAGCATAATTATTTGTGAATAATATGCACTTCTAAATTTTAGCTGCAAATTTAGTGGGGTCATTTCTTGTGTATAATGCACAGTGATTTACAATTTATAGTAGCTAAATCAAACATTTGTTCAACTTTTTATCTGAATATGGTGTGTATCAACTAAAATATGAATTTATATAGTTTATTCTGAAGCACAGAATTCACAGTATTTAGAGAAAAGCACATGAATATGTCACATAATGTAACAAGCTTGTAAAAATAAATTCACATTTGAAGAAACTAAATTATAAACCCACATTCTAGTGTTTAGTGGCTATATTTTACAGTAGCATAAAACATTTGGACATTGCCCCTATGAAGATGATTTCAACTATTATTCCTTCGTTCAGATACTGTCATTTGAAAAAAATATACTTTTAAGAAATTTGTAGATGAAATGATATTCTTCAAAAAATAATATAGAAATTATATAAGGTCTTTAAATTTAATTTGTAGTAATTATACAAGGTTTGCTTATCTATTTCTTCTCTTTACACCTACAATTTGAAAAAAAAAGATAAAAGATAATGCTCTCTTTGTAAGTTATCTAAAAAAAAAATGGATGCTTTCAGTATATTTGGATACAAACTTTTGGTATTTTATCACTAAAAAAATATTTGTATAATTGGTTTTAAATTAATATTATTCAAACAATAAAATGGAACTAAATACACTTATATACATATATATATATATATATATATAGGTTATAGTGATAATACATGAGCAGTTTGGTTAAGTAATCACTATATTTTTTAGTTAAATTGTATTGTTAATCTATTTTTTTATATAATGAAAGCTTTCCAATTATTTTAGTGGTGCTAGGTTTTAAGAAAAATACATAACCCAGTGATTGATAATCTTTGTTATGATTAGTAGGAAGTAGAATGTCACTATTTCAATGCCAATAAGCAAAAGAGAGCAGTTTCTTTGATCTTAAGCAATATTTTTATTACCAACAACATTATTCTGCTAATTAAACAGCAAGAGTGTTTTTGGTAATGAAATTCATAACATTACAAATGCAGCTCTTAAAAAAAAATAAATAAACGTAGACTATATTTGTAAAGCTTTGAATTTAGTTATTTGTATTGCTCACTCATTATTACTTGACTGTATGATATATAAAAAAGATTTGAATCAACATTCAGATGTTTCCATGTTACAATTATTGTTTATTTAATGTCATGTTTTATCTTTTACTCTCAGCTTTAGTGCAATCTCATTTTCTCACTTGACTTCTTATACTCAATAATTATCTTTGCATCAATATTTTGCTACCTCTTTTCTCCAACATATGTCTTTTCTCTGATGATTTGGATGACTCCTACTGTGTCCCATTAACTATTTCTATAAGAGATAGCTATATAATATATTCAAACCCAAATCCTCCTTAAGTAGTCAGTGCTCTTCCTAAAAAATGGTTCATATTTTATCAGTGATTAGGAACAATTTTTATTGTGTAAATGACTTATTGCATCTGCTCTTTTAGATAAGTAATTATGTGATCAACATGATATTTCTCTTTTAATTGGTATACATATATAAATTGAGAAATTTCTATCTAACAAAGTATAATCTGAAAAAAATGTTTAATTTATCTTTGATATATTAAGGTGTAGACCATTTTAAAACCCAAGAACAATTGTAAGAAATATGAACATACATCAGGCTCCCTCTCAAATTTCCACTAACCAGACGATGGCTATCCCACATTGTGTCTCCATTATTGTTCATGTACATGTACACCAAGATTTGGGAAACAGCCATTGTATGCTCACAAGGAAATGAAAAGTGCCTTAGCAAGAAATAAAAACTCAAACTCTGTTTTCAATATATTTATTCAAGGCACCACTTGCTTAGTCTGTGTGGGCACATAGATGACAGGGCAACGTCTGCCATGTTGGACTAGCAAATCAGCTCTTCCTTTCAACTCTTTCTCTTACTAACTATCTGCCCCATTTCAACATTATGATGTGTGGCTGTGTTATAGTGAAACACATCTATTCCTCAGATAATGACTCTCCCTCCTATATTAATAAGAGTTAACAGAAGAAGTACTTGGGAAGTTCATGGGAGTTCTTTAGACTTCTATTAAAGTTCAGTAGAACTACTAGCCAGTTGATATTAGTTGGCAGTTAGCCGAATACTAAGGAGTCAGCTTTCAGTGGAAGATAACCAAATTCCTAACATTTTGGGTACGTTAAGTCGATTAGCAATGGACATAGCACGATTATAACCTTCAGTGCGAAAACTACTCCACAACAAGCTGGTAACTAAAATAGGTAGCATTCTGACTACCTGAGAGACAATCTATCCCTGCCAAGGGTAGACCAGACTTCAACTCAATTCCAACGGTGACTGTTGAAACCAGCAACTGGAAATCCAAAATGTTTACTTTGTCCTCAGTTTTCATTTATTTATTTATTCTTTTATTCCTTTTGGTGAAGTGATCTCCAAGACTTTATCACTGATCCTAAATTATGAAAGACTTGAGAGCAAGAAAAAAAAATCGCACAAAATCCGCTGCTATATGCATGTCTCAATCATAGTGTCACACATATCTACCAGCTTCCTTAATTTTCCATTCTTGATAAAAAATAATAATTACCAACAGGAAAAGTCCTTGAACAGTAGCAATCTACATGTAAATATGAACAATAAAAAATATGCAGGTCTGAGGTAACATACTGAAAATAAAATCTTCCACAATCTAAAATATAAAGCTTACCCACACAAAAGAATTAGGACCACAAGGGGTGTTATTAGAAATAGAGAGCTGTCTCTGGCTAAGCCCAGAGAAAATAAATACAGCCTTAGGAAAGCATGTGTTCACCAACTATAAAAGTATAGCCATAAAAAGGGGCGATCAACACACACACACACACACACACACACAACACTGGAACAAGGAACACAATGTTTATTTTAGAATCTTATCAAAAATGCCAGTACAAATGAAGAAGGATGTGTACCTGTATTTTATGGACTATGCAAAGGTGCTAATTTTTATAGCTTCTCCAATCTAGAAAAATGAATTATCGGTGTGTAAAAAAGATATCACCTGTAGTTGAGATAAATTACATGAAGCTATAAAAAAGGTAATATATGTTGCTCCATAAAACCAAAAGTCTTAATGGTTGTTGATAAAGGCTTTACATCTCCTCATATTACTCATGTAGATGTGTCTTTTTTTTTCTTTTTTTTTATTCAAAGATAGAAAAGAATTTTTTCATTTTTGTTTTTCACTATAATTTCCACCAACTGTCAAGTTGATAAGAATTTTAGTCTAACTTCATGATTTGCTTTCTAAGTAGGCACTTAAACATCTTAATAAAAACAAAATTAAAGAACCAAAGAAAATAATTTTTTCTTTTGATGATATTTAGATTTATAATTACTTTAGACAAAATTTCAAAGTAAAAATATAATTTGTTTGGGTTGCAAAGTTCCACCAGCCATTAATTTACTGCTTGTAGTTTGTATAGTTAATGCATCTTAATATATAAAAAAAATAAAAATAGGCATTGTGAAATTATCTCTTGCTTGCTTTGATTCAACATTAATCAAATAAAACAAATATTTTTATATATCATATTAAGTATTTAACAGAAAAGAATTGCAGCAAACAGTCAAGTATACACTACTTATTAACATTTTGTTGATTATATTCTATAGTTCACCTTGAACATAATGATTTTAAGTTAACCGTTTGAACTCTGACTTCCTGAAAATTACAATTACTCCACCCTGCCCAACTTCTGTCCATTTTATAATGTAACTTACATGAAGCATATACATATATAATTTAAAATTGACAATATATTTTGTGGCCAATTCATACCAGCAAATGTTATTTTCACTTCCAATACAGAGATACTAATCATAATATGAACATTTACTGGTAATTTTTTTCATCTAGGTAAATTATTAGGGTAGCATTTATGGCTGCTATGTATTTCTTTTTATAAACTGCATACTTGTTTTTGTTTCTTCATCAGCAGGCATGAAAACCACTTGGTGAGCATCCACTTTTAGATGGTCGTGTTGAGGAACTTTTGAGATTGCAATTATTTAACTGTTATTGCTTAACAAAATAAAAAAAAAATCAATCTACTGTGTTACTACCATGTACATTAGCAGTCCAGTAGTGGGAGTTCTGTTATGATGCCCATTAAAGCAAAGAGCTGTCAGTAATTTGCCCCAAATCAGTTAAAGTAAACAGTGTATGTGGAGGGTTGGGGTGGGACACATATGGGTAGATAACAAGACTCAAAACTCTGGAAATATAGGCATCACTACAAGTGGCTGAAATGCTTATTAAAGAGATATTTATGTAGATAGTCCACACAATGTCTTCGTATACGAAAGGCCATACTTATGCCAATACAGCTCAGAAGGTAAATCCAATTATCAGCAACAATAACAACAATACAGACAAATATAAACATAAAAATTAGCAGTAAATATATTTTTAAGAAAAATATCAACACTTTCTAGGAACCTCATAAAATTTCTCTTCTGGGTTTCCTTCTATTCCATATAGTTTATATTATTGGGAAAGTTTTTGTTTGAATAATTTCATATTTTTTATTAATAAAAAATAAATGATTTCTGCTGTAAACTACAAGCATGATTTAATAAAATATAAGAAAGCTGAAGTAATATTCATTGCAATACAAAGGAATTGTTTTTATAGGGAACACATGAGAATCAATACCAGATAATGATCTTAATATTTGCTATGTATATTTTGTTAATCTGAGGTTTCATTTCTAGAAAAATGTCATGGGATGAGTTAAAAATAGGCAGGCTTGAAGCCATTATTCTTCATAATATTATTAAAATATGAAATAAATGTGTATGTGTTTGAAAGACTTGTTTGGCTAATTTGTTTTCAATCTGATCAGAAAAGATACAGCTAACAGCCAACAAATATTAGTTAATAAGTATTTTGTATCAAAAGTAAAGATTGATTTATATTTCAGATTCTGTTAAGATATTTTCATAAAATTTGACTAAGACATATTTTTTCACAGAATAAAACTAAAAATTGGGTGACATTTTTAACAATTTTTTTTTACTTTGTGTATTTCATTCATTTTAGTTAAAATAAATAATATTTTAGAGATATTTTAAAATGTATTCTTTTTCATTTTAATTTATACTATTTTCTAATTTTTAACCATTAAAATGTTCATTTTTAGGATAAGTAATTAAGTATGTTTTAATAAAAGTTTTATAAGAAAAATATTTTATTGATTTCATTTCTGATTATTTCTGATTAATTTTTATAATATAGTATTTTTCTATTTACTCTCAGAATGCAACAGACTATTAAAAGTTGAACAAAATGGCTTTTGTTTGTGATCATGACTTGTTAAACCATATTCAAGCATCGATTCTCTTAAATGATTATATGATATCTGTATAAATATATCTGGTAAAGTAAACTTTTCATTTATTGAAATTAGTTAATACACAAAATAGCGATATCTGTTATTATTGTTTTTTAACAAATTGAATCTAATAGTTTTCTCACATAAACAGTAATTGAATCTGTTTTAAACTTTTGTACCAAGAATGTAACTTAGTGGTATTGTTTCACAAAATTCAAAATATGTCTTTCTTTCAGTCAAATAACATGCGACCCTTTAAAAATTTTAAACAAAAAGATGTCTTAAAAATAAATTTGAATATATACCAGGTGCGATTGGGTAAATTGTCACCATTTTATATTTTTTAATTTTGTGCATGTGCATTGTTTTTAATTTTGTTGACTGCACAGTATAGTAAGGTCTGCACCATGACACAATTCACTCCACTAGAAATTTGAAAATGGCATGCAGTACTGTTTGGCATTCACCCAGAAGCTCTAATATGAACATTTCAGAGTGTTCAAGTACAGTGCAGATGATACTGTGTCCCCAAAAGATTTACCAAGTGATGAAAACCAGTTAAAATCATAGTGTTTGGAGTTATTATGACATTATGCCTCCACAGGACCTCAGACTCGACACAGAGACTTACATCAAGTACCTTAAGGAGGTAGTGCCATCCTATGTCAAGAGAGTTGCTGCTGGAAGAACCTATGTCTGGCAACAGGACTCTGCACCATGCCACACAAACAGGAGAATCTGGTCATGGCTTTCAGATAATTTCTGCAACCACATCATTCTTAGCATCTGGCCACTTCCCAGACTACAACCCCCTTGATTATTATGTTTGAGGCACATAAGAGATACCAACAAAACTCCTTGTAACATCTTTAAGTCAAGGATTATGATAGCATTCATCAGCTTGAACTAGGAGACTGTCAAGAAGAGTTGCAAGAGATTCTGGAGTCATGTAGAGGCCATGGTTGAAGCCAAGGGTGATTTTATTAAATAATTTTCCCTTTAGTATTTCAAGATATTTTTGTATAATTTTCTGTTAAGATGAGATGCCAGTTTTATTTTAATTCTTGCATAAATTAGTCAACAATTTATCCATCACCACCTATATATGTATATGTGAGTGTAATATATATATATATTCTTAATCCCAGCATTAATTATTGATTATTTTAATTCTTTTATAAACGTATTAATTTTACTTTTAATTGTTATGCCATTAATTTAATTTTGAAAACCAAAAGTTTGTTTAATTAAAGAAAATGAGAAAATGGTTGGCTTGAAGCTTTTTTTTTTTTTTTTTATCATTTCACCTTAAGGCAACACAATAAAGTCACTAATATGCAAGAGATTACTGAGTATGAAATAAACAGGACAATAAAAGAACAGGATTCAAGGAGGCAAAATACAATGATTGACATTGCATTTAAATTTTTGAAGATCATAGGTGACAAGAAAGCAGGAAGCCAGAAGACATTTCTACAGGCAAGAAGTATTAGAGATGAAAGAATTAGCATAGAACCCATGGGTATAACTAACAATTTCAACAGTAAAATTATGAGACCTAGTTGCCAATCTAGTACTGCACTTAAATTTGTGAAGCTGAAATACCAAGGAAAGTTAGTGTGGAAATATTTATAGAAAAGGTAAAGAGAAAGTATGTTATGATAGTTGAAAAGTGACCAAAATTGAGATTCCATGTCAAGACTAATAATATTGACCAATATTCTTTGGATTCTATCAAGAATCTCAAGACACATAGCAAAAGTACCAGTTCAGATATGGCGGCAATATTCAATACACTAATAAATCGTCAACTTATAAATGTGCAAGATTGATTCTAGCAAGAAAAATTATCTCACATGACATAACAAACCAACTTTCCTAGCAGCAGACTTAGCAGTTGATTCAATATAATCATTCCACTTCATGTCAGTGGAAAACATGAGACCATGAAGTAGCAGGGAATTGCTGTCCTAGAGATTAGCATTAGCCATCCTGATGGAAGGCAAAATATCTTTTTAGATGATTAATAGAGAGCAGTTTTATTTTAGATGCATTAAAATTAACAAGTTACTTCTTATACCATTTTACAACAAAACAAACATCATTTTCAACATAAGGTACCAATTTGACTTTATGAAACTTATAAGACTTGCTATTAAAATGTGTAAATAGATGTATCATCTAAATAGAGCCCTGGGGGACACCCCCATTAATGTAAAATGTTCTAGAGGAGTGGGTGGCCATTCAGGACAATTAAATCAAATCAAAGAAACATCATAACCCTTCTACTTGTGAAGAAGCCCAGCATACCAAATTCTGTCAAACACCTTCAGAATATTTAAAGCAATAGCCTGTGCTTTACCATTCTTATCTAAAGCTTGACAGACTCCTCCAACAATACCAATCATAATATTGAAAAGGAATTACTGAAATGAACAGTTTCTCTGTCAAAAGAACCATTTACATCAAATACAGTTATTCACTGTATAAATCAGTAAATTTTTATTTCTTTCATTTTTATGGGTCAGGGTGGGGACTTTGGCCTTTTATTTTGTTAGTGTCAAATTCTGTCTTTCAACAAGTAGTTTTAAGTAACATCTGTGTGATTGTAAATGTGTCTACTTTCAGAGTTGGTTTTGTACAATACTGTTAGTTTTCAAACAGAATGTAATCCATTTTAAAATTTTCCTCTAGAGTTATTTTAGAGTTGGTTGTGAAATTTGTATTTGAAAAAATGTTTTGTTTGGTTTGAGTTTCATCAATGTTACTTTCTATTGTTTAAACATGTGAAAATATTGGTTTATTTTCAGTAAAAATAGATTTTTTTTCTTTATTTTAACATTCACTTCATTGAACAATTTATATACTGTTTTGATCTTTCTTCTGTTATCTTTCAAGCTACTTCATGATTCCATCTTCCCAGAATGTCTTATCTTTCACCACAAACAACTATTCTTGGTACCTTTGAAGTCTTCCAGAAAATGGATTTTTTTTTATCAAGAAACTTCAATAAAGACCAGAATAAATAGTAGTCTAAAGTTACAATATCTGGTGGATGTAGCAAATGAGTGAAAACTTCTCAGTCAAGTTGATACAGGTTTTATCTGGCCATCAAAGAAATTAACCTTCAATTTAATATTATATCCTTTCTTGATACTTTTCCTCAACTATTGGCTTCAGTTGGTTCTATTAGAAACAATGCTTCTCCAGATCAATGATTTAGTTCTTCAGAAGGAGCTCTTAATTGATGATCCCCTTCCAATCCCACCATATCATCACTTTCTTTATGCAAAGACTTAACATTTACATAATTGTTCACTCATTAATTAATCTTTGATAAGTGTGAAATATTTTAAATTTAACAAGACAATTTTTATTCAAATCCTGTTTTTCTAATCAGCAATTAAATTTTAAACTTTGTCATTTTTTAAGTGATACTTTTTTTCTTTACATATTTCCTTATGGAGAAAGCTGGGTCATATGGGATTTCTTTTCTTATGAAAATTTACCAACATATATATTTTAAATTGCCTTGGAAAGAATATTGATATGATGTCTTAAGATAGTGCATATAGCAAAGAATTTAACCATTAATTCAATATTATAGGTGTATTGTGTATTGTCTTCCAAAGATAAATGTATGTGCAGTGATTCCAGTTCAAGTTTATCCACTGCAGAATTAATTCATTGCACAAAATGACAAAACAGTTCGCAAGATAATATGCAAAAAAACCATTGTAATGAATTTCTAAGTGAAATTTTTTTTAACGTATCAAATATTAGCACAATTAGCATAATTTATCTACTATTAAGTTATGAGCTAATAATAAGAGAAGAAACTGTGTCAAGTCGCCACATGATGTGCTAAAATCATAGGATTAGGGTCTCTCCAGCTTGATACATTAACTCAATATAGGCATTAATTCCACAAGTGGTCAGAGGACCTCTTGGGAGATGTTGATTCATAATGTATCGATATCTGTCTACATCTCCCAGGTATTTGTAGATTCAGGATTTTGCAAGTGACTATAGGTCTCACTTATATCTCATATATGCTTGCTTGGGTTCATATCAAGTGAACATGGTGGCTACAAAATGCTTCTGGGCCATCACTTTTCTACAAATTCTGATGATGCCATGTTTAATCTTGCTGAAATTATTTTGAGATAGTTGGAGTTCATGAATACATGCAGGATCACCTCTTAATGATGGGTTTAAGCCAACCAACAGATCAAATGACCTATGTCACATGAATACACTCTATACCATTATGGAATCACTGATCAATACTTTGTTGACAATTGGGGTCTATGGGGGTCTTCATTTGACCTGTACTCTACCATCAGCTCAAAATGACTGGATCCAATTAACATTGTTATGAGCCATATACAGTACTATATCCAATATTGTGGTATGAACAA
Organism: Ascarosepion bandense; assembly: GCA_037127315.1. Taxonomy (NCBI): domain Eukaryota; kingdom Metazoa; phylum Mollusca; class Cephalopoda; order Sepiida; family Sepiidae; genus Ascarosepion; species Ascarosepion bandense. The sequence continues at coordinate 684,834 of JBBBDQ010000212.1, read as the reverse complement.
AGGCAATCTGGTGGGTCAACTGCTCTTGTATCTCATGAAAGCTAAAGAATGTTTAGCTAACCTGCTGAGTATGTGTCTAATATATTTTGCTTTTAGTGTGAATCCATTTTGAGCTGGTATTACTTGTCTGTTACTGCAAACAATTCTAGCCATATACCTCTAGTCCCTTTCACTAAGGACACATGGTCAGTCGCTACATTGTTCATAGGGGATGGCAATGCCTTCTGTCAAGTATTCCTGTTAAAACCTGTGACACTGCAGATAAAGGGGTCAAATGCCCCCATAATTTCAGAAATGGAATGTCCCATTTGTCCATCACCTATCATTCTCCATTCAAACTCTAAGAATTCACATTAGCTTGCCATAAGCAGCTTAACCAGTTTTCATGTCAGAGCACAACTAATAGAGATCTAAGCATTTCTATAGCATCATGTTATGGTTTCACCACCTGCATACTGCTAACCCCAAATTTTTGGCATGTTAGTTTATGTTAGTCAAAACATTAAAAATATACACAGGACTGTCAATTAGAAGCAAAAATTATTTTAAAATAGTAATTGTACTTTTTTCTTTTCTTTTTTTTTTTCAATTCAGTTGGTAAAAGTATTTATACTTGCACAATGATTATTTACATCTTGAATAGAATTTATTAAGGTAAAAGCTAAGCTGGAAATGAAATGTCACAAATATTGCTAGATTTGTTATATATTATCTGCATTATATTTTAGAAAAATATGTACATTTATTAAAGTTAAAAATTAAATTAAATTTTTATGAGGAGAATAACTTAAGTTCACTATCAAATTATGCTTAGCTGTAAAAAGAATGATTTTAGTAACCTTTTGAGACAAGTTTCAGAAATGATAGGAAGTAAATTTAATTCAAATGAAAGCAATATATCCTTGTGTCTGCTTGTTTTCTAGAAGGTAGTTCTCTGAGATTTTTCTTCTTTTTTTTTTCATTTGGTTACACAAAAAAAAAATAACAGCTTGGTTTTCCTTGATTTATAAAATCATGTTATCTAAAAATATTCTTATATTTATGTCAATGTTTTCACAAATTGTTTTGCTTTTATAATGTACTGTTTTTTTTCTTTAGGTTCTTGGTGGTGTAGCTTTCTTTTATAAGTTTATTAAAAATAATTGAATCACTTTCTAACCCATATACAAAAAGATTGTTTTTTTTTTTATTCCTTTTTTTTCTTATTTTAATAACTTTGAATTTCTGTTGTAATATATTTTCTAAACAGATTACTTTTTTTTTTTAACTATTTTATTATTATTATTATAATTTTATTTATTTATTTATTTATTTTTATTTTTATTTTTTATTTTTTTCAGAGAGTTTCTTCAGCACCATCCAAAGTTGAAATTTCTTGGTCTGTCACTGACCCGAGCATGCCAGTTTAATGTATTTTCTTCTGCAAAATGCTTAAATTCACAAGGCAATTTTATTGTTGTAAGGATTGTGTTTTGACTTTAATTATGAACTCTTATCATTGGATAATTTTACCACTTTTATTTCACTTGTTTATAGAGAATTTCTTTTAAATAAAGTTGCATTAATCATTGAAAACTGCATAATTTTATTTGATATTTAACGATATAAAACAAAAAAAAATAGCATTATGATTCAGCAGAAGAACCATAAAGAAATCTTTTATTATTTTATTAATTAAATATCAGTGTGAAAGTATTTTTGTATAGCTACGATATACAGGGTGCGATGGATAAATGGTCGTCATTTTATATTTTTTATTTTGTACATGTGTTGTTTTTTTTGATTTTGTTGACTGCACAGTAATCAGTTGGACACCATCTGTAAGATAAAAAGCACCATGATACAATTCACTCTACTAAAAATTTGGAAACAGCATGCTGTACTGCTTTTGCAGCTCAAATATGAACATTTCAGAGTGTTTGGATGTCAATCTGAAAACAGTGCAGAGGATTCAGAAAGAGTTGGATGAGTCTAATGGTGATTGTGATTGGAATGATCACTAGTGATAGCGATGTTATGCCTCCATTCATCTTCCCACATGCCCCCCACCACCATCAAGTCAGTGCCTTGAAGGTGTAGTACTGCCATGGATCAAAAGGGTGGTTGTTGGAAGACCCTATATCTGGCATTAGGACTCTGCACCATGTTACGTAAGCAGGAGAACTAAATTATGACTGTCAGACCATTCTTGCAACCATATCACTCCTTACATCTGGCTCTCCAGATTATTATGTGTGGGGCTCAATTGAGCAAGAGATTAACAAAAATCCTTGTAAAACTAATGAGGGACTGAAGGCAAGGATTATGGCAGCATTCACCAACTTAAACAAGGAAACTGTCCACAAGAGTTGTTTGGAGGCAGTGGTTGAATCCAATGGTGATTTTATTGAATAAATTTACTCTTTAGTATTTCAAGATATTTTTGAGTAATTTTGGCAAATATATCTGTTAAAATGAGATGTCAGTTTTATTTTAATTTCTGTGTAATTTAGATGACAGTTTATTCATCACACCCTGTATGTAAGTACGAACATTCTTAGTTTCTCTGAGATTGTTGCATTTCAATGATTTTTCCTTTGTATTGCCCACTTTTCGCAAATTTAAAATCTTCCTAAAAATTCTAGATAAACTTTTTAATTAGTATTTATTTCAATTGATGAATATATATTAATTCTTAATAATAATAAAAAAAGAAACTGTAAGCATCCACTTGTTTTTCACATATTCCATTTTACATACTTTGTTCAGATATTTCATATAAGTCATTTTATCCTGCTAATTTTTATAAATTGCATTTTATTTGCAAAATTATACATTTAAAGCTTTCATTTTTTTTTTTCTTCTTTTTTTGAGAATTTTTTTTTTCAAGTATAGATAACTGCAATTATTTTGTTTCTTTTCTTGCAGGTTACAGGTGAAGCAAATGAAGTTCAGATTTTGGAAGCACTGCGTCGATATATATCCCGATCACAATATGTCCAGAAATCATTATATACATTATTTAGTTTGACACAAAACCTAGTTAAGCCTCGTCAAGATATAATAAAGGTGAGTATAAATATTGCATAGTAACCAGAAATAATAACCTTTCCATCAGTCACCTTTGACATTACATTGTTCTCTTGAAAAAGTGTCTCGTGTTATTTTTATTTTAAAGTCGTTTAATGATTTTGTTTTTAAAATTTTTTTTGTTACACACACAAAATTATGACGACTTTCACTTGTCTTAAGAATGAGCACTTAACTATATTATTATAAAATATAATGTTTGTTATGTCAGGTTGCAATTCCTTGTTGGGCTGTTTAGTATTTAAAACTGTAAGAAAATGGTGGGAAAACAGAATTAAAGTTTTTGTAATTTCCTTTGCTCACCTACAATAGATTTCAATTCAAAGAATATATTCTATTCTAACTTATACTGAGAGTAGCAAGATGGGATCATTTTGACCAATATAAATTTAATACTTATTGTTTTTCATATTTTCTCTTTCAAAAATCTTGGGGCACCTCGCAGTGGTGTAATGGTTAGCAAGATTGTAATGCTAGAATCATTACAATTGAGTAGTGAGTTCGATCCTCACTCGGTGTCCCATACTTTCAGCCTTGTGCCACATCTAAGCTGTGCTTAAAAAAATCACCATATTTTCTCTTTCAAAAATCTTGTAATTGACTAAAGAATTAAATCTTACAAAGCAGTTAAACTTTTGGACCAAATGTGTTTTAATTAAGTGTTTTCTTATCATTAATGTACATAATATATGCTAATTGTTACAGTCATTGTCATTCTAGAATTCTGTACTACTACAAATATTTTTCCTTAATTGTAAATTAAAAACCTGCACATTGTCTTAATTTAAAGTTAACCTATTACTTTAATACATCATTGAATCTGTTACATATACAGACAAATTAGAATTAATTGTGCACATCTTATGTGCTCCATGATTTTCAAAGATATTTATTGATTCTTATTTTGGGTGATGGTAAATTTACATTTATAGTTGATTTTGTTTTTCTTTCCAAAGACTTGAATTTTTCATCTCAAATACACGTTTGTTTTGTAATAATTTTCCTTTTATAGAATATTTGTGTTAATATCAATAAATTTTGTAAACCTAATATTGTTGATTTGTTAGTGCTAAATGCAAGCTAAGGACAGTTTTACTTTCACTATGTATTCTAATAATATAATTTTATTCATTTAGAAAGTTCCTGTGTGTGTGGACAAAAAGATATCACTAGCAAAGGAAGAAAGCCTATTCATTTGGGGGGAAAAATTTTGTTTAGTAAATATTTGTAATGATTTAAAATTTATAAATTTCAGCAAAAGCTCTCAATATAATTATGATTATTCTTGGTTTCAGCATGTGTTACCAGGAATGAAATCCCATCCAAAACAGTTGGGTGTGCAGATGGCTGCCACTGCTTGTTTATACAACCTTACCAAAGGAGAAGTCAGCCAAAAAATTCACCCTGCATGTTTACGAAAAGTAGTTGAACTAACATTATTGTCAATGGAAAATTTTCCTAAACATCAACAGGTACTAACAATCAATGCTTAAATTCAAGTGAAAAAAAAAAATGATTATAAGTTGTTAATCAAGTTAAAAATCTAGTGTTATTAGATTAATTATTCTTGGAGTGTTTCTGGAGTTTTACTCTTAATACAACACATCATCAGGAGATGATTTTTCTTTCAAGTGAAAGAATATAAAACAAAAAAACATTAAATTTTTCCAGTCTCAAATAGATATAATTGTTTAATTTGTTTTTTGTTTAGTTTTTAGAAAAGAACATATACTGTATATATTCCTATATCATTCTAACATGTTTAATGCTACCTGAAAAATATAACTAAACAGTTTTAATCTAAAAATTGACTAAGTTATTGAACAAGTACTATAGTTAGTATGCCAAAAGAAAAAAAATTATCATCTAGGGAAGTAGTTTGTGTTAACTCATAAAACAGTTCAGATTATTGGCAATGCATTCATCTTTGTGAATGGGATTTTACTTCTCAAGGCTGACAATTAAAAAAATCAGAAAAATGACATCCTCAGAATTCCATTTCAGTACTAATTTCTTGTCTTGTTCTATTTCCTTTGAAATACTTACAGAATTCAAGTGTAATCTTTGCTTGAAAAGTGACGTAAACAATTAGTTTTAAAGAATATGCTATGTTATTTATCCATGAATTTTAGCAATGTTCTAAATTTTTGTTCTCTTTGCTTTCACGTTGTCTTTACGGCTACTGTAACTCAATGCTATTTAAAAAGAAAAACAAATTCCTACTTTGCAGTCAATATAAAAATGGACATTCTAAATCAAGGAGAAAATGCTTCTTTTTTTTTTTTTCAGCTAAAAAATTTACACATTGTGTTTAGCAAGTATCTGTTTCTACTGTTTAATTCAGTCTCTATCTTAACTGATCATTCAACTCTTTTCACACAAGATTATCAACCAGACATTCAACAGGTTTCAAAAACAGATATTAACAACTGCTTTCAATTTTTCACAAATGGAATGAGATGAGGTGAACCTTTCAATGTTTTTATCTAGAAGTTCAGTTTAAGACTAGCATTGAATATTGAAAGAATTAAAATCTCTTTGAAGAAAGATGCCATATCAAACCAAACTTTTGTCTATTAACTCCCAGAATTAAGGTTGAAATTCTAAACACTTATTTACTAATAAATTTTTCTGTTGAAATTCACTATTCTTATTAGGATTTATCACAATAAAGCTTTATATCAGTTTAATAATATCATAAATCATTACTAATAATGGTGTATATTTAAATCATTTAGCTGTGATAAATTTTAGATTCCTTTTAAGTATATGTTTTTATTGTCTAAATTTTAACAAATCCTTATTTTTTGCTTCTAGTTACAAAAGAATGCATTGTTAACTCTCTGCAGTGACCGAATTTTACAAGATGTTGTAAGTTTTACAATTATTTGATAATTTTGTTGTATGTTATGTTGAGATTAATATCCAAGATTATAAAATGCACTTTTAAGCATATTAAGTATCACTGGAAAATTACTTCTTTTTTTTTTTTTTTTTTTTAAATAAAATTAGTAAGTTGCTATTGATTGATGAGAGAATATATCTTCATGTAAAGTTGTTTACTTGAATAAGCTTTATGTTGCTGGATATAAGTAACAATTCTTTAAAAAAAAAACATTTTTTTTTTATTTTAATCTAAATTCAAAAGTTTTTTATTAAACGATTTTTTTACATGTAAGCTTAACATATTTACAAGTGTATTATTTGTTATTTAGCATTTTATATGTTTTTTATTGGAGTATAAAGAAATAATCTAAAATAGATATTTAATATCGAAAATTGAGTGTTTATTTTTTTTTTGCTTTCTTTTATGTACTCTTGTTTCATAATAGTTACTGTGGTATCATTTTTCATTGTAATTAGTTTCTCATTGTCATTATATTGTTAAATATAATAGACAATGACACAGTTTGTAAATTTGTAATGCCATCTACATTAAATCAAAGCAACCCAAACTTAATAAGATCACATTACAATCTAGTCACATTACATTGCATTTAGGCATATAGTTCTGTTTACATTTCAGTCTCTCACGCGTGACATCATAGAACAGCATTACAAATTTACAAATGCGTTTGCTATTTTTGGTAACTGTTATCGTTGCTTAGCAAAGTTTTGTCAGCACAAGATAAAATCATCTTTGATGGTGGGCGTTTTTCTGTTAACGTCCTTGTAACCTCTCTGAAGATGGCTCATGTGAGCCGAAAACTTAGAACCAACTTCATAAAATATTATCCAAATGTTGGAGAATTTTTCTCCTTATTTTTATCTGAAATTAAAGCCAAAATACGATGTTTAGAACGGCTCATGATTAAACATAATAGACATTCATTGTCTCTTATGTTTAACAATATGTGTTTAGAAAATATATATTCATATGTTAAAAACCTCACATTTCTTTTCCCAAAGGGTTTTGATCGCTTTCGCTGTGCAGAGCTTGTAATGGAATGTTTATGTTCTTTCGAGGATTCTTCCATGAATAGAATGTCAGTGGCAATTTGCTCTATCCTTGCTGCGAAGGTAATAATTACTGATTTATTTCTAAATCTTGGTTAGAATCTGTTAGGTAAAATTGATACATTGTGTTTGAATATATTCTCTTTTGGATGTTTATGCTGCCAAATTTTGTAAAAATTTGATTCTATATAAAATGTTAGTTGGATACCTTTTAAAATTTGAAAAATCTACAAGAAATATGCTGTTCTAAATACAATTATTAACTTTGATAAGGTGTAAAGAGTCATAGATCACCACAAAACAAAAATGAATTTTTAAAAATCTTAATCATATTTTCTTTGGTTTAGAAAACTTAATTTTGGCACTTATGTCATATGAAAGTGATAAGGTACTTCATTCAATCTAAACAGAAAAGTTAAATGTCATTAATGCTGCAAATAACAATCAAGTAATTTGTAAATCCCTTTTCTTAGAACTGTATTCTTTCATCGTCATTATTAAATAATCAAGAGAATATGAAGCTTATATTTTTATTGTTCATGATTTAGTTTCTGGGGAAAACAGTGAAATGTCCAAGCTGATTCTTTGTCTCTACTAAATTCATGACAATTCATGTTTTAAAAACTGACTGCCACTCAAAGTTAGAGAACCCAGACTACCTTGCTATTTAACCTATATGTGGATGTAAAAAGAGATGGATTAATTTTTTTTAACTAAGGGCATGAGTAGGAAAGCGAATTATAGATTTGATCAGAATGTTAATTCAAATTGACAATTACACCAATAGCCATTATGCCAAATATATATCAATTAATGAAAGTGTGTATATATATATATATATATATATATATATATATATATTATAAATTATATTTTAGAACATGTACAAATTTTTTTTTATATATATTCGCTACAAATCGTACATTTGTTTCAACATTGAAACTACAATGTCTCATCAGGTGGTGTGAACAGGAATGGAAAGCCTCTTATATTTGAGTTGTGTGTGGGAAGTTGGTGGGGGTTACTGATAAGGGAATAAGTCTTGTGAATTGTCCTTTGAATTTTGAAGAAAGTGGTGTGGGTAGTGAATATAGTTGATTAATGATTGTCTTTGGAATTTTGTAGACAGATTTAACATTAGCAGATAAGATTGTACGTTTTATGATCTTGCGACTAGACTTTATCCTTTGGATTTTTTAGCAGAGCTGAGTAGGGAGGTGTAAGGGGTGGGGAGGGATGGGATTGGACTTACCGCTTATTTGTACAACTATAGAATATTTTTGTATTTAAGCACAGTTTTTATAATTAATCTATTTTTGTATATTTAACCTTAATTTTAGATTTAGGGAATCGATTTTTCCTATTAAATTTTAAATTAGATCGCAGTTTGTGGTGTGTAAAAGGTAAGATTTAATGTAAGAGGTAAAATTTAATGTTAGTATTTCAGGTAATAGGTAAGTAGGTAATGGGTGCATAATAAGTAGAATTTAATGTAGGAGGTAAGATTTAATGTTGTATTTAAGGTAATAGGTAATAGATATGTTTGTATTATGTTTGTATAGGTAAAATTTAATTTAATTTTAAAATTTTAAATTCGATCTTGCTAAAGAAGAACAGCTAAATCAATAAAGGAGTTTCCTTTGTCTTCAAGAAAAAATTGAAATCATTGTTTGTGAATGCTGCCATAATCCTTGCCTTCAATTCATCTTTGATTTTACATCGAGTTTTGTTGGTCTCTCTGAAGTGCCTCACACATAATAATTGCAGTCTCAGAAGTTAAGTGGCCAGATGTAAAGGGTGATGTGGTTGCAGAAATTGTCTGACAGCCATGACTGTGTTCGCCTGCTTGTGTGGCATGGTGCAGAGTCCTGTTTGCAGACATAGGTTCTTCCAGCAGCCACCCTCTTGACCTAGGACAGCACTAGTCCATTCTAGGCACTTGATATAGGCCTCTGTGTTTTGTCTAAGGTCTTGTGATTTGTTCAACTCTTTCCAAATCCTCTGCATTGTCCTCAGATTGACACACTGAAATATTCATATTGGATCTTCCAGTGTGAGTGCCATGACGTACAGCATTCCATTTCCAAATTTCTAGCTGAATCAGTTGCATCATGGTGATCTTTTTCTCACAGATGGTGCTCAACTAACCCTACTATCTTTTTCCATATGTGTGGAAATTGAAATTAAAATATAAAAAAGACCCAGACACAACGTGGAGTATAGTGAAAACAGCCAAGCTTTACAACAGTGGAAAAATATGTAGACTCTGCCAAGAAGAAAAGTTAGCTATTATGTTATGTGAGCATTCTTAAAAAAAAATGGTAAAATCAGTCATTGCAAATCCCCTGAAGACACCAAATGGTAGAAACCTGGGTTGCATAATATAACTCGTTTACAAATGAAAAATATTCAAAAGTTCTATATTATAATTGTATTGAACATTTTTAATAAAAATGTGTACTGGTCTAATTTGATTATGATAAAAAGCTAATTAATTAAATACTTGTATATATCTGTGTACTTAGGCAGCAAATTTTCTTTTAGAAATGTCAGATTAAATAAATTGCAAATGTTGTGTCTGCTCATTTTTAATAAAATTCATTCATACTCACAGATAATCTTTCATGTATTATGATTGAAAAATGTAAGAAATGAGCTGTAACGCTAACATATGATTTTATTATTCATTTCTTAAGGTTCCCAAGTACTTTCAATCTCCTTCCAAGATCATCTTCAGGGTTACCACACCTCACACCCTGGAAGATGATCTCTGAAGGAGATTAAAAGTATATGGGAACATCGAGAAATGAATAATAAAATCATGTCAAAGTTACAGCTCATTTCTTACATTTTTCAATCATAATACGTGAAAGATTATCTGTGAGTATGAACAAATTTTATTAAAAATAAGCAGTCACAACGTTTGCAATTTATTTAATCTGACATGTCGAAAAGAAAATATATATAGTCATCTACATACAAGCCTGTTTCGCTGTATCACAGCTCATCAGTGTGGTTAAACATCTGCTTGCTTCCAGCCAGAATCGAAACTCAACAAATTTGGCATCAGTCAAAGAGCCTACCCCTAAGCTATCAGTGCACTGCTGAGAGAGAGGAAGAGATTTTAATGTGTTTATATACGGGGTGTATACATATGCCAACAACTAAGAAAACTCTATTCATGACTGACGAGTAATGCATAAATCACAAAAGCGGAAACTGTTTTTAACATTTCCCCTCTAAAGAGCTCAATCTGATAACTAGATCATAGTTAGTCATCCACATAATTAAATGGTTATAAATCCAGAATTTATTTCAGCAATGTAAAAACAATTTTTACAATTATCTCATTCAGACCATTGATGAATAAAAAAAATAGAGAGAGAGAGAGATCAATAGATAGATAAACTAAGAAATTAAATCACTAAACAAACAGATTTTTTTTATTAAAAATAAAAATTGGAGTTTGTAATTTTGACCACGGTTACTTGTTTATATATACCTGTAAAATGGGTGTTGCCATGACATTGTTTTTGCATATAGTTTGTCAATCTTTTAAATGGGCAACTAAAATACAACACATTCAAACTCTGATACATGCAAAAATGTTTCTTCAAATATGGCAGAAAGGCTGAAAAGCAACTTTGTAAAGCAAATATTTTTTCTTGTCATCTCTTTAAATCTGATATAACTGATTGGTTAGTATAATGTTATTTTTTTCTATTAATTAAAATAGCTTTACCCATTGTGATGCTAATGTTACCTCCTTTTAAATGCCCAGTCCTTTGTTTACATGACATGCTGATTAAAGCATATCACAAGACTACTTGTGAATTTATTTCACATTTGATTGATGATTTGTCAAACATCTTTTTTGTTGGTTTGTAATTTAAAAAACAAGGACTCATTTGAACTAATTAGCATGAAGAACTATTCCTTTGTTTGATATAATGACAAACAGTTATACTAATCTTAGATCATACCAAAAATTTCTTTTTGATATTTCAAATTATTTTAGTAAGAAGAGGTAACTCTAAACTATAAAATTATTTAACAACTTTAGTACTTTCATAATAAACTCTAAATTTAATAAAAATGAGATAGTCTTCAAACTGTACAGAATTAAAATCTTTTTAAAAATTTTAATTTCACTTATTCTTTTGTGTTCTTCTTCAAAGCTATTTACTTATGTATTTAAAGATCTCAACAGAAGAAACCTCCAAACTTGGTGGTACTCACCTGTACATGCAGAAAATGCTGGGACTGGTGCGCATGAAGATGGAGCAACCTGTTATTGACATTACCTTGAAGTTCACTCTTAGTGCTCTTTGGAATCTCACAGGTAAAAATATAACTACTGAGAAAATATTAGAACTGCATATAAAACTGTAACACTTGTCTTTTGTTATTAGCTATAAAATTGAGGTGGTATATTGTAATATATGGCTAAAAATATAAAGAGAAAAGATGCACAAATTGGGCAGATGCAATTTTTTAGTAAAAGAGCTAAAAATGTTCAGTATTTATCATATTTTAATTCTTTCTCTTGTGTAATAACAGAAAACAAGCATCAGATGTTTTATTCTTTATAATATCAATAATTTCTGTAGTTTATTTCATTCAACAGAATAACATTTTTCCTTCTTAATTTTATTTTATGCATAAAATAAAATTTTGTTCTTATTAATCTTCAGATTTTGTCTAAAATTTCTTTGATTTTCAAAGAAAATTAAAACACTAAAAATCTTACCTATTGCTAAGAACAAGAAAAGTTTTCTAATTTGACACATATATTTTATATAAAAATGCATTATTTTTTTTTTAATATATGAGGATGACATTGATTCATCAATATATAATTATAAAACGTTTTTAATAGTAACTTTCTTTTTTTTTCTTTTTTTTTTTTTAAATGTTTTCAATACTTTTTTTTCCAGATGAGTCTCCTGCTACATGTAATGTTTTTCTTAGTGAAGGAGGTCTTGAACTTTTCATGAGAGCTCTTGAGGTAAATTTCAACATTTTTACAAATTGAGATTTCTTTCTTTAGCTTTAAAAACTGAAAATAAAATATTTAAAATTAATCAATGAATATTGTATTATGTATGTATTGTAAATTAAACAGTGTAAAAGAATTAGATAGTTACATCAGTGAACCAAGTTTGAATTTTGACAGAGACTACCTTTATTCAATTTACACATGTGCTTGTGAAAGGTATGAATCCACTTCATTTTATCAAATTAAATCAATTTTTCTTTAACACATACTTATTAAAAGGCTTATTCCAAACTGTTTTTTTTTTTTTAAGTTCAATAAACATTCTCAATTGCATTTCATTGTTATGGAAGCTAACTCTGTCAAAAAAAAAATAGTTTAAAATATATTTGTCTTCATTCAGTTTTATGTCCATTATTATTAGTAATTTTCTCTGGGTAATTTCTGGGCAAAATTTTTCAAAATAAATACTCTTGAATTAAACAGAAAAATTACTATTTCATTATAATTACCTCAATTAGAAATAAGTGATACAAAGATATATTTTTTATTAATGTCTCTAGCTAAAATTCTTTTTTTTTCTATTATATATTATAATATATATTTATTCAATGCTACAAATTTTTTTCATTTTATATTCTTCTTGCTTCCCTCTCCCTAAACCCTTCCTCTCTTTATTTTTCATGTTCTATATTTTCATCTTCTCTGTTAGTTATAAATCTGTTAACAATATTTACTTTTCTGATTTATCTTATTTTTTTCTTTTTTAGGTTGTCAAATCATTGCAACCTGATGTTAGAGTCCAAGTAGAAACCAAAATACTTGGTCTTTTGGTAAGGTTTTAAATATTTTTTTTTCTCTTACCTTTTAATCTTTTAAGAAAATAATTTTTCCCAAATTCTTCATAACAAATTTAATTTATTTTTTTATACAGAATAATATTGCAGAAGTTAAAAAACTTCGCTATGCATTAATGGGAGAAGATTTCATTCTACTAGTCAGGTAGGTCCAAATCATTCAAAGCTGTCCTCTTGTAAATACAGGGTGCGATGTGTAAATTGCCAACATTTATACTTTTAATTTCGTGCATGTGTGTTGTTTTTGAGTTTGTCGACTGCACAGTAAGGTAGGGTTAGTTGGGCACCATTTGTAAAAAAAAGAGCACCATGATTCTCAAGTCATCTAGAAGCTGTGGTTGAAGCCAATGGTGATTTTATTGAATAAACTTACTCTTTAGTATTTTAAGATATTTTTGTGTAATTTTGGTAAATGTACCTGTTAAAATGAGATGTCAGTGTTATTTTCATTTTTGTATAATTTGGATAATTCATTCATTGCACTCTGTATAAAGTTGTAAATGATTTTTAGTGTATATTTAATTATTAGATTGCCTTTAAAGACTATTAAAAGCTTTGTTAATATTACTTTAAATGCACAGAAAAGAATATTTTTGTTTCCAATTTGTAAACTTAGTAAAAGACAATCAACTAAGGCTTACTATTTACAGAAAAATTGATTTTCAATACAAATCATTATATTGCTTGAGTGTGTCCAAGTTTTCATATTTGCATCTATCAAAGTAACCTAGTAATTTTATTTTTTCATGCTACTCGTTAAAACTATACGGGACTATTTAGTGTGTAGATACACTTTTAAGGAACATGACTAATATTCTGATAATCTGGTTACTTTTTTAAGTGCTTTCTATATAAAGTCATTTGTTTTTATAAAATTTGAAGTAGAAATGAAGCCTACTAACAATTGTTGAATTATCAGTTTGATTTTTAAAATAGTTATAGAGGCATTCTGTAGTATCTTGTAATGTTTTTCTTTGAAAATATTTGTCAACTAAAATAATTCTGTTTAGAATAAATATTTTGTTGAAAATTAACTTTGAAATGATGTTCATTGAAATATTCTTTTTCAGACGCCTACTCCAAGCCGAACAGATTGATGTCAGCTATTTTGCTGCAGGGATATTTGCCCATCTTGCTAGTGATGCCAATGAGCATTGGATGAGTTCAAGTTTAACTAGAGAAGATGTTCTTGCTGAGTTGGTAAGAGTTTTATACATGTCGTAAAAACAGTTGAAGTAATTTTTACAGTTCCAGAAAAGCAACTATTCAAAATTTTAATTTTAAAACTTTGATATCTCTTGTAGTATTTATTATAGTAACCTAAAAAATAAGCCTATCAAAAGAAAGTTATGTAATTATTTTATTTGGTTCATATGATAGTGCATGTGTAGTTCATCAATTTGATATCTTCAAAAATAATTATATTAATAATGCATTCAGAAGGATTTTAAGAAAATCCTCATAAATGTTAGATTTTTTTTTTTAAGATAAATGTTAAAAATTTTAGGAACTGCTTCTATTTTTTGTTGAATTTTACTGTTCAGTGCATGTAATGAAAGTATATTGAAACCTCACTTTATCTTAAATTCATCATGAAGATTAAAAATATTTAAATGCACTTCACAACTGAATTTGTAGATACCGAGTTAACACAAAGTTGGCAGATTTAGATATAACAATGATTTATTAAAAATACCTTCAATATTTTTTTGTTTTTGTATTATTTGGGATATATAATATATATTTGTTGCATAAAAAATATTTTTCAACTAAATTTAATTTTCTTTTATAGAAAAATGTTGTTATGAAATGGGAACAGCCCCAAACAGAAATGGTTGCTTACAGGTAAGCTTTTTCGTATACTTCATCTTTACATGGCTCTTTTGGTGATAATACAGATCATTTAGAATTCAACCAGACAGCAGTAATTCTATCCAGAATCACTATTGACTTCATGTGCTTATATTATAAAATTAGTTGTGTGTGTAGTTGTATACAAAATGGAAAAGCAAGAGGATTAAAATGTTTGGTTTCTTGTCTTTATAAATAGATGGTTAACCTAAAATTTTTAGATTTTAATATTTTTTTTATATTTTAGGTATAAATTTTACTTTATACTTATAATTACAAAAATACTTGAATAAATTTTAAAATTATTACATTTGATGGTTTTACCAATTTCATTGATTTAAATTTTTTTCATTTTTATTTATGTCAGAATGACTTTATTTTTTATATACAATAATACACTTCAATTATCTAACGTTTTACTTTTAAGTAATTAAGTCTGTACACAATAAACATAGTCTCGTGATATTTTTATAGATTGCTATTCCTGAATATGATGCCTATATATTTTTCAAGTTTTATATAGTCAAAAGGAATAAACAACGAACACTTTCTGACTTATATTAATCTTATCTTAAGCAATATGGATTTTTAGTTATAAATTAGTTCAGCTTAAATCAGCAATTATCTCCCCTGTTCTCTTATTTCATATTACTAACTCATGACTAAAAGAAAATGTATCAACAATTTAATGAATATTGTGATTTGGATATCAACAATTTTGAATTAGAGAACATATATACTTAGTTTATTTTTATGGAAAATTATTGGTCCGTATTCTTAAATGTTATTCCAGATAACTTCCTTGTTATGTTACTCTTTGCAGGTCTTTTAGACCATTTTTCCCACTGTTACAATGTTACGAAGCTCCTGCTGTCCAACTGTGGGCTTGCTGGGCTATTCAGCATGTCTGTACAAAAAATGGTGAGTCACAGTAAAGTCTAAATCCTATCACAAAATGGTGAAAGTTGAGATTTAATACAGAATATATTCTTGCTAATATCATCTCAGATGATTAATAGTTAAAGTACAATATAATTGTTTATCTTTGTTTACAAGAAGTTGTATTTATTTATTTTTCTAAATCATGTGAAAAACTTGAGACTGAGAATTATTGATATAATGAACTGTTCAAAATTATTTATTAGAAATACATTTGTTTTCATCAGTAAAAAAAAATTAATGTAATATACAAATCCTTCTGTTTATATTAGGTTAGGTATTTGGAAGAAAGTTATTCTTTAAAACATAACTTGTTAAATGCATTTTTTCTTTTTGCAGGTAACCGTTATTGTCCAATGTTACATAAAGAGAAGGGCTCTGATATTTTGTATGAGCTGGTCTGCAACAAGGATACTGAGCCAGAGGTGGTTGAGCTTGCTGAAAATGTCTTAGAACTTATGAAACCTCATATACAAAACTCTACCTGTCAATATTAAATGCTATTTGGAAGGAATCTAGCAACAGACCTATTCCCTTAAATCCAGTAAGCAAATACAGCACTTGGAAAACTGGCATATCTACAAGTATAAATATATACTTGTTAGAATTTAAGAAGACTAATTGGTTCCTGATTTTTTTATTATTTTACCTGTAATCTGGGGAGCAATTACAGATATGCTTCATATATTACTGGAATGCAATTAAAAACAAAAAAAGAAATAAAGCAACATAAGATGATTATGTTCATTTGTAATTATAATGCTGTTAGCCCAAAGTAAAGAAAACTTTTAAAAACCTATCTACCTGTGTATGTGTATTTGGTCTACCTGATATCTTCAAGAATAATTAGAGTAATAATGCATTCACAAGGGTTTTAGGAGGAAGGCCGCCATTAATGTCAGAATTTTGCTGATATGTGCCACTTATCACTGTATGCCATCATATTTGCAAATGTATTTTTATTATGTTTCACATTTTAAAATACTTTTGACATTTTACATGTTCATTTGAATTTTTATGAGAAAAGTAAGCAAATAAAAATAATTTGTGTAAATATAAAACTAAAGTAAATTTAGTTACTGTTATTTAATGCCTTTGGATTTGATCCACTTGAATAATCTTTGCGATTGTTGTACATAGACATATCTGATAAAGTATTTTGATATTATCTGGAATATGGATGAGAAAGTGGATCTTGTAAATCTGCCTCTCACTATAATTACTTTTGAAAACATTTATTTCCCCATGAGCTTATAGATAGTTCCTAAAGGTAGACCTATGGGTGTCAATTATTTTTTATGAGTATGTCATGATCAAATGTATTTTTTTTTTTTTTTGTCATTCATAAAAATATTTGGAAAATGAAGGGAGTTAATCTATCATTCATCACTGTTTATGAATTTTTTAAAACTGTTAAAAATACTTATATATATATATATATATATATATATATGTGTGTGTGTGTGTGTGCGCGTGCAAATAATCATCTTTATAAATCCAGACACATGTAGGTTATCTAAAAAGGTATCAGTTGAAAATAATTTTATTCCTGTTAAACAGCCTCATAATTACTGTGCATAATAATTCCGATTGAAAAGATAAAGAAAATGTCAGAGTTGATGCATTGAGAAACCTTGCTAAGTCCAATAGTTAACTTGGATATTTTATTATCTTTTATACTGACATCTTTCAGGTTAGGCTCAGTTTCTATTAACTTGATAAAGAGTTAAGGCAGGGAATTAGAAAATAAAACTTTCTTTCATAAGAGTCAAACTTTCATTTGTCTTCCATTTTGTATTCAATTTACAACTGCGTAATTTTCATTCAACATTTAGACAAAGGCATTCTTATTCCAAACTGGTATTCAGCTTTACTCAAAAAACAGTGCATATTTGCACTTTGATTCCTACTGTTTTCTAAAAAAAAACTTTTCAGAAAGATTGATTTGCTTTGATGTGGAGGATCAGTAAAATATGAAACAAATTTCATGAAAGGAAAAAAGTTTCATAAGTACAGGGTATGATGGATAAATTGTCATCTGAATTACGCAAATGTGAAAATAACACTGACATCTGATTTTAGTTGATATATTTACTAAAATTATACAAAAATATCTTGTAATACTGAAGAGTAAATTTATTTGATAAATTACCATTGGTTTCAATCACAGCCTCCAGACATCTTTGGAATCTCCTACAGCTATTCTGGATGGTCTCTTTGTTTAAGTTGGTGAATGCTGCTATAATCCTTGCCTTCAGTTCATTTTGTTACAAGGAGTTTTGATCTCTCACCAGAACAGCACTACCTCCCTCAGTTGAGTGTGATGCCCTGCATTTTATTTTAATTTCAATGTGGTTTAATTCAAAATTTTCTGTCTATTAAAAAAAAAATTATTTTGTCAATTAAAAAAAAAAAATCAAGACAAGATTAGAATGATTTGATAAATTCTAAAATATAAGAAAAAAAAAATCATAAATCAAATTTACAATGTTTTTGGATATTAAATTGCAGATTTGCTTTCTCAAACTTAAGAGAAAAAATTCCAAATTTGCAGTTAATTTTTTTCAGTTAAATTTTTTTCAACATCTGAATGTTATAAATATCATGGAGTTTTACTAAAATTCTCAATAAAATAATTAACAAATATGATTACAACTGTTTTTTCACCCCATTTCAAAATATGCATTGGGGGAATAATCTCACCATTGGGAAAACTATTTTCTCTAATAAACATGAGGCAGACGACATTTACTTTTCAAATTTATCAATGATGGAAATGTTTCAAATACTCTGTAAGATCTCTTGCAAGAATTGATAGTCATTTCAGTTAAATCATGAAAGATTTTCAACATGAATTTATTAACGAAATAGAGAAGTTGAATAACATTTATTGATATAAAACTATTTCTGTGCTGATATTTTATAAATGAACATGGCATGTGTTATTGAAGACAGAAGAGTAAAAGTTTCCCAAAGTTAAAAACAAACCAAATAAATTCTTGACCATCAGATATTCTGAATATACTTTTTTTTTCTTTTTAATATAAAAATTTTTCCAGATTTTAGAAAAAGTAAAATATGAAATTTTATATACATGCCCACTTATGCACAAGAGTGACCATAGAGGAAAAATATAAATAAAATATTCCTCCCAAACCTGGTATGAGACTAGGTGTTATAGCATAGATAAATTGATTGCATTTCCCACAATGTAATTGTTTGGCTATAATTTTTATTACCAAATTACAATGGATTTCATTTGCAAATGAACAATAAAAAAAGCATACACGAGGTCATTTCATTAGAAGAATTCTTTTTTAATTGGTTCAATTCAGAAGATTTAAAGATTTTGTTCTACAACATTATTCCTGAGCCTGTTACAAAAAATGTTAAGTCAGTAAATTAAGTTAAGAAAAAAATAGTAATATAGATTTAATTTTATATACTGTAATCAGAAGTAAAATTTACTTCATGACAAGGTTTTACTTTTTATACTGTACATACACAGATTAGATACTGAAAACAAAAAGTTTGTCCTCTGAATTGGATCTACAGTGAGACTTTCTGATCCAACTCGACCAATCAGATTATACAGTTTGCTATGTCAAACTAGTTTATCAATACCATTAAAAAAAAAAAAAACACAACTGCAATTTTGTAATTGCACTGTACTTGTAAAACATTGAAAACTTTACACTGCTTTTTTGCTTACGTTCAATATTTCCAGAATAATAAACTGGACAACACTGTATTTGCAATTGAATAATGCTGGATTTTTTTTTTAAAATTTAACATGAAAAAGAAAATTCAGCCACTTTTACATAATAAAATCTTCTGGTGATGTAGAATAGTGTCACTTTCCCTATATCTCTCTCTCACACAGAATATGAATACAGATTGCATTTTTAAATAAGTGTATTGACAATTAAACAAAAAAGACACATATACAATGATCATTTTACGAGATACCGAAAAGTTCTTAGCCTGACCAAGAAGAGATTCCTTGTATGACAAAGAAAAAAAAATTCTAATGTTTGGTCAAGTTTTGGGCAGAGAACTGTTCAGTACATTCTTTTAACCAAACAATAATTAAAATAAATGGAAGCACAAATTACTCATAAAAGATTTGCTATACAAATGAAACATTTACCTCAACATTCCTTTCACATATTAACATAATATTAGGCATTTTATTCAGACAAACAAAATATATACATTGTAGTAGTCTCTAGCCTTTCATTTAATATGTAGCCATTAACTACATAATTGGAGTTTAAAGAAAATGTTAGCTGAATTATTTGTTATGTTCAAAATTCTAAGATGATTTTTAATAACAATAAAAAGTAAAATTTTCATTTAAAATTACATTACAAATTTAAAGTAAAAATTTAAAACCTAGTGAAGCATAGAAAGTATGTGATTTTTTAAATTTGTTTGCTAGATTTGATATAATGTTTATTCCAAATCATAGAAAAATTGTCCATGTCTCAGACAAGTACTTCACCAGCATAAACCCCACAAAAGCAAGCACAAAACACTGAAACAAAAAACGTTTCTTTGCTAGGTAACATTACAATGATGTAAATTCATTACAACCAATAATTTTTAGTTGGCTACCATTAAAAAAAAAAAAAATTTTTTTTTTTTGATTATTTAAAATTTCTTAAGTTTTGCATCACTTTGGAACAAAGTAAAATTTGTCTGTTGTAATAACTGAAACAGTTTATTGTATTTGGTAATTTCCAAAACACAACATGAAATAAGAATTTTGGGGGATAAATGGTATGCTGAATATAGCACAAACTTTACTTTTGTGATTGAAAAATATTTTTGTTTCATTAGTCACAAATTTCCTTGATTTTTTTATTTATATATAACTCACAAAAGAGGGAAGCACTGAAAAGTTCTTGTCCTGACTAAAACATGGGAAGGAAAAAAATTGTATTTGGTTAGATTTTGGAGAATGGTTTATGTGAAGATCTCTTCATCACTTTCTCATATTTTAAGGCAGTGTAATTTCTATCTTAATATATACTTCTTGTCAGTCTGTAATTTCTAAGTCATTTTATCATTCACATACGTTTGCATTCTTCAAGGGAATATCAATAGGTTACAATGAAATACATGTAAATACAGTAAAAATAAATTATTCATTCACGTTTATTTTTTTCAAGTATAAAACAAAAATTGTAAATTTAAATTAGAAATCTTAAAAGCACAAAATGTTCAAGAATTTTACTTAATTACTAATCAATTTTAAGGCACTTCTCAGAAATAAGATGTTTACAAACTTATCCAAGAATTAATCAATATTTCACTTATTACAAGTCTAAAATATAAAAGCAGATTGTTATAATAGAAAATAAAATTTACTTTATATATTAATAATAAGATTAGAATTAAGATAAAGACAAGAGTTTGTTTTAAATGTTTAAATTAGTGAACACAAGCTGAAACCTTAATACCTAACGATTTTAAGGAATGATTTATAATAGCATATATGGTAAACTGAATTCAAACTTTGTAATATGCATTGATGTTCAATAAATGTAAATCATTGTACCAGTTATAATTCTATCTCTGCATGAAAGAATAAATTTTGAGCTTAGAATGAGTAAACTAAGGAGGAACAAATTAAATTTAGGAAAATGAAACTCATTTTGCTTTTATGTTGAAAATAAACAAGATTCTTTCAATTTAATTACTTTACATTGTCTTAAGTCAAATGGTTAGTTTGTTCAGTATCTGCTTAGGACATTTATTGCTGTTTTTAAATTACCTTAAAATAGGTGCATATATAATTATTTCTGATCAGTTAAGAAAAATGAATTTTTTTTTTTTTTTTACAAAATTGGAAAACAATAAAAGATTTCCACTGAACCACTTTTCACCTTATCAATGCAGAAAAAAAAGCATTAGTCGATGAAAAGCAGAGTGATTTTAGTAAATCTCAAAAAGGGAAAAATTGTTATTTCTAAGCAAGCTTTTTTACATATCTTGAGATTGTAGTTGACAATCCTGAAGTAACCATTCAAATATAATATTCTATTTTCTACTGTTAAGTAGGAAACATACTGTAATTTTGATTTTTTTAAAAAAAATCTCTATGTTTGCATGAAGACTCCTGTGTTGAAGATTAAAGGTAAATTTTCTTTTTTTTTTAACACTAAAAAATGACACCAAAGTTTTATAAGAACTTATTTATACAGATCAGATTCAGTAATCTATCCATAAAATTCTACAAAATGTCAATCAAGTTTTGAAATACAATATGGTTTTAAAAAAAAAAAAAAAAAATGAAAAAGTTACATATTACACTTTTATGTTTGTGCTAATTATTCTAAGAATCTCCTCAGTTCATTGCAAATGAAAGCTAAACATAATGATTCATTAAAATTAGATTTCATCTGCTTCTTTCTTAAAAGTAAAAAAAAAATTAAGAGTCGATATTTCAAAGAATCTAAAAACCTGAAAAAGAAAATTATAAAGTGCTGATTATATGCTTTGTTATTCAGATCAGCAAGCTCATTTTGGTTGTAATATTCAGGTTTTGGTCATTGTACCGTCGCCTTCTTTACTTGTCTGTCATTGTATTTCATAATCTTCTCAGAATTTTTAACCAAACTTCTTATTCAATCTACAGATTGATTGATATACTTTAGTTCTTCATATTTTGAGCAATATTTCAGATCACTTAATACTCACCAGTTTCATTCACCTTTGTTGTTCCTGGTCCATTTCTTTCACTGAATTAGAATATATGACTTTTCAATACTCCAGACCCACTCCCAGTTGAGCTCCCAACTGCCATAGAACCAAATATATTTTAACCAACACTTTAATATACAATGTGGATCTTGTATAATCATGTGGTATCCACCAGCTGAGTTCAAGACATTATAATTACACCACTTAGGTTTAAGACACTATAATTACACCAATGGATTATACAAGAGAGACTGTGAGAATTAAAGCATTGATTAAATAATATCTGGTTCTTTAGCAGTTATGAGTTCAATCACTGGGTGCCATGGCATTGAAGAGATACTATGATTTAGTGGAAGGAATAGTCAAGGAACAAGAAGTATAAGACGGGTGTGTATTAACTGATATGAGTTATCTCCCCTAAGCGGGATGAGAACACTATAGCACATTGTATTGAATAAAGGGTTCAGTTCAAAATTTCAAAGTACAACAGATACCTGAAGAAGTCCAAAGGGTGCAACTGTTAAAGCATTGCAAGTATAACGACCAACACAAGCATGCTGGTCTTAATAACAAGGTATAGAATAATGCTAATTCATTTAAAAATAAATTTTTTTTTTTTTTTTTGTAAATTAGCAAATTAGAAAATGGCGGTAATCAATCAAATCTGTTTTCGTTGTTGAATAAAGATAAATCATATTCTGTAGAAATTTAAAATCAAAGTGTTTTGTAAAGATTTACAAAAATATCACTACAACATTTTGCTTAAGTATTTTTTTATGGTTTTAGAATTGTAACTTAGTTTTACATATGGATTTAAAAAAGGAAATAAAATTTGGCAAAAAATATTTCACTAAGGTAAATCTTTGCCTTTTTTCTTTAAGTATTTGGTTTAAAAATTTATAGCAATCTAATTGTGATTTTATAAGCAAACATTTATAATACAATAATTACAGTAAAGAAGTTAATTCTGAATTTATTAGTCGTTTTGACTTATTCTTCACCACCACTACTACTACTGCCCCCATAATTTAAGAAAATATTGAGAAATACTACCACAACTATTTACAAGGATCTTGAAAAGACATTGTGAAAATAGAATATTTTTTTTAATTTGTTGCAAAACTAGCAAGTAAATACAGATATCTTTCATAAATTGCATTTTAAGAAAAAAACAATCATTTAATGTTTTTTTTCAATATTAAAATGCCAAGTATACAAAATTATTCTTTAATAAAAAACATATTCAAACTTAACCATAGCTTACAGTCTTTTTGCCAAGACCCCATCTTTCATGCATTTTGAGGTAGAAAAGGAAAATTTTGTTTATTTCTTTGTCAACAAACAAATTGTTTTCAAGTAGTAAACAGTTTTTCACATAATAAAATATCCATTTAAATGGAGCACCGAAAGTTTTCAGAATGCATTTTTAAAAATCATTTTTGTTATTAAAATTCCTTTTCATTCATTTCAATAATAAAATAAATAAATATAAAAATAACTATATCAAATTTTCTTGGGAAAAAATAATCTTTAGTTTAAAAAGTCATTTTAATCCATTCCAATTTTCAATTTAAAAACATGGTTGATTTATTTTATAACCTCTTCATGACAGATACTGTTCATCACCTTCAGGTAATTGAATGTAACTTGCCTCAGGATAGAGCACATAATGTTGCAACATGAATATGAGATCAAACATAATTGAGAGAGCACCTAAACCAAATTTGGTTGGGTCCCCAAAGATTGAATCCCAATCATCTGAAAAAGAAAATATTGAATAAAATTAGAACACAATTTCAAAATATAGTCGAGGAGAAGATAGCAAAGGAAAAATCTCTCCAAATTTTTATTCATAAGATTAACCATTGAGATAAAGAAATGCAAATACAAGTCAAATTATGTTCTTTTCTGAGAACAATTTATAATATTTAAAAAAAAAACATCTCTAGTAAATAACATTAAGATGTAGACATGAAATGTGATATTTCAGGAAAAAACAAAATAAATTAAAAGTACAGAATTCAAAATGAGATTGGGCATTGAAAAAGTTCATCCAGGGATTAACTTAGAAAATGGTAAAATAAAGTTTCAATTACAGAAAGCACTACATTGTTTTTTTTCATCACAAATCCTAAAATTACTAACAAAAATTATTTTTCTCCCAGACGTTTATATTTTGATAAGATGGGCCAACTGTGAGTAAAAGATTTAAAATCATGTCATTGCTCTTGTCTAACACGTGGCATACAGTTACTGTTCTTTAAAACAAAGTCTATCATAATGTAAAACTAAGCCTGATCTTCAGCAGTAAAAGATTCAAAATAGTGTGAGGATTTAAATAACGTATATGAAAATCTAAAATAGATTGAAATAAAATGAAAAAATCTTTAAGTAATTGTAAAAATGAATAGTTTTTGTCCTTTTTTTAATGATCTGTTCATTTTCAAAAATGTTTTTCATATACAAATCTACCATCCGCCCGTGTATTGAATATTGCTGCCATATCTGGTCGGGTGCCTCTGCTGCTCTCCTTGGGCTTCTTGACAAAATACAAAGGAGGATCTGTAACGTGGTTGATACTGACTTGGCAGACCAGCTGCAGCCGCTCTCTCACCGGCGTGATGTGGCTTCCCTGTGCCTCTTCTACAAGTACTTTCATGGCTTCTGCTCCGATGAGCTTAGATCATTGGTGCCGCCTAAGCACGAATTTACACAAGATACCAGATTAGCAACTAGGTCCCACCCTTTTACAGTTAAACAAATTAGATGTAACCGTAAATTCTACTCCAACAGCTTCTTTTCTCGCGTTTCCTGCCTGTGGAACTCCCTTCCACAACTCTGCTTTCCCGACAGTTACAATCTCCAGGTGTTTAAATGGAGGGTCAATAGACACCTCCTATCACACTAACTCCCAACTATTCTCAGAACACTCATCTACCCAACCCTCATTCTCGGTATCCTTACCCGCCTATCACCCACCCTCTGACATTTCCTATATTTAATCAGCCTTTCTCCACTCTACGTAGCCCCCTGCGCAGTAGTGGCAGTGACATGCCTTGCTCGGGGTGAAACGCTTATAAAAAAAAAAAAAAAAAAAATACTAACCATTGTTATAAGCAAGTAAAAACATCTGTAATATACTGAGAGCCCCACCAAGAAAATCTAGAAGAACATTCCATATACTCCATCCCACTGTACTTTTGCGTTTACGATTCATGTGCACCTGTAGGAGACAAAATCAGTTAAGGAAAAATTGATAAATAACATTCTTAAAATACATTCACAAAATAATTAAAAGATACAAACTCTTAAGATTTAGCAAATATAGTTGTTAGAGAAAAATTAAGTCTTTTTTAAAAAAAAAGTTTAATTTTTCATATAGCTTATGTTTAAAGAGAGAAAAAAATTCTCAATAGTTTATACGAAAACAAATTGACAAACATAAGATATTGAAAGAGCAGTTCAGTTAACAAATTTAAAATATCAACTTAAGAGTTTCAAATACACTGATTGAAAATAAAGTTATCACAACTTGAATGCATTACAATTTACTCAAGATTAAATTTAAAAAGTAATATATATGAATTATAAGAAATGATTATATATACAGATCAATACAGGCACTGGTTTTGCTGTAGTGTCAAGGTGAATGATACACAGAAAAGAATGAGTGCTTAATATATTTATTTAGTACAGTACCTGGCACTAACAAATATCTACAAAAATTACAGAACAAAAAGTTCCAAACAATTAACAAGACAAACCTTACAAGCAAAAGAGAGGATGATTCAAATAGTGAATATTAATCTACTTGTCGCAACTTATTAAAAACAATCCTTTAAATACATACTCATAGACTCTTTCATGATATGAGCCAGTCCATCGATTAGAGTGCTGAAGGGGTGCTAGCTACTCTACAACAGGTTCTAATATAGAAGTTGTATCAACTTTAAATATGCTATATATCTTCTTTGGCCATTAACACAGGACTATATTCTTGCATGCATATCATCATATAGGTGGCGGGTATCACCCTACAATATATTATTCTGTACTTCTTGTACTCATTGACACAATACAGCAAAGATGAACAATATTCTGAATATAATCTCATTGGTCCTGTCCTGGCCTCAGTCACTTACCCACCACCAAAATGTAGCTTCTCTGTTGCCTTTTCTTTTTATACTTTCATGATAATTGTTCTGATGAACTTTCCTCTATGGCACCTAGATTTATTAATTTAAGTATAAGATTTCATCATTTTACAGTTGAAATGGCTAAATATAATTATAATTTCTATGCTAACAGTTTCTTTTCTCTGACTTCTCCTTTGTGGAACCCTTTTCCAGCTTCTTGCTTGTCAGTCAAGTTTGATCTTCAAAAATTTAAATTTAATGCAATAGTCTGTCTTAATTCCTGTTCTTTTATTATTCTCACTCCTTAATAATGTTTTTGTTTTATATTCATTCACTTAGTAACCCCTGTGTCTTAGTGGCTTTATTAACTTGTTTGGGATGAAAGGATTATAAATATGTTCAGCATTCCCAACAACAAACAATAAAGGCAAGTAAGAGTTGTAACATGGCACTTAACACAATGATGCCAAGAGTTGGGCCTGCATTTTGTAAGCAAATACACTCTGGAAGATGTTGCTCCCTAAGTTTACATTACACATTCATGCATGAAAGCAAAACTTGCTCAACACTGAATGCAACAGAATGATATTGGCTCCCCCAATTTTCTCATAAGGGTGCCATAGAGTGTACCACGGCTGCTGTATTGTAAATGCATCTATCTTAGCAAATGTATGTATTATTATGTAAACATTAAGAACCTGGTCTATGAATATAAGAATGTTCATGGGACAACTGTCCCCAACACTAAAACACCAGATATAACATGTTCAATACACAAATTCTCCAAAATGTTCATCCTACCCACAATCCAGCCACTCTGAAATGTTTTATTATTCATAATTTGGTTGTGTTACAGAACTCCAAAAAGATAAGTACTGTTTTATTATTCAGTTATAATTTTTTTTTATAAAATTCTTATCAATTGATATATGACAAAAAATAATTTTTAAGTTATTTTTTATTGTACATTTAGAAACAATAGTAAAGAAGCCAGTAATGAAATTTGAACCATTCAGTTAAAGCAGCTAATCAATATCATTTAACTGAAATTATAAGCAAATTACCAATTTTTTTTTGTTTTTTAGCTGATGATTGTGCAGATTTCAAGAATATCAACACCCACTTTGAACATGTAAATTTTTAAATAATTTATTCTAGTAATAATATATTGCAATTTATTTTGATTATAGCAATAGATCTTCTAACACAAACTGTATATAGTTTTTCTTTCATCCTATGTAAAAATATTCAAAATGTTAGAAGAGGTAAAAGTTCCTTAAATTTTTTCCAACCTTTTCTAAATTTTTATGGCAACTGTTTTGATGAACATTTTTCCTAGTAGATTGGCAACTAGGTCTTACCATTTTACTATTGAACAAACTAGAACACAATCATCGCTTCTACTCTAACAATTTGTTTTCTCACTTCTCACTTGTGAAACTCCTTTCCGATTTCTTGTTTTCTTGATAACTACAATCTTCAAAAATGTAAATGTAATATCAATAGCTTTCTTCAGTCTTCTTGAACCCTGTTCCTTTGTTTTTTCCTTAATTCTCCTGCCACTAAAGTTTCATCAATCATTTTCACTCTATGTAAACCTCTACATTCTAGTGGCATTGCCATTTTGCTTGGAGTAAAAAAAATAAGGTTTTAATTTTACACTACCTTTTCCTTGAAATCTGAATTACACATTAATTGAATCAATTACTGATAAATTCTTCAATAGTATATAAGATGTAACTGGAAATAACTGAAGATAAACCAATTTCTCATGATGATAAATAAATCAGAATTTAAAAAATGACTATATTTCTTACCTGTGGAATATATTTAATGAGGGTCACTGCGAGCTTGACATAGGAAAGGTACAGAACAAATTTCAACCAAGTCAACACATGTGAAAAGGTCAAAATAAGTATGATAAAAGTAAATAACCACATGGCAGAAAAAATGATCTTGCAGATATTAGAAATTCTCTGTGCCCCTCTCTGTAAAAGAGAAAAAAAAATCCAAAATTTTATAATCAGGTAACTTGAAACATTTGAATTATTAAGAAATGATTAAATGCTAACAGAAATTTTATTTAATCTGAAATGCCTTGATACTTCAGAAAATAAAAAAAAAATATATAAAATATCAATTTTATACAGTCAGAAGAAAACCAAAGCAGAATTAAATTTGTAAATATATCACATCATATAGAAGTGGGGAAATATACTACCGAATAAAAGTTTAGAATCACATTGATTATTTTCTTCTAAACTTTAAAAGAAATAAATTTATTTTTTCTATGTTTGTATGCAATTATACAATAATTTAAATGAATATAAAATAATTATAATTTCAACTGAAGCAAATTTATATTTTCTTTTCTATCAAAGAATCCACCAGGAGCATTTATTAATGCAGAGCAAATTCTTGGCATCCTTTCTAGTAACTTGTAAAATTATATTGAGGAAGTGATTCCTAAGTAGACCTGGAGACTGAAGGGTTCAAGTTATGATTTGCAAAATTCCCTTACCTTCCTTTGATTTTAGATAATTTGTACACAGGTTTGAGCTGTGTTTTGAATCATTATCTTGTTGCAAAACAAAATTTTGTCCAATAATGCAGCAGAAAGAATTGTATGCCTCTGCAGTACTGAATATTTTGTTATATCATATAATTTATTTATCTCTAATAAATTTAATTAATATATAATTAATTTATCTCTATAAATTAGGTCAAAATGCTTATCTAGCATAATAATATGATATGAATGCTTTTGCATAATGCTTTTAATCTAAACAAAGTCTTCAGCAATCTCAACTCCAAAACATCCCCAAATTATTACAGCACAACAGTTTTAACAGTTTCTGAAAGAGCCAAATACTCAAATATGCGATCTCCTGCAAGATTCGAACCTACATCTCCCTGGGCAGATGAAAGTGTTCTTAGATCTGACATGCTCTCAACCAACTGAGCTACTATAAACTTAACTAATTAGGAAAGGTTGAATAGCACCTTTAAGCAAAATTCTTCTCATTAGTCAAATGTATATCAAATCTAAAGCTGGTTCCCTCTGCCCAGGGGGATGCAGGTTCAAATCCTGCCAAAGAGCATATGTTTTTCTTTAATTCTTTTCAAATATTCAGGCTGATAGTGTGGTAGATAGGATATTAAGAATTAAAATCAACTTTCCTCTTCACTTTTACAAAAATTCACAATGACGTGTGAAATCCTTGTTTTTCCCAAATAGAAAAAGGATTGACCTCGTGCTTACAGAAAAAGTCGAAACCAGATTTTGCAAGTAGATGTTAAATTGATTTTCTGACCAATCGAAGTGAATTGCAAGACCCAGAAGATTTCGCAATCCAGTGCGAAATTCTAAAGGACTATATAAATAGCTTCCATCAGTCATTCAGATAGGAGCAGTGAGAGAGACACAACTAAAATGTAACTTCAAGTCGCACCTTGTTCTCTTTCTCCTTTCTCGTGCGCTGATTCATTTTACTACTTCTCCATCCAAAGACATTAATACCAAACAAACACTCATACATACATACATACATACATACGTACGTATGCATAAACACTTTTCAGCAAATTACTACTGCGAACATTTGTACAAATTCTGATACCCTTAACTTTATCATTGAACTTTTAACGACTACCTATTCTTGTTATTCTTTCCTTTTAATAAATTTCTATTTTAAAATGCAAAATGTATATTTTATTATTACACAATTCCACACATTCCAAACAACCAACCTTCTGATGATAACCTTCTGATAATTCTGGATAAAAACTTGTAAACTGTAGGGAGTTCAGTTATGTATGACACAAAGCCGAATTAATAAACATTAACCATATCCCAATAGCTACAATAGATGAAAATAAATATTCTGTTTAATAAATAAATGAAGCATCTACTCAAATACGAGTATCATATATATGTGTGTGTGTGTGTGTGTGCGCGCACATATATATGTGTGTGTGTGTGTACACATATATATATGTGTGTGGGCGCATATATATATGTGTGTGTGTGTGTGTGTGCGCATATATATGTGTGTTTGTGTGTGTGTGTCTAACAATATAAGGTATCTAGAATATTTTAGAGGAAAAAAAAATATGAATATTACTAAAAAAAATTTAATTTAGTGAAGAATGTTTTGGGGATTTATTTGTATTTCATATATTGTAAAAAAGAAAACTGATACTCCACTTATTCGGTTAATTTAGTTTTGTTAAATTGAAAAAACATACTTTAAAATTTAAACTCAAAACTGTAGACAAAAAATATGCATAACTAGATGTCAGTCAGTTAGTTAAGTGCCATACATGATACATGCTTGGGCGATCATGTCCCGAAAGAGACATGACTGACTGGGCAGAAGATTATCCCACAGTAGATTACCATCACTTTCTGTGGTAGACAACTAAATGAATTTACCTAATTCTTATCAAGTAAAAAATTATTCACCTACTTCATAGATAAAAGTCTGACCAATGATCAAAACAGTAACAGCAGTTGCATGAACAGAAAAGATGACATCATTTAGTTGAACAGGGTTAATGCCACGAGGATTATTTTTTAAATATTCATCCTGGAAAAAAAAGAAAAAGAACAAAATAGCAAAAATGCAAGCATCATTTTTATAAATATTTTTGAAGTTTCAGTTTGATTTTTTTATCAATTTACAACAATTTTGATTTATATCAGTTTTTATTTTCATGAAAATTTTATCTTACAATAAAAAACATTAATAGATTTTTAAAAAAATGATGACAAGCTCCAGATTTTCTATATCATAAGGGATCTGTATCTTGAATATATATATATATATATATGTGTGTGTGTGTGTGTGTGTATGAAATTTTTGAATTTGTATAAGAATTTGATATCTAACAGTCTCATTCAAAAATCTTCAAATTGTTGATTACAATTGAAAATTGCTTGAAAATGAATCTAAAGTTAAATTTAGAAATTACTAAAAAGCAAAATATGTCCTAATTTAACTAAATTTATTACATTCTTGGAAAAAAAAGGATTGTGCAACAAGGAAAAATAGAGAAATAAAATAATCAATAAAATTTGAATTCTTCTGAAACAGTTTCAAAATTTGTTTTATCAAGCAGAAATTATTGTCTCTTAATACACAAGGAATGTGTGGTTGGTGGAACTGATATCAGGAATGAATGTGGAATCACTCAGCAAAGTTCAAATTCCAAGCTAGTTTGTTGTGCTCACTTTCACACTAATTCCCTTGGAATGGACCTAAATAAATCTATTCTCCTTTGGTCCATCTATGGATTAAATAACAGGATAGATTACACAAATTCTCCAGTCAATTAATCTAAGAGAAGGAAAACTGAATTCCAAGCAATGAGAAACCACACCACTATCTTCCAAAAAGTTATAGCAATTCATAGATAAAGTAAAAGGATCTGGGGCAAGACATGATTAGCCATATCCTCAAGGGACATGATATTAGAAAAAAAATATGATTCTTTTACTTGAAATATGACTTTATTAAAACATTTTTTCATAAAATAAATAAATAAAAAATAAATTAATATGAAAAATTGATATAAAAAATACATAAATACTTATTTTGGCAAAAATCACTAATTTCTTTTCATATAAAACATTTAAAAAAAATAAATAATTCTAGAATGAAGAAACACCTCTATGAATTGTTTGTGGTTTGAACTGAGTTTTTTCACCACTTCATACACATATCAGTCAGTTAAGTGCCATACATGATACATGCTTGATGATCAAGTCTCTTTTGAGACGTGACTGACTGGGCAGAAGATTTTCCCCACAGTAGGTTGCCATTACTTTCTGCGATAGACCAGTTGCCAACCAAGGCTACAGAACCCTGTTATTTAACCCATAGCTGGAGGGAATAGACGGATTATTACCTTTACCAAGGGTATTTGCACGTAAGTGAATGCAACAAATTCAACTGAAATTCAAACTCGGCTTCCCGATTTGTCGTTCCAAGCCGATATCCACTGCACCACAACACACATCCTCATATACATGTACCTGGGTGTATTATATATATATATATATATATACATACACACACACACAACTTGATTCAGGCAAAATTAATATTAAAAGCTAGTATAATTGTCAAATTTGAAACTATGGACTACCTTCACAAACTAACATCTTGCCTTCAATGCCATCATCCTTTATATCAAAACCTTCACGAATGAATTAAAAACAGTAAAATTAACAATTATTTTGCAGAATTAGGATCTTGAAACATTTACAAATATGTATAGATGTATTACTTGACACCAACCATAAATTTTTTTTCAAATGAAGATATATATCTTAATCTGAAAAAATAAATAAATAAAAATATTATAAAACATATATATTCCTGGTCTGAAAATATTAGGTAATTACCTCAATGGTGGGAATCCAGTACATGCCTACATTGAAGACAGTATACGCAATGAAACCAGTGATGTTATATGCCAGAAAATCAAAATTCAATCCAATAACACTGAGAAGAGAAAGAAAAAAAAAGAGTTAATTTGATTTATAGACATGAATGCAATTTGGGGTACAGCAATCTTCACTTGAGAAAACATGAAATCTGAACAAAAATTCAGAAAAATAAACATTCCATCTCATGTTAAGTTAATTTCGATGTATCAAAAAAATTTAAACTTTTTAAAAGTTGCAGTATTTTCAAGATGACAAAAGGGGGATGATATAAATAACATGAAATTAACCTGATAAGTAATCAAGTGAGAATTACGAAAACACTGTCAGAAGAATTCTACTTCACTTATGTCAGGTATGGTTATCAGGGAGGGAACAATCTCTCTCACATATATCTATCTCTCTATTTAACTCTACTATATATATATATATATATATATATATATATATATATATATATATGAGTTAATCAAGGAATAGTATATAGTGTATAGTATGTTATCAAGGAATTCTTCTAAAGAGATATCTGAAAGGAAAAAGGAGTTGGCATTAAAAGGGGAGAAGCATAAATCAAAGTTGGTATTTAAACATCCTATGAACCGGCAGATATGACGAAATAATAGGTTAAGAAATGTTATTTGGTTCAATCCCCCCTTTCAATTTGGAAGTGAAAACTAATATAGGGAAGGTATTTTTTAAAATAGTGAACAAACACTTCCCCAAGTCCTCTAAAATGCATAAGACTTAATAAAAATACAGTGAAATTGAGTTACAGCTGCACCAGTAACTTGGATAAAGCTGTAAAAAGGCAAAATATCAAGAACTCCAAGAGTAACATGCAGAATGAAAATAATGGCAACAAGGGCAATTGTTCGCTAAGTGGCACTTGTAAAATGGAAGGGTGCAGACATGCACAAAAACATGTTTTGGGACAATATAAACCTGACTGAGGGTGTTTGTGTGTGTGGGAGTTCTAGCAGGCATGAACATGAGGAGATTTGCCCCCTCTCTTTTATCAGACGTGGGCGTAAAGAGGCTCCCTCCTCTTTAGTTGGTGTTCCATTTATTGTGTATATAAGTGAGCATTTTGGCATACAAGCTACTGCTTTGCCTGAAGAGACCAGCATGGTTGAAACCTAGGTAGCAAGTAAGTGGTGTTGTGTATTCTTTTCTTTGACACACACACACACACTATATATATATATATATATATATATATATATATATATATATATAGCCTTTGTGATTTGAAAAAGAAATCACTCAACCGGCAGTCAAGAGCAAGGTAAAATTTACTCGCCCCAACATCATTTTACTCAACCGACTCCATTTTCTTAATAGTCACATAGCGTGAATCACTGACAATAAATAAAAAATGAAATTTTATTTTGAATGTATTAGAAAGGATTTAAAAAATTTTTTAAAATAATAAAATTTGATCTTTCCTCTTAATAATAGCATAATCATTTTGATGATAAAACTTTGTTTTTATTAAGTTTGAGCCCTTTTAACATCATGATATGCTGTTTTTTGGCAATTGAGTGGAAGTACCTAAATTCGTAGTTTCTTTCTTCTGTTTGAATACAACTTTTATCTCATAGATGATAAAAAATAACAAATCTGATTTTCTCAACGATTTTCTACAAAAAAATTACTTACTTGTATAATTTGTTTTTCAGTGTGTGGTTGTATGTGTTTTTTTTTTCTTTCATTCAAATTTCGTTTTTACTTTTTGTAAGCAGGGAGGAAATATAGAAGTTGAGTCAAGGATAATATCTTTCCAAATGAGTTTCTAAACATTTGTGAGCATCTTTAATCTGGGCAACAGAGATATTTTGACTCCACTCTAGAAGTATTAATTAAACGAATGTTTACACTAACCGGGAAGATAAAAGCGAGACTGGAGCTTGTCAATTTAAATTCCATTTGTCAGATCTTGCTTTGATGATTGTGGGATGTCACTGTGTTTTGTTTAACCACACATTTCAATGTAAATCAGGTGCCATGCATAAGACCAAAGAGTTCAGTAATGTCATTATAGGTCCTTCTAAGTAACTTGTGAATCTTCAATGGCATACTTTTGGGTTGTAAAAGGAATCAGATTTCCTTTTTCTATATTTGAAGGGACACGATTCATTGCAAGATTTTTAATCGACCATGGGCGAGTAAAGCAATAAACTTTAATCACCCAATTAAGTTTTTAATCGACTGAGTTGATCAAGCAAGCAATATCTCAAAAGCTGTATATATATATATATATATAACTTCTCTACTTTTTATCTAATTATATAAAAGGCAATCTGTGAGTCTGTGTGTGAATGTTCCCTATGCACACCTACATTTTTTAAGCTATGCTATTCAAACTCTCTAGGGACACATATCTACAGGGAAGCCAGGTCGACATGTACTTTTTGAGTTTAAGTTCAGCAATTTTCTCTTTTGCAGTTTTTGGCCAATGGAGCTGATTGTTTACATTTGTTCCGTAAAACATTTAAGATCTAAGATGGTTGCTAAATTACACCACAGAAATCAAATCACATGTGTCAAACAACTGAAATATTTTTTATTTAAAAAAAAAAAAAAAAAAAATAGACCCTTTATATTTAATTTTTATTCCAATATTTTAAAAATTCATTTGGTCAACCCAAAAAAATGTGAATACTTTTCCCCGTAATTTTGAAACCAACATTCAATAAATGATTTCCATCTACTCCTCTCATTGGCATCTTCTCCTACTACTAAAATGTTCTGAGTTGCACGGACAACACCAGGCTATGATGCTAGTTTACATATATATATATATATATATATATATATATATATATATATTTTTTTTTTTTTTTTTTTTTTCTCTCTAGTGAATACAAAAAAAGAGAAAAAAGTATACTTAGGAATTTCTGCCAGACCCAGTGACTATAGAATCATAACCACTCTTTCTCTAAACCTCACCTAAAATACCAAACCACTCTTTCTAAATATTTCTGAGAATTAAAAGACAGAAATTTCTCCCCACATATTGAATAGAAGATTATAATTAAATCTCAAACCCCCAATAGCTTTAGAAATAGATGTAATTTATGCTTAGATGAAAAAATTAAAATTATTAAATTAAAAAAAAGTAGCCAACTATTAAAGCAAAGAAATGCAATCATCTTTAAATGCTGCCATGAAAACAAATTTAAGTTACCTATTAAATAGAATTTTAAGCTTACTCTATTCTGTCGTGCTTATTTTGTGTTGATCATTCATTAGAAATGTTTGCACATTGAAAAAATTAAAGTCAAAATTTGCTATGTATTTGATATATAAGCCTGTATATGTGTACAACTACTTTGTCTTATGTATGTAATTGAATGTAG
Source organism: Ascarosepion bandense (assembly GCA_037127315.1). Taxonomy (NCBI): domain Eukaryota; kingdom Metazoa; phylum Mollusca; class Cephalopoda; order Sepiida; family Sepiidae; genus Ascarosepion; species Ascarosepion bandense. The sequence continues at coordinate 648,511 of JBBBDQ010000212.1, read as the reverse complement.
GCTTTTTTGTTGGTCTGTATACTTGATTATATATATGTTGTTACTGGAATTCAAATGATCCCACTCTATCACACTTGTAAGTTCCCTTGTGTGTGTTAGTATTAATTCTGTGTATACATCTGATCTTCATAGGTGGATATGTGAATACAAGTGTGTATATATCCATAAGATATGCATATATGAATGAATATATGTCTGTGTGTGTGTGTGTACATATAGATTCCATTTCCTTTTTTGTGTAAATTATCTTTTCATAAATTTTTGCATATTGAGGAAATTGTGGTTGAATCCTCCTATATATTTGGTATATATGCCTGTATATGTGCATAACTACGTCGTCTAGTATGTAATTGAATGTAGGTCCTTTTTGTTTGTATATTTATGAAGTTTGTATACTTGTGTATATATGTGTTAGTATTAATTATACACATATGTCTTCGTAGGTGGGTATGTGGGTGTGTGGATATGAGAGTGTATATATCCATAAGGTGTGTGTGTGTGTGTGTGTGTGTGTGTGTGTGTTCTGAAGAAATTTAAACCAAATGAAAAAAGATTAAATTGACAAAAATAAAAAAATTGAATGTGAACACCCCTAAAATTGCTTAACTTTAGCAATTGTATTTTCTTATCTGACATTACTAAAAACATAATATTCTGTGGATATACTTGTTCATGTTGACATGCACTATTTTTTTCTTAAAAACAGTGAGGAAAAAAATATAAAAACAAAGAGGTCTACCAATCTAGAAATAGAAAATACTGAAAATGTGCATTCCAACAAAAATCAAACTTGTATTCTTTTTAATTAAGGAAACTAACTTAAAACTGGTTTCCCTGATTGAAGAGAAAATATATTTCTGTCAGGAGGCACATTTTTTCGTTAATTCTTTCAATCTCTAGGTTGGTAGACGACTTTAATTTCAATTTAAGAAAAAAAAATACAGGGATAGCTATTCAAATCTATGTATCCATCAGCTATAATATTTATAGCAATAACATGAATAAATAATTGGTTCTGTAATCACTCTTCCAGCAGAAAATTAGGCATTTTAATCACCTAACTGATATTTTTAAATTTATTGAAATGCGTTTTGTTAAAAATACATTTTTTGAAAACTTTTACTTATACTAAATTAATGTTCACATTTTCTTTTTGGCTTGTTGAAGAATACTATTTAACTATATACTATATATTAACTATATATTAACTATTAACTATATATTAACTATATACTATATATACTGATAATAAGAGAAACAATACAAATTTTGGGGGAATTAAATAAATTTAGGATGATCAGAAAAAGACTAGACTATTAAAGTTTTCATTTTAGTTAATTTTTAAGTTTTTTGGTTTATTATAGGTTAAGAAAGAAAAATGCTAAACATTTTATACTTTAAAGTAAAACTTATTTCTTTTTGTAAGTCATAAAAATGCATGATTTTCTTTTATTAGTTTCAAGATGATAAATTATGTTATTCTGGACTAATTCCTTAAAGTATTTCCTTGGTGCATTCTGAAATTTTAAAATAAAGATTAAAGTAAGAATTCACCTTTTACGAGCATAATTGAGGAAGACCTGTGGATAAAAAGAAACAGACCATGCCACAAAGTAAAGCCAGCCAATAATGGAGGTGATGATGTTCAGAACTGAACTATGTTCAATGGTCACACGGATAAAGGTATTTTTTGTTCTGAAAAAGAATAAAAAGTAAAATACAATTCCAATTCAGAGAAAAATTTTCCAAGATCATTTCAAGATATGTGTTAAGATAGTTTAAGTTACAACCAATTAAGACACACGTACTAACAGTCTTCAAGTTGGTCTTTCAATTTGATTCACTATTAAGTTTTGCATAACTCTTTTCAAAGTGAATAAAAACACCTATGCTATCCAAGTCAACTCATTATTGAATCATATTTGGAATGAAATATTTTACAACCTTATAGACAATTGTGGGTATAAATATTATTGGGTGTATGACAAAGTGGTTAGAATGTTCACATTCTGACCAAGAAACCCAGGTTCAATTCTCACCATTGTCAACTTGTCAGGAAGGTGACCTTGATATTTATCAATCTGGAGAAGGCAATCATAGTGTGAGGCATCTTTGGAAAGTGCCTAAAAACCATACTACAGGTTGACCTAAGATTTGTGAGTGAAACTGGATAGAAATTTCCCTTTAAGGATGGTTGTGCTAGCTTGAAGTCATCATGGCTAAGGGTTTGAGCATCCTGGCCTCATTCAGATTGTTGATCATGCCGGATAATGCGCTCTCACCCAGAAACTGTAACTAATGTCCGCACAGCATAGCTGCAGTATAAACCAAACATCTGCAATGAGGGTTAGCTCACCCCTATTGTAGACAAGCATCTTTAGATACCAATGTGACCAGCAATACATTATACATATACATTATATTAAATATTCTCTCAGAGTGTAGAGGAGACAAAATGAATAAAAAGAGACAAGAGCAAGAACAGTTTTTAGCAAATATGTTTCATCCTCTGAGGGACTTTATCAAGGCAATGTAAGATTTATTTTGCTGCACATGTTTATATGCGAAGATGAGGATGTCGTTGGTTTATCAAAGTTTGTAAATTTGAGAATGCTCATGAATGTTCATCAGGTGGATGAAAGGTTAGTCAAGGCATGTAGAGGACACAAAAGGTCGTAATTCAGTGTCTGGCAAAAAGTAAATCATTCTCACCTTTGTATATAAACACATGCAGCAAAATAAATCCTACATTGCCTAGATAAAGTCCCTCAGAGGATGAAACACATCAGCTAAGAATAGTTTTTCCTCTTGTTTCTATATATATATATATATATTGATCAACTATAAAACCAATTACTTTTTTCAGAATGATGTGACAATCCATTCAATCCCAAATTGAAGCGACATGCTCTCTCAATGAGAGAATTAAACAAGCATGTTTCTTAAATTATATAAATACTTCATACACTTTTCTATGATGAAAATTATTTTCTGCACTATTAAATTTGACCTTGATCTGTATTATCCAAAAGTACAACATCAATTTTCAATTCAATGGTTTTAGAAATTAATTAGGAGAGAGTTTTTGTGATCCAAATTTTCAACTCCATAGTTAGATAATTCTCATTTTTGATTGAACAATATTGACACACCTACAAGCATATTCTCCAACTACCACCCCTTAATTTTCTAAATAACCATAAAATCATCTTATATTTTCTAAATAAATAATTTTCACCATTTATTTTAAAATATCACCTGAATAAGAACAGTATTATTCTGAAACATGAAAATTTTTGTGTAGTGATATAATGCTTTTATAAACCAATGTAATAACAAAATTACAATATATATATATATATATATATATATATATATATATATATATTAATACTTACTGTAAATTAGAAACATTGTTCACTCCAATGATAACATGGCCTGCCGATTTAGCATGAACATATAGAGTAGCATGGGATGTGCCATTTGTTGGAAAGAGTGTCACATTTTTTAATTCATCAATTAGATTAGAAATATGGTTTCTAATTTTTGTGTCAATTTCATAGTTGAAAGAAATATGAACAGCTTGAGATAAGGGCTTGCTGAAAAATTTAAAAATATTAATAAATGCAAATTATCTTCAATCATTTATATTTATACATGATATACTTTTATTCTTGATTAAAAAAAAAGCAAAAGATAAAAAACAAAAAAACAAAAAACAAACAATGCAAAAGACAAGAACACCCTCACCAAATAATAGAAAAAGTAAAAAACAAAATGACAGACAAATAAAAGAAAAAAAGCTATATATAATTTTCAGCTATATTCACCAAAAGCCCTTTCACATATACCTCTCAGCAAATTATTTTAGTTTATTTAGAAGTATTTCTTCTAACAGATATCAAGACCACTTTTGATATGTTTGCATTGTTGTTTTTTTTCTACAAAAAAAAATTAAATTAGTATTGAGCATATTTATGTAATAGGTAGATTACTACCTGTTCATTTTCTTACTGTAATAGTTTGATAAGCAGTTAATTGGATCTGGATACCAAGGTTATATTTTTAAAATCTTTTTTTTAATCATTTCACCCCAAGCAAAGCAATAAAGCCACTAAGATGCAAGGGCTTACAGAGTGTGAAGGAATATGAGCAAAAGTAAAACATTATTAAACAAAGAGAACAATGAAAGAACAGGAATTAAGACAGAGGTAACAATTGACACTGCATATAAATTTTTGAAGATTAAAGTTGATTGGGAAGCACGAAACCAGAAAAGAGTTCTATAAGTTAAAAGTGCAAGAAAAGAACTGAAGGTTACATCTAGCTTTTTCAACTGTAAAATGAGACCTTTTCATAGTTGAAATAGCTACATGTAATGTCTTCACATTTTAAAATAAGGATCATATCAAAAACACTACATATCCACAGAAAATAAGAGAAGTAAAATCTTGCATTTGATATAATGTGTGTGTGTGTGTGTGTGTGTGTGTGTGTGTGCAAAATGCACATTCACTCTCTTGGCTATTCAACAGATATGTTTGTTCTACACAATTTATTAAAGCAACTCCCCTGAATGAATGCCACACAATAATGATTAACCGATTTCCCTGACCATTGATCGTAAGAAGAAAGTTATTTACATTGTTCAAGCTGTTGTCCTCATCTTTATTGTCATATTTATGATGTTTCGGCTATTGTACATACAGATCTTCTTCAAGTGACATGAATTTTGAACCAAATCCTTTATTTCTATCACTAGGCTATTTTCTTTTCATTCCATGAGTCATGCCACTATCAGATGTCTTAGTTATCTCCATTTAACTCAACTCTCTAAGTTTCTGTTAGCCACTACTGTCACCAGATATTGAACTCACAACTCTTTAGGTCAAGTCACTGGATCCAACCAACACTTTTATCCACTGGGCCATGTGTCCCTGAAGACATGTCATGAATATGACAAAGATGAGGACAACAGTCTGAAAAATGTAAAACAATGTAAATAACTCATCTCAGAAATATAGACAATTAGGAAGGCAGTCTTGATACCTTTGACTTGTTAAACTTTTTATTTAGACAGATTTTTATTTCAAACTGTCACCTATCTGACAAAGGTAGATTAATAGTAGACCATTTATTCTATAGAATAGGGTAGTTTGCAAAAAAATTATACAAAAAGGTTCTGATAAACACTGTACAAAATTAAAAAAATTAAAAAATGAGTTCTTACGTTGTAGTCAGGATAATAGATTCATTATTTCCAATTTCAATTTTTTTGTCATGAACATTAAACAGTAATTCATTTTCCACTGAAAAATAAAAATACATAAGTTTCTAAATAAAAAATTATATACTAAGGTCTCAAGGATGGTGGATTTTTAGGTCTGCTAAACTACCCTATTAAAAAAAAAATGCAAAAAACAAAATAACATACATTTCACTTAATTTAAAATCTGAGATATATATATATATATGTATATATATATATATATTAGTCAACCACAGACAGATCATCAGTACAGTTAGACATCTGATTGCTTTTAACCTAGGATTGAAACCCGACTGAATTGGTGTCAGTCGGCGATTCTACCTCTGAGCTGTGGGTGCTCGGTAGAAGGAGGCAGACTTTTAGCGTATGATGTATCATACACCAGTAGCCAGACTGAATGACCGAGTGATATATATATATATATATATATATATATATATATATATATATAAGATGAAGAGAGAAATGTGTGTATGTGTGAATATATATTATAATATAGTGTTCTTTATTGCTTGGCCACAGAGAAATGTGGCAGCAAGCAAGGTTCTATTTCCTCTTTTTAATGAAAAGCTATTGACAATGCATTTAAATCTTTGCAGATTAAAGTTGGCTGGAAAGCATAGAGCCAGAAGGGAGTTCCACACTCAAGAAAAGAAACATAGCATAAAACTTATGGTTACATTTAACCAGCTCAACTGTAAATTGATGAGATTTTCATACCAGTATAGTATTGTGCTTCTCAGTACCAAAGCAAAGTGCTCATTCAAGCAATTACTATGAAAGTATTTATAAAAAAAATTTTTTTTTTAAATTTAAAAAAAAAGGCACAGAGTGGTAACCATGCAGCGGTAGATAAGTGACTGAAGCCAAGTCATTGGATATATTCCTGATTCTTCTTTAGGTCTTATCAAGGAGTTCACAGTAAATAGAAGGAGCACTGGACCATATGTGGCAGGAATATTCTAAGTATAGACAAACGGTAGACTTACAGATATGCAAGATAGATTCTGGAGAGAAAAATTTTCTTGCACAACACTGTGAACTGACTTTCTTAGCAGTTGACCATGTAAACAAAGCAATTTCAAAAAAATGAATAACTAGATTTATTTTTAAATCAACATCTTTATAACTTCAAATGTTGTCACAATGGATAATATATATATATATATATATATATATATATATATATGTGTGTGTGTGTGTGTAATAATAGCAATGTGGACTACAGGTATTCTAACAAAAGTTTCAGCTTAAAAAAGTAAACAGTGTAATTATAAAAGCATCAAACACAAAGAACTAGTGTCCAGTTTATCACAATTTGATAACACAATGGTAATATTTTATGCAAAAAAAATCTTGAATTATCAGCCAATTATTTCAACCTAAATTCAATCATGTTATTTAAAGCATTTTCTCAAAATTGAAATATCTCAGACAGCACATTATGTAACCTTTATTGCTTCAGGCTTTTTTCATGCAAGATTCCTTCAAGAGTGAAATTCAATTAGTGTCAAAGCTGCATCTATTGATTAGCTCTTCTTTGCCTCTAGTTATCAATTCCAGTTTTATTTTTTGGTAGCTCAGTGGTAAGACCAGTGCACTGGAGATAAGAAATTTTTATTCAAAAGATATAAAAATGCATACATGTGTAGTTGTAATGTTCTATCTATTGTTTTCCATCAACAAGTTCACACTTTATATCTTTAATGAAGGAAGAAAATGAAAAGCAAGCTTAATTAACATTTTTCGGATCTCATGTTAAATCCCCTTTCCATTAAAACACACACACACACACACACTTAAAATGATTTAATCAAAAAAGAGAACAATAGTATAGAAAATCTTATTGGATGAGAAAAAATGAAAAGGAAAGCAATAGAGCTCTACAAGGTTTTTTTTAAAACTGAACATGTTTTTTTCCAGCTGAAGAGCTGGATTACAATGATACTGGCAATATAATTGTTGTCAAGAGAATGTTTATCAAATTACAAATTGACAAAGCACACTTAATTTAAATCAAAATCATTCAAACAGATAAAGGTACAATAAAAAAAGAAAAGGAAAAATTAATAATAAAGGCATGATAAAATATATTCCTCCTATTTAAAACAGAGTAGACTTAAGCTTAATTTTCCAATGCGTCTAAAATGATGGTGGTGCTAACAAGTTCTTAGAATGCAGGATATTGGAAAGAAAAAAAAAAAAGAGAAAAAATCTGTTGGCCAAAGTATTCCTGGAAGATAATATCTTTAAGACAAGCAGTTTTTATAAATTAAATGCTTAAAATCAAGAGTGTTAATAGTAACAAATAAAATTAAATCTTCAATTTATCTGTTTCTACTTTGAGTTTCATGGAAATCATATTCAGTAGTTAGGGGGCTGGATAGTAAAATCTAGTTGATTTACAGACAATTTCTGTAAATAAATTCAATTTTATTAGAAAGCACTCTGATGATTAGATATTATCCTCATGGTTTCTGTAGCACATGTTTGTTTTGTTTTTGTTTTTTTTAACAGGGATCAAGTTTTTAGCCCAATTTCCAACCATTTCTTTTTTAATTCAGTATTATCCTTCTCCTAGACTGGTTGTCAACCTAAGCTATATAGACTAGTCAGCCCAGCTACTCACTTCCCACTGGAGAAAGAAGTTAATATAATCATTTTTCCCAAGGGTATTTGTGAAAAAACAAACATAGTGGCCACAGCTGGAATTTGAACTCTCCACATCAATGCCTGCTACACTGTGCACATTATATGCACAACATATTGTGTGTGTGTGTGTGTGTGTGTGTGTGTGTGTGTGTGTGTGTGGCAGAAATACTTCCTAAATAATGCTAAGTCACTTGTGATAATAGTGTCATCATCAAGTTAATGTCTTATTATATGGAAGGTATTTCTCAGGATATATATGTGGGAGGTACTTTTATATAGGTACCTACAAAGAAGAGATACCTAAGGTTTAAAATGCATCATAAAAAATGAAAAATCTTTCTTGAAGCCTTTATTATTAGTTTTGATTCCAAAGTAATTGATTGAATTTAATATTTACAATAAGCAAAATATTTTGCTGTATTTCAAACTGAATATAAAAAAAACTTATTTATTTTTTGATTAGTGGTAAAATTAACAAATCTGTCAAAACATCATAATTATCATTATGAAAATTTTCAAAAATAAAATATACTTTTCTGAAACATTATTTAAGACAAAATAGCCAATTTAAAGTTTAAGTAATCTGATTTGAACCAAATATAACTTACCTTTAGTTTAAGATATCACAGAAAATCATTTTATAACACAGAGGTGAGTGTTGTTATTAGGTGTTGATATATTTATTTATATATTTGTTTGGGAACTAGGGGGAAGATAATTTTAATATATTTACATGACGGCTACAACATGAATGCCTTTTTTTTAATATAATTTTTAACTACCCAGTAATATTTAAAACTTTAAATATTTTAAGCATTCTAATATTCTATTGAATTTTATATACTTTGGCTTACTTGCCCTATCAAGACACTTGTTGAGGAAATGTTAGAAAATTACCAAAAAATTTTAAATTTACTACAGTTATCACTCTTTTTTTCTGATAATGTTGTGTATGGACATCCATATTTACAAAAATTATGTTTATACACAAAAAATTCAAAATTTGATTTATTTCTGGTTAAAAGCAATTATAGTAAGCATTTCTCCATTTATGATTAGTGATGCAATGAATATGTAATGAATATGCATACACCTTGGTTCCCTCTTACAATAATGTGATTGGCTGGTGTCAGCCATAAATACAGGTAAAGGCAAGGACGCATAGAGGTCTACATCCATACGTCTAGCACTAGAGGTTTACAGGTCTTCGACTAGAGATCTACATGCATTAAGCTACGCCTCAGGATATTGCATACATTAGTACCTACCATTACATCTACTTACTAGATTGTTCTACCCAGCTACATTTGCCTAAACTGCTTACCTACCTCGAATCAAATATATATCCCTTTCCAGGACATATCAATTAGTAAATAATTAAGATTTCACTTAATAACAATAACACCTTACCACAAATAATTTTTCTTAAGCCAATAATGTACATAATATATCATTCATAAAAGCAATTAAAAGCATTCCTAATTGAACAATGTCTTGATTTTATAGCATTTTTCATTTTATGATTCAGAGCACATTTTCTTCAATTGGGCGTCCTGCCTGATTAAAAAAAATTGAATATTTAAATTCTTCTTATAACAAATATAAACATTAAGCACTACAACAAAAAAATATTTCTCAAATGTTGTTTTCTTTTTAAATATTCTGAAAAAGAAACACTTAAAAATAATTTTGTTTATTTATGAATAAATCCTGAAAATTTCATTAAAATTTGATAATTATCTGATTTTTGCAAGAATTCCCAAATCAATGCTTTTCAAAAAGATAATCAGGTTTTCCCCTACTAATTTATGCCACCATGTTGATGCCAGGAAAACAATTTTTAATCAAACTTTCAAAAGTTCTAAAAAAAATAAAAAATAGAATTAAAAAAAATTTTTTTTTTCAAAGAAATCTTTCGGCTTTTCCTGCTAAAAAACAAAAAAATAAATAAATATGCAATTTTTCACTCATTAGACTGTATTTATTGATAAAGCTACTGTATATTAAATAAAACATATCCTGTCAAAAAAAAAAAAAAGAAAAAAAAAGATATCCTGTATACATGCTCCCACTAATATACTAATATTAATGACTAAATTCACAAATAGGATATCAGTTTCTAATATATTCAGGGTGGGTAGGGTGCTGAAAAATTACTGAACACCCCCTCTTCCACTGGTTAATAAAAAATAAAGTAAATAAAAATAAATGTTTAATCATTTGGATATATTTTGGGAAGGTAAGTTGGCCAAAGAGATTTCTTTATCTCCTTTAGACATTGTAGAATTAAAAAAAAAAAAAAAAAAAAATGGAAAAAAAAACAGGATTAAAATACATTTATTGAATAAGAAATTAAAATTATAATATACTTTTAGAAATATATGATACTAATGAAACACATGGGTGTTAAGATTTTTTTTATTTGTTCTAAAATTAATTTTCCAGTTTATTAAAAGAAAAAAGTGTATTTATTTAATTCAGACTACTGAGAAATAAAAATGCAAATTATTTCTGATTTAACTTTTTTTTTTACAAATATATATATATATATATATATATATATATATATAGATATAGATAGATAGATATATTATATATATACACTGCTCAAAAAAAATTAAAGGAACACTTTGAAAACACTATCAGATCTAAACAGGGGAAAAATGATCTTGAATATCTTTCCTGATAATAAGTAGGTGATGTATTAGTAACAAACCGATGCTACATAATTTGATAGAAATGAAAATGATCACCTTATAGAGGGGGAAAATCAAAGACACCCCAAAAATAAAACTGATGCAGGAGACGGGTCCATTTTGCCAAAATATCATTTAGAAACTCAAAATGATTCTCAGTAGTTTGTGTGGCCCCCACGTGCTTGTATGCATGCCTGACAACGTCGAGGCATGCTCCTAATGAGATGACAGATAGTGTCCTGGAGGATCTCCTCCCAGATCTGAACCAGGGCATTAGTGAGCTCCTGGACAGTCTGAGAGGCAACCTGGCGATACCAGATGAACCTAAACGATGCCCCAGAGGTGTTCTATTGGGTTTAGGTCAGGTGAATGTGGGGGCCAGTCAATAGTATCAATTGCTTCATCCTCCAGGAACTGCCTGCATACTCTAGACACATGAGGTTGGGCATTGTCATGGACCCAGGTCCCACTGCACCAGCATAGGTTCTGACAATTGGTCCAAGGATTTCTTCCCAATAACTAATAGCAGTCAGTGTGCCATTATCTAACCTGTAGAGGTCTGTGTGTCTATGCAGGGATATGCCTCCCCAGACCATCACTGACCCACCACCAAACCGGTCATGCTGAATGATGCTGCAGGCAGCATAACATTCTCCACGGCATCTCCAGACTCTTTCACATCTGTCACATGTGCTCAGATTGAACCTGCTCTCGTTAGTGAAGAGCACAGGGCGCCAGTGGCATAGTTGCCAATTCTGGTGATCTATGGCAAATGTCAATCGAGTTCTATGGTGCTGAGCAGTGAGCACAGGGCCCCCTAAAGGATGTTGGGCTCTCAGACCATCCTCATGGAGCCTGTTTCTGATTGTTTGGTCAGAAACATTAACACCAGTGGCCTGCGGGAGTTCATTTTGTAGGGCTCTGGCAATGCTCATCCTGTTCCTCCTTGCACAAAGGCACAGATACCGATCCTGCTACGGGCTTAAGGATCTTCTACGGCACTGTCCAGCTCTCCTGGAATAACTACCTGTCTTCTGGAATCTCCTCCATGCTCTTGAGACTGTGCTGGGAGACACAACAAACATTCTTGCAATGGCACGTATTGATGTGCCATTCTGGAGGAGATGCACTACTTGTGCAACCTCTGTAGAGTCCAGGTACCACACCATGCTATCAACAGAGATGTTGATCCAAGACAAATGAAAAACTACAGCAGTAGAAAGTCAGTCAGTAAAAAATCAGCCAAAAAAGATGAGAAGGGGAAAATTAGTATCAGTGACCTCAACCATTTCTGTTTTGGGGGATGTCTCATTGTTGCTCCTCTGAAGAACCTGTTGTTGATTTCATTAACAACAAAGTAGCTAAAACTGATTAACAACCCCCTCTGCTACTTAACTTATCAGATCAATATCCCAAAAGTTTGACTGATAGGTTGCTATACTCTGATTAAAAAGTGTTCCTTTAATTTTTTTGAGATGTGTGTGTGTATGTATTTAGGCAGCAAATTCTCTTTTAGGCAAGTCAGATTAAATAAACTGAAACATTATGTCTGCTTATTTATTATTAAGAATAAGCAGACAATGTTTGCAATTTATTTTACATGTACATATATGCATGTATGTGTGTGTGTGTGTGTATATATATATATATATATATATATATATATATAAATTTATTTGTTTGAACATAAACATACTGTTTAATTTAAAAGATAATACCTCCTCAAATACAAGTATCAATTAAAAATAATGTTCAAACAAGTATATTAAATATATTGTTGTTAATCCCTTTTCATTAATCTCTGGAACTTATATATGGTTTATTTTAATTATTTAGAATTAATTAAAAGATAGCTATACCATATGCACTATCTCTATATAGTAGCCAAATTATCAGTGTGTGTGTGTATATGACATCCACTCAACCTTGATTTCCTCAGATGATTATGGAGTTCATAACTTTGGTTCAAGCCTTGTCTCGCCCCACATTGTATTGATTGATTGATTGCAAGACTAGCCTAATCCGAATGATCAACTGGAATCTATGACTTCATTTGGTCCGGCCAAAGTTAATTCACACAAAAAAACAAGTAAACTTGAATAAAAAAAGTATTTATAGACAACTCCTGTTTAAAAAGTTGTTAATACAATTATTGATGACTCAAATAAGTCTTTATTCTTCATGAAATAACTATCGATCCTTTCCAATTATCGTGAGAACATGTTGTTGTCTTGGGGTTTAAAGAGACTTCTGGAACAAGGCCTTAAGTCGGAGGTTGTTCTTTATGGCAGGCAATCACATCAGATCAGGTGAAATGGCGGTCTCAGTCTCATCTTTCTCTCTCTAGTCTTCAGTCTGTGTTTTTTTTCACCTCTACCATCAAAACTGACTTAGTTTTTATTTTTCTTAGATTTATTTTGGCCTTTTCTAAGTAGTGTCACACACATATATGAGAGAGAAAGTGAGAGCGAAAATATATCACTTGTCAGTTGGAAGTTAGAATAACTAGTTCAAAAACTAACAAGATTTATTTTTGTAAATATATATAACATGTATATGTTACATACAGAATAGAAATTTGTACACTCTATGAACACCACTTAAAAATAAAATAGAAATTAACTTATTGATATCTTACACAAAATTTTATATACCAAATATAGTTTTATTTCAGCACTGAAAAAAAAAACCAAAAAAAACACTAATATATATATACACACACACACACACACAAGGTTTGCTCACAGCTTTGTTTAGTCATTTTGGGTGTGGTAGGTGGCCTGATAGAAAAATAAAGAATGCAGAGAGTGAGGTTTGTCACAAAGTTTTGAAGGTCAACTTTAATGGATAGATGCTGTTTCTAGGAGGTGGTCCCAAAATACCAGCACTGTAAATAGTGAGGGATGATATAATAAATCTTAGAGACAAGTTGAAGAGTGAAAGTTAATGGGGTTGTAAAAGATGAAGAGAAGCAAAGAATCTGATGTAAAAAAAAAATTCAGTAAATCCAACATTATTATTATACTTTTCAAATACAAGCATCAAGTGATTTTTTTTAATTATTTGCTATATAAAAATAGTGTGCTTAAAAATAGATTTTCTTTTACTGTTAAATAAATACAGAAAATTGAAAATAAAAAAACAACTTGGCAAGCAGAGAAGGCTGGTTTAGTAAAGCTTATTATAAATTATTGTTTAGAAACAAGACTGTCATGTTTATAATCTTTATATTACACTTGTTATATTAATAAAACAAGTTAAAAAGCTGAATAATACAATTTCTGGAACACATCATTCAAAGAGAATAAAATTAAGCTTGAAGATATTGTAGTGTTTGTGAAGAAAAACCCTAAATCTAGATAATTTCCAATGAATTAATGGATTATTTAATCTGGTATATTTTTATTATTTCAAATGTTATTTTTGGTCGATAACCATATTTGAGTAGATGCTCCATCTATAGTAGATGAAATATATACTGATTAAAATAAATGGAGCATCTACTCAAATATGGTTATCGACCAAAAATAACATTTATAGTAATAAAAATGAATTATGATTCAGATTATAGTAGATGATGCATTGGGTCAGACTATTAATTAATCAGTTTCAGACAAAATAAAAACCTCTTTTTATAAAAAAATTATTGATAAAATACAATATCCTTACTCAATGACAACCAATTTAAGATAAAATAATTAACTTATAATTTATGGAGAAAGATGAAAAAAATGACACATTTAAAACAGTAAATTATTAATCTGGAAATGTTCATGCTTTTAAGCATACGGGACTTAATCAAGGCCCTTGCCTTGTTATAGTCCCTCAGAGGATGAAAGGTGTCAGCTATGATAAGTTTTTCTTTTTGTTTTTATTCATATCATCCTTTTACAGATAGAGTATATCTGAAATATTTACACAGTTATTAAGTTTTTTAAGTTATAAAAAAACTTTATACTCTCCAAGTAACATACTTTAAATTAGAGCCAAGCATTTTTCTGTTAAATATTCAAATGCATTTTGTGTTTACTACTACATCTGCATGCCAGATATAGATAAAACATATCAAACAGGCAATCTACATGGAGTTCTAATAGCAATCAGAGTAAGAGGAATCTTCCTATGTTTAGTCTATTTTCAGTTGTACGAAACCTGTCTTTATAAAAAACTGGTCTAAAATAACATAACCAACCAACCTTTGGGAAAATAAAATTTAAGATTTACACTTTATCTGCTTTCTTCCTTTTCTTTATCTTTGTGGAAGAGTTCAATATTTTCTGCAAGGCCAATGTTTTCACGCACTCCCTCAACTTTTCACAATATTTTAAAATCTTAAATTAATCAGAACTGCTTTCATCTCATAACTACCACCACACTAATTTTGCACTCAACTGACTTTACTAAGTCAGTTGCAAAAATTAGTGCAAAATTAGATTAAGTGTTAAAACAGTAGAAAGATAAATGGTTGCATATTAAAGTAAAATCAAGAACCTCTCATAAAGAAAGCAAAAATCAAGATTTACAATTTGATTATAAATTTAGGAATTCAAAATAAATAATATTGTGTATTAACTTTAAACTTTTAAAATATTAGGTAATCATTATTTTCTTTAATTTATAACAAAATTTAACTAATGATCAAAAGTAATGACAGTGACCTCACCCATAGAATAGCCAATTGTAAGAACTTTACCATTTGCAGATTGCAAACCACAGTTCTAATTTTCAGTGTTTGGATCCAACCAGCAAGACTTTAGTATCAAAAATTCTGTTTAAGTAAAACTACTTTGCAAAATATATTTCAAAGGATAAAAATATAAAAAGAAAAATGTAAGTAGTCTTCTTCTTATTATTATTATTACTATTATTATTATTATTACTATTATTATTACTATTATTATTTGAAAATACAAAAAATTAATCAATTTAAATGTCCTTGCAGCCTTTCAGGTTCCGAGTCATCAAATGACTATATTAATTTAAGCCCTCCCCATACACACACTGAAAGTTATAAGTGGCAAATATGAACCAAAAACATGTTCCAAATGAAGGTCATTATCAAAATGTTAATCATAGTTTTAAAATAAGGTGCTTATTCTCTGAAAATCTTTGACATAAATAAATGATTTGCCATTTTCAGCAATTTCAAACACACAAAACCTAATATAAATAGTTTTCATTGATAAATTTAATTGAATACAAAAGAAAACTCACAAGCAAATTCTTTTTGCATTGGAACACTTCTTTTGATCAATGTTAATCTATAATAGTAAGATTTTTATACTACTATTTTTGAAATAGTCCACACTTCAGTCCACACTTTCTAGCAACTTTATTATATTACACTTAAAATAAAAAGTTGCTTAACTATTTTAGTCAGTTGTTAGGAAAAAAAAAAACTTTAAACCCCAATTACTTAACCTTAAAAATGTTACTGATGCACTTCTCTCTTTGTCTCATAACATACGTCTGACATTTAACATACCTTCAAGTCATGCCATAGAGCCAATTGCCATTATGAATAAATAAGCAAATTATTGATAATGCGTCAGTTGGAAGCTAACAGAATTCCTTACAATTTCAATAAGCTGAACATTTCATCAACTTGAGTCACTTTTGACCTACATAAATCTTTCTTCAAAACTTCCTATCCAACTGGCTGCATCCGTTGATCAGTTTAACTGTGCATGAATGGCAGAAATCAAATTAAATCCAAACCTGCTAATCTGATGCCATTTTTATACTTTTTTGTATAAAAATATAAAATAATTTTGGAAGTTCAGTTAAATAAACCTGTTTTTTAAAGATTTGATTTACCCGTCCATACAGTTACCTGAAAAATATAACATTTTGACAATATCAAATGCTTTTTCTTTTCTTACAAGATAAAAACATGAAGATAATGGGATGCTTGGAAATAGAGAATAATTGTCTTGGTTAACTTCACTCTCTAAGGCTCATATTAAGCATTAGTAGATCCATGATATACTAACATTTTAACACAGTGATTTTCAAACACCATGCTCTGGCACACTAGTGTGCCATGCAATTCTCTTAAGTGTGTCATGAAATATTGTCATGGCATTAAAGAAATTGTAAAAAAAAAATGTTTCATGCTAAATGAGCTGCACAAATAATTAAACAGAAACATTGAAATAAAGTAAATTCATATTTGTGTGCATATTTTTTTTTAAATTCATGGTTTTATTTCATAACATTTAAATGTATATACCGTTTAAACATTTTGTTAAGTGTGTCATGATATTTTCATTTGCTCCTAAGTGTATCACTGCTTAAAAAGATTGAGAAACACTGCCTTAACATAATGAGAGGAATGATCAAACTAGATGAAATAACTAAATGCCAAATATGCATGGGACTCAAAAAGATTTTCTATACAGATGTGCTATACAAGAAACTATATACAAATATGTATATACCTGTCACTATTATCTCACACACAGAAACTATAATACGTATGAATACAACATTGTGAAAAGATAGAATTTGAGAGGGTCTTATTTGTAATATTCCCAGTAGCAAGTTGTTTCCATTTGTTTTTTACTACTGTGGGCTTATGATATTGATCTCCCTTATAGTCTACATGGCGACTGGTGTTTGTCACGAGCTGACATTACTCATTGGCCAAAATTCATCCTATCAAAAAGGGAGATAATCACCCTCTGCAACCCTACAAAGGACATACTTACTTGATGTTCGTTATCCTAAACTATCGGCAGTAACTATTATCTTTCACATTCCAGAGTCATCAAGAAATATTGTGATATAACAATGTACATATGGGCCATGTAAGACCAAGTTGTTTTGCCTTTTGTCACTGACACATTTGTGCATATTTTTTTTTACAGTAACCAATGTTTGTCAAACAAATTATTGTACTACTTTAAATCTTAAAAAAAAAAAAAAAGGCCCTGACTTTCCAAAAAATAAATATTACAGTCCAACCTCTTTCATCCAGTACTTTTTTTTTCTTTTTTTAAAATCAACCACCATTAGTTTGTTGAATGGCTTAAAAAGGGGCATCACATATTGTTTCCAACTTTCTACAGCAGCAGAATGTTTTAATGATATGGTCTTGCTCATTTCTTATACATAGCTGTATACCCATTCAGGATACTTAGTATATATTTTTGATTTTAGAATTTTTTTTTAGCTTTTGCATTGTATAAAATGCACAAAAAAAACTTGTTTGGAAGCATTAATGATTGCTTTAAGCTTTGTTCTACCTCTGATAGCAAAACAATATATATGTGGAAGCTGGCAAGACTGTTTAACTAGGATTTATTTTAGGGGTGATATCTGTCAAGGAGAGTGGCCTGGTCACAAGGGTGCTGGATTAAAGAGGTCAGACTATACAATCATAATACTGATTGCATCAAAGTTTTAAATATAAATTGAACTTTAAAATAGCACATAATTCAAATTTTCTCATAATACAATAAAAAATAAATAAAAGTCACCAAGATAAACTGTTCTGAAGTTTACAGATTAAGTATTTTCATTTTATTTTTAACTTCCTCTTTGTTCATGCATTTCAGCTGATATGTTCTTTTATCTTCTGCAGGCATTGGTCACATCTGATAGTCTTTAAAAAATCCTTTAGTAATTTTCCTTTCTCTGAAGTAGTGACTGACTTTTAAAGACAGCTAGATGCAACATTCATCCAAAGAAGATAGTGGCCAAGACAAAAAAAATAAATTAATGATGATGCTGGTCTAGAAGAAACTGTATAGGGTTAAGATGAGTCTTTATACAATTATGAAAGTAAGCAAATTATTTCAGAGCAAAACAAATTACTTTCAAGTAGAAATTGATATTTCAGATTATCTAAAAGTAGTAGCCAATAATTTTGTAAAGTTGCTGTAGAAAGATCTAAACTTATTTATAAATGGAACTTTGTGTGTGTGTGTGTGTGTGTGTGTGTGTGTCCATTACTTATAGACTCTGAAATGATTGAACTGATTTTCTTGAAAATTTACACAGTTGTACTATAAGCGTCTACGAGTGTTCTTAGCTAGGTTTTGTGTCGAGGTACCCCCGATAAATATCGAAAATCGATAATCGAAAAAAATCAGGTTATAGAAGGAGTGGTCCGATTTTAATCAAATTTAATACACTCATAGATAAAGACATAAGAAACGATATTCAGAAGTTTCAAGGTTGCAGTTCTTACAATAGTGCAGAAAATCAATAATATATATATATAAAAGGCAAGATGTTTGTTTGTGTGTGTGTATTTGTCTGTATGTCCTTTATACAAATCCACAATTTTCATCTGATTCTCACCAAACTTCACACAAATATTTTTCAGGCTGTGTCTGAGCTCCAGGATCATGGATTAGTTTTAAAACTTTCATTACACCCGAGCAACGCCAGGCTATACTGCTAATATATATATAATTTGATATTTGATGAATAGAAAGGTGGCACATTGTAAAATTAAAAACTTTTAAACTACTTATGTACTTTTCAAAAAAAAAAAAAAAAAGCCCATGTATTATGAATTTAGATTTATATGCAAAACTTCAAACTTAACTTTCTTTATTTCTCCAATTACTTTCAGTATTTCTTTTATAGTTACTAAATAAGCACATCTACAAATTGGTCTACAAATTTGCTGCTCTATTAAAAAAGAAAATAGATGCTTAAAATTCACATTTTTTAAATTTTTGTATATATAAAAAATGTTAGCTTTACAGTATGATATAGAGTAAAAATGCACAATATCCAGGATTAATCATGTGTAAGTATAACAACTGTAGGCACTGATGTCAACACTATTTCATGATGGCTTGAAGATAGCATGAAACAGATTGTCACCACTCAGTGTTGACATCAGTGTCCACATTTATATATCTCCTATACAGATATATACTTATCTGTAATTGCCAACAAAATTTCTTATTTTTCTGATAATTATGTTAGTGACATGTGATAGAACATTCATGATCAAGATAACAGTTATATAACCAGGTATGTTCATAGGGTTGCAGTACAGCTGAGCACCTGACCAATTCTGTCCACATACCTTGGATGAAAGCCAGAGAGATTTCTATTCATGTGTAGTGTCTTGGACAAGTAGACATTGTGAGGCCCATTCTTCTCCAAGTCAAACTACAGCTGATGTCTTCTAATTTGAAGGCTCACCTTGGTCACAGGCACATGGCCATTGATTCCAACAGGAGAACATTCTACCTTGGCCATTGACTAGAAAGCTGTCTAGGAAGCTCAAGCAATACAGCGTCATGACTGCACTGACTACATATCTAAACTTATTTATAAATGGAACTTTGTCTCTGTGTGTGTGTGTCTCTGTGTGTCCGTTACCTATAGACTCTGAAATAGCTGAACCGATTTTCTTGAAAATTTACACAGTTGCACTATAAGCGCCTGTGAGTGTTCTTAGCTAGGTTTTGTGTTGAGGTACCCCCAATAAATATCAAAAATTGATAATCGAAAAAATCAGGTTATAGAAGGAGTGGTCCGATTTTAATCAAATTTGATACACTCATAGACAAAGACATAACAAACGATATTTAGAAGTTTCAAGGTTGCAGTTCTTACAATAGTGCAGAAAATCTATTAATATATATATATATATATATATATATATATATAAAAGCAAGATGTTTGTGTGTGTGTCTGTTTATCTGCCTGTATATCTGTATTTTTTTCAGCCCCTTTTATTTTAGTTTTTGCTTCAGGTTTGGCTCTAAGTAGGTATAATTGTAGTTCTTAGTCTCAGCCATGATACCACCTACTAAGATGACTTATTTAGCCTTCAAAATTTATGATGAAAAAAACTTATTTGATATCGATCCCAGGAAATCAAAATTTGACTTACATCCTTTCATTTTTCTTTCAGTCTACGGTTTCACTTTAACTGGAAACAACTATTGCTTTTTAGTCTTTCATGCCAACGTCCAAAGAGTCTGAGCTCCAGGACCATGGATTGGTTTTAAAGCTTTCATTACATCCGAGCAATGCCGGGCTATACTGCTAGTATAACTATGAATACCAACCCTACAAGAAGGTTCATAATACATTATATAAACATTAATTTAATAAAATGCTTCATTTTTTTACTGTCCAGTAGATGTTTTAACATCTGCTAAACTTCTCTTAATCAAAGGGGATTCATTTCTCCCCACATCACCACCACTAAATTAAAAATGTTGGTTTATTTTTATGCATGACAAAAACTATTAATATTATAATGATCTTTATAGTTATAATCCTCAAACCTAGAATGACTTAGAACTGATTATTATCATTTCCAATATAAACTAAATAAGCAATATCGCTGACATTCAAAATATTCAAGTAAAAAAAAGAAAAAAAAAACTAATTATTTAACTTAAAGATAATTATACCAAGCCTTTAAATGTTTTATTTTTTGTAATGCATGTTTGAAGTCATGGTTTAAGGTGAGTGCTCATCAGGAATTTTTTAAGAGAGCCAACCACTCAAAGTACAATTCACAAAAATCCAATCTTTTTTTTTTTTGCAGTGCTAAATGAGCCAATGATTTTATTTTATTAACAATAGCAGATATTAATGGCAAGTAAGTTTGGTGTGCCAAAAGAATATCAAATTAGAAGAGACATTTTATTAGAAAATATATATATATATATATATATTTTAAATTTCTAAGAAACTTTTTTCTTTTCAGAGATTAGATTTTTCTTTTTATCATTAGCTGATGATTACTATTGAGTAGTAGGAGTGAGTAGTGTGTATCCAAATGCAATGTTTGCTAACAGGTATTCAAATCTAGCAAAGCTGACATCCCACATCCCAAAAGGAAATTACCTTCCTACTCATTCTAACTGCACCATGTTGTGCAGGAGTTGCAACTGTTTTTTTGTTTTTTTTTGTTTAAATCTTGACAAGTTTTAAGGACAATTTTTAAAAAATCTTTTTTAAATCACTGTCCAACTTTGATTCTGTGAATATTGTTTGCAAGAATAAAGAAAGCAGCTAAATTTACTTTGACAATAATAATAAAAAAATGCAAAACTTGTTTATATTTGTTCATATTGTGATCAATTTAATTAAGCAGTATGTATTATTTTTATTTGCCTGGAGATAAAAAAAAATGTTAAATATTTTTTTTTACCAAACTTTGTTGCTTAAGCTGAATTAATATGTTCATCCTTTAAAAACTTTATTGCATTTTGAACGTTTATGCTATATTAAATTATATATTCATATTAAGAAACATCAAGCCATTATAGTTATTTTTTCTTGGAACTGACCCATCTACAATAGAATACTTGACAGTTTATTCAATATGAAACATACTGTTCCTGAAGAAAAATTTTAAAGTAAAAAATTTTTTAAAAATGCACAAAAATTTATGAGCCGCACATGACCTACTTGAGTTTTGTTTTAATAAAATGAAAAAAAAAACCCTGTAAAATTGATTTATGGATTCACAAGGTCAAGTGAATAAGGAAAGCTTAAAGAGGCTGGCATACAGAAGGATTAAATTAGCATGATTTCATACTTTGCAGAGTAAAGATTCTGACTCATCCCTAGCAGGTGGGGGTGATTTTTATTTCATGGTGCCATGGTAATTGTGTTTGTAAAAAATAAAAATAATAAACTTGAAGAATAAAAATTTATCTGTAAAAGAGATATCCTCTTTCTGGCTACCTGGTTAAGTACATATTTTTTTATATATATATATTGTGTGTGTAGGTGTGTGTGTGTATTTCTCTTTCACACACAATGAATTTTTAAAAAAATAGGATAATTTTGCCTTTTGGCAGTTAAATTTCTATATGGGTAAAAAACAAATGAATATTAAATTAATTATTTGGTGTGTTTTAACATTTGTTTCAAAAACAATTACTTGAACAAATTATCAGTGTAACCCTGATATAAGATAGTTGTCGGACCGGATAAAAGTTCTCTTATATCTGGGTTTGGCCTATTTTATATACATTACCACAGGCTATAATTTGGGACCAGAGAAAACCTCTCTTATATCCGGGTTTACATTAAATGCTTATTACTCCTTTGCATTCATGTCTTCAAGATAATATAAAAACATTTGAAATATTTATATTTTGATAAAACTAAGCAAGAAACTAAGTTACCACATGACACTATCTAATGCCCATAAGTTGCCTCATTATGATGAGGCATCTTTTATAACAGAGAATTCAAAAAAAAAAAAATATGAACTTTTGAAGTCAAAATTAAAGAGGAAAAATACCAGATTTCTTTTTAATTCAGAAACAAGTTGAAAAGTAACAAAATAAATGAAGAGAAAATAAGTTTAAGTGAAAGTTCTTAAGATAACTGATCTTATTTTTCTTTATGACCTAAATATATCCCCATTAAGTTAAAATGCATCAAAACTTAAAAATAGGAAAAAAAATTTTAAAAATAAAAAATACTCTTATTGACTGATTTATTGATCACCTACATTTCAGTGCTACAAGTAAAAATATTTTTATCCACCACTGATATTACTGCACTTCATGACTTCTAGATTCAGATACACCAATGCAAAATCCTGTTAAATTCAAATATATTTACTATTTTTAATTATTATCATTATGAGCAGAGAATTAAAAATATATTTATATCATAATAACCAAGTTAACAATATTTATTTAATCTTATTTCCACTGCTTTTCATTACAACTTCCATTATTGCATAATTATTGTCAAGCAGCAAAGATTGAAAATAAATAAACACCTAGCAAGATGCAGTCATATCCTTTATCAAGAATAAAAGTTACATGACTAGCTTTGGAAAACTCCAACTGGTAAGTTTTTATAGCCTAATTGGTAAAGTAGCTGTCATAGAAAGGCAATTCTTTTAATGATAATGGGCTATACAAGAATGGGATATTTGTATTCTCTTAAATATGTGGAAGCTATTGAATTATGATAAAAGTTTCTGATCCAGTCTGTTTGCTAAAAATCACTGAATGTCAATCTGAGTGTTGAAATAAAAAGCAACAGAAATAAAAGCAAAGTAATACTCATCACCCTAGGATGTGCGGATGTGTGTTATGGTCCAGTGGATATCGGCTCAAAACAAGAAATTGGAGAGCCGAGTTCGGATTCCAGTTGAATTCGTTGCAATCATATATGCACAAATACCCTTGGGAAAGGTATTAATCCGTTTCTTCCCTCCAGCTATGGGTCAAATAACAGGACTGATTGGGTTCTATAGCCTTAGTTGGCAACCAGTCTACCGCAGAAAGCAATGGCAACCTACTACGGGATAATCTTCTGCCCAGTCAGTCATGTCTCTTTCGAGAAATGATCGCCCAAGCGTGTATCACGTATGGCACTTAACTGACTGACTGAATACTCATCAAAAATCTATAATTAGCACTTAATAAGAAAAAACTGATTTTTAACTGGAAATTATACTTCATAACAGTGATTCTTCTAAGATCAACCATGCTTGTAAAATACAAGATAGCAGTGCATTAATAAATCAAAATTTTTACAGTTCTATGCCTGAATTGCAAATGACAAATTTCTGCCATAGGTTGTTTGTCAATCCAAAAGAACACAAGTTTTTAATAAATATCTAAAATATTCATAAGCACAATATGTAGTAAAAATTTACGCTTTTAGATTGATTGCATCTTTAAATTTGAATGTAATTGGAAAATGTTCTTGCAGATGTTAACAAAAAAGAACTCAAGTTTGACACGAGGTCACAATTATGAAGTTCTTAAAAAGAATCCATCTTATTAACACATAGTTCAAAATATCAATGCAAACAATTTCTTGAATTGAATGCTAATTATTTCTTGGTATGAAGATTTTATCTAATTTCTTAATACTACAATGTTAATTAAATAACTAATAAGTCCTATTAAATAAATCTACCTTTATTTTACATCATCCTTATCTTTATCATTTGTTATATTCTTGAATGCTATTTGATTTCCTGCACTTTCAACAATTCCATTACTTCATAAGAAAGAGTTCAGTTATCAGACATTAAAATCTAAAATTAGAGTAATTTTAGCCTCATTCTTAAAGACAATATCAAAAGTTACAGAAGATAGCTATCCAAGTAAACACTGTCAAAAAATATTACTGACTCATTGTTATCTTTCAGAAATTATGGTCTTATAAGAAAATGTAATTGATAGCTATTCATCAATACCAAAACAATGTTAATGTTTCTGCCTGAATCTCTGGGATGAGGAGTTATCATTATTTACACTATTTACATTTGGACAATTGTCCTCATCTTTGTTGTTTTTATCACATTTCAACTGCTGTGCCCTCCAGCTTTCCTCAGGCTTATATTGATCTGGGAAAATTGATCTACAGGAAATTCTGAACTGAACCCTTTATTTAATCAACACAGTTGGACAATTCTTATTCCACTGCTTCTGTCTAGGAATATCATCTAGTTCTTATTTTTATTCAGTTATTGTTGTAACCCTAAAAGGTTACTGCGTGAATAATCATCAAAACAGAGGTTGGGAATAATAATATATCAACAAGTACAAGACTCGCATGCTGTGTGAAGTAGATATACTGCTAGTGAACTACTAGTCAGTATAATCACTCTACTCTACTTCAATAGCGTCCACATCCTATTCCTGTATACAGGTAGGTATAGAACAGTTAATGAGTCATTGCCAACCCATTTCCACTAAGTGAAAGCACATCCTGCCCAACCCAGAGATTGAGCTCACATCCACTATGTCACTAAATTCACAAACTAACATTTATCCACTAGAATGCTGCAATAACAGCAATGCTGAGAACAATAGTCCTAATATAAACAGTGAAAATAATGTTAATATGTGAGAAATGCTATTAATCAATTTCTCTTACCAATCTAATCAACACTTATACCATTAAATGTTTTACTGAGAAAGGACTTCATTATCTAAAAGGTGTTGGTGAGAAGTATTAGAGTATTAAATTTTGCAAATATATTTTAGGTTCTATTTTTACATTTTATATAAAGAGATTTCTTATTATTTCAAAAATTATTTTTAGTGGATACCCATATTAAAGGAAAATGCAGTTTTTTTTTTTAGAATTCCCAGCTGCCATGTTTGAGTTGAACTCCTCACTTTATTAAAAATTCTCAAATGCACAGGCTAATAGACATGATATGCAGTTGAAAAAAAAAAATTCAATTTAAAGAATTGAGCATTCTACATAAACATGAGTATCCACTAAAAATAACATTCGGAAAAATAATGTCAGATTAAAATGAAAATGCATTAATTCTTTAGAAATTGCTTTGTTTACATTTTGGACATGAAATCAAGTAGATATGAGCTTTCAAGAAGATCTGAACAAGGGTATGTACATTCCTTAAAAGGGGTAAATAGAACATTAAATGCTCTCTGTGGCTGAGTGTTCTAAAGCATGGTACATTACATGATAGGTTTGAACTCTGCTGGAGAGCACATTTTCTTTAAGTCTTCCTGAATTCACAAGCTGGTGGACATGATACATTTTCTAAAAAAAGTTTTCTACTCAAACATAGGTATCCACTAAAAAGTGATGTTTAATAAGAAATGATGACAGATTAAAATAAAAATCCATTAATTCTTTATAAAGAGGCTTGAAACAGTTTTCAGGATTTGAGTCAACCTAATTTGTTTTGAGAAAAAGCTAATTGTTGTTAATGGATCAATTAATGCCAACACTCTGTAGTTAGCCAGACATAAAATTTTAAATCTTTTCTAAACTGAATTCAAACTTAAATCAATAGTGCTATAAACCAATAAACTACTGCAATACAATAAGATTAATGGAATTTCCTAAAGTCAGTCAGTTAGTCAGTCAATTGCCATATGTGATACACACTTGGGTGATCATGTCTCTCTCTTGAGATATGACTGATTGAGCAGATGATTATCCTGCAGTAGGTTGTCATTGCTTTCTGCATGAGATTGGTTGCCAGCCAAGGCTATAGAACCCAATCTGTCCTGCTATTTAACCCATAACTGGAGAGAAGAGACAGATTAATACCTTCCCCAAAGGTATTTGTGTGTAAGTGAATGCAAGGAGTTCAACTGGAATTCGAATCAAGCTGTAGCCTTAAATTTTTGTTAAATATTTGTACTCCAATATACTTCCTGATGTTACAGCTTTCTAGTTCATTAGACTTGGTAATTTAATTCTGCAGTGGGAACTTTTGTGTCCCAATTTATTGCAATTAAAACCTTTTTTATCTTTAAAAGGACAATCTCTATACTAATGTATTTGACTGCACCCAAAACATGGTCTTGACAGCAAACTAACTTTATTATTTTTTGGTTGACCCTTTTTAATTTTTCTTAGGCATATTTTTTTTAATGCGAGCCATGCCACTCTGATCTTTTTCAAATCCTCTCTGACGCTCACAAAACATTGGCAATCTTCGACAACTGGCTGTAAAGTAATGTTGGGCTCATTTTCAAGCTTGTTGAGTACTCTATGATGTATTTCGGTGTCTTTTGCTAAAATCAAACCCTGGATGAAAATCAGGCATCTAAAATTATTGGCACTTAACTCTGCCAATTAGAAGTTATTGCAGTGTTTATTGATTACACTAGCAAAAGTAGTATAATCTTTGTCTTCTTTGCAAGTGAGATTCATGCATTTTCAATGCTTGCGGAACAGTGTTGTTTTTGGACTGAAGAATTCTGTTAATGATTGAACTGCCTCTTTAAATTTCAAGTTACTGGTTTTCTTAGGCAAAATATAGTTAGCAAACTTAGTATATTCTGCTGTGCCTAATTTCCTGAGGAGTGGGAGAACCTTTTAATGGTCAGCCCAACTTGCACAATCCATATTGTATAAGTCCTCGTAACATTTAGAGTACAAAGTGAATGTAATTTCTTCTTCAGGTGCAAACATGAAGTTTTCAATAACATGCCATGTAGCATTTTGAGAGAACATGTTTTCGCTGTCCTTGTTTTGGCTTTTGATAGATATATAATACAAGTGCCTTTGCTTATTCTGTTTGAAGGAGCATTTCTTCAAGTTTCTGTTGTCTAATCTGAATTCCAAAGTGCAATTCCTCAAATTTCTTCTGGTATTCTACTTGTTCTCATTGGAATTTCTCTTGTCTTTCCAAATATTTCTGTTCCTGTTGGTGGTTCATCAACTCTAGCATTGCACTTTTAAATTCATCCATTTTACTGCGGTTCTATGTAAAATAAGAAACGTGAGGGGAAATTTTTTTCTCCTTACCCTCTTAACCAGCAAAAAGTCTGTCTGATTTGTATGATTCTTTTACTGAAAAATTTAAAAGTGGGAGAGGGTGTAAATTTTTACTTTGTCCTATCAACAAAAACAATAAATCTGTTTGACTTGTACAATTCTTTTAGTGACTTGTTGGAATAGAAAAAAACAATAAGGTTCACCAATCTGCTTTCTAACCACTGAATTGAACTTGTAGAAATCCTCAGAGTGTCTGTCAGTGTTGTAATTACACTGGATACCCTTTTGTTGTAGAGTCTGATTAGAATTCCATCTTTCAACACTTTCAAATTTCTGTATGACTTCATGTGAAGTTCGTTTCTTCAAATCCTTCATCAACAAGATTTTGTGACTGAGTGAAAGGTTTAAGAAGTAACAAAACGTGTTATAGAAATATTGTATATTTAGCAGTAAATACAACGAAGAGTATTACACGACTAGTGTGTGTATTGGTTGTCCAACATTCAATCAATTTAACTGTTTCCCCAAGGCCTCCTCTCCTACTAATATTATAGTAGGCGGAAGAGTCCAACAGTCTCTTTAGCGGGAGACACCACAACAGTAATAAGTTGAAACAGAACACTGATGTAAGGATCTCTGCTTGAGGTTCTCTGTTAGATCAGATTATATACATTTTTCCAAGGTGGTCCAGGCTTTAGTTATGTAAATTTACACAACCTTTTTGATAGAATTTATTTTGCTTTCTAGGTATGTAAAAGATTTAACAGGTTTTATTGATTCACCTGAGAGTTTGTATTAAGCCTTGTAAATTAAAGTCTACAAATTCAGTTTTAGAGGCATTGAAATTGTCTAGCAATAGCTTGGACATTAACTAAAACTCAAAACTAAAGCTTGATGGAACTTACACATTGATGCTGAGAGCTACACTTAACTTCACTTGGAGACAACATCCAACAAAATCACAGTTCTGTGGACCCATCTCTGATATTTCTATAATCTTATGCAAACACAGAATGTGCTTTGCAGGACATTGCTGGTGAGCAAAAGAAGAACTCACAAATGATCTTCTGTTCTGTACACATAACCATCGAATAAGACGAGTTAGTCGTCCAGCAATCATCTATATTGACCAGCTATGTTATGTCACAGAATGCCTCTCTAATGACCTTTATCCAAGTTTGTGATGATTGGCATGATAAATCCATGAATGTCCAAGCTACCTCAATCAAATAAAAAAAAAATTGATGTAAGCCACACAGAGTAAAAATGAATTAACAATCCCCACTAAAATGTTTGGGTGACATTTTTAATATAACCTTCTATAGTAATTCACTCAGATTACATTCAACTGAACACTGAGAATGTTAAGCAACTCCCAAAAATAACTGTTTCAAATAATTATGCACCAATGTTGATATGATCCAACTGAACAACTATATTGACAGAGATTAACAGAATCAACACTTTTGGGCATCAAACATTATTTACATTAGCAGATATAAGAAATTTGTTTTAAACAACATTGGTATGTATGCATAAACATATGTTGAATGAAATGGTGGGAATTTGGATCTTGGATTTGTGGTATACATCACAAAAAAAAAAAATATACAAGCTTAATTGGTCAATTCAAAAGACTAGATAAGAATATTTTCCTTAAATTCAAAGAAAGAACTAAATATTAAGAAAAAAACATACATCCATCTCATACCATAATAATCTAATCACAATTTAAACAATATTCTTTAAAAAAAAGATTTTTTTCAAACATTACTCCCTTACATTTTGGCAGACTGAATTATGACACTTGAGTCCTCTACATGTTTTGAATGACCTTTCAACCACTTGATGAACATTCATGAACATTTCTAATTTAAAAGCCTTTATAAAACAATGACATCTTTGCTTTTGTATAGAAACACATATAACAAAATAAATCTTACATTACTTTGATAAAGTCCCTCAGAGGACAAAACACGTCAGCAAAGAATAGTTCTTCCTCGTCTCTTTTTATTCATATATATATATATATATAAAGACACACACACACACACACATACTTCCCCAACCATATTCATGCAAAAGTGAACATAACAAATAAATAGAATTTAAACTTAAGTTGCTGTTTTTCATTCTGATACACTAATCATTATACCACCTGTACATTTATTCTACCCCAAGCTATGGCTTAAATAGCAGGGCACACTTCTCCTAAACTGGTTGCCTTGATTGGCAACCAGTTTAGGAGAAGGACAACTCTGAGTTCAAAACCTTAAAAATGTTTAGGAATCTCAAAACAGTTTGTACTCTGTATTTAGTTCTTAAAAGTGTGGCTGGTTCTGCACAAGCTTTCATTATTATAATCAAATCATATGTGTGGAGTAATCTAGTTGTTCAGTTCTAAGAACTGAACTGTAGGATCTTTATACATCGAAGATAAAACCTCAACTGAAAACAGCAATAAAGAATAAAACCAAAGCTGTTGGTTTTAATTAAAACTCATGCAAGATTCTTTTTATGCCAAAAATTCTATTCAGTTTCAAATTAAATCACTTTAATATCCTTAAGATTAAATTAAAATCATTTCAGTTTATTATTTAGACTAACACAAGTTTGGCAAAAGGTCACAATTATGGAGCTCTTAAAAAGCATTTATGAACAAATTGTTCAAATACTATTACAAGCAATTTTTCAAATTTAATATTAATTGCTATTTCTTGGTATGAAGATTTTATCTTATTGTGTAACATGAAACATTAATCAAATAATAAGTCCTATTAAAGAAATCCACCTTTATTTCACATCATTCTTATTATTGGTTATGCTAGGATATAGTAAAATTTAAAGCTTGTCTGGAACTGAGAAGCAATAAATTGCTGTCAGAATGCACAGAAGATACTTCTCAAATTTATAATTTCAAATTGAATCCTTATGATATTGCAATAGATTTAATAATAATCTAAATATCACAATGTTCTATTAAGTAAGCAATAATTTCCATGATGCTCTGTAACTTGTAAAACCATATTTATCAGAAAATGTAATTAAAATCTGTTCACAAATACCAGACTTTGACAAATTTCTTTTAGAAAACTTTATTTTTTGGAATAGGACAGAAGCAAAAATATGCCAAAATGATAAATACAAGTAGACAGATATTAATTCCCTCTCCAAAAAGCTGCTGTTTTCTTACCTCCATTTTACATTATAGGATTACAATATTCATCCTGAAAGTTTGAGGGTAGTAAAGTATTGGGTTGCAAAAATTTGCCATGTTTTTTTAAGTGAATTTCAAAGAAAATATTTAGATATTTATACATGGATTTATTCAACTTCATATGTGCCATTTTTTTTTACAACCTTTCACCGTTTTTGAAACATTTTCATGATGCTATCACCCCAGAACATGTCATCTTTCTGGCTGATAAACTGATATAAGAAGTTTTTTACAGGATTCAAGAGAATTAAGAGAAAAGGATGAAAATAAGTGTTAATCAGTTCAGGTGAGTACAAAAGGTATAGCAGAATATTTCAGCCAAAAAATACCAATTTCTGTCAAGTCTTTAAAGAGATATCAGGTATAGCATTGTCCTGATGGTAGACTCAACCTTTCTGATTAGTGAATTCTAGATGCTTTTCATTAATTGCTACCTCTAATTGGTCCCATTACTAATCTAAATCTAATGTCATATTTTGTGGAAAGTGTTCTTAAAACAATATCCTACCAGATATGCAGCATCACCTTTTTTGGATGCAGACAAGCTTTTTAGAATGGTTAATGGCCACTCATTTTGTTTTTTTTTTAATCCTACATTGTTGTGAAAAATCCATTTTTCATCATTTGTAATAATTATTTTTAAAAATGGGTCAGTTTTGTTGCATTTGAGCAGAGAGTCACAGATAAATAAATAATATTTTGTTTTAATCACATAGAAAGAGAGAAAAATATACCAGAGATGCTACTTGGTTTCAATGGAAAAAATGAAAGAAAGGAAAGATAGAAGTATTTAACATCTGTCTCAGTGAAATAGAAAAGTTCTCAATTTAAAATCTTTTCATTTTTCCTCTCTTATGTCTTTAAATAAATACCAGCATTCATATTTATGATTATTATTGCAATATTTTGTTGAAGTTGTTAAGCTTAAATATTTAACAATGCAATCGGGTAATTTCTACAGGTATTTTATTGTTGTAGAACTCACCCTGAGCTTATTCTATTATTAATTGAAGAATTAAGATTAATCAGAAAATTCAAACATGAAAATTCTCACAGCTATTTCTAGTAAAAATAAAAGGTCATAATGAAAAAGAATTTTTTATTAATAAAAACAGGATTTTATTCTGCTTACTGTACATATTTTACTCAACCATATGCAAGAATTGCAATTCAGTGGTAAGTTAGGCTGACAAATCAATATGAAGCATAAAAAGAATAAACAATTTCTACTGTCTATTTAATATTATGCCATTGTACATGTATACACGCACTTACACACTTATGTATGTTTCTTGAAAATTATATAACAATTCATGCAAAGATGGGAAAGGAGCAAAGAAGTACTTAGAGTAATTTCACTGGCAAAGCAGGCTTGTTATTATATTCTATTTCATTTGATATTATCAGAAGTCTATGACAGATCTATCAAGTTTATTTTTTTCTTTTAGATAATCATTAATATTATTTTGCTCTTATCTTTCTCTGTCATGATTCACCCCAGGCATTTAGGATTTTCTTTTTCAGACAGCAATTCTTCATTGAACTGATCCACAAACTTTATTGCTTTTCTTTTGTTTATGGACTTTTAAAAGATATTTTTAATGCTAGTTGAATGCCTATGCTACTCATAAGCTAGCATGTTAAACCCAAATATGAAATGTCCCTTGATACTTTGTAAGTCCTAGTTAAATTAATCTTTATCCAATTGTGATTAATCCACTAAAGTTTAACTCTAATACTTTTCTTTACCATGATGTATTTTGAAATCTTTGAAGATTTTTCAAAACAGATAATTTTTAAGAAATTGAAGCTTTAAGTGTGAAATTAATTCATGTTCTATCTACAGAAATTCAAATTATCCCCCCTTACTTTGCTGCAGCTATCTAATGTACATGAAATTTATTTTTGTTATAAGCAATTTCTATTTTGATTAAATTTCAGAAAGATATCTAAATTTATACAAGATGCTAAATGTTATTTTATACTGTAGTAAAAAAAATTTACCAATTTAGTTATATTTAAATGTCTTGTTATTTTATTTATTAGGCTCAGGTATAAAAAAAAATAATTAAAAAACTTGATTACTAATTCTTGTGTAAACAAAACCACAGTCCTTGCCCAACTTGTCACCAATTAAACAAATCACTAATCACTACATTGTACTTTGATTCATATTTGAGTTAGTGTGAATGAAAACTGGGAAAACCCATTGTATGTTCACAAGTGAACAATAAGTGAAATAATCCTGCAGTATAAAATAAAAACATGAATCCTGTTTCCAATATATTTGCTTCTTTATTCATTGGATTCATCTGGTACCTTCTGGGCTTTAGGTAGCGGACACTTGGGACATCCCTGCCGTTGCTTTTTGTCTTCTCTCATGACAAATTAAGAGACGCAATCATCTCTTTAGCCAGCAAGACCCCTAACTGCTCCTATGCCAATCCTAGATTGCAACTGTCACTCCATTATTGACAGCCTGTCAGAACGTAACACCCAACTTCTTTCTGATTGCTATCTTGCCATGGGCAATTGCAAGACACTATTCCATTACGTGGCCTAACATTATAAGCCATTAACCAGAACTTCCAGCTGAGTGGCACTGGATCCCAAAACTTTTCATTTATTTATTTGCTTTACTTCATTTCTCTGGACAGTAGGTTGCTTCTTTGAAGATCTCATATCTAGACTTTACCATTGGTCACAAAACACCAAACTCTTTAATCCCAGATAAAATCATTTACAGCCCATTTAACTTCCTGGGTCTTCTAATCATGACTAAATTCCATTATGTCACACTTATACAAAAATTAAACAACCTGAATACTGGTAAAAAGTTTAAGTTGCATATAAATAGATAATCACATACTTTCTAGACACTTTAACTAAATATTAAATTTCAACTAGAATCATTAAGAGCAGGTAGAATGAACTTTCTGAGATAACTTCACATTATGAAAGTACTGTAGACATCAATTATCTGAAAATTGTTTAAATGAAACTAATACACACATGAAAGTAAACACTATCTTCTAGGGGTTAAAAAGAAAAAAGCTTCACATTATTAGTCATTTGTGTCGGTTACATTCCTTTTAACTAACAATTATCAGTGCCAATATCTACAAAGTGTTAGCTATCAAGATGCATATTTTAACCTCTAACGGTTTCACAAATAACAAGAATGCAGCAGGAATAAGAAACAGCTCCAAATATGATGGCTTGCATACTTGGTGCTCAACTTACACTTTTATAGGTCAGACACTTTCAGATTTGTATTAAAAAAAAAAAAAATTAAAATGGAAGCAGGGTTGAAGAATTTCTTTTTTCTTGGGTGGGGCATCATTAATAATTATCATATAATCCATGTTTACACCTATTTATTATCACATAAAACTTTTGTTTCTCCAGTCAATGACTTATACAAAACTTATCTACATAAACCACAATTATGGAAATATTAAAAAAGAGAGAAAGAAAGAGAGAGAAATAAAAAATCAACAGTAATTCTAAAATAGTAGAAACTTTAGTTTTAGTTAAGTGAACTAAAATTCATTCCCTTTTTAAAACATGATAATACTTCAATATACTAAAAGATTCCTCTCTACTGAAAAAAAAATAGATCTATTCTACATTTTGCAAAATAGATATTTAAAGTTTCTACTCTAAAATATTGCTTCTTTCTTTTCTCTCCATCAAGAATATAAATCAAGACTATTACAACATGAATTTAATATACACAGGCACACACGGAAGTGACCCAAGTGAACAGACACTTAAAAACAGTTGGAGAGTAGCATGGCTGAAATGTTGTGATAATAACAAAGACAAGAATGTAAATAGTGTGTGTGTTATTTACAATCAGACTAATATCCTCATCTTTGTTATCACATTTCAGAACCATGCTGTTCTCCAGGCTTCTTCAGCTATATGTTCATCTGTGTAACATTTAAGGAATTTAAAACTGAACCCTTTATTTAATCTATAGAGGTAGATGGTTTCTTTTTGGT
Organism: Ascarosepion bandense; assembly: GCA_037127315.1. Classification (NCBI taxonomy): domain Eukaryota; kingdom Metazoa; phylum Mollusca; class Cephalopoda; order Sepiida; family Sepiidae; genus Ascarosepion; species Ascarosepion bandense. Next base: position 613,486 of record JBBBDQ010000212.1, on the reverse strand, counting down.
ATTATTATTTTTTTTTTTTTACTGCTCAATCATTACCATTCCTGTTTCCACTGAGTCTGAACTACCAGGGATTGAACTCATAATTCACAAGTAAATTCACAAACTAAGACTTTAATCTTCTAAGCTATTGTATGATTAAGAATAATTAAAAGATTCAGTTTTAAATTCTTTGAAGGTTACCCAAATAAACAGAAACAAAGGCCAGAGGGTGCAACAGTCAAAATGTGATAACAAAGATGAGGATATTAGTCCAACTGTAATAATGAATCCCGAAATCTACATACCAGAAATTCAGACAGAAACTGTCATATACTTAAATTATTGAATATATCTATTAACTTGCTCCCTCCCTCTCTCTCTCTCTCTATATATATATATATATACATACACACACAAACAGAGTGTACCCAGCCATCAAAACACTGTGTTTCTTGTCATAAATCAATTCCTTATTGGACATGCTACTATTTTGAGTAGATGTCTTATGTGCCACCTATCCAATTAAAGGGCAATTAAAAAAAAATTTATTAACCTATAATTTATATATATATATATATATATATATACAAAGTTTTAGTATGCATATCTATTTCAACTATAATAAGCATATTTTGTGAGCATGTTGAAAAAAAGTCCATATAAATTTAAGAGGAAATCTTTCATGCGTAATCACAATCTGAAGTGTTCTCGTAAAAATATCTTTTGGAATAAAACAAATTTGGATAAATTCAATTAATACTTTAAACTTATATAAAATATAACTGTCATAAAAAATTATAAAGTGCCAGTTGAAAATGAATACTGAATTGTCATGACATCTCAAATCTTCAACCTTAAAAGTCAATGTAAATATTATTATTAATGTTCAAGTAAAATGCAAGTGGAATGTTAGAATTTGAATGGTTAAAAATATAAATGAAGAATGTAATAATTGGCTGTGAATGTTTTTTTATAATTAATACTTTATCAAAAAATATCCAAATTGTTATTCAAGGATTACTTAAATCAAAACATGGGTGCATAGCTGCATGGTTAGATCGTTAATATTTTGATTATGAGACACAAGTTCAAATCTCACCACAGTCGATTAGTTAGGAGGACATCTTGATAATATCATCCTGGAGACATTCCCAGTATGTGGCATCACTAGAATGTGTCCAAAAAGAAAAAAAAAAAAAAATCTTAGGTTCATCCTAGACTTGTTGGGGAAATTAGTCAAATGGAATTGTAGAGGAGCCATTGATGTTGTACAACCATGATGTCAGAAGTTTTTACCAAATAGGTACATAGAAGCTCTTTGGCTTTGGTTGGCAATTTACCTAGAGATGGTGACTCAATACAAGCACCCATCCCCCAGCAACCTAGAAGACTCAGAATGACCAAAATTAAAATAAGAAATACCACATGAATTCACAATCTGCCACAAGTGGAAATAGTATATATATATATATATATACTTTTTTTTTTAATCGTTTCACCCCGCGGTAATGCCACTGATGTGCAGGGGGCTACATGAGTGTAAAAAGATTAATTAGAAGAGAGTGAAGAGCAAGACAAACAAGTTAGAAAGGAGCAATAGAAAGATGAGAATGCAGGTGTGATGACAGTTTCAAAGGTGTAGAGAAAGTAAAGGATATACGGGGTGGGAAAAGAACTAGAGTCAAGTGATTAATAGATGAGTATTGACATTGCATTTAAATTCCTGGAGGTTGTAGCCATCAAGAAAGTAAGAATAAAGAAGTGAGTTCCACAGGTGGGAAGTGGAGGAAAAAAAAGCTGCAGGAGTAGAATTGTCGTTTGCATTTGGTTGATCTAACTGTGAATGGGTGGGACCCAGTTGCCAATCTGGTTGTACAAGTAAACACCTGTTGAGGAGGCACCAGTGACTTAAGTTCGTCCGAGCAAAAGCCATGAAAGTATTTATAGAACAGACAAAGGAAGGCCACATTTCGTCGGTGGGGGAGTGGCTGTAGTCAAGTCACCAAGTCAGTACCTATCACATTACTGATTCTCCTTTGGAGCCTGTCGAGAACACTGAGGTGAATGGCAGGGGCACCTGACCATATATGGCAGCAGTATTCCATGCGCGGATGAATGGTTGATTTGTATATATGCAGGATGGATTCAGGCGGAAAAAACATCCTGGCGCGACACAGTGACCCAACCTTCTTGGCAGTGGATTTAGCTATGGACTCGAAGTAGTGGTTCCATTTGAGATCAGAAGAGAGGGTAAGGCCAAGGAGGCACAGTGTATTGCTCTCTGGAAGAATCGCCTGGTCCATGCTTATGGGAGGCAGGAGAGGTTGCCTGTGATGATTGACAGACAACAGCTTGGTCTTAGACACATTGAAATTGACAAGCCACTTCTTGCCCCAATTCACCACAGAGTGTAGATCCTGTTCAAGGTCAGCAGCGAGATTATGTTTGTCCGCCATGACAGGTTTCTTACTGACACAGGAGTAAATTGTGGTGTCATCTGTGTAGATGCCAACTTGGCACTTGATCTCATCTGGGAGGTCATTGATAAAAATAAGGAAGAGTGTCGGGCCCAGGATAGAGCCCTGTGGGACACCAACATTTGTGCTGTAAGATGAAGAGGCATGCCCATTCAAAACGACCTTCATTTTGCTGTTATTTAAAAAAGATTGGATTAGATCAAGCAATCGTCCGGTAATACCATAACCCCATAGCTTGCATAGAAGGCCAGAGTGCCAAACCCTGTCAAAAGCCTTGGAGATGTCCAGAGCAACAGCACAAGCCTCGCCTGACTCGAGGACCTGGAGCATGTACTCCGTAACGGTTGCTAGCATGTCGGCCGTGGACCTGGCAAAACAGAAGCCATACTGCCTGTCAGAGTAGAGTTTGTGGGCAGTAAGATGTTGAACTATTTCAGCATTAATTATGGCCTCAAACACTTTCCCAAAGATTGGTAGATTTCTGATAGGGCGATAGTTGGATGGGTCCAAGGGTTCACCAAAGTTCTTAAATACAGGAACGACTGAAGAGAATTTCCAGCATGCAGGAAAACAGGAAGCAGAAAGGCAGTAGTTATACAGTTTAGAGAGGACAGGGGAGAGTTCAGGAGCACACCTCTTAAGGACTATCACCGGGATTCCATCACCACCGCTCGCCTTATGGAGGTCAAATTTTGAAATTACTCGGGATACTACTGTCGGGGTAATATATACGTCAGACAGTTTGGCCTCAGTTCTAATAGGGAAGTCGGGTGAGAGTACTCCAGATAAGTGAAATGTGGAGTTGGATGAGGATCTGCAAGCAAAGCTCTCAGCTTTGTCCACAGATGACGTGAGAACCTCAAATTTATTGATTAATGGAGGTATTGAAGATTTGCTATTGTTCAGCACCTGTTTGCATAACCACCAATAGTCCTTGGAGCCGAACTTGCGGTCAGCTATGCACTGTCGCATTCTCTCAGCAAACAACCATTTGGCGTCATTCAGGATTCTAAATTCTATGATTAATAAAAGTCTTGCTATGTAATTTTTTTATCCACTACTTAATAAATTTACTTAATTTTTTTTTTAATCAGGTCTATTAAATACTAGAGTACATTTTTTGTTAATCTTAAAACAATTTTTCAGTGTTTATATATAAGAAAACGGGTGGCATTTTGCATTTGAGAATAGGAATAAATAGAAAATAGACCTGAAGGTTAAAAAGGTCCATTGTTCACACAAACATTTTAAGCAGTTTTTTTTATTTATGAAAACAAGGCCATATTCTAAAGTACTTGTTCTTGAACAAATGAAAAATAAAATCAATCGGTCAAACAAATCATATCTTGTTAATTATTGATAAATTTTAATCCAAAAAGCATGAGAAAAAGAATAAAAATGTTGCTTCTTTGTTCCTAATGAACCTGTGAGGAAGCAAGAGTAACAATCTTCAAACTAATTGCCTATTGAAAACAACTTGAGGGGTCAGATATTCAAGTAATTCACGCAAAAATCTTAACTGCCTGAAGCTATCTTGCAGAAGTCATTGTACCACTTTTTTTACCATTAAACTAATTTTTTCTCAACTTCCATTGTATAAATTAACAAACAGAAGTTCAGTAACACTAATATTTGGGTAGTGTTGAATCAGTTTGGAGCAAATTCTTTACAAGAAAAACGTTGCAGTTTATAACAGGTGTTTACTCGTGCAACCAGACTGGCAACTGGGTTTCACCCATTCACAGTTAGATCAACCAAATGCAGACGACAATTCTATTCCTGCAGCTTTTTTTCCTCGCACTTTCCGCCTGTGGAACTCACTTCCTTATTCTTACTTTCCTGACGGCTACAACCTCCAGGAATTTAAATGCAAGTTCAATACTCATCTCTTAACCACTTGACCCTAGTTCTTTTTTCACCACCCTGACCCTAGTTCTTTCTTCACCATCCTGTATATCCTTTCTTTTCTCTTCACCACTGCAACTGTCATCACACCAGTATTCCCTTCCTTCTCTTGCTCCTTTCTAACTGGTTCGTCCTCCTCTTCACTCTCTTCTATCTAATTGTTTTACTCTTATGTAGCCCCCTGCACATCAGTGGTGCTACCGCCTTGCTCGAAGTGATATTATTAAAAAAAAAAAAAAAAAAATATATATATATATATATATATATATATATATATGTGTGTGTGTGTTTTAATGAGAACTAAAATATAAATCCTGTAAACCATCTAAATGTGTGGTCATTAAAATTCACTAAAATAATAAATAAACAAAGAAACAGACAATAAATGCTTTCAACTATTTAGATATCAGCAGTATAGCCCGGTGTTGCTCGGGTATAATGAAAGCTTTATGGTCCTGGAGCTCAGACTCTTTGGATGTTGGCACAAAAGACTAAAAAGCAATAGTTGTTTCCAAAACCATAGACTGAAAGAAAAATTGAATGGATGTAAATCAAATTTTGATTTCCTTGTATCGATATCAAATGAGTTTTTTTCGTCGTAAACTGAATTTTGAAGGCTAAATAAGTCCTCTGAGTAAATGGTATCATGGCTGAGACTAAGAACTACAATTATACCTACTTAGAGCCAAACCGAAGCAAAAACTAAAATAAAAGGGCAGAAGAAAATACAGACATACAGGCAGATAAACAGACACACACACAAACATCTTGCCTTTTATATATATATATATATATATATATATATATATATAGATATATATATAATCGATTTTCTGCACTATTGTAAGAACTGCAACCTTGAAACTTCTGAATATTGTTTCTTATGTCTTTGTCTATGAGTGTATCAAATTTGATTAAAATCGAACCACTCCTTTTATAACCCAATTTTTTTGATTATCGATATTTATCGGGGGGGGGGGGGGTACCTCAACACAAAACCTAGCTAAGAACACTTGCAGACACTTATAGTACAACTGTGAGAATTTTCAAGAAAATTAGTTCTGCCATTTTGGAGTTTATAGGTAACAGGGACACACACACACACAGAGACAAAGTTCCATTTATAAATATGTTTAGATTTAGATCTTGAAAATGATAAGTTAAAAAGGGAATGACATTGCAGTTTTTTTTTTCCTTGGTCTTTTGTAAGCATGCAATGTAACTCATTTTTTATTTGGAATGTGACTGAAGAATGCAGAGTTACTTGTCTCACATTTCACATGAAATTGATTAAAACAGATAAAAGACATTAAAAAAATGTTTTATATGGTAGCTTCCAAGGCTGGGTGGGGAAAAAAATGCACACCAACAATAGGTTATTTTCAAATTTATTTAAAATGAGAAAACTATTCATAAAAATAATAAACACTATATTTGTAACTATAAATTCAATCAGTTAAGTGCCATACGTGATACACGCTTAGGCGATCATGTCTCAAATGACTGTGCAGAAGATTATCCCACAGTAAGTTGCCATTACTATCTGCAGTAGACTGGTTGCCAGCCATGGCTATAGAACCCAATCTGTTCTGTTATTTAACCCATAACTGGAGAGAAGAGATGGATTAATACCTTTCCTAAGAGTATCTGTACATAAGTGAATGCAACGAATTCAACTGGAATTCAAACTCAGCTCCCCGATTTCTTGTTCCAAGCCGATATCTATTGCACCACAACGCACATCCAGCAATAAATTACTATTTTAAAAGTCTAAGTAGAAATAATAAGAACTATTTCAGTTGATATTGATATTATATATACAAGTTTCAATGTGGCAAAGAGTTATTAGGAAAAAAATAGATACCTTCATAAATGCCATCATAACAACTGGGATTATATATGATAGAGAGATATAGATAGATAGAGAGATATAGATAGATAGAGAGATATAGATAGATAGAGAGATATAGATAGATAGAGAGATATAGATAGATAGGGAGAGATAAAGAGAGAGATATAAAAAGATAATAAATAAAATAGCTATTGCACACTTTATCAGATATTTCTCACATTTTTCTTTTTCTTCAATCTATGATCTCTGAAATGTAAATTCAGTCTGCAGGATAATAATTATGATAAAATGTTTTGCTTTAAGGGAAAGTTGAGAGGCAGAAGTCAATCCGGATTAGACATTTTTCCTCCACATAATTTGCAGATAACCTTAACGTAACATTTGGAAGAAAACACAAAATATTATGCTATTTAGTTATCTATTATCACCCAGATGTGCATTTTTGGATTGCTTGTTTATATTAGTGACTTTAAAAATAGTGGACCAACTTTAATAATTTAAGATTTTTAGGTGAAAATACTGAAAGTACTAATTTCAAAAAACCTCAAACCATAATTGTGTTCTCTACTATGTACATGAAAAATGTAAGTCTTTTCACTTAATATTTACATATTAATTAATACTGATTGTATCTGATATTTTGAATTTAAGAAATGTAAGTTAGCAAAAAGAACTTTTGCTATATAGATACACATAACCTGCTGAAAATGAACAGAATTATACTTCCATACTTTTTTAACAAGAATTGACCAGACATTTTTCATCACAACAGTCTGCTTCTCTTCTCTATTTTTATTTGTCTAACTATTGTTATTCCATTATACTATTTATATTATTCAGACTATTGTCCTCATCTTGGTTGCCATTTGTACGGCCTTTTGGCCGTTGTACACTCCAGCCTTCTTCAGGTGCTAGGAATTTCAAACCAAACAATTTATTATGATTTACGATGTAAATACTACCTCATCTCAGAAATATAGACTAGCACTAATGTCATTTTTTTTCCTTTCAATTACTAGTTTTTAAAAATCTTCAAAGATTTTTTCATACAAACAAGAATCCCCCCTTCACTTCCAGTTTATAATCACTAAACATGAAAGAGTTCTGGATTAATGATTCCTACTAACAAATTTCAAGTTTTGATGGAGGCTTGAATTTGAGAGTAACTATAAAATCTAATCCCGAGCAATACAATAAAGAAGAAATTAGAAAATAAAAACAATAGACTGTCAAGACTGAAATATAAACAAATATTGTCATTCCATATTGATGAAACCATTTTTGTATAGTATATCTGACTCAAAGTAAATTAACTGCTGATTATTTTTGACAATAGGACAGCAGAATTAGAATTCATTGAAAAAAATTAAACCAGAAAGTCATATGAAAACAAGAAGAAATATCAAAAAATCTTTCTCAAGTGATGGTAGCTTTTGTTAAAGAAAATATGAATAACAATATTTAAACTTACTGCATGTACCACAGATTTTACTAGCATGTAATTGATTGCTGAGAAGAATTTCTGTTTTTTTGTTGCTTTTTGTCTTTTTTTATAAACATATCACCCCAAGCAAGGTCTTTTACTGCCACTTTTTTGCAGGGGGTTACATAGGAGGAAAGTTATGAGAAAGAGTAACAGGTTATAAGGGATGTCAGGAAGTGGGTAAGAGAAGGATGAGAATACTGATGAGAGTGGAGTGAACGAAGAAAGGAGCATGAGAGAGAGGATGCAGGTTAGTGAGATAAGAGATGACTATTGACTTTACATTTAAATTCTTGGAGATTGTAGCGATCGAGGAAGCAAATAAACGGAAGGGAATTCCACAGGTGGGAAGTGCGAGAAAAGAAGCTACTGGAGTGGAATTTGCGTTTACATTTTATTGGTTTCACAGTAAAAGGGTGGGACCTAGTTAATAATCTTGTAGCTCGAGTAAATTCATTTATAGGGGGCAACAGTGAGCTAAGTTCATCGGAGCAGAAGTCAGAAAAATTTTGTATGAAGCCACATTGCACCCATGAGAAAGTGTCTGTATCTGAGCTGCCAAGTTGGGATCAATCACATTACAGATTCTCCGTTGGATTTTATCAAGGACACCTAAGTGGATAGTAGGAGCACCTGACCAGATATGGCAACAGTATTCAATGCATGGGCAGATGGTAGATTTATATATGTGCAAGACTGTTTCAGATGGGAAAAACTTCCTGGCACTACACAGAGAACCGACTTTCTTAGCAGCGAATTTAGCTATGGATTCTATATAGTCATTCCACTTGAGGTCTCTTGTGAGAGTTAACCTGAGGAGGCACAGTGTTTTGCTTTCAGGGAGACTAGCCTGATTCATGCTAATGGGGGGGGTAGAAGCAATTGTCTGTGATGGTTAATAGATAGCAGCTTTGTTCTGGAAGCATTAAAATTCACAAGCCATTTCTTTCCCCAGTCTGCCACGGATTGGAGGTCCTTTTTAAGCTCGGCAGCGAGGTTTGCTTTGTCAGCCTCAGCAAATTTTTGATCAATGCAAGAGTAAACCATATTGTCATCAACATATATGCCTACTTGGGATCGTATTACATCTGGGAGATCGTTAATGTAGATAAGAAAAAGCATAGGACCTAGAATAGAGCCTTGAGGGACATCTGCATTCATATGATAGTCTTGAACGGATATACCTCCCAATACTATCATCATTGTACAATTTGAAAGGAATGACTGGATAAGGTTGAACAATTGTCCAGTTATACCATAGCCTCACATCTTGCGTAGAAGGCCAGCATGCCAGACTGTCAAACACTTTGGAGATATCTAGGTTAACAGATCAGGCTTCACCATTCTTGTTTAGAGCCTGGTGTATATACACAGAGATGGTCATGAGCATATCAGCAGTAGACCTGGTGAAGCAGAAATCATACAGTTTGTCAGAGAAGAGTCTGTAGGCTGTGAGATGTTGAACCACCTCGGCATTGATGATGGCTTCAAACACTTTGCCAAAAATCAGTAGAGGTCAGAGGGTTCACCAGTGTTTTTATATATTGGAACCATGGAGGAGGACTTCCAGCAGGCAGGAAAGCAAGAAGCAGAGAAGCAGTAATTATAGAGTTTGGAGAGAACAGAGGAGAGTTCAGGGGAACATTTCTTCAGGACAATAATTAGGATTCTGTCGCCATCACTCACTTTATAATGGTCAAGCTTTGAAATTATGTTAGAAACCACCGAGGGAGTAATATGGATGTCATTCAGTTGGGCCACAGTTCCGGGTGGGAAGTTGGGTACAGATACTCCAGACGTGTCCAGGGTTGAGTTGGTGGAGAATCTGTGAGCAAATCACTAAGCCTTGTCTGCTGTAGAGGTAAGGACCTCAAATTTGTTGATTAGAGGGGGATTGAGGGTTTGCTATTGTTTAGTACACTTTTACAGAGCCTCCAGTAGTCTTTGGAACCAAACGTACGGGATGCTATGTGCATTTAGAATTTCATTTTTCATCTAACACATGACACTGAAAATAGGGCTTCAAACTATGTCCTTTAGTGAGATTTTTTTATAACTAGCCAGCAAAAAGAAATGAAAAAAAAAATTTAATCACATTAATAGGTGCCACATATCTTATGCAAATTATGCATATCTCTCATGCAGATAAAATAAACTTTAAAAAGTAATACTTAATGAAGTTTTTCAGATAAAATCCAAAGAAGAATTTGCAATATTATTTGTCTTTCACCTTCAGTCACTTTCCCCACCACTGTAATCTAACTTCCCTGTGCCTTTTCTATAAATACTTTCATGGCAATTGATCTGACAAACTTTCCTCTATTTTTTGTTTTTTTTTTAATCGTATCACCCCGAGCAAGGCGGTAATGCCACTGATGTGCAGGGGGCTACATAAGAGTAAAAAGATTAAGTAGAAGAGAGTGAAGAGGAAGACGAACCAGTTAGAAAGGAGCAAGAGAATGATGGGAATACAGGTGTGATGACAGTTGCACTGGTGGAGAGAAAGGAAAGGATATACGGGGTGGTAAAAGAACTAGAGTCAAGTGGTTAATAGATGAGTATTAACATTGCATTTAAATTCCTGGAGGTTGTAGCCATCAGGAAAGCAAGAATATGGAAGCGAGTTCCACAGGCAGGAAGTGCAAGAGAAGAAGCTGCAGGAGTAGAATTGTCATCTGCATTTGGTTGATCCAACTGTGAATGGGCGGGACCCAGTTGCCAATCTGGTTGCATGAGTAAACACCTGTTACAGAGGCACCAGTGACTTATGTTCATTGAAGCAGAAGCCATGAAAGTATTTATAGAACAGACAAAGAGAGGTCACATCTCGTCGGTGGGGAAGTGGCTGTAGTCGAGTCACCAAGTCGGTACCTTTCACATTACTGATTCTCCTTTGGAGCCTGTCGAGAACACTGAGATGAACAGCAGGGGCGCCTGACCTATGGTACCAAGCCTTTATAAATTTAAGTGTAGTATTAGATTATCAACAATTTCCCATCATTTTCCAGTTGAAATGGCTTGATGTAACTAAATTCTATGCTAACCATTTCTTTTATTGCACTTCTCACCTGCGGAACACTCTTCTGGCTTCTTGCTCCCCAGTCAACTTTGATCTTTAAAAATTTAAATGAAATGTCAATCGTTATCTTCAACCTTCTTAATTCTTGTTCCGTTATTATTCTCTCCTTGATGGTATTCATACTTTCTAACACTCAGTAACTCCTTGCATGTAAGGAAATTTTAGTTATTACAATACATTATAAACTTTTCCATTCAGACTAACATGTTCATTTTGATTGTTATATTCACTGCTATATTTTGACCTTCATCAGGTGTTTATCATACTTGGTGAATTTCTTGGAAATTTTAACCGAACCCATTATTCAATCCCTGGGAGCAGATTGTTCTAATTCAGTTTTTTCCTTTACGCATAAAAAGCAGAATTAGAATAATCACCAAAGTGACAACAAAAATGAGCATGCTAACCTAAACAAAAAACAATTTTTTAAAAAGACATAATAATAATAATTTCTTACCTAAAATATTCTGACAAATTATTGCAATGTTTTAAATTTTCATCAAAAAGCCTTATTGCTACAATTTGTAACATTTTTGTACTGACTTAACCAAGATGAACAACATAAATCATTATTCTATTTTATTCAGACTCTTTTAGGGTCACAAAATATGAAAAATATATAAATATATATTATATAATATATATATATATATATATATATATATATATATATGCATTACTCTTCAGCAATGAATTGAGTTCTTTCAGTGACTGGCATGTGTATACCCACTTATATACAACATGCTAACTTTTCCTTTCTCTGATTCTATACGCCTATGGCTTGGGGGTTAGCGACTCTGACTGACACCAAATCAGTCAAGTTTTGATCCCAGCCAGAAGCAAGTGGATGTCTAGCCACACTGATGAGCTGTAATATAGCAAAACAGGCTTGTATATGGATGACGAATATATATATATAACCTTAGGCATATGACAAATTTTCTGCATGGCAAAGCAATGAACGCTGGTTTTATAAACATACAGATGTTTCTTGTCAGTCTGCTAATTGTTGAGTTGATTCCATGCCAAAACCTCTGTACTTCTTCCTAAACCAATAAAATCAGGTGCAGGGGATATATTCAAAGAAACACCCACTCACTGAAGACAGCTATAAAAACATGAAATGGATTCCTTCAATTGCAACCAACACAATGTTTTCTCTTAAAGCATTTTGTTCTGGCATTATTCAATCATTGGATTGTTATGCTATTGTTACTTCGATCAACAAAAGACAGTTTTTGAAGCTTTGTCATTGTTAGAGAAATATAGGCAAGTTAAAATATCCACAAAGAACCTACATTGCAAGAACAACTGGCAAAAACCAGCACCATTTGCTGGTCTAATAATAATACAAGAAATTTAATATGCAACTGATTTAGCCCAACAAAAATACCTTTTAAAATGCAAGTAATTTCAAAATGGTAACCAGATATGTCATTAAGAAAAAAATAAATCTCAAAAGGTCATTTTTTTTTTATTTGTTTTTGATTTTAATCATAAATCTATTCAGTTTTTAAATTGTATTAAATGTTTTGTTAATATTAGTACGGAATACAAATTCATTTTTACCCTTACTGACAGTTTTTAACAATACGAAAAAAAATAAAACAAGCCATCAGTATAAAAGCTCAGCAATGTTTCAGGACTTCTTTTAGAAAATTACAATATATCATATTGGAGGCATAGTAATGGATAGCTGCTTAGATTGGGGAATCAGAGAGCCAAGTTCAAATTCCAGGTGAGTTCATTACATTCACTAACGTATTAATACTCTTGGAAAATTATGAAATCATGCCTTCATGTTCCAGCTATGGGTAAAATAACAGTACAGACTGGGCCCTGTATATCCTTGAGTGGCAACTGGTCTAGGAGAATTACAACTTTGAACTAAAAATCTTAGGGTTTAGTGTACAGACTGAGGGTGACTCACATTATATTCCATGGTGTTCAGCTGTTGGTCAAGAGCTTGGAGTGGAGATGGGTACTGCCAAGCTATTTGAAAACCCACTGAAATGATCACAAGGAATAACAACCAAAGTTTTTTTTTTTTTGTCCTAACCTTGCCGAAATGGATTCAACATTCGGCAATTTTCTTCCTTAATCACAATTTTAATGAATAACAGATAGCCTATGTCAGTATTATTAACAGTCTATTTTGTCCTGATCAGATTGTTGTCAATGGCTTTCTGTCTTTAACTCAATACTGTCTCATATATAAATATATACTTTACAGATATATGGAGAATGAAAACTCATAGACACTTGGAATATATTCAAGTATTTCAAATATGAATATCAGTAATTCTGCTTTTTAATTTCCTGTAAAAAAAAAAAATATATATATATCTATTTTAGCAGCCCAAGGCTATGTACTTTCTTTCCTTAAACCAAGAAACAAAAGATAATATGTGAATTTTAACTGTAGATACATATCCAGTATTTACACTTTCTTAGGTGCCATACATGATATACATATGGCTGCTATTACCTTCTGTGGGTATTTAATCTAGATTGAGGAGTTTATTCTAACAAATGAATTGGTAATATTTGGTACAAACTAATCTAAGAGAAGCGGTTTCAAACAAACAGTCTAAATAAATAATCAAACTAGTTACTATAAAATTAGCATTTTTTTTCGGTCAGGCTAGCTCGGACATTTATGAATTTATACCAACAATCACAGTTCTGCATCAAGGCCAAAAGGTCATTATGGTGGCATTCTGTATTATAGCATAGCTAGTCAATTAGTCTTGCTCCATGGTTTGATGTTCAGAGCAGTAGATCACTTGCAATTTCTTGTTTTGCTTGCCAGTAGTATCCTGCAAAGTGCATTATGCGATCATGCAAGATCGCAGAAATATCAGGGACGGACTCATAGAGCTCTGATTTAGTTGCATGTTGTCTCCAAGAGATGTTAAGTATAGTCTTCAGCATCTGAGTGTAGATTCCATCAAACGAAAACTCAAGGGTTTTAGTTTATGTCCAAGCAGTGGTACCATACACTGCCTCTGCGTTGGCACAAAAAAATCTTCATTTGAGATTGTCAAATATATGCCCTTTTTCTTAACTTTTATTTTTTATTTTTTTAGGATAAAAGCCACTATAACACAAGGAGTTCCTTAGAGTAAATGAAACTGAGAGAACAGGATTCAAGGAAACAGGAGATGCCAATTGCATTTAAATTTTTGAAGATGTATGTTGATTGAAAAACTAGTAGCCAAGAGATAATTTGACAAGCAAGAAGCATAAGAGAAAAAATATTAGCATAGAACTTATGGTTATATCTAGTAATTTCAACAGTAAAATTATGAAACTTTGCTGCCAATTTAATATTGCACTTGAATTTGTGAATTTGAGATACCAAAGTGGAAAGCACATCAGAATAATTACCATGAAAACATTTACAGAAAAGGTGCAGTGACACTACATTAGAATGGTAAGAAAATGAGTGAGCTGAGATGCTAGATCAGGACTGACAATGTTGCAAATTCTTTGGATTTTGTCAAAAATCTCTAGATATATATAATAAAATCACCAGACTTGATGTGGCAGCAATATTTTAAGCAATACTTTTAAGTAAACTTATAGATGTGCAAAATAGATTCTGGTGAAAAAAAAATTGTCTAGCACAATACAATAAAGAAAATCTCCTTGCAGTATATCTAGCAATTGATCTAAACTTATTAATAAATGTAACTTTGTGTGTGTGTGTGTGTGTGTGTGTACGTGTGTGTGTACGTGTGCGTGTGTATCCATTACCTATAGACTCCAAAACGGCTGAAGCGATTTTCTTGAAAATTTACACTGTAGTACTATAAGCGGCTGTGAATGTTCTTAGCCAGGTTTTGTGTCGAGGTACCCCCGATAAATATTGAAAGTCGATAATCGAAAAAATCAGGTTATAGAAGGAGTGGTCTGATTTTAATCAAATTTGATACACTCATAGACAAAGATATAAGAAACGATATTCAGAAGTTTCAAGGTTGCAGTTCTTACAGTAGTGCAGAAAATTGATAATATATATATATATATATAAAAAAGGCAAGATGTTTGTGTGTGTGTCTGTTTATCTGCCTGTATGTCTGTATTTTTTTCAGCCCTTTTATTTTAGTTTATGCTTCGGGTTTGGCTCTAAGTAGGTATAATTGTAGTTCTTAGTCTCAGCCATGATACCATTTACTCAGAGGACTTATTTTGCCTTCAAAATTCAGTTTACGACAAAAAAAACTTATCGATACCAGGAAATCAAAATTTGACTTACATCCATTCATTTCTCTTTCAGTCTACAGTTTCACTTTAACTGGAAACAACTATTGCTTTTTAGTCTTTCGTGCCAACATCCAAAAAGTCTGAGCTCCAGAACCATGGATTAGTTTTA
Source organism: Ascarosepion bandense (assembly GCA_037127315.1). Lineage (NCBI taxonomy): Eukaryota > Metazoa > Mollusca > Cephalopoda > Sepiida > Sepiidae > Ascarosepion > Ascarosepion bandense. The sequence continues at coordinate 598,333 of JBBBDQ010000212.1, read as the reverse complement.
AAGCTTTCAACACCGGGCTATACTGCTAGTTCATTATAATTGTTTCACTTCATGTCATTTGAGATCAAGGTGTTGCTCTCCTGAATGTTAACATCAAAAGAATTTTTAAATCAACTTCACATCAAGTTCATAATCAGAGAAATAAAATCCTTGGATCTTTTAGCCAGCAGAGAATATCATTTGATTTATATCCTTTCAAATTCAAGGTTTGTACTGCAAAACACCGAGAACTTTTTTCTGTTTTAAAAAAATTTATTTATTCAATTCAGAAGATCCATAATAATGCAATCAATTTTCTCCTGGGTTCTTTAAAAAATAAGAAAAATAGGACACATTTTATTAGTAGTTTACCAAATCTCAAAACCCTCTGTTAGAACATGGAAAAAAGCTTAAGCAAAAACAACAGGTTTCTTGTTTATTTCCTTAAAAAAAAATCAATTGATTCATTTCTAACTGAAACAAAGAGGTTTATATATTTGTGTATTTAGGCAGCAAATTTTCTTTTAGACATGTCATATTAAACAAATAACTGAAACACAGTTTTGCGGTGAATTTTTGTTACCACAACTCGCACGCATGAAGACGATTTCGGAAGGAGATTGAAAGTACTTGGGAACATCAAGAAATGAATAATAAAATCATCTGTCAACATTACAGCTCATTTTTTACATCTTTCAATTATGATACGGAAAAGATTATCCATGAGTATGAATGGATTTTATTAAAAATAAGCAGACACAATTTTGCAATTTATTTAATCTTATATATAAGTATACTCAGTTATAATCCGAGAGGAATAACAATATGGTTAAATAAAGACAAAAAGAAAACTATATTTCTCTCGTCTATGCATTTCATCTTGTGATGGACTTTATCAAGGCAAAAAGACGAAATGTATTTTAAATAACACATCTATGAACAAAACATTGTTGGTAACTGGAAAAAAACACTCACAAATTATTTGTATGATTAAAAGAAATTTTTAAGTTTTTTAAAAAATGTCACAGATCATAATTGAAGAGAATTCTTTCATGTGCCATGTAATGTCATGTTATGAGATGTTAAAATGATGAAAATTAACCATTTTCTTCGGATTTTTTGTTGTGTATGTTGGTCTGAGAGAGTATTGTTTTTATAAGAAAATGTGAGATTGGGAAAAAACCGGGACATAAATTGACATTTTGGTAGTATTGGGTGGCGGCACTCTCAAAAATTTTCCTTCTGAATAAATTGTTTTCTCTTTTTATGAGTGTGGCATTTTTTTTTTATGTCAAAATTGTGATGTCTCTTTTGTGTTCATATATACATTTTTTTAGGTTTCTACTTGTTTATCCAATGCACTTTGAAAGACAATTTGGCAATTTATTTTGTATATACCTGCTTGTTTGTTATTATGGTTTGAGAGAGAGAGAAAATCAATTATTGCATTTGTTTCTGGCTACAAAACTATTGTTAATACAATATTTGATTAAACTTTTCCTAAAGGTTAAAAACACAAACAGCAAATGAAAATGCAACAAGCATTGAAAAGTTCCAGAGATATTCAAAAATCCATATTATGTCATTCTATATTTGTAAGCAGCAAATTATTTCAGATTAATCACAAAAGATCAAGCTTCAATTTTTACCTTCTGGTCAAAATGGAAATGTTTCTGATATTTTTGACATTACTTTTTTTAAGTAAAATCTGAATTTAACATCAACAATGATTCTTCTAAGTGAACCTCACCAGACAGTTTTACCCACAAAGCAGATTCTGATACTTGAGAAATATATAAACCAAATAATCTACCATAATTTTATGTCTCAAACAAGATCCATATCAACAATTTTTGATAACAGTGAAGTTCAGAGCTTATTCAACATAAATCTATACAAATCAATAGTGATCTATAATACTTCCACTAAGAAAAAAAAACAAAAACTTGATCCATATGTTACAAGAGCAAAAAAAATGGCTAGGAATTACTATTTACATTATTTGAACTGTTATTCTCATCTTTGTTGTCATATAACATTTTCGCAGTTATACGTTCTGGCCAAAACATTGTGAATATGACAAAGATGAGGACAGTCTGAACAATGTAAAGAGTTACTTCATCTCAGAAATATAGACAGGAATTACTAATCTTTGGAATAGTGATATTAGCAGTTCATTGCCTATTCAATATTAACAGAACTGATAAATTTCTCTGGCTGAGCAGAAGTAACAGCCTTAACTTTTCTCTTAAAAAACACTAATATCGCCAATATTTTCAATTTCAGAGATCAAAGTTCAAAGAACAAACTTTTTGATTGTTCTCTCAAATTTTTCACAATTTTCAACTCTGTATTCCCGTCACTCAATAACTTTACAACATCTAATTTCTCTTTAGAATATCTCTTAAAACTCACAGAAATTTTGAAATATCTAAAATTAAAAAATAAATATCAATAACTATATCATTACATTATTTACAATATGATGAACCTTCAGGTTGCATAATAAAATCTCACACTAAAACACATTATTGTAAGTATCCCTAATAAAAAAAGATTAACTGAAATTCATATAGTATATTTAAATAAGTATATACTGAAAAGTTTTACCAGTATTAGATAGTTTTCACAATAAAATTGATGCTAACCAACAAAATCTGACAGTGTGAAAACATGCACACACAAAATGAAAAAAATATATAATCAAATTTATTATGCAACATCTATTTAAAGCAAAAAATAGGGTGACTTGTCATGAAGTCAGATTGAAGTATGGTTCCATTTATTTATTCAATAATTATGAATTAAAACAAACTACTATAAATTTATTCCAGTTTAAAAATCCATCAACATTTAATTTGTCTGATGAAGTTTTGCAAATTACATTGTAGTTCATATTTAGAGCTAGACACTGCAGACATTTTCTTAATTGATAATGTGATAGTTTCTTTGTGAACTTGAACCTCTTATTTCTGCAATGGGCTAATTATAGTTTTGCTACAGTGTTCTCTTAATTGTATTTTATCATCTTAGATATAAACACTTCTGTTTTTGAATCTACAACTTTTTAAATCATGTAAAAGGTTTTTCACAACAGACTCCACTTATTGGGATCAGCTACTGCATGGTGTCATAGATCTTGAGTTAAGCTCAACAATCTGACCACATATGAAGTAATTAGTTTTGATTTTTCACACACACGATTTTAAACAGAAGAAACCAATAAATTGAAGTTTGAACACATGATCATATGAATTGTCAACAAACTTAAAGTTTTGTGGCATTTAAAATTTTCAATGATTTGTGATACTAACTCTCATGTTAATCTTTCAGACACCAAACTATCCTGTGACAAAACAAACCCTTCTCTTCATTTTCCTTTGGTGAAATGTAAATTCCACTTGTGCTGCTTCTTCCCATAAACCAATGCTTTGCAGAACTGACTCCCAAGAGGATGCTTCCCCAGTTACTACAATCTTAATCAGTTCAAGTCTACAATTAATCATTATCTTCCATGCATATCTGCATAAGTTGTGCCTCTTAATCTGTAACCCTGTAAATTGTTTATATTCATAATGCTTTTGAAACCCTACTCATTCTGCAATTAAATATTTTTAGATCTCATATCTAGGCATTGGTTGGGAAAGATTCCGTAAGTTCTTCTATTGCTTCATTTTCTTATTTAAACATATTTAAAACCTTATCTACATTAATTGATTTATTCATTTTTTTATGGCTTATCAACCCTTTACAGGTTATTTAAATTCAGAAAATATTTTTAGAGTGTATAACTTTGTTCTGGGGTAGTTAACACCCCTATATCCATGGACAATATGGATTCGTCTGGTTTATATAATGCCAGACATTTCTACCTTCAAGCAGAGGAGTACACTTGTAGTTTAACCGCTCACAGTGAACACAGGACTCTTTCACCTTATAATTGTGATCCCTTAAACAGGACCACAACAGACCTTTTTTTTTTTTTTTTTGATGAGAGGACAATTTAGATTTAGCAATATGAGTCTTAGTAATTACCCCATAGCTGTGAGAAGAAGAGGTGGATTCATACTTTTCCCAGGGGTAAACATGTAAGAATATAACAAACCCAACAGGAATTGGAATTTCATTTTCCAATTTAACAATTTCAAGCCATTATCAATTACAACACCTGCACATCCAAACTTACAACTCCCAGTGGTCACACATCTTGGTACTGACCGGGCTCATTATTTCTTAACTTTGGTTATCATATGGGAAGCTATGAAAGTATACACACTTACATCTTTTTCAAAAAGTTCCCTAATAAATAATACTAATGCTGTTGTCAGGAAGTTGGTTAAGTGGAAATGGTTATTCTTTGAAGAATAGAAGAAAAATACATCTGGCATCACATGCATTTTGTTTGTCAGCCAGTCTGATGAAAAATGATAGAATATATTCCATGTTATCCAACCAGTTTCAATGGCATGAGATAGAAAACAAAGAAATTAATGAGATAGAAGGAGATTATTACCAGGCATAAAGTTTTAATTATTTACAATGAATGGTTTAGTGAAACAAGAACAACAGCTGATTTGTAGTATGCTGATATGTCAAGTCTGCTAGTTTAATGAAAAAAAGAGTCCATATAAATACAAAATATGTAATAGTAAATACTAAAGAAATCTTTATTCCTCCTAACAGTATGGTTTATTTTGTCTCATCTTTACCATGAAGTAACTTAAAGAAAAAAAAATTTAAATAAGTTTTAGATTTCATTAGCATATTCTGAAAATTTAAATAAATTATAAACCAGTGAAAGGCTGAAAAATTCATCAGCCAATTCCTCGACTCATTATAATTTATCATGAAGCTAAACCAAGCCATATTCACAATACAGGTCATTTTCTACGAAACACCTATCAAGAAAGTGAACTATTTCAAAAAACAATACCATCATCCCACTAATTTTTAGAATCTCTTCCTAACATTTTTCTGAATAATTTTCCATGTTGGACTTAACAATGATCTATTTTAATCTAAAATAGTTTTAGACAAGACAAGGACATCAATAAGAAAGTTACTAAATAAACATTGATACAGATATAACAATGACAAATCAATCAATACCCAAAATTATCAGGTTGAAAATAATACATTTTTGGACAAGCAAACAATGAGATTTCTATGAAGAGGTAGTTATGAAGTAATTAAGAACTTACTAGACATGAATATAAACACTTAACTTTAAAATACACATTAAAATTAATCTTGTAATCTTTTTTTTTTGTTAATCATATCACCCCGAGCAAGGCAGTAAGGCCACTGGTGTGCAGGGGGCTACGTAAGCGTGAATAGATTGGAAAAGAGAAAGCCGGAAACCACATCCTAAACTGGGAACAAGGGATGAGCCTCTACACCTGTTCAATAGACATGGGTGGAGTGTGAACCGGTTTTTGCAGAGATGATTTTGTTTAATGGGTTTTTAAATTTTATATCAATAATAATTTGCCTTTCCAATGATAATTTGGGTGCAGTTATGTAGAAACTATTTCCACATGTATCACTATGAATGTTTGAAATTTTTTTTTTGTTTTTTTGTTTTTTTTCCATAGAACCAAATGGCCTTTGGTTTTAAAACAATATAAGCATAGATTAAATGTTGACATTTATTGCCCATCAGTTTAAATAATTTTATGAATTGAGAATGTTCCACAATTGAACAAAAATCACTTTGGATCATTTTTGTTGTATTTTTATTTTTAACGCCTTCTTTATCAGCTTATGGTTCAAGGGAATTTTATTCTCTCCTCAGTTGTCCAAAACATCCAGTACTGCAGTTGATCAATGGATTGATTTCTTTGACCCTGACCTGCCTTACCCCATGTTGTGATTAGGTCAGTGGCCAAGATCGATTCATCTTCAATATCCTTGTATTGGGCTGGTCCAAACAGATTGAAGACGTGCGGTAATAATAAAAAAAGAAAAAAGGAAATCTGTAAGTAATATGAAAACATATATCATTATTTCTATCTTGAGTATTACATACAGTGGTTTGTTAGTAGTTGTTAACATGCATGGCTGTCAACCTAAATAGTTCCCAAAATGGACATGACACTTGGTTAAGCTGGTAAGGGTTGGCTTGTGAATTTAGAGAAATTTGTTTAGTTAATTTGGTAAGTTTGGCTCAAGGCTGATGCTGGCGTTATGCTTCAGCAGTTGGTCACGTGCATTGGCTGGAGCAGTCTTGGGTGATCTCTTGTCTTCCTCGTCTTCTCTTAAATTCTTCTGTCCTCTCTCTAAGTTGTTTTACGCATTCATATTTATTGGTGTCTGCCAAAAACTGGTGTGTGGGTATGAGACAGTTTGAGAATTAGTATTTCCCTCACCTGTCATCATTACTACCTTTGGTCCTGAAAAATAATTATTTCCCAATTTGGAAGTTTTCTTTTTTTCTCAGGTGACACTTATAGGCATTACTCCGCCCACAGCTTCTTCCTCTTAGCAACTCCTAATACTCCACAGCAGGCACAGATAGCTCTTTACCCTCTTTTGGGGATCACCTGTGCCTGATGCTATTTAGTGGATGCAGGCAACTTCTCCTTCCTTAATCTCTCTTCTAAAAAAAAAAAAACTATCATTTTAAACACACTTCTTTCCTCTTCTTTCTGATCTGAAAGTTGAATACAATAGCCTTCTTAGAGCAAAAATCATTCAGCAAATTGTCAAAATTTTGCAATTTATTTGTATAAAAATTAAGTCAGCTTTATATTTTCTTCCTGTCCGAAGTCAGACACTTGGCTGTTTTGTTATGTAACCTTTTTGTCAGCCAGTCAGATGAAAAATGATAGAATATATTCCATGTTATCCAACCAATTTCAATGGCATGAGATAGAAAACAAAGAAATTAATGAGATGGAAAGAGATTATTCACAGGCATGAAGTTTTAATTATTTACAATGAAAGCTTTTTTGTTATGTAACCTTTTTGGTATTTAGGATTTTTACCAGTTTTATCAACCAACTGTTAACAACTTGCCTGTTGTACAAATCAGATACCATTCTTAGCTGGCTATCTGATTCATTTTAGAATTTTTCATTTCCTGAGAACAAACTGTCTCGTTCTTTATATTAACCTTTTCCATAATAAGATCATCAGTATATCTTTTTGTATATTCAAAACAATTATTAATTATCAACAACCAAAGCGTGCCACATATTTACTGCAAAGTAAAAAAAAAAAAATATGCTCATTGAAAATTTAAGTGATGATGCTATATTTTTGCCAGGGACAGTATGTTGATGCTATCAAAGAGAAAATATTATTCTGGACATAAGTTATTTTATTAAATTTTAATTTCTAGTTAATGAAAAAAGCAAGTCACACAAAACAGCTTTAAATAATTTATTTTATCTATGTTATAAATAATTTGGTTAATAATCAATGCATTTATTTTCTATAATAATTTTAAAATTATATACATGTGTACTCTTGATTTTTCACCAACTGATGGTCCGGTTCCTCTTTTAATCCAGATATAATAACAAGCAAATGTTTGAATTTTGCATCATTACCAGAGTAACTCACCAGGTGGCACTATATTTAACAGTAGCTTAAAACAAGTTTCTAACAGACAATGAGGCTGTAGAGTAACAAAAGATGCATAATTAGTGGGTGAGAAACTTTACTGATTTGTTATTATATGATTTCTATTAGTCTTTAATCCAGCAAAGTTCTATGGCTTCAGAAAATAAGTGGTGCCTCTGTATAACTAAAGTTTGTATTTACTTATAACTTACTAGCAGTATAGCCCAGCATTGCTCGGGTGTAATGAAAGCTTTAAAAATCCATGGTCCTGGAGCTCAGACTCTTTGGACGTTGGCACAAAAGACTAAAAAGTAATAGTTGTTTCCAGCTAAAGTGAAACCGTAGACTGAAAGAAAAATGAATGGATGTAAGTCAAATTTTGATTTCCTGGTATCGATAAATTTTTTTCGTCATAAACTGAATTTTGAAGGCTAAATAAGTCATCTTAGTAAATGGTATCATGGCTGAGATTAAGAACTACAATTATACCTACTTAGAGCCAAACCTGAAGCAAAAACTAAAATTAAAGGGATGAAAAAATACAGACATACAGGCAGATAAACAGACACACACAAAAACATCTTGCCTTTTATATGTATATATTATCAATTTTCTGCACTATTGTAAGAACTGCAACCTTGAAACTTCTAAATATCATTTCTTATGTCTTTGTCTATGAGTGTATCAAATTTGATTCAAATCAGACCACTCCTATAACCTGATTTTTTTATTATAGATTTTCGATATTTATCGGGGGTACCTGACACAAAACCTAGCTAAGAACACTTGCAGACGCTTATAGTACAACTGTGCACATTTTCAAGAAAATCGGTTCAGCCATTTCGGAGTCTATAGGTAACAGACACACGCACACACACACACACACACACACACAGTTCCATTTATAAATAAGTTTAGATTTAGATTAAGCTCATTTTAAATTCTGACACCAAATCTTTTTCTAGCACTCAAAATGTAAAGATTTATTAACTGCTTTCAGCTAAGGAGATGGTTAGCATAATTTAATTCTAAAAATGTACTGGTAAATTTGTATGTATCATTGATATAGCAATGAAATGCCACTCAGATTGGATTTGAAAACAAATAAAAATGAGCTTCAGTATCACAATTGTCAAACAGTTAAAGTTTATACAACATGAATCACATTAATTAACAATCAATGAACTTATTTTATTCTAAATAATTAAATTTTTATCAAATTATCATTGCTTTTTTTTTATAAAACATGAGCAAACACACACTTGTGCCATATACAAGTGGGCACATGCCATAAAAAAATAAAACAGTAATATATATATATATATATATATAGATGAACCTACTTTTAAGTATCTTACATTAAGGCATAAAACACAAGATATAATAATCCAAACACCCTCCCGAGTGTGACAAGGAGGGATATATATTTTCTAAACATATACTGCTAAATATAAGAGACAATGAATGTCTATTATGTTTAATCATGAGGCGTTCTAAACATCGTATTTTGGCTTTAATTTCAGATGAAAATAAAAATAAAAATTCTCCAACATTTGGATAATTTTTTATTTAGTTGGTTCTAATCTTTTGGCTCACATGAGCCATCTTCAGAGAGGTTACAAGGACGTTAACATAAAAACATCCACCATCAATGACGATTTTATCTTGTGTTGACATAAAACTTTGCTAAGCAACGATAAGTTGCCAAAAATAGCAAACACATTTGTAAATTTGTAATGCGGTTCTATGATGTCACACCGCGTGAGAGCTGAAAATGTTAACAGACCCATATATTTAAATGCAATGTAATGTGTTATGACCAGATTTAAATGTGATTTTATTAAGTGTGGGTTGTTTGGATTAAATGTAGATGGCCTCCAATATCTCATGGTACTTTTTACTGTGTGTATGAGTGAGGATTATTGTATTGTGTAAAATCTCTCTGATATTACCTACATGGCTGTTTTTCTAAGAAATGTTGTTTAATTGTACTCCGATCAAAAAGGTGACAGGTAAGTCTATGGGAGAGAGTGGTTGTAGTAAAACCAATATATGTAGTGGGTTTTATAATGTATTATAATTTCTTATTATTATTATAATTAAGAAGACAAGTTTATGCTAGTTGATTTCCTATATAGAGAAGTAGTAAATCTATGTGTGTTAGAATCAATGAATACATCAAGGAATTAATTATAATAGTGAATGCCCCCAACAATATAAGTCAGCTGTTATAAAAAAAATTAATTCAACACACACAAATGATATCTTCTTCCAAATCCATATTTTATAAAGAATTACACAACATTAAGCAAACACTTGTCAATAATGGATTTCCTAACTCCGTTATTGATCAACAAATTAAAATGTATCTCAACAAACTTAACAATAGCTCTAACAATATTGATAATATTAGTAATAATGGTGTACATCAAAATAAACATAACACTTAACTTATATGATTGCAACCAAATACATAATAATTACAAACATAATGAAAAAAACTCAAAAAACAATACGTAGAAATGTTAAACCAATAAATAATAATCAAATTAAGCTCATCATATATTATAAAAAGTTTAAAACAATTGACCTCATAGTCTCTAATAACCCTACAAGCACACAATTAAATCCTCTACAGAATACCAATGTAGTGTATCAATTTACATGCCTGATGAGAGATTATATCTCTGGTACTTAATAATAAACCCACTACATATATTGGTTTTACTACAACCATTCTCTCCCTTAGACTTACCTGTCACTTTTCTGATCGGAGTACAATTAAACAACATTTCTTAGAAAAACAGCCATGTAGGTAATATCAGAGAGATTTTACACAATACAATAATCCTCACTCATACACACAGTAAAAAGTACCATGAGATATTGGAGGCCATCTACATTTAATCCAAACAACCCACACTTAATAAAATCACATTTAAATCTGGTCATAACACATTACATTGCATTTAAATATATGGGTCTGTCAACATTTTCAGCTCTCACGCGGTGTGACATCATAGAACCGCATTACAAATTTACAAATGTGTTTGCTATTTTTGGTAACTTATCGTTGCTTAGCAAAGTTTTATGTCAACACAAGATAAAATCGTCATTAATGGTGGATGTTTTTATGTTAACGTCCTTGTAACCTCTCTGAAGATGGCTCATGTGAGCCAAAAGATTAGAACCAACTAAATAAAAAATTATCCAAATGTTGGAGAATTTTTATTTTTATTTTCATCTGAAATTAAAGCCAAAATATGATGTTTAGAACGCCTCATGATTAAACATAATATTCATTGTCTCTTATATTTAGCAGTATATGTTTAGAAAATTATCTGTTGTCTCAATACACTATATATATATATATATATATATATATATATATATATATACAATAGTCTTCATTATAATAGAGAGGATATATATGTTTTTTCCTTACTCAACAACATTATTTTCAAAAACTAAAATTAATTACTGTTAAAGAGCAAACACACAGCAAGAATTTTAATAACTGATAGTAAAGAGAATGAACAGAGCCAACACTGCCTTGCTGTTTTCTTTCTCTCCATGAGCATGACAGAAGGGAAGTAAATATATTATTAATTATTACAATAATTAATAATAAATATTCATCACTATATTCATATTGAGCGCTGTTTTAAATTAATGTTTTGGACATTGCAATTTTATTCTTTGTTTTTCTTCATTTAAAGAAGATAAATATATATATATATATATATATATATATATATATATATATATATACACACATACACACAAATAAATACACAATGGTTTTTATTATAGAGTGTATTCTTACTGATACACAATTTGATTAGAGGCTGCAAAAACTAAACTCCTTAACCAAAGAGGAAAATGCCAACTCAAGTAAAACTGAACTAGGAGTTGCACACACTTTAAGTTAGGAGAGAAAAAGTACTTAGTCATAGACAGATGAAAAGACTGATATTCATTTTTGTCAGTATTACAGTAATGCTTAACATATCTAAGGAACAAAATTCATGATCATCAGTATTTCATAACCTTTCCTGTCAATTGTTTTCCTCTCATTTTTAAACAACCAGATGTTAAAATAAATAAAACATAGAAATAGTATCCCACAGTCTGTACAACATGTGGGTCTATAAAACTATAGCAGAAAACTTTATAGTGGTTAGAATTAGCATTATTGCAATCTTCTTTCCTTCGTATAAAATCTTCAAGATAATTTTTTATTTTAATGCTTTTAATTTCTAATCTTCAAGACAATATATGAATATTTATAATTTTCTTATATTTATAGATGCAATATTGAAAACCTTGGTGTTTGTTTATATATATATATATATATATTTGTTGCACACCAACTGCTGATTGTTGCTGGTCTAAGTTTTGACAGTAGAACAAAGGCATTTATTACTTGTGGTGGATACAAATAAAAAGAACTCTTTTCCTCACAGATTCCAAATTCGAAAGCCAGTGCAAAAATTTAGTTTTGACCAATACAAAAAGGAATTGGCTCTGTTGACAGAGTTGGTTTCACATGAATTTATATGATTGTATTCAACATGGATAAAAAAAAAAGTATATTTTAAGGTTTCACATGAAAGTATTACCTTGGAATTCAAGATAAACAGAATAAATAAGATAAACGTACTTGGCTTCTTGCCATAGAAAGAGTCTTAGCAGTTATTGGTTGTCATTAAAGAAAGGCTAATAATGTATTAGCTTGAAATGGACATCAGTGAAGCGTAGGCACTGCTTTCTTTCTGATGACAACTGACTTTCTAGTGATTATTAAACTGAGTGAAATAAGTGAAGTTCCTATTGACGTGGATTCTGTTATCAACATTCAAGTTAGCGCCATATGGCAAAAAAAGCGTACAATTATTGTTACATTACATAGCGAATGTACATGGGCATCTGCTTCTGGGCCAAACTGTCATTTTTTACCGGGTTTCTTTCTTTAAAAGTGAATTAGCCAATCAGATTTCGAGTTCTAGAAAAATAAGAAAGCTAGAGAGCCTGTTTTCGAGAAAAGTGCACAAAATTTGACTATTAAAAATAAAGCGATAGGTAAATTGTCAAGCTGCGATTAGTTAAATATTTTTTATTGCGATTTTGCTTTGCAAATCGTAAAGAAGAAAGTTATTTTATTTTTATTTCGTATTCACCACCACACTAACTTTGTTAGAACATTTTTCAGATATATTGGGTGTTAGATAAAATTTCACTGATTTACAAACTAGACAGTTTTACTTTTATCTTTTTAACCTGAATTGTGGCTGTGGTGAATTCGATTATTTGGTTGGAGCAAGACCAAATTGAAAATTAAAAATAATCGAAGTCACTACATAATCCATTTAAGGAAAAAAGCAAGTCTACAAGTTAGATAGTTACAAAGTTAAACTTTTTAAATTAAAGTTTTATCTCAGTGATTCATGAAGGAAGAACACTACACAGTAGTTACACTCAACAAAGTCACTAACACTTTTTTGTGACAGCTATACAATTTTTATCTAAGATGCCAGTACGTTCTTTTTTTTTTTTAAATAATTATTCGAATTCTTGGACTTTTTAATCAATTGCTAAAAGATAAAAAAGAAAAACTATGACGAACACGACCTCTCTTTGTTTTTCGTTTTTTTTTTTTATGTCACGTGTGAGCGATAGAGATGAGGGTCATGTGCCTGTAGTTATGAGCGTAGAAAACCAGCAGTCCTAACTGGTTTTCAACAGAGGTAAAAAAAATTTTAATAGGAAAAAGTTGAGCCTTTAGAAAGAATTTTCAAAGTAAAAGACTTGCTTTAAAAATTAAAGTAAAAAGGGTACCGTGTTAAAAGTAAACATCAGCAGCAGCTCTCAAAGGACCACCGATTAACGAACCTTGAAAAATTGTTTCTAAATAGAAATGTATCAGGTTTCCATGCACAAGTTTAAAACTTAGATTTGTTTGTTTTATTCACGTTGTACCAGATTTAACCGTTATTAGTTTAATAAGCTACAGGCAGTCTATATTTCGCTCACTGGCCAGGGAATCCGGAAAAATGTTATTGTGAACGGCTCGATCAAGAAGTCTAGTGAGCTGAAGAATAGAAAGTCTAACTAAAAATAAGTTAAAATAAAGATTAACTTTCATTTTTTTAAGTTAATTTTTAAATTTATTTTTGTTTCTCCTTTTTACATTATTCACCTTTCATGTTTAATTCTTGCACTTTTTTTTTTGATACCTTTAACATTTTATTGAATGTTACTCATCATGAGAAAGTAAACAAAGTGCTTTTTTTCACATAAACATTTATGATTTATTTAAGTTATAAGAACTTTAAAATATTTTTTATTAGTTTGTTTTACTTCGAGACACCGTCCCTGGATCGCAACAAGATGCTTGTTTTCCAAGTTCAATTCAGCTTGTCAAAAACTAGCATTTTCATTTCTGGTTCATGCTTCCTTAGTAGCATGAATCGGAAATAACACAATAGTTAGAGACTATTGTGTAAGATTACGATAAACAAAAAATGTCAACTGCAACAAAATGTCCATGACGGATAAGAAACTTATGACAAATAAATAAATAAAAATAAAGCCTGATCCACTTTTCCTCGTCCCTTAAAAAACAACTTTAAAAGGGTCTCGAAATATGAGATCAACTAAATAACTGTTTTCAATTATGCCTTGAAAAAGCAGAAAGCTGCTTATTGCAAAATCACTTCCGAATATTTTAACCCTGACTCAAACACAGAATGTGATTGTGATCATTTTCAAAAGACTGCAAGTTAAATAAAAAATAAAACAAACAAACAAAAAAAAACAAAAACAATCGAATAAAATAATAATGTAACATTTATTTACCTAGAGAGAGTATTAAAAAAAACACACACACACTGAGTGTCACACTGACTGTGTACCCGGTGAAAAAGATCCTTTTCAATAGTCAATTTCCACCCTGGTGCATAAATTTTTAAATTCATGATAATTTAACAATTGAATGGAGACATCATTTTTTAATAAAAGGAAAATAAATAAATTCAGTTATCAGTTTACCCCAATATTCAACAGATAAACGATAAACAATAAAAAAAAATGTTCGCGGGAGCACTGCCTCGGTCATTACTCATTATTAGTAAAGAAAAACAAATTTTTGACTGTTTTTTTTTTTATTGTTTTTTTTTTAACCAAGTGTTTAATCATAAAGGAAAATCATAAATAAATCATAAATAAAGGAAATTTATCTTAGTGGAGATATTTTGCATGATTAAGGGAAAAATATTAAGCATCAAACAACGAAAATAATCTGTTTATTGAATAATAAATTAGGTTTTCCGTTAAAAATTAAAAATCCAGTTAAATAATAAACACAAAAAAAAACAAATGAAGAGAAAGCGTTTATAGCGAAAAAGAAAGAAATCGTAGTTAAAATAAAACTATTTCCTTTATTTTATTTCAATTGTTTTTTTTTGTCTTTTTCTACCTAGTCGAGCATTTAAACTTTGATGTTTGACAAATCAACAACACAATTGTTTTAATTCAATTGTACACTTGCTTGACTGACATTTGAAAAGAAAAAAAAATCCAACCAATTTTTTAGCTCGATGATTTCTGTCGAGAACACTGAGAAATTTTAATTCATTTTTTATAAGTTTTTAATTCTTCAGAAAAAAATAAAGAAAAATAAGACTGGGGAAAACAGAAATACTTCAATTCAATTTTTAAAAAAAACAAAAATTACTTACCTTCTTGTGATGAAGTAAAAAAACAAAGATTGCTGAAAATAAAAATTAAGTAAAAACAAAATTGCCTTGAAAAAAATGACATTGTATTTACACGATGAACATTAATTATCTCGTCTGCCGCTTGGCAATTAAGTTGGTTTTTATATGAATCAACAGTCAACACAACACATTGTATCAGAATCACGAGACGAACTTTTGTTTTAGAAACAATTTATAAACAAAAATAGAAATAAAACTAGGGGACATAATCAACTTAAATCAAACGAATTCACCATAACTATGGAAAAGTCCGCGGTTTACTAAAAAAAAAAATGACTCGTTTTAAATCAAGGTTAAAAAAAAACAGTTTAAGAAATTAATATAGTTTCTATTATCGAACAACTGTATTTCTAAAAGCAACTAAGATTGTTAGGAATAAAAAATTTGTTAGTTTTGGTTTTTGCTTAACTTCCGAACAAACATTTACAGTTTTAAAAAATTAAAAGTTTTTCACTTTAAAACAGATTCTATTGAAGCTTCTTATCACTTGAGTTTTTACCTAAGTACACCTTCGATGATATCAACGTCACGAAAACATGCTATGCAAGCTGTTACTAAAGCAAAAGCTTTCTGAAGCAGTAAAAATAAAATTATTTTTATTCTTTGTCAATTACAGCGTAAAAGAAAATAACAATAATGAAACATTCAATTTTTGCTTGCTAAGTATAATTTGATTAACCAAAAAATTTAGTTTAAAAAGGAGACTTAATGTATTAAGTTCATGCCAATTTTCAAGGAAAAATAAAACAAAACAAAAAATTATGCCATTTTACAATAAATTTCAGCTAAAGTAACCATTTTTGTATTTTTTTGTTTATGTTGCACATCCTTTCTCCATTTTTTCTTCAACTTCAAGATTCGATCTTTCAAGAATTTTGGTGTTTTTTTAAAAAAGAACTCATCAAAGGGATTTTTATGCCATCCAAAGAATCAAAATTTTTACCATCGAGTTTATATTGCAAAGACCTGAATAAATGAAAATCTGAATGAGAAATGTATGGTGAATATGGCGGGGGGAACGGGGAAACACATTGTGGAGCCCCACTCTAGAGAATAATGTTTGGAATTTGAGCTGGTCATATGACCAAGACTATTATAAATTCTATGGCGCAAGACAGAACCCACAACAAGTCTCAGAAGCAAAACGGGATTCATCATGAAACGTGAAGCAAATCTTCAGTTAGAGGGATGGAAGCAGAACCGTCCACATTGTTCATATTAAATGCAAAGTGAATCTTCAGAAAAAATGAATGGAAGACAAAAACAAGACCATGACAGAATCCTTAGTGAGAACTGCAAAATTGGAAGAAGCAGGCACATTAAACTTTTTCTCCTATTAATTTGAAACTGAACAGTACCACTCATCATATTTTTCAACAAACCTCGACAAGAAAGTTTAAAGGTTAGCTGTTAATATAAACAAACATTTCTTCTTGCAAGCAAATACTACATCCGACATTTAACAAAGACTTGCATCAGAAGAATCTTCTGTTTTAAAACAATCAAGAAACAGCAAGTCCAACAAGCTTTGTGGTGATACCAAACAAGTGAGGGACCGGATGTTTGCCCTCAGAGGTCCAGATAGCAAATGACCAAAACTGGTCTTTGTGCATCTGGGCTCCATACAGATGTTCAGGTGGAAAACAAAAAATAAATAAATATCAAATTCCTTTTATGGACCCTTTTCGCAACTGACATGAATTTTGTTTATCGTCGATTGAGAAGCTCTGAATTAAATCCAGCTGTGAATTCCTAAATGACTTGTTTGGAGCCTCAAAGATGAAATAAAAGGTTGACACAGGAAGCATCGCCAGTTGAGAAAATATGAGCATAATTATCACGTCCCTTGACCACGTCAAGCAATCACATCATGCTTGCCTCTCCTTTCTCTCTCATCTTCTTCACTGTTCACTGAGCTGCTTACCCAATGGACTGGGTAGAGACTTCAAACAAACAAACGCTCACACATACATACGTACAAACTCTTTTCGGCATTTACTGCTATGAACATTTTTAACAACCTTTGTACCAACCAAAAGACATTACTTCTATTTGTAAAAAACCTTAATTGATATATATATATATATATATATATATATATATATATATATATAAATGTTGTTTCTATACACAATTTGATTTTCTTGTTTTATACCCCCCTTATAGTGGGCTATCTACTAACAAGGCCAAATTCAATTAATATATTTCAGCACACAAATACACTTCACTATAATGAATAACCCACTATAACTTTTCTCAACAATACACACTGTTGATTTTCTTTATGAACATTCACATACATTTTCAGTTTGACTCCACACTTACTTAAACTCCTGTTCTTTATATAAACATAATACAACTTCAAACTACTTCCAACATACACAAGAAATTGGTGATCTCACTACAAATTTGTAACCCTTAAATAAAAATATTATAACCTAGTTTACTAAAACATTTGTATTTGTTGTTTTTGTCCTTATACCATATATGCAAATTCAAATGTTGTTGAAGTTTTTCACACAGCCCTTAAAAGAAATCCTTCTGATAAAATGTTAACTCAACAAAATCCAGCCAAGCTGCAACAATTTTTGCCAGGTTATCAAAGAAATGTGAGATCTGGCATTATCTTGATGGAAAACAACACCTTTCCTGTTTGCTAATTCTGGACATTTTTCTTGAATTGTTGCCTTTAATTCATCCAGTTGCAAGCAGTACTTTTCAGAATCAATTGACTAGTTACTTTACAGAAGCTCATCATACAGAATTCCTGTCCAATACTACCAGATACACAGAACAACTTTCTTAGGATGAAGACATGCTTTTAGGGTAGCTAAAGTTGGCTTATTTTTCACTTATATTTCAGGATCTTTCCACTAAACATTGTTGTAAACAATCCATTTCTCATCATGCATTGCAATTTGCTTCAAAAAGGAAAGCATTTTCATTGTTTATACAGTAAATCACAGAAATGCAATCCAAGATTCTTTTCACTCAGATCATGTGGTACTCAAACATTGTAGCAATTTGAGTACCCAAGTGCTCATGGATGGTGGATTTTGATAAATTTAGTGTTTCTGCCAATTCTTGCACTGTGTAATGTGAGTCATTCTCAATCAATGCCTTCATTTGGTAATTATCTATAGTGGGGGGGGGGCAGCCTGAGTGTTCTTCATCAATAAGGCTACAATCACCAACTTGAAACTTAGCAAACCACTTTCATACAGTTGTCAGCTAAAGCACCTTCATCATATATAGAACTAGCAGTATAGCCCGGCGTTGCTCGGGTGTAATGAAAGCTTTAAAACTAATCCATGGTCCTGGAGCTCAGCATCAGCGTAAAGAATATTTGGGTGAAGTTTGGTGAGAATCGGATAAAAATTGTGGATTTGTATAAAGGACATACAGACAGATAAACCGACACACACACAAACATCTTGCCTTTTATATATATATATATATATATATATATATATATATATATATATATTATCGATTTTCTGCACTATTGTAAGAACTGCAACCTTGAAACTTCTGAATATCGTTTCTTATGTCTTTGTCTATGAGTGTATCAAATTTGATTAAAATCTGACCACTCCTTCTATAACCCGATTTTTTCGATTATCGATTTTCGATATTTATTGGGGGTACCTCGACACAAAACCTAGCTAAGAACACTCGCAGACGCTTATAGTACAACTGTGTAAATTTTCAAGAAAATCGGTTCAGCCATTTCGGAGTCTATAGGTAATGGATACACACACACACACACACACACACACACACACACACAAGTTCCATTTATAAATAAGTTTAGATATACTCTTTTGTTGCTTGTGAGGCATTTTTGCCTTTATGGCTATAAAAAAAGCATCAAGTGTCTAAAATTCACCTTATAATCTTCCATTTTCATAGGGATGCAAAGATAACACAAGTTAAATAATTTTAAACTTTCTTTCTCAAAAATTGACATGAACTTTCCAGAAAACTCAATACTTGTTAAACTTAGACTGTCCAGATCTGTGGAGTCTATTCTATTAGCCTGTTTAAGATAATACTGGGCAGGAACAGAGCAGCAGAATCAGGTGGAATTGTGTTGAGATGCTGGCAGATTTAGTGGATTTTGGCATTGAAAAAATTGCAAACATAATAAATGAAATATACAAAGTGCTGATATACCAGAACTAAGTAGATCCATTTTCAGAGAATTGCACAAGAAGCCAGCAAACATATATGAAAGCCATTGAACAATCAGCTTAATGAACCACATCACAAAATTTATGATCTGAATTCTGATGATGTGTAGCAGAATTAGACTAGAAATAGGATGAAAATAGTGCAATTTCATTATGGGCACTGGAATAAGGAATGCAATATTTATGCTGAAAATGATATCTGAAAATCTTTTTTATCAGGAAAATTTTTTTAGAAAAGAGTACTGAAATATCATGCAATAGCACTCCTATATAGCAGTGAATGCTGGACAATTTCATCACAGATGCAAAAGGATGTGTACCTATAGTTTATAGATTATGCAAAAACTTTTGATAAAGTACATCAGAAAGAACTGCTATGTAAGCTTGATATATTTGGGAAAAATATTAGAATCATACAGAACTTATACTGGGAGATAACTGCCTGCATATGGATAAAAAATGAATTCATTAAATACAGCAAAATAGAAAGAAGCCTAAGATAAGGAT
The DNA here is from genome assembly GCA_037127315.1 of Ascarosepion bandense. Classification (NCBI taxonomy): domain Eukaryota; kingdom Metazoa; phylum Mollusca; class Cephalopoda; order Sepiida; family Sepiidae; genus Ascarosepion; species Ascarosepion bandense. Next base: position 578,310 of record JBBBDQ010000212.1, on the reverse strand, counting down.
GTATCTTCTCACCTTCAAAATGAGGCAATCCTGAGAGAATTAAAAATCATATGAGGATTCATTATTGGCAGCCATAATCTTAACAACATAAAATATGCAGATGAGAGTGTTGATAGTAAACAGAGAATGAAAATTACAGGAACTCCTACAGAAGGTAATAATGGAAAGTGGGAAGAAAAGACTAAAAATATGGTTGTTAGACCAAGATGCAAACTACAAATTGGAGTCATCAAAATCAAGCAAGTACAAAAATTTAAATATCAAGAAAGTGTTTTAACAGAGGATGGAAAATCTGACACTGAAATCCAAAGGAGCATTCAGATAGCAAAAGATGCCTTCCAAAGCTAAGCAAAGTATTAAGAAACAAGATAGTTTTTTAGAAAAGTGTAGTGAACTATCATGCAATATTGGTCCTTCTATATGGCAGTGAATGCTGGACAATTTTCATCATGGATGACTTTAGAAAATAGAAATGTAGTTCTACCTAATACCAAATGGTGTCAAAGAAGAATATGATCACGAGCTGCAGACATAGCAAGTTTCTCCAAGTGATCTAATTCTGTTGATGGTGGTGGTGGTACAGAAAAATAAAAATAGTGCGTCAAGTATTAGACTATCAGGAACTAAATGAGTGCTTAGATGCACAAACAACCAACGCTGATGCGTGTGCACAGAAACTAAGAGAGTGGCACCAAAAAAGACCTGTTGTTGCTATCCTTGACAAGCCTATCTACAAGTCACTTTGAACCTTTCAAACCATGATCCTCAATAGGCGATGATATTGCATGACACAAATGGGTTTCATGTTGAATGTCGCATAAGCCATAATGAAAGCTCTTGTAGACTATTATAAAAAATGAATAAGTCCGATTGGCAACCTCATCATGTATTGGCGATATTTATGTTGATGAAAGTATGACTTCAGCAGAGCACGTGAAAGAGCACTTGGCTACTTTTGGTCTAACCCCCAAGGATCTGGAGCATTTATGGGATGCCACTCGTGTTCTTGGTCTGCATGTCAAGTGGGAGAGCAACTTACTTAATTAGAGGTGTAGAAATGGCATTCCATCAGTTTCTGGGGTCATGATGTCTTCTTATAGTGTTGAAAGCTGGTGGGTCACTTTCCTGTGTGTGGTTGATTTGTGTTGCTGTATCATTTGTTAAATGCAGAACAGTGTTAATCACATCAGGCTGGGATGATGAAGTGACAGGCACTCTCCTTAAGAACATGATTGAGGATATAGCAGCAAGAATATGCAAGAATGACTCTGCACATAGCAAGTGGTGCACAAACAGGCACACTTATCACGTGTGGGTCGATGCAAGTTCTCTCACCACAGGGGTTTTGTTGGAGGTTGACGGTTGAGGATGCTTGTTAGCTATGGCTTGTGAATGACACACTACATATCAATTAACAGAATTGGATGCTATCCTGAAGGGTGTCAGTTTAACACTACAGTGAAGCACAATGGAGCTACATCTCTTCATGGATTTCACATGTGTGCACAGGTGGGTATCAGATATGTTCACTGGCAAAGTCAGAATACAAACTAAGGAAGCAAAGAGATGTTGATCTGGATGCATCTGAGTACTCTTGAAAAGCTGGTTCAAGAGTACATGTTATTGATCACCATAACTTTAGTGACATCAAGTCAGAATTGAGCAGATAAACTCACAACAGCAATGATATGATGTGATCAAGAAGGAGGTTGAGCCAGCACAAACTATATGTGCTTCAACAGTGAACAAAATTCATCCAGACCAAATAAGTGCCATACATTGCCAGAATGTTCATCCTGACAGCAGGCAGACACTGTATTTTATAAGACGAGTTCACCCTATCATATCCAAGGTGGTTGTCAGGGTAGTGATCAGAAAATGTAAAGAATGCCAGTCAATTAACCCAACCTCAAGTCATTGGCCATCAAGCAACTTAAATGTGACTGGAATTTGGACTATATTAGGGATGGATATTACCCATTACAATGATTGACTGTGGCCCTAGTCAATTTGCAATATGGTGACATCTGTTTCAGCAAGACTCAAGAAGCATTATCTAACAACAGGAAACTTTTTTTTTTAATGAGGCCCACCATTGGAAATCCTAACCAACAATAATACTGCATTTTGCAGTAAGTCCTTTATTGGATGACTGGGGAATTCAACTTCATTTCTATTGTGCATATGTTTTTGCAGGAAATAGCATGGTAGAAAAATCTCATTGGAGTATAAGGAGAATTGCAAGCAATATACTGGCATAATATCATGCTGAAGAATAACACATCATTCACTACCGTGTTTGTCAATATGATTTACCATTACCAACTGAAAGAGAAGGGAATTAGTACAACATTACCACTTGATCATTGTAAGAACCATTTCATGTACATAGTTGAGAACAGAGTGTGGTTGAAAGCTCCCTATGACCTGTGTACCTTCAGGTATCAAGTGGGTTGCATGATTGACATTGTAAGTTCACAAACAATAATGGTTGACAGGATGTCTCAGCATGTAAAAGATCTTCACCTTTTCATAGACTCTGGTATATCTGTAACCCTATTTTCAGATAGCTGGTATTAATTTTAAGTGATTTTCAAGATGAGAAAAGATTTCTCTAAAATTGGAGAATACAATTATTTTTGTCGGGAAAAATAGCCAAAGTGATAAAAAGCTGAAAGTACGAATTCAGAGTACAATGAATGTAAAATTATTTTTGTCGGGAAAAGTAGTCGAGGTGATAAAAAGTGGAAAATACAGATTCAAAGTGTAAAGAGTGCAAATTGCTTTTGTTTGGAGAAGTAAGCAAATTTATCAAAGCTAGTTAGCCAAAAAAATTGTCAATGGGTTTTAAGGGAAGGCAGACAATAACAGAGAGTGGGTTTTTCTCCCACTTCCCCTGGAAGTCAAAATGGACAACTGATATTGTTTTCATTTTGAGCTGGTAAAAGTTATACAGTGAGGGAGAATTGAACCCCCATAACTACTCTTTCTAACCTGGTTTTTGTGCTTGTTTAATAAAGCCAGGGTGCAGGATGAAATTAGTTAGTTCAGATCAGTGTTTGGAATGAAAAGGTAGAAAGAGATTAGTTCAGGACTTGCTGTTAGAAAGGAGACAGAAGAATGAGATATTGCAAGAAACAGTCAGTCCAAATTCAACCAACTGGAAGTTGAATAAACCATCATTCTGTGAAGATAATACAACACAAATATTATCACACTACTGAAATACCAGCCAACTGATACTTCTTTTTCATAACTTATTTTGACTTGCTTGTAATCTTGTATTTATTCAATATATATAAATATATAAATCTACACCATGTGGTTGCGATCTTAAGTCTGCTTTTCATTATATACCAATCCCTCACATGTCTGAGCCAGCCTTGTCAAGTGACAACAAGCAATCCTACTTTGGTCAATCTGAGATCAACAACACAACATGGGCAGAATCAACTGAAGGTCAGGAAGGTTGGCTGGAGTCAGCCAGGGGTCATGTTATGCATCGATGTATGACTCCAATGATGATTTATCATCTGAAAGTTTGAATTTGAGTTTTGTTTAACGGCATATCAACTTCTGTAGGTTATTTAATGCCAAAAGGTAGGGTTTTAAGGTATTTTTTTAATGTTCAGAAGGTTGATTTAGTCAGATTTTGACAAAATATTTTTTTCATTTTAGAAAATTGAAGATGTCTTCTAGTTTTGTATTCAAAAATGTATTGCTGGTAATATATTTTTCCTTCAAAAATGTGTTATGGTAATAATTTTCCCTTCAAAAATGTATATTTTCTATAAAAGTCTATTTTTATGTATATATTTTTATAAAACTATTTTTATACTTTCATTGTGTTTTGACCCTAGTTTGGAGGTTAACTATTTGCCCATAGCTAGGACTCTAACAGGTGCTACCACTTGAGGTCAGGTTGGACCTGGGAACAACAGCAATTAATAGGTGGTTCCATGCTCCTCACAACCTCCCAATCAGAGGCCTTGCTGTCAAATGCAGTTTACTGTCATACCCAGGACCCAATCTGAAATTGATCAGATAATTGAGCTCTATGACCCCAATGCTTTCATGGATACAGAGATTCCGGAAACTCCAGATACACCTGATGACTACTCAGGAGACAACTCTCCAACACATGTAATAGAGATAGTCCAATTATGATGAAGCACCAGGGTATAGAGACCCACTTCAGGCTGTCTGATTTGTGATCATGAGACCAGAGGAACAATGTGTTGCATATATCCTATGTCAAAAAAGAAAGAAAGGGTGCATGTGATTATTGTTTATATATAACAACATCATGCAAATTTTTTATTGCATCTCAACCAATCACTAATTTCTTAGATTTAAACAGGTGTTGCATATGACTGCTGAATTGACTCTGAGTATTAATTTGGTGTAAAGGGGAATTTTGGGGGATGAGCAGCTGCTGTACCAAAGTATATCACCCACCAAATTTGACACAAATTCAATTTTTTTAAGTTAGCACAAGTGATTTGAGCTAACTTAATTTTCAGAAAATTGGGTAAAAAGATTATTGAATTTAGTAATGAAGAAGGAAAAACTCATGTTATTTATATTGTTCAGACTGTTGTCCTCACCTCTATTGCCATATTCACAATGTTTTAGCAGTTATACACTCTGGTGATTAGAATTTTGAACCAAACCCTGGTCTTTTATCCACTGGTCAGTAGATAAAAGCCCAGTGGATAAAAGTGTTGGCTAGATCCAGTGACATAACCCAAAGGTACCTGGCTACAGCAGTGGTGAACAAATAACTTAGAGAGTTAAGTTAAAAAGAGATAACTAAGACATCTAAAAGTGGCATGACTCATGGAATGGGAACAATATAACCCAGTGATTGAAATAAAGTGTTTGGTTCAAAATTTCAATCACCTAAGAAGGCTTGAGTTTACAATGGCTGAAACATTGTGAATATGGCAATAAAGATGAGGACAAGAGTCAGAACAATGTAAATAATGTAAATACTACCTCATCTCAGAAGTATAGACAATATTGAAGGAAAAACTTTTATTTTACAACAATGCAGGAACTGAATCTATAAACTTCTGCAATTCTAATAACTGGCTTACATGAACCAGTTGAATAATACAGTTATCTGAAAGTGCAGTATTTGGTGAATAAAGCAGATGAGTGAGGTCTTCCTTGCTAAACTGTAAAAACTTTTACCTGGTCATTAAATAAACATGCAATCTAACATTATCTTCATGAAATATGCCTTCACTTTGTTAAATTTAAAGCAGTACTTTTTCAAATCAATTCTTTACCCCACTAGAATTAACATATAGTAGAAGTATAGTGGGTTATCTCTTATAGTGAAGTGCATGCATGTTGAAACAGATTAGTTTGATTTAGCCTTGTTAGTTAGAAGCCCGCTATAAGAGGGGTATAAAACAAGAAAATCAAATTGCAAATAGAAACAATAATTTTTATACATATAAATTAATTAAGGTTTTTACAAATAAATGTAATGTCTTTTGGTTGACATTAAAAATGTTCATAGTAGTTTTTGCAAGAAAGAGTTTATGTGTATGCAGGCATGAAGGTATGTGTGTATGTATGTATTAACGTTTGTTGGGTAGGTGTGTTTGAAGTATTTGTTCAGTCTTAAAGGGTCCTGTCCAGTTATCAAGTATAAGAAAAGGCAGAAAGGTGAATCATGAGGATAAAAAGGTGAGGGAGCAAGACAGAGATAATAATAATAATAACGATTGCATGACATTTGTTAAGGAACATGTTAATTAGTCTCGTCTTCTTTTCTCTCTGACGACAGACATCTTGTCCTGTTTTTATATCATTTTAGGGCTCGGAAAGGTCATTTGGGAATTCACTTCAGAATGTGATTCTGACCTTTCCATTGGACAACAAACAAACTTTTTAAAAGTTTTTTATTCAATTTTCTTGTATCTTTATAATTTTTACCTTTTCAGGACGGAGTATATGAAGTAATTGTTCATAGGGCTTATAGTTTCAAGTGCTTTTGGCTAATACTTTAGCCATCTTCAAAAAGGTTCACTTTTGTCAGAATTAAGATTGTTAATATATTGTGGTTTTGTTTTTTGTACTGTGTTACATAAGAGGCATTTTTATAAAAGTAATTTCATTCTTAGTTTTTGCTTAATTCCCAAATACAGCCAAGATATTTTTACCCCATTCATATGAGGTGCTTTTAATATCTTCAAATATATTTTTTTACAGGATCCATTTTTCCCATTAATGAATCTGTCCTGAACATATATATTCAGAACTCTTCCTAGTATTCAGAGTTCATTAAAGCTTACATTTAAGCCAATATAAATTGTCTCTAACAATTCTATTACAGTTTAATGAGCTCTCATTGTTAAGCATTTTGATAATGGCTAATCTACTGTGTACCAGAGAACTTATTATGTATCTGACACCAAACTAGAATATTGTCATTGGAGAAGAACTTTCATAAATTTCTCAACTACCTACTATGATGAAAATTCTAATAAGCTGTAAAACCTAACAAAGTATGTCTCAGCACAAGTTATCGAGTATTTTTCAGATGCACCTTTCTCTGAAGGGGCTTTAACAACACTGGAAAGGATCTGCATAAAAAATAAAAATAAAATCACATAAGTGGTTAGTCAGATGCTTACTGAGCATACTGTTTGTGTGTCCAATGTATTCATTTTTAGTTTTACTTTTACTGAGGGGAGCAGGTAAACTTGTAAATGAGATTAGTGGTCTGGATTTTGGATCTCCTAAGCATAAATATATGACAATCACATTGATCAAAAATTAGATTTATATATAAAAACAAGATTTAAACATTTTATCAATTTTGCCAAGTGAGTATGAGTTTTAAGCCCTCAATTTTTGTTTTATCTTATAATGATAACATAGCAGATAAGTTTGTCTTGATTTGTGCTTAAGACAGTTTTTCCACTAGTACCAACAGCTGGCATGCAAGTTTAGATAAAAGCCAAGATTTTCCAGGTTGACATGCTCTACCTAATTTTAAGATGGGCACAATATCATCTTCTTAACCTTTCCATTTGGCCCTGTATTAAATGAAAATAGGCATAGTAAATATCTGTAGCACAGAAAAATATTTGACATTGTAGCTAAGAGATCTGCATTACACAAGTTAAAATATTTACCTGTAGTTATCATAGAAAAGTGTAGTTTATGTCCTATTCCTTTATAGTTGAGAAAAGAGGAATGTTTGCTTAGTATGGCTTGATAATTCTAAATTTTAATTTACTTCAAGTAGGCATATATGCTGACAACACTACAGTTTACTCTTGCATCGATCAAAAATCTACTGAGGCTGACAAAGCAAACCTCACTGCCGAGCTTGAAAAGGACCTCTGTTCCGTGGCAGACTGGGGTAAGAAATGGCTCATGAATTTTAATGCTTTCAAAAAAAATGCTGCTATCTATTAACTATCACAGACAATCGCTCCTACACCACTTTAGCATGGATCAGGCTAGTCTCCCTGAAAGCAAAACACTACACCTCCTCAGGTTAATTCTCACAACAGACCTTAAGTGGAATGACTATATAGAATCCATAGTTAAATCCGCTGCTAAGAAAGTCAGTTCTCTGTGTAGGCCAGGAAGTTTTCCCCGTCTGAAACAATCCTGCACATATATAAATCTACCATCCACTCATGCATTGAATACTGCTGCCATATCTGGTCAGGTGCTCCTGCTATCCACCTAGGTGTCCTTGATAAAATCCAACGGAGAATCTAATGTGATCGATTCCAACTTGGCAGCTCAAATACAGTCACTTTCTCAACGGTTCAATGTGGCTTCCCTGTGTCTTTTTTACAAATACTTTCATGGCTTCTGCTCTGATGAACTTAGCTCACTGGTGCCTCTATATATGAATTTATTCGAGCCAAAAGATTAGCAACTAGGTCCCACCCTTTTACTGTAAAACCAATAAAATGTAAATGCAAATTCTACTGCAGCAGCTTCTTTTCTCTCACTTTTCACCTGTGGAATTCTTTTCCATTTACTTGCTTTCCCAACAGCTACAATCTCTAAGAATTTAAATGTAAAGTCAATAGTCATCTCTTATCTTGCTAACCTGCATTCTCTCTCTCATACTTCTTTCTCCATCCACTCCACTCTCATCAGTATTCTCATCCTTCTCTTACCCACTTCCTGACACCCCTTATAACCTGTCACTCTTTCTCATAACTTTCCTCATATGTAAACCCCTGCAAAACAGTCGCAGTTATAGTGGTTTCTATGTGTTTTTCTTATCCTCATTCGACCCATGCAATTTACAAAATGCCTTGTTTGGGGTGATATGATTATAAAAAAAGCAAAAAAAAACTCATAGTTCTACTAAATTTTGAATTCCAATTTCAAAATCTCAACATGAAAATAAAAAAAAATCTTGTATTAATTATTTTGTAATTTTTTTTATAAATCTACATATAAAAAAAGTACATTAAAAGTTATTCAGAACTGAATTTTAATGTGATATGTTGGCCAAATGCAACAGTTACTGAATATATAATGTTCAAAGTTCAGATGAATAGTTGTCATTGATTCTAGCTTAACTGAAACCAGTGAAAACCAAAATTTTCATATGTAAAAAACAGATTTTCATCATTTGTTGAGGTAAAAGGAAATAGAATGAATATATAAGCGGATGTGCGTTGTGGTGTAATGGATATCAGTTGAGAACGAAAAATCAGAGAGCCAAGTTCAAATTCCAGTTGAATTCATTGCATCCACTTATGTGCAAATACCCTTGGGAAAGGTATGAATTCAACTCTTTTTCCCTCCGGCTATGGGTTGAATAGCAGGACAGATTAAAGCCTTAGTTGATAACCAGTCTACCACAGAATGAAATTGTGACCTACTTTGGAAAAATTTTCTGCCTAGTCAGTCATGGATCAAAAGAGACATGAGTTCCCAAGTCTGTATCGCATATGCCACTTAACTAACTGATACACCACGTGATGTAAACAAAAAAATATTCGAACGCTATCGTGAAATACGTTTCTAATTCAAATTTAAAAATCAGTTGTTTCTGATGAAGGACCGAGGTCTGAAATATAAAATATAATAAAAATAAACAAATACTGTTAAAAAAAAGTACATTTTTAAATTCAAAACCTTTTATTAATATTCTTTCCTATATATATATATATATATATATATATATATATACTAGCTGTATAGCCCAGCATTGCTTGGGATTTTTTAGTGGTTATGTTGAAATAGTAATGTCAAGTGCTCATTCAAAAAGTTCCAGAATGAGGTTGCTATGAAGCATAAGTTAAAAAAATGCAAAGTAAGTATTGGCTTTTGTTGTATTTGTAAAACGGGATCCATGTTTGGTCAATTTTGCCAATATACAGGATTGATGTATGTACAATTGGAAGAATGGGGTGGGCATTATGGGAGCTTGTAATGTGATGCGATGACAATGTGATGCAGAAGAAGTGGATGCATTGTCCCTGCAACTTTGGAGGGGTTGGCACTTTGTAGAAAAACATGAAATTGCTATGGCATATGATAAGGTAGAAGTTACAAAAAAGCCTCAAATTTTGTTGAAATACAACTAAGCATTTCAGAGAAATTAACGATTGCAAAAAGCAATATCTTCTATTAACTTTTGCTGCACCCCGTGTGTCAATTGAAATTTTTGTTCGCATATCAAGGCATCATACTGTTGCATGAGGGACTGAAGTAGGGTTTTCACCTTTTCATTGAAGGACCTTTTCCAGTATTGCATGATTCCATGCCCTGAATAAACAATCATGATATACAACTGGATGTGTTTGTTGTGCTGTCTTTTATCCATAAGCATTCTCAGATAAAAGTTAATGAAACATGATGTCAGCGGTGAGATGAAAGGATATCCAAGTAAGAAAGAGAAAACAAGGAATGTATTTCAAAAGATGAACCAAGATAAGTAACATTTTATTGTTATTGTTTCAATTTTAATTTGTATGCACGTGGAGAGAAAAAAAATGTTTAATTAACTTTTATCTGAGAATGCTTATGGATAAAAGACAACACAACGAACACATCCAGTTGTATATCATGGTTGTTTATTCGGGGTATGGAATCATGCAACACTGGAAAAGGTCCTTCAATGAAACGGTGAAAACCCTACTTCAGTCCCTCATGCAACATCTTCTCTTTTCTGAAAAAAACAAAAAAATAAAAATAATAATAAAGGTAACTAAAAATCAAAGTGTATTCACACTGTCCTAGTGACCTAGACATTCATCGGGCTGACTACCCTCTTGCCTAACAGGGATTATTCTGCCCTTTTCACTTCGGACTCAACTTATGATGTGTAGTCCTCGAACCTAGCAAGATTTCTTATTAGTCTTCCTAACCTCGTCGTCCTCACCCTTTCTGAATTTGGTTTTGTTGGGAATGGTGTCCAGCTCACCCTTTCTCTTCTATCACTTTCCTGTCGACGTGTTTGTGGGTTACAAATGTCTTCTATAACCAATCCTGCATTCGCTGGTACTTCGCCATACTCCTGGTATGGCTGGTAGGTCAATGATGGTAATGGGGGGTGATTTTGCTGTTTTCTTCATGTCTACTCTATTCTGTCTTGATCTACCAGTGACTCGATTTTGGTTGAGTTTGAGAGAAATGTCTTGGAGAAAGGCATAAAAGTGCACAAAAGACCACCCAAAATTAGTTTGTCATTGATTTTTAGCAAACACTGTATATTGCTTCAAAAAGTTTTTGTTTACATCAAAGGTTTGGACTATGATCTGCAAGTTACCTGATTTTGGTTGAATTTGCATAAGGTGTCTCAGAGGAGAAGGGTTGGTAAATTCTAAGCATTTTGGTGATTTCTGCTGTATCCTGTGCATCGATTCAAAACATTTTGGTGTACATCAACAAGTGGCCCAATTTTGATTGAAATCAAACCAAGGATTTTGAAAGAGTAGAGTTTGTTAGGATGGACACACACACACACACACACACAGATATATCCATTTTTATAAATATAGAAGATATATATATCAGGTTTCAGTGCTAAGGCACCATCATCAGACAGTTAAATATTGTTCAGTTTCAAGGTCCTATACATAGTGATCTGGAAATTCAAAATCAAAAACATAAATTCTATCATATTAGGTGAATGTGGTCGAGTGGGAGGTTATTAAAATTTAAAAGATTTGTGTGTGTAAACCAATAAATATTAAAACATTTATATGTAGCAGTTTGGGTTATGGGTAAGGATGCTGACATGCGAAAAGGAAGTCTCAGTTGTATCGGTTTTATGATGGAACAAATATGTTGCCAATATAATATTTGAAATGCTTCGAGACTGTAAATTAAAACAATAATATGTTTGTCTTTAAGGGTGTTGTTAATATAAAAACTCAAGTTTATAGAAGGAAATAGACATAAAGCATGATGCTAATTACTAAAGGCAGAATTACTCGATTTAAAAGTTAACTCATACTAAAAGTAAGCATAAACAGCAATGTAACAGTTAATTAAGATTAGATTTGAGGTACATATAATTAATATGGGTAGGATTATATAGTATAGTATATAGTAAACATTTTGAGATAATTTTATATATATTTACAAGTATAAATTATCTTGTGGTAGTTATTTTATTATGTTGGTTTAGTAAATTAGTTTTCAGGAATTTAATTATTTGAATTTTTTCTTGTAAGCAAAGAAAACATTTTTGATGTAATGATTTACATATTCTGGCTTTTTGTAATATCTTTCATTTTACTATAGGTGTTTTATTTGCGTCTTTTAACTGCCAATAGTATTTGGAAAGGGAAGTTGAGTTACGATAGGTCTCATTATTAAAGGATAGCTTACGCTTATACAATCACAACTTAAAAGGGTTTTTAGTACTTCCAATGTAATATTTGATAAGAGTTGGATTTTCTGTACTGGAAACAGTAGCTTGGTAGACTATAGAGTCAGTGAGACATCTATTTTGAAGAGGACATTCATTTGGGTTGCAACAATTGCAAGTATTAGTATTATTGTCATTATTTATAATAGGATGGTTTCGATTGCTAATTTTATATTGTTTTAGCATTTTAGTGCTGTATTTTTTATTATCTTTTCTAGGTTATTGACGCAACTATAACTAAGTTTCGGTGTATTCTTATTAAAAATTTTGCCTGGTGGGGGGGTTATTGGTTGGGAAGTGTTTCTGAACTAAGTTAATGACTTTGTTGCCTAACTTAGTACTAATCATTTGGTTCAATAGCATTGTGTACCAAATTATGTTTCTATTTCTATTATGTTTGGTATTATTATTTAATTGTTTATTATAGTGAATGCCATTGTATTTAAAGCTGCTTTTTTTAGGGCAGTATTGTAATATTGACTGTGTTTATAACAAAATGTCTTCAGTTAAGGAGTTGTTGCTTATTCTACGTTCTACTGAGTAAGGCATTTGTTTGATAGTACATGGGAGGTGTTTTGATTTAGGATAGATGTAAATAGGGTTATCATTATATTTTACATAGGGTGAGTATACATTATTCATTATTAACTAAATCAAGAGTAACATCTAGGAAATTAACTTTTTAGGTTAGCTGTACTACTACCTTAAGTCTGAGATTTTTCATTTCTTTATATATTAATTTACAGATTCTATCTACTTTAGAGTTTGTAAAATTATTGGCAATCATGAGATCATTGTCTCTGTATAACCCAATGTCAGTTATATCAACATCACTATGGGCAGATAGATTGTACAAAATATGCAGACCTACAAGATCTGATGATTTGGCAGAATCCAATGATCTCATAGTAATGTTTAATAGGTTCTTGGAATTTGTCTTTGTCCACTGTTCATTGTTGTGAATGAGGACTGAGTGTTTGAAGTTTAATATGATAGTTCTTTGCTCATTTGTGAAGTCAGAATATTCCATGGCAAATTCAAGAGTTAATCTGAATAAGTCTTTTGATATTGAAGGATAATAATCCACTATGTCAAACTGGATGAACGAACATTTGGATTTGGGATTAATGTGGTTGAACCACTTAATGACATTAGTAGTGTTACTCCAATGTTAATCCTATGCATTGTTTTATTTGTGAGTTGACTCTATCCAGTACATGTCTGCTAATTTTTCTTATTTCAGGTTGAATTGGATTCATAATTCTAGTAGAGCAGTTAGTTTCAAAGTCTAGTTTGTGGTCTTTGATTGTAATGTAGGATTTGATGAGGTTGTTTGCTGACTTTATCGGTGATTTTTAATTTGTTATTTCTTACTGATGAGGTTGATTTTATCTACTAAATTATTTATGTGTAGGTGTACATATGCACATACGGGTGCATGTGTTCAAACACGTGCATCATATATATATATATATATATATATATATATATATATATATAATCTATATGTTCGTACATATGGGCACATGTATCCAAACACACACACACATGCACGCATATATTATAAAAAAAGAACAAAACTTGCACCAATGAAAAGCGCCTATGAAATAGAAAAATTGAGAAGTATAAGGAGACAATTACTGATAACCCTTGACAAGTGGATGGAGTAATTCCTGGAGGATCTGTTTACAAAACTCTAGAGTTGGGATACTAAAGGTAATGTGTGTGTGTGTGTGTAATAACTGCTAATGAATCCAGTAGATTTATCAAAACCCTGACAAGTAGTATGTTTGTGGAACTGCAGTCCAAAGGTAAGCTTTTTTTAACTTTTTCTTTTCTTGACCAAAATATATCACGTGCAGATAGTATTTGATACTAAAATCAAAGTTAATAGTTAATATTAGAAATATAATTTAGTATCTTTGAGATATTAAGCAGTTTTTTCAGACTGAAATCTATTGATAGCATTCCTAGATCATCAGTGTTACAAAGAGTACAGTAACAAATACACTCTAACAAACTAAAATTTTATTTTCACTTCTGCAAAACATAATATTTTTGATGTCACAAAGTCTCAGACTAAATCTAGTATTATAAAATAGGTCTTTTTATCATTAATAACCTTCAAATATTAAGTTATTACTATAAAGTTAAATGTCCACACTATATTTTATATACAACTAAATATATAAAATTCACAGATAAGAACCTTGTTCAGTGTCATATAAGATGTTCTCATAGTGGTTCAAATCTTAATTCTCATTATGTTCTACATTGCAGTTAAGTATTAAATGTGTTTATGGTTCTTGGGATTATAATGTAATATGGGATTCATACCAGGGAATAACAGATGACTGAATCAAATTTAATGTTCATTAAAAATCTTTGTTCTAAGAGGTGTTTATCTGTGATGACCCCAATATGAACTGGATTTACCCTAAGGGGGATACCAATGTATGTTTTGTTCGTGGTGTCACATCAGAACATCAAAAGACCTAAGGGCCCCCAAAGATCAGCCCACAACTTAAGCTCAAACCAAACAAGTGCAGAATCAGGCCTCAAAGGATGTTGGTGAGCACACTAACATAATGTTAACCCAGCTGAACTTAGGATATGAACACACACAACAAAAAGACAGAAGTTATATAAATGCCTAAGTCCCAATATGAGGGACAGAATCCCTCACATCCTCCCAAGATACTGAACATTCAAAAAATGATCCAAAATCACATAGCCTCAGTTCAGCTAACATTAATTTGATGGAGTCCAGAAATAAATAAACAGATATTTTATGTATGAAAAATTTGGACTCCATAAGACCAGCCACATAAGACAAGCATACAACAGGGTGTTATATAAACACCTGACCTATGTGTAGAGATACAGAATTCCTCACATCATTGTGAGAAGAAGATAAAATGTTTGATGAAAGATCTAAAACCATATACTCTTGGTTTGGCTGACATTAATTTGATGGCACTCAGAAGTGAATAAACAATTATTTTACATTTGAAAAATTTAGTCATGTATTCTTATCAGACTTTATTAAGATAACATTACACACATAAGACAACCAAATAGCAGGAAGTTATATATTAATGCCCAACTAATGGGAGGAGAAATCAAATCCTTCAAGAAGAAAAAACATTTCAAGAAAGACCTAAAACAACATACTCTTGATTTGACCAACAGTTAATTTGACAGGGCCCAGAAGTGAACACACAATTATTTTATGTATAAAAAATTTAGTCTCATATTCTTATACGATTTTACTCATGTAATATTACAATAATATGAAAATATTAGACTTACCCTATCTACGTTTGTGTCTGAGATACTTTGTATTAACTTCATTATAAAGTAGTACATGATTGAAGCCAGGAAATAACAAGTTTGAATCAAACTTGATGTCCAGCAAGAATCTTTCATCCATGAGGAGTTGATCTGTATATATAATTTATATCAATATATAAATTGTGTTTGCTTTATGTAATATCAAAGTAAGCTTTGTACCCAGTGTTACATCAGAATGTCAAAAGAGCTAGGCACCTTTGAGGATTGACCTAGAAATTGACCTTATAGCCAAAGGGAATTGTTAAAGCAAACAAGAAGTTAACCCAGCTAAACATAGGATATGCATACACAAAACAATCAAATAAAAAGAAGCTATATAAACACCCAATCTAAGAGAGGGAATGTAAATCCCTCACATCCTTGAAAGAAGATTGAGTGTTTAAAAAAAAGTTATTGAAAAACACAAACTTTCCACAGGTGATTGTTATACTACTTAATCAAGATGAAAGCACTAAAAAAGCAAAACATAAAATCTAAAAATGCAATAGCTTATCACAAACAAAAAACTAAGAATGCAATTCTAGAACCAAAGATGGAAAAACAGCACTATACACCAACAACAGGCTTCAGCACTTCAGCCTTGATTGTCAAACACTTCATCACAATTCTCTTTCCTGACATCAACTGTGACCTCGGCTAACCAACCCAAGAAATCAGTCAACACCTGGCCCTACCAATAACACCCTTACACCAAATCTTCTTTCTTACCAGAAGTAACTAAGGAACCACATACAATTTTTGCCACTTTTCATACAATTATGTACATATTGTGAATTTTTTCAATATATATTGAAATCTTGCTCCTGTTTTTAGAATGTGCTTTGTGGTACAGCAGAGCTGAGTTCAAATTCTAGTTGATTTTATTGCATTCACTCATGCACAAATACCCTTAGAAAAGGTATTAATCCATCTCTTCTTCCTCCATCTATAAGTTAAATAGCAGGACAAACTGGCTTCTATAGCCTTGGTTGGTAATCAGTCTACCATGCTCTGAGGATAAAGGGATTTGCATAGGGTCAAGACCCCTACCCATAAAAAAGACAAGTTACAGAAACATTGACCAATCCCTCATCAATGGCAAGGGGTTGATTGTCAATGGCCTCTATCCCACTGAGAGTGATGGAGTTTAGGTTAGGGTTTCTGCCCTTTACAACCAAATGCTTGCTATAATATGATATTAATTTGACAGAGTCCAAAAGTAAACACACAATTATTTTATGTATGAAAAATTTAGTTTTGTATTCTTATCAAACATAAAATAACATTACAACAAAGTGATAAATGTGATCTTAACTAATAATCAACATAAGCATATTGTTTGTGTCCAGTGTAAGTCATACATAACATAGTTATTTTATTCTTTACTTGATAGTTAATTTGATCATTTATTAAAAGAAAAATCTTCTCAGACCTTATTAACTATTTTAAATAGTTTGGAATTAGAAACATGTGGTCACTCTGTGCGAACTTGTAACTGAAATCTACCTTTCACTTATCAGCAAGTGATATGCGATACTAATTAATCATAATCCTACTTATATTAGCAGATAATTGTGTTGCTTAATCAAACAGCTGAATGGTTAAAGCTAAGAATTTTAAACCTCCAAACACTAACAATCAATCATAATCCTCAGTAGAAGATTTAAAGTTTGGCTGGTAGAATGCTTTAAATATAGAAAATACCTCTAAGGTAGTAAAAAATGGCAAGCTGCTAGTACAACTTGCTCAAATATGCATTCTTGAAAGGAACTGTGAATACCAGTGTAATATATTACCTCCAGTCAAGCAGACAACTAGGATGCTACCCATGATCAACCCTGACTGATGGAAGCCTAGTACTATATTACCTTGAACAGCAGAGGTAATTAACAAAAACATCTGGCCATGGGTGAGGACAAAGGTGGTTGACAGATATATCCGGTTGTAGATGATGTCAAAGTGCAATGAAAAAAGCAACAATCAGCTTGAAAAGCAATTGACTGGCGGGTGTGATTGACAGATACACTACCAGCCATAATTATTAGGCCACCCCAGTTTTTTTTAAAGAAAATTATGTATTTCATACTATTTTTAGTATTTATTGCCAAGTGGATAATTCTAAATGAATTTTACATTTTCACTACTATCTTATGGTACAAAAGATTCTGTTTATTTTATTTGTGATAGTCAATACTGAATTTTTAAAAAAATTTAGCAACTTTATTTTTGTGGCCTATTTTCATTTTGTGATAAAATGCAACTTTTTACTCATTTTAGTGAAAACAAACTTGAAATTGTTAATTTCACTTTGTATAGCCCAAATATTAAAAGAAAAATCTTTTTTTTACTTTAGCTCAAAGAATTCTCAAATTTATGCCCAACAGAAAGTAGTTTTTATTTCAAATATCAACAAAGTACCCATAAAAAATAATGGAAACACTAGCTGAGTAGACCCTTGCTATGTTATCAATATTTTTTTTTTTTACCTACATTTATATGTTACAAATTAAACTAAGTATAGCTATTAAAGAATGACAAATTTTTGCAGATTTTGACGTCATCCTTGTCTTTTTTGACAAAATCTGTGAATTTGTCTTACTCATACTTACCTTGAAAAAACACTGGATAAAATTCACTATTTTTTACCCATAATGTTGAATGTGTTAAAATTATTCAACTTTTAAACAAGAAAAATCTCAAATTGATGTTAAAAATTGATGCAAGACATTGTTGATTTGTTTAGAATATTATGTCTCTAATTTGTATTTAGATACATTGCAATTATTTCAAATTTTTCTAGTTGAATTGTTTATTTCATAATCCATTATTGCACATAATTAGATTCCAATAAGATTTATATTTTATATGAATACTACCTTATGAAAATTGAGATGTAGTAGAGTTTGTATATATATTGCATTTTATATATATGGATATAATAAGTAAAAATTGTGTTACGTGCTATAAGTTGTAACAAAAGAAGAAAAATGATTGACCAAAACACAGAGCTAAATTACAAATATTTAATTTACGATAAACACCAAAATAAGATATATACAAAATTTCCAATTTTGTGCATCAAAACAGAAACATAGAGTTTACTACTGGCAAGTGTTATGGGTAAGCGTTATGAAGGGGAAGGAAGGTGTGTCAAGTATCTTTACCAAGTTAAGCTAGCGAAGTAGTTTAAGTGCTATACTTTTTGGAAATCCTCAAATGTGTATATAAAGAATAGTTATTAGTTTGGTCATTGAAAGAGTCAAAAAATCTATTTACCCTTTCAGTTCCATGAGGTTCTCTTTCAGTTGGTCAGCAACTTTTCTTAGAGATTCTTTCTGAATATACAAATCCTGAATCAGCCCGGAGTTGATAATGTCAGCAAATCCTTTAAACAACTAACTACTCTCTTCCCAAAACCTATTTTTATAGGGGCTAACACCTAATTTGCATATTTCTAGAATCCTTTAGAATTCTCTAGATTTTACTGGAATTTTCTACATTCTTCCAAAACGTTCTATTCCTAATTTCTCTTTTTAACAACTACTTCATGAATTAAAACTTTTTTGTAATAACAAGTAGAACTCAATAGTATTCCTTATTATAACTTCCAATCTTTTTTAGACATTATTAATATTATTTTTATATAGATACATCCTCATAATAATTGTACAATCTTCAAATGAAAGCTATAATGAGAATAAATTTAAAATAACTTTATTGCAATTTCGTTATCAGAGCATGAAAACGCTCTAATATTCATTTACTCAAGTTTAATGTTTCTGTTCAAATCTGATCCAATTATAAAAATATCTTTTTAAAAATTTTGTATTATTTCTTTAAAATGCAGAAAATTTAATATAAAAGTCTATGTACATACACATCTAGACTAAAAAACTAGTTTCTAAATTTATTTCAGCATTTCTTAAACTATAATCAGAATTAATACCATTCTCTCTACTTGGAAAAGGTATTAATTCATTTCTTCCCTCCAGTTGTGGGTTAAATAACAGGACAGACTGTGTTCTATACCCTTGGCTGGCAACCAGTCTATTGCAGAAAGTAATAACAACTTACTATGGGATAATCTTCTGCCCAGTCAGTCATGTCTTGAAAGACACATGATTGCCTAAGTGTGTATCATGTATGATACTTAACTGACTGATACTCATGTTTAACTTGAACCTTGGGACATGGACAATTATAAGTTTCTACAACTTCCTATCCTTCATAGTTCCAAACAAAGTTTCCTTATTATCCCTTCCAATTCCTGTTCTGCCATTTACACAATAACCCAGAAACATCACCTGTTTCTTATTAACCCTAAGTAAAAGTGTTTTTTTTCATTCCCATTTTCTTAAAGCTTCTTTGTTACTTACATGTTCTCCCTATGGTATTCTCAGCATCTATGGAACCACATCTCTGTTGTCTCAAGTTTCAACTTCACCTGTGAAGAAATTGTCCAGCATTCACTGCCATATAGGAGGAATGTATGGTATGTTATGGCTATTACTGCTGGGTTGGTTCTTTCGCCCAAACATCCAAAACTTGTTGAATGGCTTTCGCCACTGAAATAAATAGGCAAAGAGAAAAGGAAAGATACAGAGACACTAGAGGAACAGTTTGGACACTGATTTTATTTTTTTGGTTCCAACGACCTCTTGTTGGGGAAATTCCTTCCCGAACAGTTTGGCACGTCTTTACCATCCAAAGTCCAACAGAGAAAAAGATAGAGTTTACTTTTGGCACCAATTGTCTCTCCTGTCAGAGGACTCCTGGGAGATTTTTATGTTTATTTTATTTCGTACATTTATTTTATTTTGTATTTTTATTTTATTTCGTAGTTTTTATTTTATTTCCTACAAATGATATTACAGAGCAGTTCAGCACTTAAGTAATGAACAAATTAAACATAGTGATAAAGAGAAATAATAGAATGATAGAATGATAAATCTACAAAAATAATGTATCTCCTGTATGTGAAATATACATTTTCATCATTTAATTTAATCTAGATGTTTTTATATTTTTTAAGTTATTAAGGTCCTCAAAAGTTTTTTTAAAACCTACTTTGCTTTTATCAAAGTTAAGAATACATATTTGATCATCATTTTTTTAAATTGTCATTAAACCAATATTTGTTAAATTTCTGCCTATAAGAATAAAGTTTAAGAAGTTGATAATTCTAGAATAAAGAATAAAATTTAAAATGTTGTTAATTTAATTTTTAAACTGTGTTGTTTTATATATTTTGGTGCGCATCGTCAGAGTTTTCAATTGGTGGAGATGGAGTTTTAAGTCAGCAGGGAACAAGAATTTGCACTCTAAAATATGCACATCATTTTCACATGGTGGCAGCGGGGAGGGTGGAGATTTTCCGGGACGGGAGTGCCCTTATGTAAGAAACTGTTTTGAGTTTTATTCATTAATGATTAAACGGTTAACCTGATCACACTTTCCTACACTATAAGTAAAAAAAAAAAAAAATCTTTCTACAAATACTTGCTGAACAACTTTTCTAAACAGATTTTCATAGTCTCTTTTTCACTATTATACTTACAGTGCGTATGACTTTGCTAAATTTTTTTATAAATTAAAAATGTATTTTAAAATATGACAAGAAAAAAATAAAAGTTTTGTTTTGTATTCTTTCTAAAACAAAATGAACAAAAAAAAAACACTATCGAACAATGAATTTATTAAATTTCTTAAAATTTCTTTTGATTTTTCAACATTGACTACAAAAAGTAAAAAACAGGTTATCTTTTTAATTTAATTTTTCGTTACTTTTACACCTTTTTTATTGCTTTATCATCATTTTAAATTAAACTATATTTTCGGATAAAAATAAGCATTTATTTTCTCATCTTTTTAAAATGTTATCTACACGTGTGCTTCTCTGCCTTTTTTTTTCCAATTCTTTCTTTTTAACTTCTCTTGGTTAGTTTTTTTAACTATTGAAATAGTTTCGTCAAACTTTGTAAATAAAAAAAATAAAAAAATATTTAAAAATTTATATTCTCATTTGCTTCGAAATTCAAATTCTGATTAAAACTTGATTAAAAATAAAAATATTTTTTCGATTCATTCAACGATTTAAAAATTAATTTCTTTAGCACTTTATCTCACGAATTTTTTTAACACAAATAAAGATTTTAAAAAATCTAACTTAAATCTACGTTCTTGTAGCAACTTTTTTTTTATTATCCTCGACTTAAACAAACTTTAAAAATTTGTGACATTGTCCTGTGTAAGTAAGCAAGGCATATTGGTTAGTGCTGAACATAGCAGAAAAAAAGCTCATGTGATTTTTCACCCGACATCATAATAATTTTCTAAAGAACCAACTATAAACGCATAGCCTTAATAATATCTGACACGCTATTATTTTTCGGAAGTTGATACAACTTTCACAGCTAAGAAGAATTATATTCTTTAAAACAGCTAAATATTTGCTTTTAAATTTTTGGTATCGGAAAAGAAAAAAATAGTAGTGGTGGTAGTGGTTGAACAATGTTAAACGACTACAATTCAAAATCTTTTCTTTTTTACGAAATTATAGAAACAACTGAGATGCTATTGAAATTGATGCAAACTGATAACATTTTTATGTGGCAAAATCTATATCTGGAATGTAAATAAAATAGGGAATAGTAAAGAACATTCAAAAAATTTGAACGTTATCAAAATAAAATAAATAAAAAAAAATATATATATATATATATAATATATTATAATAACAGCAAATTATAGCGGTCAGCGCGTGGTTTTTGCTAAGGGGAGATAAATTTTATCTTTTTTTGTCGCAAGGTAGCGCGAATGGCGTGCAGAAAGGGAAGTAACTAAGGAGTAACTAAGGAAATCTTCTGTCTGTAAAGACTTACCGCCATGACTGTCTATTCCGCCTGTGGATGGGTGGGTGTGTAAACCTCTCACAGTTTTGGGGACGTCCGAGGAGTGATCATGGGGCTGCGACCTCTGGAATTTGCGGACTGCCTTACCGACAGTCCGTATTTCCGAGAAAAGTTGCATGAACACGAAAGGGAATTAGAAAGAACGAGTAAATCTATTAAGTGTCTGATAGCTTGCGGTAAAGAATTGATCAGCGCTGCTAGAAACCTGTCGAAGGCACAGAAAGCCTTTTCTACTAATCTGAAAGATTTCAAATTTGAAACTATAGGAAACCAACAGACTGACGATGAAGTGGTCATCGCTAAATCACTTAAGGAATTCGGAGATTGCTTTTTGGCGATTGAGGAAGTGTTCGAAAAAATGCTGGAGAAAGCCAAGGAAATGTTTCTGGCTCCTCTGGAGCGCTTCCGAAAAGAGAATATCGGCAAAGCAAAGGAGGAAAAAAAACAATTTGAAAAACAAACAGCCAAGTTCTGCGCATCACAGGAACGGTACCTAAACTTGAAATCGAAAACAAACGACACAACATTCCAAGAGGCAGATGCTGCCCTTGTACTGGAAGGTAAGCACTTCTATCAAGCATCTATGAAATATGTTCTTTTACTACAGGAGGTTCAGGAGAAGAAGAAATTCGACTTTGTCGAGATTATACTTATGTTTATATCGAACTGGTTAACTGTATATCATCAGGGCCATGAAGTGGCGAAAGAATTTAAAAGTAATATGAGCGATCTGCAGCTACGTTTGCAGAAAACGAGAGAAAACTTTAGTAGCACTAGAGAAGAGGCTCAACTGTTGATGAATAAAATGCTGGAAACCCGGGGATCGAGAGGCGAGTTTATCGTTTCTCCTAAATCAAGTATCTACACTCGTCAAGGTTACTTGTATCTGATGGAAAAGAAAGCCTTGGGAACAACCTGGACAAAATGCTACTGTCAATACTTAAAATCTAACAAGAGTTTTTCAATGATTCCATACAACCAGGCAGTCGGAAAGTTAAACGTTCCTGAAACAGGAACATTAACCAGCTGTACAAGACGGGCTTCGGATTCTATTGAAAAAAGATTTTGTTTTGATATTACAATCTCTGACAAACCGGGCATTACCTTAACATTCCAAGCGTTGTCTGAAGATGATCGACACTTGTGGCTGGATGCAATGGACGGTAAGGAACCTACCTACCAAACACCCACAAAGACATCAGAAGACACATATCAGCTGGATGATTCAGGATTCCAGTTCATTACAAAATGTATCAATGCACTTGAGTCTAGAGGACTCGTAGACCAAGGCCTATATCGTTTAGTTGGTGTCAATTCAAAAGTCAACAAACTAACAACCATGGGCCTTGATCGCCGGAAAGCTGATAAGTTATCCCTGGAAGATACAGGAAATTGGGAGGTGAAGACAATAACCAGCGCTATAAAACATTACCTCCGCTCCTTACCTGAACCTCTGATGACATTCCGTTTGCATGAAGATTTCATCACAGCAGCAAAACGAGAATCCAAACGTCTGAGATTCCATGACATCCATAAGCTTGTTCACAAATTACCAGAAAATAATTTTAAAATGCTGAAATTGCTTTGTGAACATTTAAAAAAAGTAGCAGACAAAAGTAATATAAACTTGATGACTGTAGCAAATCTAGGAGTTTGCTTTGGACCAACTTTAATGCGTCCTGAGGAAGAGACAATGGCTGCTATAATGGATATAAAATTCTGTAACATTGTTGTGGAGATACTGATCCACAACAACCATGATATTTTCAATACAACTCCTGAGGACATTGACATTGTGGATGAGGAATCGGATCAAGCAGAACCGGTTGCCAGTCTTGAAGCAGCAGTTGCTGCAACAGCTCCTAGTATCACTGACAAGAAAGAAAGAAAACCATCTGTGGGTATCTCCACTGCCCATGGACCCTCGGCATCTCCTCCTGTATCAGCTACCACATCATCACACTATGGTAGTTTATCTACTGCAAGCACAGTTAGCAGTACTCCAAAAAGTGGCTATTTTTCTGCTACACCATCACTGAAATATGCAAATCAGGCAGGTTTAAGGCCTCAACAAACTTCCAAAATTGTAATGCGGCATCAAAGCAAAGGCATTGGACCTTTGGGTCAAGGGGGTGTTGCCAGTGGTGGAAGTGTAGCCTTGTTGGCCAGTCATGAACCTAGTCATGGAAGCAGTACAAGTGGAAGCTCCGAATCACTGAATTCTTTCAAGTCACCTTCTACAAATCCGTCTCCGAAATTGGATGCAACTCGACGAACTGCGATCATGCCTGCTATGTATACTAGTGTACCACAGACTGGACTTATACCTGGGAACCGAATCCAAAATCTTGAAGATATAGGAACGTTTGGCAGTTTCAAGAGACGAAACATGCCTGATTATTCAACTGGTGGAGGTGGAGGAATTGATGATGGAATAAGGGGAATTGGTGGAGGTCTACGTTCTTCCATGCATAGCAGTATGACTAGCAGCATTGGAGTTCTTCCTGATGTTCCTTCTGCTATGTCCAAGTCGATGACTGAGCCCCGACCAAGGACTGTCAGAACATTGTATCATTGCCAGGCAGAAAATGAATCAGAGTTATCATTTAATCCCAACCAATTTATACACAATGTGAGACCCTCTCAGGAGGCCTGCTGGCTGGAAGGTACACTTGATGGAGTGACCGGACTTATTCCAGAAAACTATGTCGAGTATGTTGATTAACATATTTGTCTGAAGTAACAATGTACCAGCAGCAACATCAGGGCTTCTTTTATTTTTTCATTTTTGGTCATCCTATATTGTGTTCACTTTTGACCTGATAACAATTGATGATTCAATTTTTGGCTTGCATGAAAAAAAAATAAGGCAATACCTTAAGATTGTAACCCTGTCACTTTTATAAATGATTACATTTTATTTCTGGGGAAGCAAAAAAAAAGAAAATCTGAAAATAACAAATGTAAACCTATTTTTCACAAACATTTAATTTGAAATAGCATGTGTTCATTCCCAAATAACATTTCTAAATGTATCCTTGATAATTTACTTTTTAAAAAATAGTTATCTTTTAAAATGTTTATAGCAAACAGAAAAAAAAAAGCATTTCAAAATTTACTTAAGTTTTGTAATGCAATTATAAATGATACGTTGTAAATTAAGATATAGCAAATTAGGTTTGTGAAAGTACTAAGTATTTAACTAATTTTGCCAGATTGTTTTTTTTTTTGACAAATTATTTTGTTCATAAAACAAACAAACATTAAAAAAAAATTCTCTATATTATTTCATTAGTGATGTAATATTAAAGAAATTGTGTTAGCTTTAACAGCAGTAACATTTGTTAGTTTCTGACAGTGTACATTACACTGAAATATGTCAAGTTAGCTTTGGAATGTCAAAAATTGATGATTGTTTGATATTCTAATTTACATCTCTTAATTTCAAGACCTTTTAATCTTAAATTATATTTCTTTTTTAAATAACTTTTTTTTATCTGAGCAGCTATTAAAATTTATGTTGGCTCTGTTCCACAAACAACAGTCTCAAAATTACTAGATATTAACAAAATTAATTCTGAATAATGTTAATAATAATATTTCCTACAAGCTTCCACTAAGATAAGGAAAATAAAATTGCTGTAATAATAATGAAAAACAAAGTTGGTAATTTAATGTGCATAACAGAATAATGAGCAAGTGAGGTTACTTGCTCATTAACTATTTAGTTTTAATTTCTTTGATGTAGAATTTAATAATAGACCTGTATAAAGTATGTAATTTAGATTTTAAAGTGTGAGTCTTATCTTCACAGGATGCCTTGGAATTATTACAGTTGCTCTAGGTAATTAAATCAGCATTTAAAGTATTTTATAAAGATCAAACATAATTATGCTAATTGACATTTACTGTTTGCAGAAGAAACAACTTTCTATTAAGTTAAGAATGCACAAATTAGTTGTGTGTGAATATAGAATTTCTAAGTTTTTATAGTCTGGGTTTAAAAATTAACAGATTTATTTTATCAGAAAAGTTCTATACTTTTTAAGTTCTGAGATTTTCTGATCATTGTAATAAACAGGGTTATTATTATTTTCATGCTATCCAATATTTTTGTTGTTGGTAAAACTTTCTATGTTAATTTGATAAATGAATGTTTTCCTTTCTTTTTGTTTTATTGGTTCTATCTTAGGGCCTTTGCTATTTTGCCAATTGCATAAAATGTCATAATTTACAATTTTTTGCTTATGACCACATGCTTAAAAAAAACTTTCGTTTTAAAGAGGGAATAAAGAGGAGATAAAAAAAAAAAAGAAGCAAAACAGTAAATTTGACCAGTTAATTTCAATTAAATTTTTCCTTGAACTTAAAATAATAATAACTAATAATAATTATAATGAAAATATGTTCAATGTTTATGTTCCACTTTTTACATGTGTAAAAGTGGCTAGCATTGTTATTATTCAACTGTTCAGCTTGCATCACATTGGCTTAACAACTATCTCATGTTTAGAATTCTAAAGAATGTACATGAAATGGAAAATGATATTCTTGATTCCACAGTGTTGAAAATTGTTCATTTCCTTATGTATCTACTAGTTTTATAGTTGTTGGCAGTGTGCTATAGTTTATCTGATGGTCACACACAAATATAAAACATGGAAGCACTCTGGTGTTTATCTCCTTTTTTTAACCCTCATCATTATTTCAAGTATGAAAATGTATCCTGTAAAAGCTAATAATTATTATCCTGAAAAAAATGTTAACAGCTATTGCCGTCATTCTATGTGCATTGAAAATGGAATGCTATGTGATTCTCCTACTGTTAGAAGTTTTCAAAGCTAAGCATTTAGCCCCCACCTCCTTATATATGCTATTTAGATACTTGTTTAACTGCATGGACTCTAATTCTGGACTTGAGATTATATTTTATCTTGAGACTTATTGATAATATTTGAAATTCAATAATTAAAATCATAAAGATTTATTCTTACAAATATTCAAACTTGACATTTGTTTCTGTAATGAGTAGGTGCAATTGTTTTCAAATGTCAAATAACAAAGAAAATACTTCCCTTTCAAAAGTTGTATTGATTAGTCAATATTTACAATGAATTCTTTAGATTTTTTTGGAATTGTCATATTTTATATCTCATTTCAAATGAAATACCAAATTTAATTGAAAAAAACCAAGCATTCAGTTTTTAATGTACATTCTTCCCAATACTAAATTAATAAAATGATAAAACTTTATTCTTATTCAGAAAGGGGTTCAAATATGTAATTAATTTCTGTAATTGTTACTTTGTTACAATTTATATATATTGGCATCTTTTTTTTTTTTTTTTTTAAATATATTCAGTTAATGTGCTTAGAAAGTTAAAATTTTAGGCAGCATATTTTTTTTAAAATCAATCTTTGAATTAACTAACAACTGACTAATTCTCTAAATATTGTTGATGTAAGTTCTATTTTGTATTTTCATTTTATGGATGAATGACTGAAGGAATTTTTCTTTTCCATTAGGCAATATGCTTATTGAATTGATGCATAAATTTTCAATTGCTAATTGCTCCTATTGTAGCAGCTTCTACAGGCTTCTTTTTCTCTCTAATAATAATAAAAGATGGTGTGTTTTGCTGACAAACCTTTATTATTTAAAACCATTGATATTTGGTAACTATCAAAGGTTTACTTACTTCTGTAATACTGTGCCTGCCTGCCTGCCTATTGTCAACATTACAAGTTATCATTTCTACATTACATTTAAACCTATGTATTAAAGGAAGCTGCTTTGTGCCTTTTGAATTAAAAAAAAAAATTACCTTACCCATAAAAAGGCTGCCATTTCCAACTCATAGCACCTTGTGAGACAATATGCCTCCAGTTGTGTTTTTCTTTTAGAGTTCAAGTGATTACTCTAAAAATTTTTTTTTTTTTTTTTTTTGCATTTATTATTCCTAAATCAGAGGAAAATCTTGTCCATCCATCTAACCGATATATATATATATATATATATGAGTATATCTCATTATGTATAAGGATAATGACCTCTTTTAAACTGCTGCATTTTATTTTTCTCCCTTTTATTCCATCCCAAATCAACATAAAAGTTCTTTCATTTTTCATTTTATTTTTTTCATTTTATATTCTATGATGGGCAAACAGATAAATTAATTATTTATATATTTTATTATCACTTTTTAACTTTTTTTAATTATTTTCTGCAACATACAAACATAATGATCCAATCTACATAATTATTCTGCCCAATACAATCTTCTAAATATACAATAATCATGAAAAGTAAATAATTATAATAGCATTAGTTTAATAAATAATTAAATAAATTTATCCATTACTTTACTTTGATTTATTATTTTAGCTTCAGCATTTAAATATGCTATCAGTTAAGGTAAAGAAAATGTAGAATTATTGATATGAATGAATAATGAAAAAACAATGTTTTTTGGAGTAGATATTTCTGGTACTCTCTTTTCGTTTATATAGGTATTATTTCTAATTTTGTTCCTCCCCCTCTCCCAACAACAATCTCTGAGCATAATATCATTTATTGTAAAGTTTAGACAAGATTCTGTATATAATTCAGAATATCTCTTTCCAAAATTATATGAAAGCTCTGAAATTAAAGTTTTCAGATTAGAGCTGTTCACAGTTCTATCTGATAAAGATTCCCCGTAGTCTTAGAATCTTATTCAAATTTTGTTTTCATGGAGCTAAATATTTAACAAGTGAAGTGATTATATATATATTCAATTACTTATGCATATTTTTTACTTGTAAAATTCAGTCAATTAAAATGTATTAGAACATGGATCCACTTAGTGTAACTATAGTTATGTTTTCAGTTGACGCTGTTTATCTGAATGTGTTTGTATTCTTTTCTTTTCAGCAAAAACAACTTTGTCACTATCTCTTGTGGGTGGACTCTATTCTGACCTATATTAAAAGCTTTGACTGCCTCCTACTGCTGCAGCACCCATCAGCCTATTTAGAACAATAAAAATTTAATCTATACTCTCAGAATTCTTATTGCAAGAGAGAAAAGTCTAACAATGTACATTTTTGTACACCTCACAATTTCTGGTCACAAAAAGATTGAATTTTGTTTTTTCTGATCCCTCCTAAAAAAAAATAGTCTACAAATGATTCCTTGAGAACTTTTAATTTGACTGACTTTTATAAAGAAAGTATAAAGTATTTGCTCAATACTTGGAGGGAAACATGTCAGAAGTTTGACAAAATATCTTTCATTTAAGCATATCAATTTTTAGTTTTGTCACGTGTATATCTCTAAAGTTATTTCTCTTAAAATTGAGTTTCTTCAAATATGAGAAAATAAATTGTAATCTTTTCAGAAACCATTGTTTAATTTTTCTTAAAACCAATGCATTTATATGCAATAGATAATAATCAATAATTCTTGTCAAGATGGACATAATCCAAAGCTGTGTTAGCAGTATTACATAGTGTTTTTTATTGGTTTTTCTCTCTCTGGATAGGAGGATTGGATGAAAATGGCAAGGCATATTATCTTGAAACAGGCTGGTGCTCTGCAGTTTTTGGCAAATTTGATTTACTACTCAAATGCCTTTTGTATAAGTAGTTTTTATGACTTCACAAAAGGTTTTGGGTTATTTTTCTGTACTATAGTAAAAGTACATTTACTTTTTAAAAGCATGTACACACACACACACACACGCTAAAATGTGTCAAGCTCAGTATTACTGTGGTTCTTGGAGTCAAAAGCATTTGTTTGATGCGTTTTTAATTTCTTTTTTAATACTTCATCATTTTTTCAAATATTTTATAACCTTTGTCTCTACATTAACATAGAAAAGTATTGCATAAATATGAATGTGCAAAGGATATTACAGGCCTTTTCAAGTAGTTGATTTGTTCATTTTGATGAAGAAATTGATAATAGATTTATATATATATATATATATATATATATATATAAACCATTTATTATGAAACAATAATAAATATAAGGAACTCAGATTACATTTTATTCATATTGCCAATAGTCATTGGGCAGGTTGTTAGTAACAATAAAATGTAATATGAAATTCTAGTTTGAGTAACTTTTTTTTTTCAGGCCTCTTTTTTAATCTAGAAGTAAGATTTAGTGCTAAGACTAAAGTTCAGTTTATATGTATATTGTATAACAGACTACACAAGTCTGTCACTAAACTACTGTGAGTCAAGTGCTAATATGTTGATTGCTTGAGTGCCTCCTTTTTAGTTTAATCAAATCAATCTGAGTTCAAAAAGCTGAAATGCATATTGGTTTTAAAGAATTTATTTGATTTTTTTTAAACACCTTTACAGAACAAGAACATTATCCAAAATAATTATGACTCTCCTGATATTAGGTATTGTTTAAAAATAAACTTTCTGTTATCACAAAGATGAGTATAAGCTATTATCATTTTTCACTGCCATTGCTTATTCTCACTTTGTGAGTCTGTTGCCAAATATCTCTTCAATGTACCAGATTTAGAATCTTACTATTGTAATATATATATAACTATTAGATACTATTTGTAAGTAACAAATCTTTAAAGAGGTTCTTTACTTTCTCTTAATTCAAATTGCCTCTCATTCCTGAAGTATTTATTAATTATACTTTATATAATGAAACCCTTATATTTCAAAAGACTGTTTTCACACACACAATCCTATCCTTAACATGCCAGCTAATTTGTAAAATTCTTACTGATTACCTATCATTGGAATAACTGAATGCTCAACTATAATAACTATATGACAAGACTGTCTGCTTATATTTTGAAAATTGTTGGGCAAAGTGATTTTGTTTTTAAAGGAAATAGATATGTTACAGCCAAAATATGTAAATGATCATGAAAGAAATTGTGGCCAAATTATCTTCCTAACAAAATTTGGTGAGTTTCTAGTTAACTGTCAAAGAATTTTGAAGTGAAATTTTTTTTCTGCTGAATGTGGTCATTTCTACCAATCAAAAAGCTTTTAGTGGTTTCCTACATATGGTTTACAAGCTGTACCCAAAAACAACGGAAGGACTGAAATGTGGAGCTAGTGCATGCTCACATCTCTTTCCAGCTAGGTTGTCAGTAAAATACCTGTAATGCATAGGAAAATCATTTGAGCAGCTTTCTCAGCATTTTTATCTGCTTGTATGTTTTTCTGATTGTAAATTAAAAATTGATAGTTTTATACTTTGTCTAAGCATTCTGATGCTTAAATTCTTTAAATAGCAGCAACAATTAAGATGTCCATGGACATCACGAAATAATCTGCTATTTTGGTTGCTTTAATCAAACAAGTGAATGAATAAATGAAATGACTACTTAAAAATATATTGACTACAGCTGGTGTAAAGAAATCTTTGAGGCCAGTGTATTTATGGGCTTTTAAGCTGTTTGCTAAACTGCTTTCTTGGAATTCCCATACCAACCTACTTTGTGAATGAGGAATCATTTTACCTTTCTGGTTTAAGGGAAATTGATATACAATCGTTGCAAGTAGGTTTGGGTAACTAGATAAACACTATAAATAATAATAATGAAGAACATTGAGAAGTGTTTATAATATTGATTAAAATTAATCTAAGGCACTTGTCTTAAGAATATCTTGTTTCATACCAAAAATCTAAAACAGAGTTTCATGTGGTTGCCTTTTTGTAACCTAGTATGAAGTGTCATGGCTCATTTGGTAATGCTGAATTTTTTACTCATATACTGTAGGTTTGAGTCCAGCTGATTCTTGAAATAATTTTTTTTACACCCATTGCCCACCAACTGTAAAAACCTGCAATACCAAAGTGGTATAAATACCAGCGATAAAACTTAGTAGATTTAGGTAACATTGCTATTAAAAAATGCCTACTTGATTAGCTAGTTGATAAGACCTGTGTTTAACTTTGCTCTTTGAACAGGGCCTGAAAAATGTAAGTTTGTTTTTCAATTCACCATTTTGATACTTGAAAAATTGAAGAAAATAATCTTTCCTTTAATTGTATTAAAGATTTTCATCTCTAATTTCTTGTTCCTTGTATTGGAAAAAATGTTGAATGATGTTCTTGTACATACATACATATATATATCTGTTCTTTCCTCTCCGTATTCTACTTTCCATTGAATCTGCTTTATGTAATAAATACAGTTCCAACATTTCTTCTCAAAATGAGAGGCTTGATAATATCCATACTTAATGCAGTAATGTATTATATGGAGTTTCACTAAAACAGAAATTATAGCTGAATTTGTGTTAAGAAATATTGTCTCTGAGATAATTTTTTCTTTTTCAAAATAACATATATCTAACAAACCCTGGTACTTAAAAATGGATACTTTTTTATTTTTAATAATTTTACTGCATACTCATCAATACTAATTATATATGAATCTATTGGATAGACTGTTTTTTAAAGCATGTTTTTTTATATTCATAGACATCATAATATAAAACTATATAATGATAGATGCATCTTCAGCATAGAATTATTGTTGTATAAAAAGTAAGTTTTGTTTTATACAAGGAAGATAATGTGTTGGCTCTAAAATTCAAAATCTACCTCAAAATAATTTCATAATTGTTTTGACCCTATTAAAATTTGTAAAAAGTTTTCTTAAAATATATCCTTTTCCAAACAAAAATTTAAATATCTAGATGCATTTTTTTTTTAGCTCAGTGAACAAAATATAGTGTATATATATATATATATATATATATAAAATAGGCATATGAACAAGTGGTGAGAATGTTCATGAAACCTGTCTTTGAATCCCACCATGATTGATTTATCAGTTATTGGCATAGAAAACTACCTGAAAATTTTACATGTTGACTTGAATCTTGTGAGTGAGATTGAGTAGACAGAACTATTTAGAATCTTTTGATGGTTGTGTTAACACAGTCACAAGTCATCATGACTTTGGATTGAAACATATTTGCTTTGTTCAAACTGAGGTTTGCAACAGATTATGCACTTTATCCCTGAAACTGTAACTATGGTTTGTTTAGCATAGTTGCAATATAAACCACAGATGGGTTCTGTTGGTATTGAACAAATACAAATGTGCTTGAG
This sequence comes from Ascarosepion bandense, assembly GCA_037127315.1. NCBI lineage: Eukaryota > Metazoa > Mollusca > Cephalopoda > Sepiida > Sepiidae > Ascarosepion > Ascarosepion bandense. The sequence continues at coordinate 545,093 of JBBBDQ010000212.1, read as the reverse complement.
TAGACATCTGCCACAGGGATTGGGTAAAATATATGCATACAAATCTTAGCAGAAATTTGATCACCATTTTACTTTATACTAAAAATTTATAATTCAAGATATCGTTAGGTCACATGTTTTATATTACTGAATTGTAGAAATATTTTGTTTTTGTGCTTTGTTTCAAGTTATTTTATAAATAAAATTATCAGTTTACCCATTAAATTTATTTGCACTACTCTCTGTAAAGAAACTAGTAATACACAGTTTATTTTTTGTTATACTTTTCAAAAATGAAGAAATATCAGACTGATAAGATAATTTCATTCATGCTATATCAATAGCATTTTTGTTGAAATTTACATTTAAAATCAAATTTTCCTCTCAAAAATATATTCAAACTTAAATGTATATATTTGGCTATCACATAAGAAACCTTGTTTTACCATTTCTTGTGTGTGTGTGTTCATTCATAATGAGAAATGAAGTTGTACTTATCTACATATTTTGATAATAGATAATTGAAGTAAAGATACCTTCTCAAAAGGTTTATATATTTAGGTTAACACTGGCATGTATCTAAATATTTCATTGTACATGTGCCAAGTAAATGTGTCTCACTCAGTGTGGCTTACACTTATCTTCCTTGTAAACAAGCTTATAAAGTGGGATTGAAGTACATTTTATTATCTGTTCTGGGTTTTAAAAATGACTCTGGACTATTGTATTTGACATTTGCTTTCTTAATACATAAATAGAGATTGAAAGTAATCGGGTAGCAAAATGACTACTTATTTTTTTTTTGTAAGTAGATTCTATTCGTTTCAAAACCATTTGGTATTTACTAAAATATAACTTGTTTATATATTGAAGATTTGAGAGTTATATGAATAGCATCTATCAAATAACATTAACAATTAAAAACCATTATATTTTCTAAATTATTATAGAGAAAAGGATCTGTTGTATGAAAACAACTGTCTAATCTAACAAATACTTTTTCTCGTTAGGCAAAGATTAAAAGCATTATAAAGTGGAATTTTCTTTTTTCAGTTAGATATACAAGTGTTCATGCTTTTTGTTTTATTTATAATATTTTTTAAATCAGGTTTTCTCAAGAAAGAACCATCATTTATAAAGTATGCAGTGAAAGAACTTTTTTCATACTTTCTTTCAATTAAGATTCTCTTACCATTTTGTATTAAGAATATTTATCCTCAAGAATTGTGTGAAAATATTGATGGTAAATATTTGAAAAAAAAAAAATTGGGGAACTAAATCGCACAATATTGTTGGTTCTGTTATGATTTTTGTTTTTTTGGTCTTGTTGCTGAATTGATTAACCTGGAATAATTTTGATAATCTTTTTATTATCATTTCTCTTTCTCTTTGTTTTACATTTTGTTTTGCTGAGTTTATCTAATACATGTTTTCCACTTTTCTTGTTTGGCTTGCATTATTCTTTCTACATATAATCTGATGCAGCAATGGTCATGGTTGTAACATAATTTACTCTCTCTCTTAAAAACGATACAATGAAAAATATGCTCAGTTTATCATTGAGTTTTATAAATATATTAGTAGTGGTAATTATGAATTAATACCTTTTGCATTGTCTTGACTAACAGTATACAGGCAAACTATGTACAGTGATTACAAAAGATATACTTGAGTTACAAAATAACATTCAGTTAGTGACAGCAATAGACATTTATATATCTTAGATTTCTGTGAGTATTGAATGTCAAAGACCTGTTTACTTCATGATTTGTTGCAGGTTTAAATCAGAACTAAAGAAAAAATGAATATCATCATCACTTTAACTTAGCTGTAAATAGAAGTAGTGATATTATGTGGATTGGAAAAATGATAATTATTTCATCATTAGTGATGTGAATATAACTGTGTGTGTGTGTGTGGAGATATATAGCTGGAATCTGAGCTTCTTGATTTTTTTTTTTTTTTTTTTTTTAAATAAATGTCATGAATCTCAAATTATTCTCTATAGATGTAGTAAAAAGTAAAATAATCTTTTATATATATATATATATATATATATATATATATATATAGGTAAACTTGCACGGTGTTAAAGGATTTTGTCCTTTGTCAATGTAAATGATACTGTGTTGTGGAATACATTTTAACTTCTGGTAGTTCTATCTGATATTATAAACACTTGTGTAAAATCTTTTAATTGTATACAAATTATATATATTTTGGAGAATAATTTCAAGTGTTTTACAACTCTGTGTGTCCTATTTATGTATTTTTTACCTGCTGATTAATACTTTACAACCAATTTTGCTTCTGAATTTCATATTTGCTATATTGCTCAATTGATAATCTTCCTGTTTGTTTACTTATATATAAATATACAACTCATAACATTTCCCTAAACTTTATTGTAGCCTAGATTACAGAATAGACATTGCTATTCAATTTATATAACTGAGTCAAATTTGCATTGTCTGTGTTGTGACTTTCATACAAATCTTTCCAGTTGTCATTTTGAGTGAGCAATTAAGATTTCTTTTATTTAAATTTAATACTGGATGGGGATTTTACATGCAGTAATGTTATATTTAAAGTTGAATATTGGTTAATAAAAAAAATATGAAAAGCAAAAGAATTCAATATTCAGCATGCAGTTTTTAAAGAATTTAATATAAAGAATATTCCTTATTTACATTTTTCTAATTAAATGTGTCTGCATGTCATCAGTGGATTTATTCATAAGTATAAAATAATTGTTAGTCAATGTATATAAATATCTAATTTAATTTTCAGTGTATTGGACTGCCCCAGACATAGCTGCTTTGCTATGATTATCAAAGTATCTGAGAAGCCTTGTGAATAATTTCAAACTCCCTTCTCCCCGGTCCCCATACCTGTCATCACCTTTTTCCTTGTGCCACAATGGCTGCTTGAATTATGAAAATGTAGTATTCCCACTTTGGACTGAAAATTTTATCAAAATATCTTTACTGGATATGTACATCTTATACACAGAATATTTCTTTTCCTTCTTTCTACTTTTTAAATTCCTATTCTCATATTAAACCCAAACATACAATTTGGAAAACATGTGCTAGATTTTTTTGTCTCAGCCATTTCTTTTTTCTTTTTTTTTTCTTTCTTTTATAATTACTTTGACAAAAATGTTTGTACCCTTTATCTTGTATTTTGTTTTAAATTCTGAAACTTTGCATGTTAAAAATACAAACTTAAAAATATCTAAGTGTTTGTCTTATTTTATCATTTATTATTGTAAGTTTACATGTTTAATTTAAACTACATGACAGTTTGTTTTTTTTAAAAATCATATCACCCCAAGCAAGGCGGTAACGCCACTGATGTGCAGGGGGCTATGTAAGAGTGAAAAGATTGGGAGAGAGAAAGCCGGAAACCACATCCTAAACAGGAAACAAGGGATGAGCCTCTTCACCCGTTAAATAGACGTGGGTGGAGTGTGAACCGAGTGGACAGTTCAAAAATATCAGTGTTTTTTTTTTTGTTAGGGGAACATTATGATTATTTATTTCTTAGTTGAAATGTCATTTTGCTAAGATATTTAATCAGTCAAGAAAGTTAAAGCTTTATTTTTTTTTCTTTTAATTAGGATTGACACTTTATTTTTTTTAAAGAAAAATTTACTGAAATAATTGTGAACTCTTAATAGCACTATAAGAATCATTTTTTTTTTTTTTTTTTTTTTTTTTTTTTCACAATGATGTGCACCCTGGACAAGGTCCAAGAACCACTTTAAGTCAAGGGTTATCAAGTAAGAGGCACAGTTTACACACTGGGAAAAATAACAGTTAACTCTAGATTTAAACATGTTAAGATTGTAATGATCAGAGAAGCATCCTCTTGAGAGTCAGTTCCACAAAGCAGTTGTTTGTGGGACAAAACTGCCCAAGTGGAACTTACATTTCACCAATGGAATACAAAGGTAATAACGGTGGTTTACTAAATGCGCATAACATGGCGGATCCTAGCCGAGAAGGTTGGTACAGGTGGAACTAAGGAATGTGCTTCATCTGAATACTTTTCATGGAATTAGCGATAGAGAATAAGAGGCTTGTGACATTTTGTCTGTGAAAAAGGAGTTGTAGGGTAGAAAATAATTTGTCACCTACAAGGACGTGGAAATGCTTTTGTACTCTATTAAGACTGGTAAGTGAAAATTGGGTAGCTTCTGCCCAAATATAGCAACAGTACTCCATTTCGGGCCTGATCTGGCTCTTGTAAAGGGGGAGGATAGCAGGTGGGGGTCAAGTACTTACTGGAACAATACAGGGAACTGATAATTTTTTCAGCATCTTTAGCAATATATTGTATATATGAGTTTTAATTGTGGTTTCCATAGGCACTCAAAATACAGCCCCCATCCCAGTGAAAATCCATTCATTGTCATTGGTGATAGTTCAGTGTTCAATTAGTGATGATGGAATCTAACTAGCTTGGTTTTCTAGATATTAAATATAACCAGCCAGTTTTTCCCCCACTGTGATGTTAGAACTACATCAGAAGAAAAATCAGCTGCTAACCTCTGGTGGTCTAGAGTTTTGAAGGTGCACCCATATACCATTGTATCACCAGCATAGATATTCACAAATTATCAGAGTATGCTCTTAGGCAAATCATTTATGTAAAGTACAAAGAGGGTCGGTCTGAAATAATCCTTTATGCCACACTTTGACAAAAGCTTTTGAAATATCTAATGTCATCCTTGAGAGGTATTTGTTGTCTATTACCTCCCTGATTCTGTGAGTAGTAGCAGTTAAGACATCAACAGTGGACTGGGTTGATTGAAACCTGTACTGCTTGTTGCTCAAGAGGTTCCTATTTTGTTGGACAACAACCTTCTTTTTAATACTTAGATGGTCATATTAAAGAAACTGATAAACCAAATGCTTTGGATTTTCTTTTCATATTAAAAGAGTAAGATTTTAGTAGTGTACTAATTAAAAATTAATTCATACTTTTACATTATAAATTTTAATTGTTTTTTTTTTTGTTTTTTTAATATATATATCTTAAATTGTAGATTATTTCTGGACTAGGTTAACATGAGATCAAGGTTGTATTTTTCAAGCACTCAAAGGATTAAAAACATTAGGCCAGTCTATTGTGAATGCTCCTTGTTGATATTTTCATAGTTGTTTGAAACATGATTAGATAAGTTATCTTTATGCTAGAATATTTTTTTCATTTTATCTGGGGCTTTTTTTAAGCATGAATGACAAAGAGATAAGCTAACAAATATTATCTGAACACAATAAAGAGCTAGATTATCAGTCTATGTAAGGTTTTTTTTTTTTAAGTAAGATTTATGTATTTTTCACCAGAATGGTTATGAAGTTTATATTTTATTTATCTCATTAGTATTACATAGAAACAGTTTTAAGCAACAGATACCTCAACACACATCTTTAAACTGTTTTTAGCAAGTAGTATTACATAGAAACAGTTTTAAGCAACAGATACCTCAACACACATCTTTAAACTGTTTTTAGCAAGTAGTATTACATAGAAACAGTTTTAAGCAACAGATACCTCAACACACATCTTTAAACTGTTTTTAGCAAGTAGTATTACATAGAAACAGTTTTAAGCAACAGATACCTCAACACACATCTTTAAACTGTTTTTAGCAAGCTCTGATTGTAACAGGTCATACCAGAATTATTCTTTTCTTCCTGTGTATTCATGTGGAAAAATGTGTTTTCAGTTGGACAAGTACAAAAGGAATATATTTTCTTTGAGTCAATCAGTTACACTTTTCAGGTGGAGTCACCAAAAGAAAAAGGAATTTTTATTTACATGGGTGTTTATTAAACAGGTTGTTCACCTTTCTTCATAATCCTGGAGGGAGTGAAATTTCACATTGGTTACAAGGACACAGAATGAATAATTAATACTCAACAAGTCATTATTTAATAACTGATTTACAAATTACAATTAAAACCAATTTTGGACATTAGCAAAGAGGAAGTTTTTAAAAAATATGCATTCAGAAATGAAAAAGAAATGTAAAAATATTTTTACACTAATGTTCATAGAGAAAATACTTTATATTTTGGTTTGATTAGATTTAATTCTTCCAAAATCCAGGTTCTAGGAGGATGTGGAGAATAAACAAAGACATTGATTGAAATGAATGTTACAAGTGAACTTGTCTGCAAAAGCGTACTTTAAAAGTCTAAAACAAGTCTGCAAGCATTCATTAAAGACAAAAGTGTTGGTAAGAGTCTGTAAAAAGAACTGAAAATGAAAGAGGTATATGCATAAAATGAAAAAAAAAATGGATAAAAAATGTTTAACTTTTGAAGTGGGGTTTAATTTTACTTTTCTGCTTTACTAGTAAGACAAAAAGAGATTGAAATTTAACTTTTGCTTATATTTGTGACCTCAAAAATGTTATTAATGATTTAAAAAAAAATACCCAAAGGGAGTCAGGTAAACTGATGTCTAATATATTTTTGACCTAATTATGCACCATTTTACTTATACTAGTATCCTCATCTTGATTGTTATAATTACAATGTTTTGGCCATTGTGCTATCTAAGCTTTCTTTGTCTGTCATAGTAATCTGAGAATTTCAAATCAAACCCATAATGGGTTTGGCAATCCATGTGCTAAGATTGTTCTTGTTTAAACTAGTATAAATTCATGTACAATGATAATTCTTCATCTCAAAAATACAAACAAATCAGGTCAAGCATAATATAGTCAGTTTAGATTGTATTCATTTAAAATAAACTTTGTTATATTCTTTCATGAGTGATTGTTGTAAAGTTCTCAGCCTTTCTAAAATCTGATCAAACATTGGAATTTTGTTTATAGAGTTCTTTTCACGACTCTTCATATTTTTGTGATATTTTAAAGCTGAGCAGAAATAGCATTATCCAATTCATTCATTGAACAAATAAGCATAATGAACTAAGCCTTAAAAATAATTCTAAAATGCAGGAGATCTGTATCTAATGAGTAGAAGTTTAATACACTCCGATGAAAAAAACGAAAAACATGTCAATTAAAAGACATTAATGAAGAAACATGGTTTTGAATTCTAATCACAGACATCTCTATGTCATGGAGTAAAAATGAGTCTGAAAATTGATATTTGGAATAACTAGCTTGTAGTATATTGTACAAATTTAATTTACTGTAGCAAGTATTACTTTTCCTATTATAAAATAGGTTAAGATCAATTCCAGAGCATTTCCTGCTACTATCATTTAGTTCCTGTTAATTTATTGACAACAACTGTTTCTGGTATATCTTCTTTGACAGATATATAAATACAAGCAACATTTTTTTTTTTTTTATTGATATGATAAAAAGTTTTGTTTGACACTGCCAAATTTTTGTTGTTGTAGTTGACTTGAATATCTAGGCTCATTGATTTTTATTTGAATGTTGTTTTGGTTTTGGATAGAATTTAAGATGCTATTCAAAAGGAAAAGGATAATTTTGTGTCTTTGCGAAGATGCTTTGTAAATTGATGAGCTACTATTTGAAAGTAAATATTTTTCTGTGCTATTAAAATACAAGAATTATTTTGTTTCATTCATGAAATGCAAAACTGATTTCCATAGGTCTTGATCATTTCTATAACACGCTTATAATTTTGAATGTCTTTCTGTTTGATAAGAAGTACATGGAAAATAATTGATATTATGAATGAATCCGAGGCTTGTTATCATTCATTTACAAACTTAATACATCTAGAGAAAGTATATGATAAACTGAGTGGAATGCCTACACAAGCAGACAAAGCCCTGCTACTTGAAGTTGTTAAATGCAACAGAATGGACTGATTGGTCATGCTGTTATCATCACTCACTATTCATGCGAGTCCTTCAGTGATCAGTGAAAGAAAAGCATAGAAATAGAAGAAACTGCAAAATGTAAGTTTATATGTTTAAAGAATAATCCTTATTATTGGATGCACAAGATGAATGACAGAGATTAATAGAAATTGTTGTTTGTTGGATTTTTCCATTATTACTTCTCAAAACCACTTTAGCCACAAGAAATGGCTAACAGGGAAGAGATTCAAAAGTTTTCTATCTTCTCATTGAGGTGGTGATAATAAAACTGAATCTATTTGGTACTCTGTTTAGATCCTCAGATTTTCAAACCATTATTTTACTGCTTTGTCTTATAATACCCAATCAATCAAAACATCTTTGGAGTTTTTTCTGAAAGTGATGCTTCCTATTTTAATAAGTTGGCCACAACATCAAAGGTTGTGATGTGGCAGCAGAAGTTGAACCTTCCTGTAAATAACTCATATTTCTTTTTTTGCCTTTGTTACAGATAGCAGCTGAGTGGCAGTCTGGTAAAATGACATCTGAAATGAAAGTGTATGAAGCAGAAATAAATGACTGAAGAAGAAAAAATTGCCCCAATGACATTCAGCTACATTTGCTGAATCTTTACAGAAATCAAACAGTGGATATGAGCACAGTTAGGCAGTGGATAATTCATTTCAGTAGTGGTAACAACAATAAGTGTGACAAGCCAAATTTCAAGTATAGCAGACCAGGCTCTTGTTCATTGTTAACAAAAATGCAGAGCCAATAGTTTAGAAAAAGCATTTTGTAAAAAAAAAGGTTTTCTTTATTGAATAGTGTTATTTTTCCTTTTTGTATTTGTTGTAGTTTCAATGAAAATAAGTAAAAGGCATTATTTTCAGAGCATCACTCGTAATAATATTTCATGCACTGATTCTCAGTGCATGAAATGGCTTATGGTTGCATCTCGTTGAAATAGCAGTCCCCATATGCTCACCAAAATTAAGCAACCTGTCAGCACCTAGATGGTTGAGCACTTGAGAAAACCAGGTGCTGTATGCTTGGATGTGTGGGTGATGTAATGGATAATGGCTTGGAATTGTTAATCAGAGAGATCCCTTTTCTATTGAATTCATTATTCATTTACAAGCAAATACCCTTGGAAAAGATATGAATCCACCTCTTCTCACCTCAGCTGAATTGCTAGTAAGACTTGTATTGCTAAATCATTATTATCTAAAATAAAAATTCTAACAACCTAAAAATATTTTTGACTTTAAATAACCTGCAAAGGGTTGATAAGCATCTCGAGAAAATATACAATAAAATGAGTGGAATGCTTACAGAAGCAGGCAAAATCTTTGACTTAGATACTTTTAATATCAATAACATTTAACTCAATCAAGAAATAGAACTTTCAGATACTAACTTTTAAAGACTTGGGATTTTGAAAATACACAGAAATAAATGAAAATACATGACACATCTGATTAAGAACATAAATATTTAAAAAGTTTTAATATCAGAATAATTCTAAGTCTTATCTGAGATCTAACAATAATATACAAGGCAAAGTTTGATGTCACGTAACTACAAAATGCTCTAAACTTTTTGCAGCTGGTATTTCCAAGAAGGTATCAATGTCAGCTTTTATTCAAGAAAGACCTCAGTGACACAATTCTCAACATGATGGTTAAAAATATCACTTCAAAAGATGTAGTAAAGAAAATTATGACATGAATCCAAATCAATCACAAAATGAAGATGATGCTCAACCAAGAATTATGCAATTCCTTAGTTACAACTCGACAAAAAATAAAGAATAACAAGGTCATGTAGTTAAGAACAGTGTAAAGTTCTCTTCTATATGTGTACTGGAGGGGGCAAAAGAAATGTATTCTTTTAACTCTTTCCCACAAGGCCGTGTCATTTGGTTCATACTCCTCCCCAGCATTTTGAACAGGAGTAGAGGTTTATGCCTTGTTTCCTGTTTAGGATTGGGTTTCCAGTTCCTTCTAAAGTTTACTTCAACTCTATACTTCTAATGTTTCTGCCTAAACTGAAATTTTACTTACTTATTATTTTTTCTTCTCAATAGGTGTATATTTGCCTGTCTCCCTGTTCACACTCTTCCCTTGTTTTCTTTTTTAGAGTTGGGTTTCCAGTTCTTTCTAAAGTATTTTCATTCTCTTTCACTTCCAGTAACTACTTGAATCTTATTGGCATTTTGCGTTGCTTGGGTTGAACTGATATATAAAAAAGATCCACCATTTAAAATCTAAATCAATGCAAATGTCATATTTTATAATGTTCAACAACTGAATATGAGAAATTCTTTGTGTTTAGGTCAAATTTGTGTTTTGTAGTTGTTTAATTCAACTTTGCTTCAGAATTGAATTTACATAAATAGTTTATTCTGGTAAAAAATATATATGTATGTACATCAAGTATTTGGATATGACCTGATTTAGTATACGCTGGTAAAAGAAATTAGTGTTTAGGTTGAAATCTCTTAGATTGTTATTAACATTTGTTGCTTAGTTTTATTTATTTTTGTCTACATTTAACTGTAGGATAATGGTGAGCTGGAAAAGAAAAACCAAATATAGAGAATAAAGGAAATCATTGTTTAGATCTGTCGTCTTGACAATATGATATGAAAATACTATTCTTGGCCTTTTCCTCATGATGGCACAAGATCAAAGGCTAACATTTATTCTCTCTCTTTGTCTCTGCAAAGTAAAGAATAGAACATAATTATTTGAATTGTTTAGCTCAATATAGTTTCAGTTTCAAGATCTCCAAAAGCTCAAATGAAAATGTCTGAAGTTCATGACATATTTTATGAAAAATCAATAATATAAAGTAATGGTTGAATTCACTCCAGTTGTAATGATCAGTAAGATTAGTTTATTGATATCTATCTGCCTTCACAGAATAGGAAAACATGGCATAAGGTTAAGTTTAATATGGGCCCCCACACACTTCTTTTGGGGATTGAAACAAAAGATAATGACCCAAGACTCTGTAACAAAGGTTTAGTGGTAACTCATGATCTGCAACTTTTAGTATGAGGAGCTGCTTTCTCAGAATTGGAAACTTCACAGATCAGGCGCATCTGACGAGGCTCGCGTGGTTGCTCTGGACATCTCCAAGGCTTTCGACAGGGTTTGGCACCCTGGCCTCCTATGCAAACTACGCGGTTATGGTATTACTGGTCGCCTGCTTGACCTAATCCAATCTTTCTTAAATAACCGCAAATTGAAGGTCGTTCTGAATGGGCGTGCCTCTTTGTCCTACAGCACGAATGCTGGTGTCCCACAGGGCTCTATCCTGGGCCCGACGCTCTTCCTTATTTTCATCAACGACCTCCCAGATGAGATCAAGTCCCAAGTAGGCATCTACGCAGATGACACTACAATATACTCCCGCTCCAGTAAGAAACCTGTCGTGGCGGACAGACATAATCTCGCTGCTGACCTTGAGTGAGATCTACACTCTGTGGTGAACTGGGGCAAGAAGTGGCTTGTCAACTTCAATTCCTCTAAGACCAAGCTCTTGTCTGTCAACCATTACAGGCAACCTCTTCTGCCTCCCATAAGCATGGACCAGGTGATTCTCCCGGAGAGTAATACACTACGCCTCCTCGGACTTACCCTGTCCTCAGACTTCAAATGGAACCACTATATTGAATCCATAACAAAATCTACTGCTAAGAAGGTTGGGTCACTATGTCGATCCAGGATGTTTTTTCCACCTGAATCCATCCTGCATATATACAAGTCAACAATCCGTCCGTGCATGGAGTACTGCTGCCATTTATGGTCAGGTGCCCCTGAAGTTCTCCTCAGTGTTCTTGACAAGCTCCAAAGGAGAGTCTGTAATGTGATAGGTACTGATCTGGCGACTCGACTGCAGCCACTTTCCCATCGTCGAAATGTGGCCTCCCTCTGTCTCTTCTATAAATATTTTCATGGCTTCTGCTCGGATGAGCTTAAGTCACTGATGCCTCCTCAACAGGTGTTTACCCGTGCAACCAGACTGGCAACTGGGTCCCACCCATTCACAATCAGGTTAGCCAAATGCAGACGACAATTCTACTCCTGCAGCTTCCTCTCTCGCACTTCCCACCTGTGGAACTCACTCCCGTATTCTTGCTTTCCTGACGGCTACAACCTCCAGAAATTTAAATGCAAAGTTAATACTCATCTACTAACCACTGGCCTCTAGCTCTCTCCCCTCCCCTGTATAACCTTCCCTTTCTCTCCTCCTATGTATCTGTCATCGCACCTTCTTTCTCAGCTTTCTATTGTTCCTTTCTAACTAGCTTGTACTCCTCACTCTTTTCTAATTAATCTTTTTACATTTATGTAACCCCCTGCACATCAGTGGCGTTTCTGCCTTGCTCGGGGTGAAATGATTAAAAAAAAAAAAAAAAAAAAATCTGAAAATATGACATGGCTGATCCAAGACAAAACAGGCCATGATGAGTTATTTCAGCTTTTAAGTATCTTTCATTTGTGTGTGTTTAGTAGAAAAAATTAAATTTAAAAAATGTCTTGTCCCTCGTAGGTAATCATGACTGTCCGCAGCTGACTTTATTATTTGTGAATTGCCATGAATTCTTGAGAAAAATTATGATCTGGGTGTCCATTGCTTTCTCCATGTTTAGGATTTTAGAATTTTCCTTTTCTTAGAGTATTTGCCACTCAAAGCCCAGATTTTCTTGTTATTTCATGCCATTCCCAATTACAAATAACATTTAAATATCAGAATAGTTCTTATTCTACTCTTTTGTTGGAAAGATTAAGAAAAATTGTTCTGAAATAACTTTCTACTTGCAGATTTGGCTCAGATTGAAAAAAGCCCATAAAATATTTAACTTTAAAGTCCAAAGGCCAGGCTAGCTTGAATAATTATTAATTAACCTCACATCATAGCAGAACAAAGTACATTTTTGCTGAGTTAAAATATTGATTTTTTTCACTGATAAGGGTATTAATGAAATGATTTCCAGTTAAAGTATGTTAAGCAAAAATTATCAGTACCTGTAAAAATTTCAAAGTGCATCTTTACAACATACAAGCAGAACAAAAGGATGATTTATATCTATTCAATGATGCACAATGTGACTTTACATATTTATCAGTGATGCATCCATCCTGATCTACCATTCTTATTAATGAAATATTTTAATGCTACAGTTATTTTCTACTATTAAGGGAATATCTCGTTAATAAACACGGGAGATTAGGCTATTATTATATTGCTTTTTTCTTTGGATATTTTTATTTTAATAATTTGAAAGATGTAATACATTTTTACATGCAACAAAAGAATTAACTGTATAGACTAATATACATATATAATAATACATTCAGTCAGTTAAATGGCATACGTAAAACACACTTGGGCGATCATGTCTCAAAAGAAACATGACTGACTGGGCAGAAGTTTATCCTGCAGTAGGTTGTCATTGCTTTCTGCGATAGATTGGTTGTTAGCCAAGGCTATAGAACCCAATGTGTCCTGTTATTTAACTCATAACTGGAAGGAAGAGACAGATTAATACCTTTCCCAAGGGTATATGTGTGTAAATGAATGCAAGGAATTTAACTGGAATTTGAACTTGGCACTCCGATTTGTTGTCTTGAGCCGATATCCACTGCACCACAATGCACATCCTATAATACAGTACTCACCCAGAAAAAATAACTAATGTAATTTTAAAATTACATAAATATTTCTATCATTTGTTATGGCATGAGTAAGCTAATGTTTTAATTATACAAAAAGCATTTATTAACATTAATGTGAGTGGGGTTTTCTATCCTTTGACCTACTGTGGTGGGATGAACTATGCTTGTGAATAATAGCCTTGTGTCAAACATAACCAAACTCACCAACATTGAAAGAAATCATGTGGAGCAATGGATAAAAAAGATCTTGCTTGTATTAATAAATGTAAAATTTATTTAACAAGGAAAGTCTGGTTAAAGTCTCTCTTCCATATGAGTCTGTTGTTAGAGTTCCTTTTTCTTAGCTGGTTGAATGATGTGAAATGGATTTGTGAAAGAAAAGACATGTTTCTGTTTTGTTGTGTATGTGTGTGTTTGTTGAAGATAGTAGTAGATGAAAAGCTACTTCCTGAGTGAGAAAGAAGATGGAAGTGATATCTTTGAACTTCTTTCTTTTGTTGCCAGCAGTAACTGAGTAGCAGGAAAATGAATGCAGTGTGAAAGAGAGAGTGAGAAAATGCATGTCGCCTGGAAGAGGTATCCAGTAGACGACTTGTGTCTCTGTGACAAGAAACTGAAAATTCACAATGTTTTTGAAGACTAGAATCAGATCAACTTCTAGATTTTTCTTGAATCCTTATTGGTTAATAAATGAAAAATTATGTTCAATTTGTTTTCAAAGATGACTACACATGGTAAAATTTGGTAAGCCAACTGTCTCATGAAAAGAGCTTTTTTATTCGTGAATGAATAAATGTATATGCTTTTTCAATTGGCTCCTGAAAAGGTGTAGGTGTGTGTAAGCTTGGATTTTGCATACAATCAGATTTTATGAATCCATCATCACATTGTTTCTCATCTTCATCAAAAACCATCCTGATATCATCAGTTCCCAGTTAGGTATTTATGTTGATGAAACAATTATTTACTCTTGTCTTAGTATCAAATCCAGGTAAGTCCAACTGGCAGCTGCTCTGGAAAATAACCTCTAATCAATGGCTAACTGGTAAAAGAAATGGTTTGTTAATTTTAGCACTTCCAAAACAAAGCTGCTATTATCATTTAATCCTTATATAAAACCATTTTTGCCTTTCATCAGACCTGATACTAGCCTCCAGCAAATTTTTGTGTCTACTTAGGCTCACATTTTCCACTGACATGAAGTGGAATGATTATATTTAATCAATTGGTAGGTCTACTGCTAGGAAAGTTGGTTCACTGTATTGTGCCAGACATATTTTTTTGTCAGAATCCATTTTGTACATTTATAAATCTACCATTTGTCAGTGCATTGAATATTGCTACCATATCTGGTCTGGTGATTCTGTTATATATCTCAGTATTCTTGAGGAAATCAAAAGAAAGGGTTTGTAATGTAATTAATTCTGACCTGGTATCTTGACTTCAGTTATGTTCCCACTGCCGTGACATAAATTCCCCATGTCTTTTCTGTAAATATTTTCATGGCAATTGTTTTGATGAGCTTTCTTGCTTTATTCAACAGCATGGGTTAAGTGTATTCCTAGATTGGCAACTAGGTCCCACCATTTTATTTTTGAAACCAGAGTCATCCTAACACATAGGATCCATGGGAACTTACCAGGAGGCTCCACAAGCTAATCTGTGTATGCTAAATGAATTGTGTTACAGAAGCCTCTTTCTAGGGAATATTAAAAATAGAAATTACTACTACAAGTCATGCGTATTGCAACTGATGAAAATATATGTCATAATACAAAGATCCATTTCATTTAAGTTGGTTCTTGAATAAAAAAGAAAGTGGCTGAATATCTCCTTTTGACCGAGTAAGCATGTCATGGTTATTTAACATTATGAATTTATGATGCATTACTAATTATCAGGTATTCATAGTTTGTAAATATATGAATGGTTAAGCTTTTCACTTGTGCAAGTTGAGAAAAGTATTTAATATAGTCTTGCAGATCTATACATTGATGAGGATAGATCAGTGCCAGACAATCTAACTATGCCATTAAGCTAGATCAAGGACATGTCCAGCAGTTTTATAAATCAGCACACAGTATTAAGAATAAATACTGTTCACACAAAAGGACATGTTCATTATGGAAGCAGGATGTTTAATATCTAGGTTTTGTTGCAAGCATATTTATGTAATATAATCTTACATCCTGGTGTGGAACTCAATACAAAATATTTAAGATATGTATTTCCATGTGAATAATCCTTTCAACAGAAAGGAAATGTAATATTTTGAGTGGAGTACAGAAGAAGAAGAAGAGCTACAGAGAAGAAGGAGGAAATAGAAAAACTTCCAAATTTAACATCATGGCTCAATACAGGTGCAACGGCAGCCACTCATATCATTTTTTAAGATATATCATCCACATCAGCTTCACTCCTGTAATATTAACTACTAGTACTGTTCCTTCAGATATAGCATCCACATCAGCTTCCTCTGTAATATTAACCACTAGTACTGTTCCTTCAGATATAGCATCCACATCAGCTTCCACTCCTGTAATATTAACCACTAGTACTGTTCCTTCAGATATAGCATCCACATCAGCTTCCACTCATAATATTAACCACTAGTACTGTTCCTTCAGATATAGCATCCACATCAGCTTCCACTCCTGTAATATTAACCACTAGTACTGTTCCTTCAGATATATCATCCACATCAGCTTCCACTCTGTAATATTAACCACTAGTACTGTTCCTTCAGATATATCATCCACATCAGCTTCCACTCCTGTAATATTAACCACTAGTACTGTTCCTTCAGATATAGCATCCACATCAGCTTCCACTCCTGTAATATTAACCACTAGTACTGTTCCTTCAGATATAGCATCTCTGACTTCCACTCCTGTAATATTAACTACTAGTACTGTTCCTTCAGATATAGCATCCACATCAGCTTCCACTCCTGTAATAGTAACCACTAGTACTGTTCCTTCAGATATATCATCACATCAGCTTCCACTCCTGTAATATTAACTACTAGTACTGTTCCTTCAGATATAGCATCCACATCAGCTTCCCTCCCTGTAATATTAACCACTAGTACTGTTCCTTCAGATATATCATCATCTGACTTCCACTCTGTAATATTAACCACTAGTACTGTTCCTTCAGATATATCATCCACATCAGCCACTCCTGTAATATTAACCACTAGTACTGTTCCTTCAGATATATCATCCACATCAGCTTCCACTCCTGTAATATTAACCACTAGTATATTCGTAGATATATCATCATCAGCTTCCTCTGTGACATTAACTACTAGTACTGTTCCTTCAGATATATCATCATCAGCTTCCACTCCTGTAATATTAACTACTAGTACTGTTCCTTCAGATATAGCATCCACATCAGCTTCCACTCCTGTAATATTAACCACTAGTACTGTTCGTATTCTACTCATCACATCAGCTTCCACTCCTGTAATATTAACCACTAGTACTGTTCCTTCAGATATATCCATTCCACATCAGCTTCCACTCCTGTAATATTAACCACTAGTACTGTTCCTTCAGATGTCATCACATCAACTTCCTCTGTATTAACCACTAGTACTGTTCCTTCAGATATATCATCCACATCAGCTTCCCTCCTGTAATATTAACCACTAGTACAATGTTAGATATATCATCCACGTAAGCTTCCACTCCTGTAATATTAACCACTAGTACTGTTCCTTCAGATATATCATCCACATCGGCTTCCACTCCTGTAATATTAACCACTGGTACTGTTCCTTCAGATATATCATCCACGTAGCTTCCACTCTGTAATATTAACCACTAGTACTGTTTCCTTCGAATATATCATCCACATCAGCTTCCACTCCTGTAATATTAACCACTGGTACTGTTCCTTCAGATATATCATCCACATCATGCTTCCACTCATAATATTTAACCACTAGTACTGTTCCTTCAGATATATCATCCACATCAGCTTCCACTCCTGTAATATTAACCACTAGTACTGTTCCTTCAGATATATCATCCACATCAGCTTCCACTCCTGTAATATTAACCACTAGTACTGTTCCTTCAGATATGTCATCCACATCAAGCACTCCTGTAATATTAACCACTAGTGCTGTTCCTTCAGATATATCATCCACATCAGCTTCCACTCCTGTAATATTAACCACTAGTACTGTTCCTTCAGATATATCATCCACATCAGCTTCCACTCCTGTAATATTAACCACTAGTACTGTTCCTTCAGATATATCATCCACATCGACTTCCACTCCTGTAATATTAACTACTAGTACTGTTCCTTCAGATATATCATCCACATCAGCTTCCTCCCTGTAATAATAACTACTGGTACTGTTCCTTTAGATATATCATCCACATCTGACTTCCACTCTGTAATATTAACCACTAGTACTGTTCCTTCAGATATATCATCCACATCAGCTTCCACTCCTGTAATGTTAACCACTAGTACTGTTCCTTCAGATATATCATCATCAGCTTCCACTCCTGTAATATTAACTACTAGTACTGTTCCTTCAGATAGCATCCACATCGGCACTCCTGTAATATTAACCACTAGTACTGTTCCTTCAGATATATCATCATCAGCTTCCACTCATAATAGTAACCACTAGTACTGTTCCTTCGAATGTATCATCACATCGCTTCCACTCATAATATTAACCACTAGTACTGTTCCTTCAGATATATCATCATCAGCTTCCCACTCACCTGTAATATTAACCACTAGTACTGTTCCTTCAGATATATCATCCACATCAGCTTCCACTCCTGTAATATTAACCACTAGTACTGTTCCTTCAGATATATCATCATCAGCTTCCACTCCTGTAATATTAACTACTAGTACTGTTCCTTCAGATATATCATCCACATCGACACCTCCTGTAATATTAACTACTAGTACTGTTCCTTCAGATATATCATCCACATCAGCTTCACTCACTGTAATATTAACCACTAGTACTGTTCCTTCAGATATATCCTCCACATCCTTCCACTCCTGTAATATTAACTACTAGTACTGTTCCTTCAGATATCATCCACATCAGCTTCCACTCCTGTAATATTAACTACTAGTACTTCCTTCAGATATGTATATCATCCACATCAGCTTCCACTCCTGTAATATTAACCACTGATACTGTTCCTTCGAATGTAACATCCACATCAGCTTCCACTCCTGTAATATTAACTACTAGTACTGTTCCTTCAGATATGGCATCACATCAGCTTCCACTCCTGTAATATTGTACTAGTACTGTTCCTTCAGATATATCGTCACATCAGCTTCACTCCTGCTCTTAGATTAACCACTAGTACTGTTCCTTCAGATATATCATCCACATCAGCTTCCACTCCTGTAATATTAACCACTAGTACTGTTCCTTCAGATATATCATCCACATCAGCTTCCACTCCTGTAATATTAACTACTAGTACTGTTCCTTCAGATATATCATCCACATCAGCTTCCACTCCTGTAATATTAACCACTAGTACTGTTCCTTCAGATATAGCATCCACATCAGCTTCCACTCCTGTAATATTAACTACTAGTACTGTTCCTTCAGATATAGCATCCACATCAGCTTCCACTCATAATATTAACTTCTGGTCACTATTCCTTCAATTATATCATCCACATCAGCTTCCCTCCCTGTAATATTAACTACTAGTACTGTTCCTTCAGATATATCCTCATCAGCTTCCACTCCTGTAATATTAACTACTAGTACTGTTCCTTCAGATATATCATCCACATCGGCTTCCACTCCTGTAATAACACTAGTACTGTTCCTTCAGATATATCATCCACGTAGCTTCCTCCTGTAATATTAACTACTAGTACTGTTCCTTCAGATGTATCATCATCAGCTTCCCTCACTGTAATATTAACTACTAGTACTGTTCCTTCAGATATATCATCACATCAGCTTCCACTCCTGTAATATTAACCACTAGTACTGTTCCTTCAGATATATCATCCACATCAGCTTCCTCCTGTAATATTAACTACTAGTACTGTTCCTTCAGATATATCATCCACATCAGCTTCCACTCCTGTAATATTAACTTCTACTAGTACTGTTCCTTCGAATATATCATCATCAGCTTCCACTCCTGTAATATTAACCACTAGTACTGTTCCTTCAGATATATCATCCACATCAGCTTCCACTCTATGTAATATTAACTACTAGTACTGTTCCTTCAGATATATCATCCACATCAGCTTCCACTCCTGTAATATTAACACTAGTACTGTTCCTTCAGATATAGCATCACATCAGCTTCCACTCCTGTAATATTAACTACTAGTACTGTTCCTTCAGATATAGCATCCACATCAGCTTCCACTCCTGTAATATTAACTGCTAGTACTGTTCCTTCAGATATATCATCCACATCAGCTTCCTCGCAATATTAACTACTAGTACTGTTCCTTCAGATATATCATCCACATCAACTTCCACTCCTGTAATATTAACTACTAGTACTGTTCCTTCAGATATATCATCCACATCGCTTCCACTCCTGTAATATTAACTACTAGTACTGTTCCTTCAGATATATCATCATCCCAGCTTCCTCCTGTAATATTAACTACTAGTACTGTTCCTTCAGATATATCATCACATCGCTTCCTCTGTTAATATTAACCACTAGTACTGTTCCTTCAGATATATCATCCACATCAGCTTCCACTCCTGTAATATTAACTACTAATACTGTTCCTTCGAATGTATCATCATCAGCTTCCTCTGTAATATTAACTACTAGTACTGTTCCTTCAGATATATCATCCACATCAGCTTCCACTCCTGTAATATTAACTACTAGTACTGTTCCTTCGAATATGTCATCCACGTAAACTTCCTCTGTAATATTAACCACTAGTACTGCTGTTCCTTCAGATATATCATCCACATCGGCTTCCTCCTGTAATATTAACCACTAGTACTGTTCCTTCAGATATATCATCATCAGCTTCACTCTGTAATATTAACTACTAGTACTGTTCCTTCAGATATATCATCCACATCAGCTTCCACTCCTGTAATATTAACTACTAGTACTGTTCCTTCAGATATATCATCCACATCAGCTTCCACTCCTGTAATATTAACTACTAGTGCTGTTCCTTGAATACTGTCATCCACATCAGCTTCCACTCTGTAATATTAACCACTAGTACTGTTCCCATACCAGATATATCATCCACATCGGCTTCACTCACTGTAATATTAACCACTAGTACTGTTCCTTCGAATATATCATCATCAGCTTCCACTCCTGTAATATTAACTACTAGTACTGTTCCTTCAGATATATCATCATCAGCTTCCACTCCTGTAATATTAACTACTGGTACTGTTCCTTCGAATATATCATCCACATCAGCTTCCACTCTAACAATATTAACCACTAGTACTATTCCTTCAGATATATCATCCACATCAGCTTCCACTCCTGTAATATTAACTACTAGTACTGTTCCTTCAGATATATCATCCACATCAGCTTCCTCTGTAATATTAACTACTAGTACTGTTCCTTCAGATATATCATCCACATCAGCTTCCACTCCTGTAATATTAACCACTAGTACTGTTCCTTCAGATATATCATCCACATCAGCTTCTTCCACTCCTGTAATATTAACCACTAGTACTGTTCCTTCAGATATATCATCCACATCGGCTTCCACTCCTGTAATATTAACCACTAGTACTGTTCCTTCAGATATATCATCATCAGCTTCCACTCCTGTAATATTAACTACTAGTACTGTTCCTTCAGATATATCATCACATGTTCCACTCCTGTAATATTAACCACTAGTACTGTTCCTTCAGATATATCATCATCAGCTTCCCTCTGTAATATTAACTACTAATACTGTTCCTTCAGATATATCATCCGCTCAACTTCCACTCCTGTAATATTAACCACTAGTACTGTTCCTTCAGATATATCATCCACATCGGCTACCCTCTGTAATATTAACTACTAGTACTGTTCCTTCAGATATATCATCCACATCAGCTTCCTCCTGTAATATTAACTACTAGTACTGTTCCTTCAGATATATCATCATCAGCTTCCACTCCTGTAATATTAACCACTAAAATTTTCTGTTCCTTCAGATATATCATCTCCAGCTTCCACTCCTGTAATATTAACTACTAGTACTGTTCCTTCAGATATATCATCCACATCAGCTTCCACTCCTGTAATATTAACTACTAGTACTGTTCCTTCAAGATATATCATCCACATCAACTTCCACTCCTGTAATATTAACTACTAGTACTGTTCCTTCAGATATATCATCCACATCACTTCCTCCTGTAATATTAACTACTAATACTGTTCCTTCAGATATATCATCATCAGCTTCCACTCTGTAATATTAACTACTAATGCTGTTCCTTCAGATATATCATCCACATCAGCTTCCTCCCTGTAATATTAACTACTAGTACTGTTCCTTTAGATATATCATCCACATCAGCTTCCCTCCTGTAATATTAACCACTAGTACTGTTCCTTCAGATATCATCATCAGCTTCCACTCCTGTAATATTAACTACTAGTACTGTTCCTTCAGATATATCATCCACATCAACTTCCCTCCTGTAATATTAACCACTAGTACTGTTCCTTCAGATATATCATCCACATCGCTTCCTCTGTAATAATAACTACTAGTACTGTTCCTTCAGATATATCATCCTCAACTTCCACTCCTGTAATAATAACTACTAGTACTGTTCCTTCGAATATATCATCCACATCAGCTTCCACTCTACTAATATTAACCACTAGTGTTCCTTCAGATATATCATCCACATCAGCTTCCACTCCTGTAATATTAACTACTGGTACTGTTCCTTCAGATATATCATCCACATCCTTCCGCTCCTGTAATATTTTAACTACTAGTACTGTTCCTTCAGATATATCATCCACATCAACTTCCCTCCTGTAATATTAACTACTAGTACTGTTCCTTCAGATATAGCATCCACATCAGCTTCCACTCCTGTATTAACTACTAGTACTGTTCCTTCAGATATGTCATCCACATCAGCTTCCACTCCTGCAATATTAACCACTAGTGCTGTTCCTTCAGATATAGCATCCACATCAGCTTCCACTCTGTAATATTAACTACTAGTACTGTTCCTTCAGATATATCATCCACATCAGCTTCCACTCCTGTAATATTAACCACTAGTACTGTTCCTTCAGATATAGCATCATCAGCTTCCACTCCTGTAATATTAACTACTAGTACTGTTCTTCCAGATATATCATCCACATCAACTTCCACTCCTGTAATATTAACCACTAGTACTGTTCCTTCAGATATATAACATCCACATCAGCTTCCTCCCTGTAATAACTACTAGTACTGTTCCTTCAGATATAGCATCCACATCAGCTTCCCTCTGTAATATTAACTACTAGTACTGTTCCTTCAGATATAGCATCCACATCAGCTTCCACTCCTGTAATATTAACTACTAGTACTGTTCCTTCAGATATATCATCCACATCAGCTTCCCTCCTGTAATATTAACTACTAGTACTGTTCTTCAGATATATCATCCACATCAGCTTCCTCCTGTAATATTAACCACTAGTACTGTTCCTTCAGATATAGCATCCACATCAGCTTCCACTCCTGTAATATTAACTACTAGTACTGTTCCTTCAGATACTTAACCATCATCAACTTCCACTCCTGTAATATTAACTACTAGTACTGTTCCTTCAGATATATCATCCACATCAGCTTCCTCTGTAATATTAACCACTAGTACTGTTCCTTCAGATATAGCATCCACATCAACTTCCTCTGTAATATTAACTACTAGTACTGTTCCTTCAGATATAGCATCCACATCAGCTTCCACTCTGTAATATTAACTACTAGTGTAACTCCTTCAGATATAGCATCCACATCAACTTCCACTCCTGTAATATTAACTACTAGTACTGTTCCTTCAGATATATCATCCACATCGGCTTCCACTCTGTAATATTAACTACTAGTACTGTTCCTTCAGATATATCATCCACATCAGCTTCCACTCCTGTAATATTAACCACTAGTGCTGTTCCTTCAGATATAGCATCCACATCAGCTTCCACTCCTGTAATATTAACTACTAGTACCTGTTCCTTCAGATATAGCATCCACATCAGCTTCCACTCCTGTAATATTAACTACTAGTACTGTTCCTTCAGATATAGCATCCACATCAGCTTCCACTCCTGTAATATTAACTACTAGTACTGTTCCTTCGAATATATCATCCACATCAGCTTCCACTCCTGTAATATTACTACTAGTACTGTTCCTTCAGATATATCATCCACATCAGCTTCCACTCCTGTAATATTAACTACTGAAGCTGTTCCTTCAGATATATCATCCATCAGCTTCCACTCCTGTAATATTAACCACTAGTACTGTTCCTTCAGATATAGCATCCACATCAGCTTCCACTCTGTAATATTAACTACTAGTACTGTTCCTTCAGATATAGCATCCACATCAGCTTCCACTCCTGTAATATTAACTACTAGTACTGTTCCTTCAGATATAGCATCCACATCAGCTTCCACTCCTGTAATATTAACTACTAGTACTGTTCCTTCAGATATATCATCATCAGCTTCCTCCTGTAATACTAACCACTAGTACTGTTCCTTCAGATATAGCATCCACATCAGCTTCCACTCCTGTAATATTAACTACTAGTACTGTTCCTTCAGATATAGCATCCACATCAGCTTCCACTCCTGTAATATTAACTACTAGTACTGTTCCTTTAGATATGACATCCACATCAGCTTCCACTCTATGTAATATTAACTACTAGTACTGTTCCTTCGAATATATCATCTACATCAGCTTCCACTCCTGTAATATTAACTACTAGTACTGTTCCTTCAGATATGTCATCCACATCAGCTTCCACTCCTGTAATATTAACCACTAGTACTGTTCCTTCAGATATGACATCCACATCAGCTTCCACTCCTGTAATATTAACTACTAGTACTGTTCCTTCAGATATAGCATCATCAGCTTCCACTCCTGTAATATTAACTACTAGTACTGTTCCTTCGAATATAGCATCCACATCAGCTTCCACTCCTGTAATATTAACTACTAGTACTGTTCCTTCAGATATATCATCCACATCAGCTTCCACTCTGTAATATTAACTACTAGTACTGTTCCTTCAGATATATCATCCACATCAACTTCCTCCTGTAATATTATTACTAGTACTGTTCCTTCAGATATAGCATCCACATCAGCTTCCACTCCTGTAATATTAACTACTAGTACTGTTCCTTCAGATATAGCATCCACATCAGCTTCCACTCCTGTAATATTAACTACTAGTACTGTTCCTTCAGATATAGCATCCACATCAGCTTCCACTCTGTGATATTAACTACTAGTACTGTTCCTTCAGATATAGCATCACATCAGCTTCCACTCCTGTAAATATTAACCACTAGTACTGTTCCTTCAGATATATCATCCACATCAGCTTCCACTCTGTAATATTAACTACTAGTACTGTTCCTTCAGATATATCATCCACATCAGCTTCCACTCCTGTAATATTAACTACTAGTACTGTTCCTTCAGATATATCATCCACATCAGCTTCCACTCCTGTAATATTAACCACTAGTACTGTTCCTTCAGATATATCATCATCAGCTTCCACTCCTGTAATATTAACCACTAGTACTGTTCCTTCAGATATATCATCCACATCAGCTTCCACTCACTGTAATATTAACTACTAGTGCTGTTCCTTCGAATATATCATCACATCAGCTTCCACTCTGTAATATTAACCACTAGTACTGTTCCTTCGAATATATCATCCACATCAGCTTCCACTCTGTAATATTAACCACTAGTACTGTTCCTTCAGATATATCATCATCAGCTTCCACTCCTGTAATATTAACTACTAGTGCTGTTCCTTCAGATATATCATCCACATCAGCTTCCACTCCTGTAATATTAACCACTAGTACTGTTCCTTCAGATATGTCATCCACATCAGCTTCCACTCCTGTAATATTAACTACTAGTACTGTTCGGCAGATATCATCCACATCCCAGCTTCCACTCTGGTATTAACTACTAGTACTGTTCCTTCAGATATATCATCCACATCAGCTTCCACTCCTGTAATATTCGCCACTAGTACTGTTCCTTCAGATATATCATCCACATCAGCTTCCACTCCTGTAATATTAACTACTAGTACTGTTCCTTCAGATATCATCCACATCGGCTTCCACTCCTGTAATATTAACCACTAGTACTGTTCCTTCAGATATATCATCCACATCTGACTTCACTCCTGTAATATTAACCACTAGTACTGTTCCTTCAGATATATCATCCACATCAGCTTCCACTCTGTAATATTAACTACTAGTACTGTTCCAACAGATATATCATCCACATCAGCTTCCACTCCTGTAATATTAACCACTAGTACTGTTCCTTCAGATATATCATCATCAGCTTCCACTCCTGTAATATTAACTACTAGTACTGTTCCTTCAGATATATCATCCACATCAGCTTCCACTCCTGTAATATTAACCACTAGTACTGTTCCTTCAGATATAGCATCCACATCAGCTTCCACTCCTGTAATATTAACTACTAGTACTGTTCCTTCAGATATAGCATCGTCAGCTTCCACTCCTGTAATATTAACTACTAGTACTGTTCCTTAGATATATCATCCACATCGACCACTCCTATAATATTAACCACTAGTACTGTTCCTTCAGATATAGCATCCACATCAGCTTCCACTCTATGTCTAACTACTAGTACTGTTCCTTCAGATATAGCATCCACATCAGCTTCCACTCCTGTAATATTAACCACTAGTACTGTTCCTTCGAATATATCATCCACATCAGCTTCCACTCCTGTATTAACTACTAGTACTGTTCCTTCAGATGCTTGTCCACATCAGCTTCCACTCCTGTAATATTACTACTAGGTACTGTTCCTTTAGATATAGCATCACCATCAGCTTCCCTCCTGTAATATTAACTACTAGTACTGTTCCTTCAGATATAGCATCCACATCAGCTTCCCTCTGTAATATTAACTACTAGTACTGTTCCTTCAGATATATCATCCACATCAGCTTCCACTCCTGTAATATTAACTACTAGTACTGTTCCTTCAGATATAGCATCCACATCAGCTTCCACTCCTGTAATAGCCGCTGCTATTTTTATTCCTTCAGATATAGCATCCACATCAGCTTCCTCCTGTAATATTAACTACTAGTACTGTTCCTTCAGATAACATCATCAACTATCCTGTATTAACTACTAGTACTGTTCCTTCAGATATAGCATCCACATCAGCTTCCACTCCTGTAATATTAACTACTAGTACTGTTCCTTCAGATATAGCATCCACATCAGCTTCCCACTCTGTAATATTAACCACTAGTACTGTTCCTTCGAATGCATAGCATCCACATCAGCTTCCACTCCTGTAATAATAACCACTAGTACTGTTCCTTCAGATATGTCATCCACATCAACTTCCACTCCTGTAATATTAACTACTAGTACTGTTTCTATGCAGATATAGCATCCACATCAGCTTCCACTCCTGTAATATTAACTACTAGTACTGTTCCTTCAGATATAACATCCACATCAGCTTCCTCACTGTAATATTAACTACTAGTACTGTTCCTTCAGATATATCCACATCAGCTTCCACTCCTGTAGTATTAACTACTAGTACTGTTCCTTCAAGTGTAAGCATCCACATCAGCTTCCACTCCTGTAATATTAACTACTAGTACTGTTCCTTCAGATATATCATCCACATCAGCTTCCACACTTTTTTCTTAATATTAACCACTAGTACTGTTCCTTCAGATATATCATCCACATCAACTTCCCTCTGTAATATTAACTACTAGTGCTGTTCCTTCAGATATAGCATCCACATCAGCTTCCACTCCTGTAATATTAGCCACTAGTACTGTTCCTTCAGATATATCATCCACATCAGCTTCCACTCCTGTAATATTAACTACTAGTACTGTTCCTTCGAATACAGCATCCACATCAGCTTCCACTCACCAATAGTAACTACTAGTACTGTTTCCTTCAGATATAGCATCCACATCAGCTTCCACTCCTGTAATATTATTACTAGTACTGTTCCTTCAGATATGTCATCCACATCAGCTTCACTCCTGTAATATTAACTACTAGTACTGTTCCTTCAGATATAGCATCCACATCAGCTTCCACTCACTGTTAGCACTAGTACTGTTCCTTCAGATATATCATCCACATCAGCTTCCACTCCTGTAATATTAACCACTAGTACTGTTCCTTCAGATATATCATCCACATCAGCTTCCACTCCTGTAATATTATTACTAGTACTGTTCCTTCAGATATATCTTCATCATCAGCTTCCACTCCTGTAATATTAACTACTAGTACTGTTCCTTCAGATATAGCATCCACATCAGCCACTGCTGCATCAATAACTACTAGTACTGTTCCTTCAGATATAGCATCCACATCAGCTTCCTCATAATATTAACCACTAGTACTGTTCCTTCAGATATATCATCATCGCTTCCTCCTGTAATATTAACCACTAGTACT
This sequence comes from Ascarosepion bandense, assembly GCA_037127315.1. Classification (NCBI taxonomy): domain Eukaryota; kingdom Metazoa; phylum Mollusca; class Cephalopoda; order Sepiida; family Sepiidae; genus Ascarosepion; species Ascarosepion bandense. The sequence continues at coordinate 516,835 of JBBBDQ010000212.1, read as the reverse complement.
GTTCCTTCAGATATATCATCCACATCAGCTTCCTCTGTAATATTAACCACTAGTACTGTTCCTTCAGATATATCATCCACATCAGCTTCCACTCCTGTAATATTAACCACTAGTACTGTGTTCAACTGAATAACATATCATCATCAGCTTCCACTCCTGTAATATTAACCACTAGTACTGTTCCTTCAGATATATCATCCACATCAGCTTCCACTCCTGTAATATGTACTAGTACTGTTCCTTCAGATATATCATCCACATCAGCTTCCACTCCTGTAATATTAACTACTAGTACTGTTCCTTCAGATATATCATCCACATCAGCTTCCACTCCTGTAATATTATTTCTACTGGTACTGTTCCTTCAGATATATCATCCACATCAGCTTCCACTCCTGTAATATTAACTACTAGTACTGTTCCTTCAGATATGTCATCAGCTTCACTCATAATGTTAACCACTAGTACTGTTCTAGATATATCATCCACATCAGCTTCCCTCTGTAATATTAACCACTAGTACTGTTCCTTCAGATATATCATCCATCAGCTTCCTCCTGTAATATTAACCACTAGTACTGTTCCTTCAGATATATCATCCACATCGGCTTCCACTCTGTAATATTAACCACTAGTACTGTTCCTTCAGATATATCATCCTCAACTTCCACTCTCCTGTAATATTAACCACTAGTACTGTTCCTTCAGATATATCATCCACATCGGCTTCCACTCCTGTAATAATAACCACTAGTACTGTTCCTTCGAATATATCATCCATAAGCTTCCACTACCTGTAATATTAACTACTAGTACTGTTCCTTCAGATATAGCATCCATTTGCTTCACTCCTGTAATATTAACCACTAGTACTGTTCCTTCAGATATAGCATCCACATCAGCTTCCACTGTAATATTAACCACTAGTACTGTTCCTTCAGATATACTGCCATCTACATCAGCTTCCACTCCTGTAATATTAACCACTAGTACTGTTCCTTCAGATATAGCATCCACATCAGCTTCCACTCCTGTAATATTAATCACTAGTACCGTTCCTCTGTATATAGCATCCATCAGCTTCCACTCCTGTAATATTAACTACTAGTACTGTTCCTTCAGATATAGCATCCATCAGCTTCCACTCCTGTAATATTAACCACTAGTACCGTTCCTTCAGATATAGCATCCATATCTACTTCCACTCCTGTAATATTAACCACTAGTACTGTTCCTTCAGATATAGCATCCACATCAGCTTCCACTCCTGTAATATTACCAACCACTAGTACTGTTCTCACAGATAGCATCCACATCAGCTTCCACCCTGTAATATTAACCACTAGTACTGTTCCTTCAGATATATCATCCACCAGCCCACCTGTAATATTAACCACTAGTACTGTTCCTTCCAGATATATCATCCACATCAGCTTCCACTCCTGTAATAATAACTACTAGTACTGTTCGCCCAGATACAGTATCCACATCAGAAGCTCTACCTGTGGCATTAACCACTAGTACTGTCTTCAGGATATAGCATCCACATCAGCTTCCACTCCTGTAATATTAACCACTAGTACTGTTCTCTGAGATATATCATCCACATCAGCTTCCACTCCTGTAACATTAACCACCAGTACTGTTCCTTCAGATAGCATCCACATCAGCTTCCACTCCCTGTAATATTAACTACTAGTACTGTTCCTTCAGATATAGCATCCACATCAGCTTCCACCCTTGCAATATTAACTACTAGTACTGTTCCTTCAGATATAGCATCCACATCAGCTTCCACTCCTGTAATATTAACTACTAGTACTGTTCCTTCAGATATAGCATCCACATCAGCTTTCCATCTTAAATATTAACCACGGCACTGTTCCCAGACATAGTATCCACATCAGCTTCCACTCCTGTAATATTAACCACTAGTACTGTTCCTTCAGATATATCATCCACATCAGCTTCCACTCCTGTAATATTAACCACTAGTACTGTTCCTTCAGATATAGCATCCACATCAGCTTCCACTCCCGTAATATTAACTACTAGTAATGTTCCTTCGTATAGCATCCACATCAGCTTCCACTCCTGTAACATTAACTACTAGTACTGTTCCTTCAGATATAGCATCCACATCAGCTTCCACTCCTGTAATATTAACCACTAGTACTGTTCCTCTGTGACATAGCATCCACATCAGCTTCCACTCCTGTAATATTAACCACTAGTACTGTTCCTTCAGATATATCATCCACATCAGCTTCCACTCCCAAAATATTAACCACTAGTACTGTTCTCTCAGACATAGCATCCACATCAGCTTCCACTCCTGTGGTAATATTAACCACTAGTACTGTTCCTTCAGACATAGCATCCACACTGAAGCCCCACTCCTGGTAATATTAACTACTATACTGTTCCTTCAGACATAGCATCCACACTGCCTATACTCCCCAAAATATTAATCATTGTACTGTTCCTTCAGATATAGCATCCACATCAGCTTCCACTCCTGTAATAACCACTAGCACTGTTCCTTCCACAGACATATCATCCACATCAGCTTCCACTCCCAACAATCCTTTCTCCAGTACTGTTCCTTCAGATATACATCCACATCAGCTTCCACTCCTGCAATATTAACTAGTACTGTTCCTTCAGATATAGCATCCACATCAGCTTCCACTCCTGTAATATTAACCACTATACTGTTCCTTCAGAGGTAGTATCCACATCAGCTTCCACCCTGTAATATTAACTACTACTGTTCTCAGATAGCATCCACATCAGCTTCCACTCCCAATATTAACTACTAGTACTGTTCCTTCAGACATAGCATCCACATCAGCTTCCACTCCTGCAATACGAACCATCAGTACTGTCTTCTTCAGATATAGCATCCACATCAGCTCTCCACTCCTGTAATATTAACCACTAGTACTGTTCCTTCAGATATATCATCCACATCAGCTTCCACTCCTGTAATATTAACCACTAGTACTGTTCCTTCAGACATAGCATCCACATCAGCTTCCACTCCTGTGGTATTAACTACTAGTACTGTTCCTTCAGATATAGCATCCACATCAGCTTCCACCTGTACAATATTAACTACTAAAATTGTTCCTTCAGACATAGCATCTACATCACCTACTCCTGTAATATTAACTACTAGTACCGTTCCTTCACATAGCATCCACATCAGCTTCCACTCCTGGGTATTAACCACTAGTACTGTTCCTTCAGATATAGCATCCACATCAGCTTCCACTCCTGTAATATTAACCACTAGTACTGTTCTCTCCAGATATAGCATCCACATCAGCTTCCACTCCTGTACAATCACTAGTATCAATTCCTTCAGATATATCATCCACATCATTTCCACCTGTAATATTAACCACTAGTACTGTTCCTTCAGATATAGCATCCACATCAGCTTCCACTCCCGTAATATTAACCACTAGTACTGTTCCTTCAGATATAGCATCCACATCATGCTCACCCTGTAATATTAACCACTAGTACTGTTCCTTCAGATATAGCATCCACATCAGCTTCCACTCCTGCAATATTAACTACTAATGTTCCTTCAGATATAGCATCCACACTGCCCACTCCCAATATTAACTACTAGTACTGTTCCTCTGTATATGTTATCAACCACATCAGCTTCCACTCCTGTAATATTAACTACTAGTATCAAACACACCAGATATAGCATCCACATCAGCTTCCCACTCCTGTAATATTAACTACTAGTACTGTTCCTTCAGATATATCATCCACATCTTCGTTTCCACTCCTGTAATATTAACTACTAGTACTGTTCCTTCAGATATGTTTCATCCACATCAGCTTCCACTCCTGTAATATTAACTACTAGTACTGTTCTCTAGATATAGCATCCACATCAGCTTCCACTCCTAATATTAACTACTAGTAGCCCCTTCAGATATAGCATCCACATCAGCTTCCACTCCTGTAATATTAACTACTAGTACTGTTCCTTCAGATATAGCATCCACATCAGCTTCCACTCCCACATTAACTACTAGTACTGTTCCTTCAGATATATCATCCATACTGCTTCCACTCCTGTAATATTAACTACTAGTACTGTTCCTTCCTAGACATAGCATCCACATCAGCTCTTAATTCCTGTAATATTAACTACTAGTACTGTTCCTTCAGATATATCATCCACATCAGCTTCCACTCCTGTAATATTAACTACTAGTACTGTTCCTTCAGATATAGCATCCACATCAGCTTCCACTCCTGTAATATTAACTACTAGTACTGTTCCTTCAGATATAGCATCCACATCAGCTTCCACTCCTGGTGCTGCAATAATATTAACTACTAGTACTGTTCCTTCAGATATATCATCCACATCAGCTTTCCCACCTGTAAGATTAACTACTAGTACTGTTCCTTCAGATATAGCATCCACATCAGTTTACCCTGTAATATTAACTACTAGTACTGTTCCTTCAGATATAGTATCCACATCAGCTTCCACTCCTGTAATATTAACTACTAGTACTGTTCCTTCAGATATATCATCCACATCAGCTTCCACTCCTGTAAGATTAACTACTAGTACTGTTCCTTCAGATATAGCATCCACATCAGCTTCCACTCCTGTATTATTAACTACTAGTACTGTTCCTTCAGATATAGCATCCATACCAGCTTCCACTCCTGTGTAATATTAAATCTACTAGTACTGTTCCTTCAGATATAGCATCCACATCAGCTTCCACTCCTGTAATATTAACTACTAGTACTGGGTTCCTTTCCGCATATATCATCCACATCAGCTTCCACTCCTGTAAGATTAACTACTAGTACTGTTCCTTCAGATATAGCATCCACATCAGCTTCCACTCCCTGCAATATTAACTACTAGTACCGTTCCTTCAGACATAGCATCCACATCAGCTTCCACTCCTGTAATATTAACTACTGGTACTGTTCCTTCAGATATAGCATCCACATCAGCTTCCACTCCTGTAATATTAACTACTAGTACTGTTCCTTCATAGGATATATCATCCACATCAGCTTCCACTCCTGTAATATTAACTACTAGTACCAGTTCTTCAGATATAGTATCCATATCAGCCCACTCCCGTAATATTAACTACTAGTACTGTTCCTTCGTATATATCATCCACATCAGCTTCCACTCCTGTAATATTAACTACTAGTACTGTTCCTTCAGATATAGCATCCACATCAGCTTCCACTCCTGTAATATTAACTACTAGTACTGTTCCTTCAGATATAGCATCCACATCAGCTTCCACTCCTGTAATATTAACTACTTAGGTACTAGTTCCTTCAGACATATCATCCACATCAGCTTCCACTCCTGTAATATAATTACTAGTACTGTTCCTTCAGATAGTGCATCCACATCAGCTTCCACTCCTGTAATATTAACTACTAGTACTGTTCCTCAGATATATCATCCACATCAGCTTCCACTCCTGTAATATTAACTACTAGTACTGTTCCTTCAGATATATCATCCACATCAGCTTCCACTCCTGTAATATTAACTACTAGTACTGTTCCTTCAGATATATCATCCACATCAGCCTACTCCTGTAATATTAACTACTAGTACTGTTCCTTCAGATATAGTATCCATCAGCTTCCACTGTAATATTAACTACTAGTACTGTTCTTCAGATATAGCATCCACATCATCTACCCTGTAATATTAACTACTAGTACTGTCTTTTCAGATATAGTATCCACATCAGCTTCCACTCCGTAATATTAACTACTAGTACTGTTCCTTCAGATATAGCATCCACATCGCCTTCCACTCCTGTAATATTAACTACTAGTACTGTTCCTCTGTGGACATATCATCCACACTGGGGCCCACCCTGTAATATTAACTACTAGTACTGTTCCTTCAGATATAGCATCCACATCAGTCTCACTCCTGTAATATTAACTACTAGTACTGTTCCCTTCCCCAGATATATCATCCACATCAGCTTCACTCCCTGTATATTAACTACTAGTACTGTTCCTTTAAGATATATCATCCACATCAGCTTCCACTCCTGTAATATTAACCACTAGTACTGTTCCTTCAGATATATCATCCACATCAGCTCTGCCCCTGTAATATTAACTACTAGTACTGTTCCTTCAGATATATCATCCACATCACCACCTGTAATATTAACTACTAGTACTGTTCCTTCAGATATATCATCCACATCAGCTTCCACTCCTGTAATATTAACTACTAGTACTGTTCCTTCAGATATATCATCCACATCAGCTTCCACTCCTGTAATATTAACTACTAGTACTGTTCCTTCAGATATATCATCCGCATCAGCTTCCACTCCTGTAATATTAACTACTAGTACTGTTCCTTCAGATATATCATCCACATCACCTTCCACTCCTGTAATATTAACTACTAGTACTGTTCCTTCATATATATCATCCACATCAGCTTCCACTCCTGTAATATTAACTACTAGTACTGTTCCTTCAGATATATCATCCACATCAGCTTCCACTCCTGTAATATTAACTACTAGTACTGTTCCTTCAGATATATCATCCACATCAGCTTCCACTCCTGTAATATTAACTACTAGTACTGTTCCTTCAGATATATCATCCACATCAGCTTCCACCTGTAATATTAACCACTAGTACTGTTCCTTCAGATATATCATCCACATCAGCTTCCACTCCTGTAATATTAACTACTAGTACTGTTCCTTCAGATATATCATCCACATCAGCTTCCACTCCTGTAATATTAACTACTAGTACTGTTCCTTCAGATATAGCATCCACATCAGCTTCCACTCCAATATTAACTACTAGTACTGTTCCTTCAGATATATCATCCACATCAGCTTCCACTCCCACGACAACTACCAGTACTGTTCCTTCAGATATATCATCCACATCAGCTTCCACTCCTGTAATATTAACCACTAGTACTGTTCCTTCCGGTATTACACTATCCACCAGCTTCCACTCCTGTAATATTAACCACTAGTACTGTTCCTTCAGATATATCATCCACATCAGCTTCCAATTTCTGTAATATTAACCACTAGTACTGTTCCTTCAGATATAGCATCCACATCAGCTTCCACTCCTGTAATATTAACCACTAGTACTGTTCTTCCAGATATATCATCCACATCAGCTTCCACTCCTGTAATATTAACAACTACTAGCATGTTCTGTATATCATCCACATCAGCTTCCACTCCTGTAATATTAACCACTAGTACTGTTCCTTCAGATATATCATCCACATCAGCTTCCACTCCTGTAATATTAACCACTAGTACTGTTCCTTCAGATATATCATCCACATCAGCTTCCACTCCTGTAATATTAACACTGGTACTGTTCCTTCAGATATATCATCCACATCAGCTTCCACTCCTGTAATATTAACCACTAGTACTGTTCCTTCAGATATATCATCCACATCACCTTCCACTCCTGTAATATTAACCACTAGTACTGTTCCTTCAGATATATCATCCACATCAGCTTCCACTCCTGTAATATTAACCACTAGTACTGTTCCTTCAGATATATCATCCACATCAGCTTCCACTCCTGTAATATTAACCACTAGTACTGTTCCTTCAGATATATCATCCACATCAGCTTCCACTCCTGTAATATTAACCACTAGTACTGTTCCTTCAGATATATCATCCACATCAGCTTCCACTCCTGTAATATTAACCACTAGTACTGTTCCTTCAGATATACTGTATCCACATCAGCTTCCACTCCTGTAATATTAACCACTAGTACTGTTCCTTCAGATATAGCATCCACATCACCTTCCACTCCCGTAATATTAACTACTAGTACTGTTCCTTCAGATATATCATCCACATCAGCTTCCACTCCTGTAATATTAACCACTAGTACTGTTCCTTCAGATATATCATCCACATCAGCTTCCACTCCTGTAATATTAACCACTAGTACTGTTCCTTCAGATATATCATCCACATCAGCTTCCACTCCTGTAATATTAACTACTAGTACTGTTCCTTCAGATATATCATCCACATCAGCTTCCACTCCTGTAATATTAACCACTAGTACTGTTCCTTCAGATATATCATCCACATCAGCTTCCACTCCTGTAATATTAACTACTAGTACTGTTCCTTCAGATATATCATCCACATCAGCTTCCACTCCTGTAATATTAACTACTAGTACTGTCTTTTCAGATATATCATCCACATCAGCTTCCACTCCTGTAATATTAACTACTAGTACTGTTCCTTCAGATATATCATCCACATCAGCTTCCAGCACTCCTGTAATATTAACTACTAGTACTGTTCCTTCAGATATATCATCCACATCAGCTTCCACTCCTGTAATATTAACCACTAGTACTGTTCCTTCAGATATATCATCCACATCAGCTTCCACTCCTGTAATATTAACTACTAGTACTGTTCCTTCAGATATATCATCCACATCAGCTTCCACTCCTGTAATATTAACCACTAGTACTGTTCCTTCAGATATATCACCCACATCAGCTTCCACTCCTGTAATATTAACTACTAGTACTGTTCCTTCAGATATATCATCCACATCAGCTTCCACTCCTGTAATATTAACCACTAGTACTGTTCCTTCAGATATATCATCCACATCAGCTTCCACTCCTGTAATATTAACTACTAGTACTGTTCTCTCAGATATATCATCCACATCAGCTTCCAATTCTTGGATAACTACTAGTACTGTTCCTTCAGATATATCATCCACATCAGCTTCCACTCCTGTAATATTAACTACTAGTACTGTTCCTTCAGATATATCATCCACATCAGCTTCCACTCCTGTAATATTAACCACTAGTACTGTTCCTTCAGATATATCATCCACATCAGCTTCCACTCCTGTAATATTAACTACTAGTACTGTTCCTTCAGATATATCATCCACATCAGCTTCCACTCCTGTAATATTAACTACTAGTAATGTTCCTCTAGATATATCATCCACATCAGCTTCCACTCCTGTAATATTAACTACTAGTACTGTTCCTTCAGATATATCATCCACATCAGCTTCCACTCCCGTAATATTAACTACTAGTACTGTTCCTTCAGATATATCATCCACATCAGCTTCCACTCCTGTAATATTAACCACTAGTACTGTTCCTTCAGATATATCATCCACATCAGCTTCCACTCCTGTAATATTAACTACTAGTACTGTTCCTTCAGATATATCATCCACATCAGCTTCCACTCCTGTAATATTAACTACTAGTACTGTTCCTTCAGATATATCATCCACATCAGCTTCCACCGTAATATTAACTACTAGTACTGTTCCTTCAGATATATCATCCACATCAGCTTCCACTCCTGTAATATTAACTACTAGTACTGTTCCTTCAGATATATCATCCACATCAGCTTCCACTCCTGTAATATTAACTACTAGTACTGTTCCTTCAGATATAGCATCCACATCAGCTTCCACTCCTGTAATATTAACTACTAGTACTGTTCCTTCAGATATATCATCCACATCAGCTTCCACTCCTGTAATATTAACTACTAGTACTGTTCCTTCAGATATAGCATCCACATCAGCTTCCACTCCTGTAATATTAACTACTAGTACTGTTCCTTCAGATATATCATCCACATCAGCTTCCACTCCTGTAATATTAACTACTAGTACTGTTCCTTCAGATATATCATCCACATCAGCTTCCACTCCTGTAATATTAACTACTAGTACTGTTCCTTCAGATATATCATCCACATCAGCTTCCACTCCTGTAATATTAACTACTAGTACTGTTCCTTCAGATATATCATCCACATCAGCTTCCACTCCTGTAATATTAACTACTAGTACTGTTCCTTCAGATATATCATCCACATCAGCTTCCACTCCTGTAATATTAACTACTAGTACTGTTCCTTCAGATATAGCATCCACATCAGCTTCCACTCCTGTAATATTAACTACTAGTACTGTTCCTTCAGATATATCATCCACATCAGCTTCCACTCCTGTAATATTAACTACTAGTACTGTTCCTTCAGATATAGCATCCACATCAGCTTCCACTCCTGTAATATTAACTACTAAAATTGTTCCTTCAGATATATCATCCACATCAGCTTCCACTCCTGTAATATTAACTACTAGTACTGTTCCTTCAGATATATCATCCACATCAGCTTCCACTCCTGTAATATTAACTACTAGTACTGTTCCTTCAGATATATCATCCACATCAGCTTCCACTCCTGTAATATTAACTACTAGTACTGTTCCTTCAGATATAGCATCCACATCAGCTTCCACTCCTGTAATATTAACTACTAGTACTGTTCCTTCAGATATATCATCCACATCAGCTTCCACTCCTGTAATATTAACTACTAGTACTGTTCCTTCAGATATATCATCCACATCAGCTTCCACTCCTGTAATATTAACTACTAGTACTGTTCCTTCAGATATATCATCCACATCAGCTTCCACTCCTGTAATATTAACCACTAGTACTGTTCCTTCAGATATATCATCCACATCAGCTTCCACTCCTGTAATATTAACCACTAGTACTGTTCCTTCAGATATAGCATCCACATCAGCTTCCACTCCTGTAATATTAACTACTAGTACTGTTCCTTCAGATATATCATCCACATCAGCTTCCACTCCTGTAATATTAACTACTAGTACTGTTCCTTCAGATATATCATCCACATCAGCTTCCACTCCTGTAATATTAACCACTAGTACTGTTCCTTCAGATATATCATCCACATCAGCTTCCACTCCTGTAATATTAACCACTAGTACTGTTCCTTCAGATATAGCATCCACATCAGCTTCCACTCCTGTAATATTAACTACTAGTACTGTTCCTTCAGATATATCATCCAGATCAGCTTCCACTCCTGTAATATTAACTACTAGTACTGTTCCTTCAGATATATCATCCACATCAGCTTCCACTCCTGTAATATTAACTACTAGTACTGTTCCTTCAGATATAGCATCCACATCAGCTTCCACTCCTGTAATATTAACTACTAGTACTGTTCCTTCAGATATATCATCCACATCAGCTTCCACTCCTGTAATATTAACTACTAGTACTGTTCCTTCAGATATATCATCCACATCAGCTTCCACTCCTGTAATATTAACTACTAGTACTGTTCCTTCAGATATATCATCCACATCAGCTTCCACTCCTGTAATATTAACTACTAGTACTGTTCCTTCAGATATATCATCCACATCAGCTTCCACTCCTGTAATATTAACTACTAGTACTGTTCCTTCAGATATAGCATCCACATCAGCTTCCACTCCTGTAATATTAACTACTAGTACTGTTCCTTCAGATATATCATCCACATCAGCTTCCACTCCTGTAATATTAACTACTAGTACTGTTCCTTCAGATATATCATCCACATCAGCTTCCACTCCTGTAATATTAACTACTAGTACTGTTCCTTCAGATATAGCATCCACATCAGCTTCCACTCCTGTAATATTAACTACTAGTACTGTTCCTTCAGATATAGCATCCACATCAGCTTCACCTGTAATATTAACCACTAGCATCATTTTCAGATATATCATCCACATCAGCTTCCACTCCTGTAATATTAACTACTAGTACTGTTCCTTCAGATATATCATCCACATCAGCTTCCACTCCTGTAATATTAACCACTAAAATTGTTCCTTCAGATATCATCCACATCAGCTTCCACTCCTGTAATATTAACCACTAGTACTGTTCCTTCAGATATATCATCCACATCAGCTTCCACCTTCGTAATATTAACTACTAGTACTGTTCCTTCAGATATATCATCCACATCAGCTTTCCCCACTCCTGTAATATTAACCACTAGTACCGTTCCTTTTATATCATCCACATCAGCTTCCACTCCTGTAATATTAACCACTAGTACTGTCTCTATAGATATATCATTAATCATCAGCTCTACCCCTAACATTAACCACTAGTACTGTTCCTTCAGATATATCATCCATATCTGCTTCCACTCCTGTAATATTAACCACTAGTACTGTTCCTTCAGATATATCATCCACATCAGCTTCCACTCCTGTAATATTAACCACTAAAATGTTCCTTCAGATATATCATCCACATCAGCTTCCACTCCTGTAATATTAAAATCCATTAGGTACTGTTCCTTCAGAGGTACTAATAATAATCATATCAGTTTTAACACCTGTAATATTAACCACTAGTACTGTTCCTTCGTATATCATCCGCATCAGCTTCCACTCCTGTAATATTAACCACTAGTACTGTTCCTTCAGATATATCATCCACATCAGCTTCCACTCCTGTAATATTAACTACTAGTACTGTTCCTTCAGATATATCATCCACATCAGCTTCCACTCCTGTAATATTAACTACTGGTACTGTTCCTTCAGATATATCATCCACATCGGCTTCCTCTGTATATTAACCACTAGTACTGTTCCTTCAGATATATCATCCACATCCAACCACTCCCTGTAATATTAACCACTAGTACTGTTCCTTCAGATATATCATCCACATGCTTCCTCTGTAATATTAACCACTAGTACTGTTCCTTCAGATATATCATCACATCAGCCCCACTACTAATATTAACCGCTAGTACTGTTCCATACAAGATATATCATCCACATCAGCTTCCACTCCTGTAATATTAACCCTGTTATGTTCGCTGGGTATATCATCCACCTCAACTTCACTCCTGTAATAATGCCTGCTATTACTGTTCCTTTCAGATATATCATCCACATCAGCTTCCACTCCTGTAATATTAACCACTAGTACTGTTCCTTCAAGTATATATCATCCCATCCAGCTTCCTCCTCTCTTCAACCACTAGTACTGTTCCTTCAGATATCTCATCCCTTGAGCTTCCTCTGTAATGGCTAACTACTAGTACTGTTCCTTCAGATATATCGCTCCACATCAGCTTCACTCCTGTAATATTAACTACGTGCTGTTCCTTCAGATATATTCACATGCTTCCCTCCTGTAATATTAACCACTGGTACTGTTCCTTCAGATATATCACTCACATCAATACCTCCCTGTAATATTAGCAACCACTAGTACTGTTCCTTCAGATATATCATCACATCAGCTTCCACTCCTGTAATATTAACCACTATTACTGTTCTTCAGATATATCATCACATCCAGCGCTTCCACTCCTGTAATGTTCAACTTCACTAGTACTGTTCCTTGAATGCTCTCATCCCACTAAACCCACTCCTGTAATATTAACTACTAAAGACACTGGGTATTCCTTCAGATGTATCAATCACATCAGCTTCCACTCCTGTAATATTAACCACTAGTACTGTTCCTTCTAAGATATACTCATCACATCAGCTTCACTCATATGTCATTAACTACTAGTACTGCTTCCTTCAGATATATCATCCACATCAGCTTCCACTCATAATATTAACCACTGATACTGTTCCTTCAGATATATCATCCATCAGCTTCCACTCCTGTAATATTAACTACCCCTAGTACTGTTCCTTCAGATATATCATCATTCTAGCTTCCACTCCTGTAATATTAACCACTAGTACTGTTCCTTCAGATATATCATCCACATCAGCTTCCTCCTGTAATATTAACTACTAAGTACTGTTCTTCAGATATATCATCCACATCAACTTCCACTCCTATAATATTAACCACTAGTACTGTTCCTTTTCAGATATATCATCCCTTCAGCTTCACTCTATAATAGCTGCTGCCTAGTACTATTTCCTTCAGATATATCATGCATCAGCTTCCCTCCTGTAATAATAACTACTAGTACTGTTGCTTCAGATATATCATCACATCAGCTTCCATATGTAATATTAACCACTAGTACTGTTCCTTCAGATATAATCACATCTGGCTTCCACTCCTGTAATATTAACTACTAGTACTGTTCCTTCAGATATATCTGTCCCATCAGCTTCCTCACCATAATATTAACCACTAGTACTGTTCCTTCAGATATATCATCCACATCAGCTTCCACTCCTGTAATATTAACTACTAGTACTTTGTTCAGCTTCAGATATATCATCCACATCAACTTGCTCCTTATGTCTTAACCACTAGTACTGTTCCTTCAGATATATCATCCACATCAGCTTCACCACTCCTGTAATAGTAACTACTAGTACTGTTCCTTCAGATATATCATCCACATCCTTCCCTCCACTAATATTAACTACTAGTACTGTTCCTTCCAGATATATCATCCACATCAGCTTCCTCTTAATAATATTAACCACTAGTACTGTTCCTTCAGATACTATCATCCACATCAGCCACTCATATGTATTAACCACTGATATAACAACCAGATATATCATCCACATCAGCTTCCCTCTGTAATATTAACTACTAATACTGTTCAACTATTAGATATATCTGCATCCACATCAGCTTCCCTCCTGTATGTATTTTAGTATGACTGTGAATGTATCTATCCATCAGCTTCCCTCCTGTAATATTAACTACTAGTACTGTTCCTTCAGATATATCATCCCCATCAACACCACTCTCTAATAATAACCACTAGTACTGTTCCTTCAGATATATCATCACATCAGCTTCCTCACTAATATTAACCACTAGTACTGTTCCTTCAGATATATCATCACATCAAACTTCACATCCTGTAATATTAACCACCATTACTGTTCCACTTCAGATATATCCATCACATCATTTCACTCATAGCAATATTAACCTATTTTTATTCCTTCAGATATATCATCCACATCCCAGCTTCCCACTCCTATGTCTTAACCACTAGTACTGTTCCTTCAAGATATATCATCCACGTGGCTTCCTCTATAATATTAACCACTGTGTACTGATTTCCTTCAGATATATAAACTCACATCAACTTCCACTCATAATATTAACCACTAGTACTGTTATTGAACCATGTCATCACATCTGCTTCCCTCCTGTAATATTAACTACTAGTATAAATTTAAGCTGGATATATCATCACATCAGCTTCCCTCCTGTGTATTAACCACTAGTACTGTTCCTTCAGATACTGTCCCACTCCAGCTTCCCTCCTGCAATAATAACCACTAGTACTGTTCTTCAGATATCATCCACATCAGCTTCCACTCCTGTAATATTATAACTACTAGTGCCTGTTTTCAGATATGTCATCCCTTGACTTCCCTCCTGTAATATTAACCACCCTGAGTACTACTATGAATATATATACATCAGCTTCCACTCTGTAATATTAACTACTAGTACTGTTCCTTCAGATATATCATCCACATCAGCTTCTCCTGTAATATTAACTACTAGTACTGTTCCTTCAGATATATCATCCACATCAGCTTCCACTCCTGTGTATAACTACTAGTACTGTTCCTTCAGTAATATCATCACATCAGCTTCACTCTGTAATAGTAACCACTAGTACTGTTCCTTCAGATATATCATTCACATCAACTTCCACTCCTGTAATATTAACCACTAGTACTGTTCCTTCAGATATCATCCACATCAGCTTCCACTCCTGTGTATTAACTACTAGTACTGTTCCTTCAGATATAGCATCCACATCAGCTTCCACTCCTGTAATATTAACTACTAGTACTGTTCCTTCAGATATAATACATCAGCTTCCACTCCTGTAATATTAACTACTAGTACTGTTCCTTCAGATATATCATCCACATCAGCTTCCACTCCTGTAATATTAACACCTAGTACTGTTCCTTCGAATATATCATCCACATCCCAGCTTCCACTCCTGTAATATTAACTACTAGTACTGTTCCTTCAGATATATCATCCACATCAGCTTCCACTTCTGTAATATTAACTACTAGTACTGTTCCTTCAGATATATATCATCCACATCAGCTTCCACTCCTGTAATATTAACTACTAGTACTGTTCCTTCAGATATCATCCACATCAGCTTCCTCCTGTAATATTAACTACTAGTACTGTTCCTTCAGATATATCATCCACATCAGCTTCCACTCCTGCTTTAATATTAACTACTAGTACTGTTCCTTCAGATATATCATCCACATCTAGCTTCCTCCTGTAATATTAACTACTAGTACCTGTTCCTTCAGACTCATCATCCATCAGCTTCCACTCCTGTAATAATAACTTCTAGTACTGTTCCTTCAGATATGTCATCACATCAGCTTCCACTCACTGTAATATTAACTACTAGTACTGTTCCTTCAGATATATCATCCACATCAGCTTCCACTCCTGTAATATTAACTACTAGTACTGTTCCTTCAGATATATCATCCACGTAAACTCCCTCCTGTAATATTAACTACTAGTACTGTTCCTTCAGATATATATCATCCACATCAGCTTCCACTCCTGTAATATTAACCACTAGTACTGTTCCTTCAGATATATCATCCACATCAGCTTCCACTCCTGTAATATTAACTACTAGTACTGTTCCTTCAGATATATCATCCACATCAGCTTCCACTCCTGTAATATTAACTACTAGTACTGTTCCTTCAGTCATATCATCCACATCAGCTTCCCACTCCTGTAATATTAACCACTAGTACTGTTCCTTCAGATATATCATCCACATCAGCTTCCACTCCTGTAATATTAACTACTAGTACTGTTCCTTCAGATATATCATCCACATCAGCTTCCCACTCCTGTAATATTAACTACTAGTACTGTTCCTTCAGATATATCATCCACATCAGCTTCCACTCCTGTAATATTAACTACTAGTACTGTTCCTTCAGATATATCATCCACGTAAACTTCCACTCCTGTAATATTAACTACTAGTACTGTTCCTTCAGATATATCATCCCTGTCAGCTTCCTCCTGTAATATTAACTACTAGTACTGTTCCTTCAGATATATCATCCACATAAAGCTTCCACTCCTGTAATATTAACTACTAGTACTGTTCCTTCAGATATATCATCCACATCAGCTTCCACTCCTGTAATATTAACCACTAGTACTGTTCCTTCAGATATATCATCTACATCAGCTTCCACTCCTGTAATATTAACTACTAGTACTGTTCCTTCAGATATATCATCCACATCAGCTTCCACTCCTGTAATATTAACTACTAGTACTGTTCCTTCAGATATATCATCTACATCAGCTTCCACTCCTGTAATATTAACCACTAGTACTGTTCCTTCAGATATATCATCCACATCAGCTTCCACTCCTGTAATATTAACTACTAGTACTGTTCCTTCAGATATATCATCCACATCAGCTTCCACTCCTGTAATATTAACTACTAGTACTGTTCCTTCAGATATATCATCCACATCTTCCACTCCTGTAATATTAACTACTAGTACTGTTCCTTCAGATATATCTATCCCATCCTTTACTTCCACTCCTGTAATAATATTAACTACTAGTACTGTTCCTTCAAGATATATCATCCACATCGGCTTCCTCACTGTAATATTAACTACTAGTACTGTTCCTTCAGATATATCATCCACATCAGCTTCCACTCCTGTAATAATAACTACTAGTACTGTTCCTTCAGATATATCATCCACATCAGCTTCCACTCCTGTAATATTAACTACTAGTACTGTTCCTTCAGATATATCATCCACATCAGCTTCCCACTCCTGTAATATTAACCACTAGTACTGTTCCTTCAGATATATCATCCACATCCTTCCACTCCTGTAATATCCTTCTACTAGTACTGTTCCTTCAGATATATCATCCACATCCTTCCCACTCTAACCAATATTAACTACTAGTACTGTTCCTTCAGATATATCATACATCACCTTCCACTCCTGTAATATTAACTACTAGTACTGTTCCTTCAGATATATCATCCACATCACCTTCCACTCCTGTAATATTAACCACTAGTACTGTTCCTTCAGATATATCATCCACATCTATTTCACTCATAATATTAACTACTAGTACTTTCATTCCTTCAGATATATCATCCACATCCAACCCTC
This sequence comes from Ascarosepion bandense, assembly GCA_037127315.1. NCBI lineage: Eukaryota > Metazoa > Mollusca > Cephalopoda > Sepiida > Sepiidae > Ascarosepion > Ascarosepion bandense. Next base: position 498,715 of record JBBBDQ010000212.1, on the reverse strand, counting down.
CTGTAATATTAACTACTAGTACTGTTCCTTCAGATATATCATCCACATCAGCTTCCACTCCTGTAATATTAACTACTAGTACTGTTCCTTCAGATATATCATCCACATCAGCTTCCACTCCTGTAATATTAACCACTAGTACTGTTCCTTCAGATATATCATCCACATCGGCACCTCCCTGTAATATTAACTACTAGTACTGTTCCTTCAGATATATCATCCACATCAGCTTCACTCCTGTATTAACTACTAGTACTGTTCCTTCAGATATATCATCCACATCACCTTCCACTCCTGTAATATTAACCACTAGTACTGTTCCTTCAGATATATCATCCACATCAGCTTCCACTCTGTAATATTAACTACTAGTACTGTTCCTTCAGATATATCATCCACATCAGCTTCCACTCCTGTAATATTAACTACTAGTACTGTTCCTTCAGATATATCATCCACATCAGCTTCCACTCTGTAATATTAACTACTAGTACTGTTCCTTCAGATATATCATCCACATCAGCTTCCCACTCCTGTAATATTAACTACTAGTACTGTTCCTTCAGATATATCATCCACATCAGCTTCCACTCCTGTAATATTAACTACTAGTACTGTTCCTTCAGATATATCATCCACATCAACACCACTCTGCCAATATTAACACTAGTACTGTTCCTTCAGATATATCATCCACATCAGCTTCCACTCCTGTAATATTAACTACTAGTACTGTTCCTTCCAAGATATATCATCCACATCAGCTTCCACTCCTGTAATATTAACTACTAGTACTGTTCCTTCAGATATATCATCCACATCAGCTTCCACTCCTGTAATATCCAACTGCTAGTACTGTTCCTTCAGATATATCATCCACATCAGCTTCCACTCCTGTAATATTAACTACTAGTACTGTTCCTTCAGATATATATCCACATCAGCTTCCACTCCTGTAATATTAACCACTAGTACTTTTTGTTCCTTCAGATATATCATCCACATCAGCTTCCACTCCTGTAATATTAACTACTAGTACTGTTCCTTCAGATATATCATCCACAGCTTCCACTCCTGTAATATTAACTACTAGTACTGTTCCTTCAGATATATCATCCACATCAGCTTCCACTCCTGTAATATTAACCACTAGTACTGTTCCTTCAGATATATCATCCACATCAGCTTCCACTCCTGTAATATTAACTACTAGTACTGTTCCTTCAGATATATCATCCACATCAGCTTCCACTCCTGTAATATTAACTACTAGTACTGTTCCTTCAGATATATCATCCACATCAGCTTCCACTCCTGTAATATTAACCACTAGTACTGTTCCTTCAGATATATCATCCACATCAGCTTCCACTCCTGTAATATTAACTACTAGTACTGTTCCTTCAGATATATCATCCACATCAGCTTCCACTCCTGTAATATTAACTACTAGTACTGTTCCTTCAGATATATCATCCACATCAGCTTCCACTCCTGTAATATTAACTACTAGTACTGTTCCTTCAATATCATCCACATCAGCTTCCCTCTGTAATATTAACTACTAGTACTGTTCCTTCAGATATATCATGCATCAGCTTCCACTCCTGTAATATTAACTACTAGTACTGTTCCTTCAGATATATCATCCACATCAGCTTCCACTCCTGTAATATTAACCACTAGTACTGTTCCTTCAGATATATCATCCACATCAGCTTCCACTCCTGTAATATTAACTACTAGTACTGTTCCTTCAGATATATCATCACATCAGCTTCCACTCCTGTAATATTAACTACTAGTACTGTTCCTTCAGATATATCATCCACATCAGCTTCCACTCCACATATTAACTACTAGTACTGTTCCTTCAGATATATCATCCACATCAGCTTCCACTCCTGTAATATTAACTACTAGTATGTTCCTTCAGATATCATCATCCACATCAACTTCCACTCCTGTAATATTAACTACTAGTACTGTTCCTTCAGATATATCATCCACATCCTTCCACTCCTGTAATATTAACCACTAGTACTGTTCCTTCAGATATATCATCCATCAGCTTCCACTCCTGTAATATTAACTACTGATACTGTTCCCTTCAGATATATCATCCACATCCTTCCACTCCTGTAATATTAACCACTAGTACTGTTCCTTCAGATATATCATCCACATCAGCTTCCACTCCTGTAATATTAACTACTAGTACTGTTCCTTCAGATATATCATCCACATCAGCTTCCACTCCTGTAATATTAACCACTAGTACTGTTCCTTCAGATATATCATCCACATCAGCTTCCACTCCTGTAATATTAACCACTAGTACTGTTCCTTCAGATATATCCATCACATCAGCTTCCACTCCTGTAATATTAACTACTAGTACTGTTCCTTCAGATATATCATCCACATCAGCTTCCACTCTGTAATATTAACCACTAGTACTGTTCCTTCAGATATATCATCCACATCAGCTTCCACTCCCTGTAATATTAACCACTAGTACTGTTCCTTCAGATATATCATCCACATCAGCTTCCACTCCTGGCAATATTAACTACTAGTACTGTTCCTTCAGATATATCATCCACATCAGCTTCCACTCCTGTAATATTAACTACTAGTACTGTTCCTTCAGATATATCATCCACATCAGCTTCCACTCCCTGTAATATTAACCACTAGTACTGTTCCTTCAGATATATCATCCACATCAGCTTCCACTCCTGTAATATTAACCACTAGTACTGTTCCTTCAGATATATCATCCACATCAGCTTCCACTTTCTGTAATATTAACTACTAGTACTGTTCCTTCAGATATATCACACATCAGCTTCACTCCTGTAATATTAACCACCAGTACTGTTCCTTCAGATATATCATCCACATCAGCTTCCACTCCTGTAATAGTAACCTACCCCTAGTACTGTTCCTTCAGATATATCTCATCCACATCAGCTTCCACTCCTGTAATATTAACTACTAGTACTGTTCCTTCAGATATATCATCCACATCAGCTTCCACTCCTGTAATAATAACTACTAGTACTGTTCCTTCAGATATATCATCCACATCAGCTTCCACTCCTGTAATATTAACTACTAGTACTGTTCCTTCAGATATATCATCCACATCAGCTTCCACTCCTGTAATATTAACTACTAGTACTGTTCCTTCAGATATATCATCCACATCAGCTTCCACTCCTGAAATAACTAACCACTAGTACTGTTCCTTCAGATATATATCCACATCAGCTTCCACTCCTGTAATATTAACCACTAGTACTGTTCCTTCAGATATCATCCACATCAGCTTCCACTCCTGTAATATTAACTACTAGTACTGTTCCTTCAGATATATCATCCACATCAGCTTCCACTCCTGTAATATTAACCACTAGTACTGTTCCTTCAGATATATCATCCACATCAGCTTCCACTCCTGTAATATTAACTACTAGTACTGTTCTTCAGATATATCATCCACATCAGCTTCCACTCCTGTAATATTAACCACTAGTACTGTTCCTTCAGATATATCATCCACATCAGCTTCCACTCATAATATACTAGTACTGTTCTAATAGATATATCATCCACATCAGCTTCCACTCCTGTAATATTAACCACTAGTACTGTTCCTTCAGATATATATCATCCACATCAGCTTCCCTCCTGTAATATTAACTACTAGTACTGTTCCTTCAAGATATATCATCCACATCAGCTTCCACTCCTACTGTAATATTAACCACTAGTACTGTTCCTTCAGATATATCATCCACATCAGCTTCCACTCCTGTAATATTAACCACTAGTACTGTTCCTTTAGATATATCATCCACATCAACTTCCACTCCTGTAATATTAACTACTAGTACTGTTCCTTCAGATATATCATCCACATCCTTCCACTCCTGTAATATTAACTACTAGTACTGTTCCTTCAGATATCATCCATCCACATCAGCTTCCACTCCTGTAATATTAACTACTAGTACTGTTCCTTCAGATATAGCATCCACATCAGCTTCCACTCCTGTAATATTAACTACTAGTACTGTTCCTTCAGATATATCATCCACATCAGCTTCCCTCCTATAATATTAACCACTAGTACTGTTCCTTCAGATATATCATCATCAACTTCCACTCCTGTAATATTAACTACTAGTACTGTTCCTTCAGATATAGCATCCACATCAGCTTCCACTCCTGTAATATTAACTACTAGTACTGTTCCTTCAGATATATCATCACATCAGCTTCCACTCCTGTAATATTAACCACTAGTACTGTTCCTTCAGATACTTAATATACATCAGCTTCCACTCCTGTAATATTAACTACCTAGTACTGTTCCTTCAGATATATCATCCACATCAGCTTCCACTCTGTAATATTAACCACTGTTACTGTTCCTTCAGATATATCATCCACATCAGCTTCCACTCCTGCTTAATATTAACTACTAGTACTGTTCACTTCAATCCTATCATCCACATCAGCTTCCACTCCTGTAATATTAACTACTAGTACTGTTCCTTCAGATATATCATCCACATCAACTTCCACTCCTGTAATATTAACTATGATACTGTTCCTTCAGATATATCATCCACATCAGCTTCCACTCCTGTAATATTAACCACTAGTACTGTTCCTTCAGATATATCATCCACATCAGCTTCCACTCCTGTAATATTAACTACTAAGTACTGTTCCTTCAGATATAGCATCCACATCAGCTTCCACTCCTGTAATATTAACTACTAGTACTGTTCCTTCAGATATATCATCCACATCAGCTTCCACTCCTGTAATATTAACCACTAGTACTGTTCTTCAGATATATCATCCACATCCCAGCTTCCACTCCTGTAATATTAACTACTAGTACTGTTCCTTCAGATATATCATCCGCATCAGCTTCCACTCCTGTAATATTAACTACTAGTACTGTTGTCAGATATATCATCCACATCAGCTTCCACTCCTGTAATATTAACTACTAGTACTGTTCCTTCAGATATATCATCCACATCAGCTTCCACTCCTGTAATATTGTCTTGTTACTGTTCCTTCAGATATATCATCCACATCAGCTTCCACTCCTGTAATATTAACTACTAGTACTGTTCCTTCAGATATAGCATCCACATCAGCTTCCGCTCTGTGTATTAACTACTAGTACTGTTCCTTCAGATATATCATCATCAGCTTCCACTCTGTAATATTAACCACTAGTACTGTTCCCTTCAGATATATCATCCACATCAGCTTCCACTCCTGTAATATTAACCACTAGTACTGTTCTTCAAGATATATCATCACATCAGCTTCCACTCCTGTAATATTAACTACTAGTACTGTTCCTTCAGATATAGCATCCACATCATTTCCACTCCTGTAATATTAACTGCTAGTACTGTTCCTTCAGATATATCATCCACATCAGCTTCCACTCCTGTAATATTATTACTATTTTATTCCCTTCAGATATATCATCCACATCAGCTTCCCTCCTGTAACTAGCTGCTAGTACTGTTCTGCTTCAGATATATCATCCACATCAGCTTCCACTCCCTGTAATATTAACCACTAGTACTGTTCCTTCAGATTATATCATCACATCAGCTTCCACTCTGTAAAATAAACACAACTTCTTCGTACTGTTCCTTTGAATATATCATCCCATCAGCTTCTATCACTAGCAATATTAACTATAGTACTGTTTCACTTCAGATATATCATCCCATCAGCTTCCACTCCTGTAATATTAACTATAGTACTGTTCCTTTGAATATATCATACATCAGCTTCTTTCCTGTAATATTAACCACCTAGTACTGTTCTTCAGATATATCATCCACATCATTACTCCTGTAATATTAACTATAGTACTGTTCCTTCAGATATATCATCCACATCAGCTTCCACTCCTGCTATTAACTTCCTACTAGTACTGTTCCTTCAGATATAGCATCATCAGCTTCCACTCCTGTGTGTGTGCTTTACTAGTACTGTTCCTTCAGATATATCATCCACATCAGCTTCCACTCCTGTAATATTAACCACTAGTACTGTTCATCAGATATATCATCATCAGCTTCCACTCCTGTAATATTAACTACTAGTACTGTTCCTTCAGATATAGCATCCACATCAGCTTCCACTCCTGTAATATTAACTACTAATTACTGTTCCTTTAGATATATCATCCACATCAGCTTCCACTCCTGTAATATTAACCACTAGTACTGTTCCTTCAGATATATCATCCACATCAGCTTCCACTCCTGTAATATTCTTCTGGTACTGTTCCTTCAGATATATCATCCACATCAGCTTCCACTCCTGTAATATTAACCATAGTACTGTTCCTTCAGATATATCATCCACATCAGCTTCCACTCCTGCTTAATATTAACTACTAGTACTGTTCCTTCAGATATATCATCCACATCAGCTTCCACTCCTGTAATATTAACTACTAGTACTGTTCCTTCAGATATATCATCCACATCAGCTTCCACTCCTGTAATATTAACTACTAGTACTGTTCCTTCAGATATATCAAATACATCAGCTTCCACTCCTGTAATATTAACCACTAGTACTGTTCCTTCAGATATATCATCCACATCAGCTTCCACTCATAATATTAACTACTAGTACTGTTCCTTCGAATGCATAGCATCCACATCAGCTTCCACTCCTGTAATATTAACTACTAGTACTGTTCCTTCAGATATATCATCCACATCAGCTTCCTCCTGTAATATTAACCACTAGTACTGTTCCTTCAGATATATCATCCACATCAGCTTCCACTCCTGTAATATTAACTACTAGTACTGTTCCTTCAGATATATCATCCACATCAGCTTCCACTCCTGTAATATTAACCACTAGTACTGTTCCTTCAGATATATCATCCACATCAACTTCCACTCCTGTAATATTAACTACTAGTACTGTTCCTTCAGATATATCATCCACATCGCTTCCACTCCTGTAATATTAACCACTAGTACTGTTCCTTCAGATATATCATCCACATCAGCTTCCTCACCTGTAATATTAACTACTAGTACTGTTCCTTCAGATATATCATCCACATCAGCTTCCACTCCTGTAATATTAACCACTAGTACTGCTGTTCCTTCAGATATATCATCCACATCAGCTTCCACTCCTGTAATATTAACCACTAGTACTGTTCCTTCAGATATATCATCCACATCAGCTTCCACTCCTGTAATATTAACTACTAGTACTGTTCCTTCAGATATATCATCCACATCAGCTTCCACTCCTGTAATATTAACTACTAGTACTGTTCCTTCAGGTATATCATCCACATCAGCTTCCACTCCTGTAATATTAACTACTAGTACTGTTCCTTCAGATATATCATCCACATCAGCTTCCACTCCTGTAATATTAACCGCTAGTACTGTTCCTTCAGATATATCATCCACATCAGCTTCCACTCCTGTAATATTAACTACTAGTACTGTTCCTTCAGATATATCATCCACATCAGCTTCCACTCCTGTAATATTAACCACTAGTACTGTTCCTTCAGATATATCATCCACATCAGCTTCCACTCCTGTAATATTAACTACTAGTACTGTTCCTTCGAATATATCATCCACATCAGCTTCCACTCCTGTAATATTAACCACTAGTACTGTTCCTTCAGATATATCATCCACATCAGCTTCCACTCCTGTAATATTAACCACTAGTACTGTTCCTTCAGATATATCATCTACATCGCTTCCACTCCCGCCAATATTAACTACTAGTACTGTTCCTTCAGATATATCATCCACATCAACTTCCACTCCTGTAATATTAACTACTAGTACTGTTCCTTCAGATATATCATCCACATCAGCTTCCACTCCTGTAATATTAACTACTAGTACTGTTCCTTCAGATATATCATCCACATCAGCTTCCACTCCTGTAATATTAACTACTAGTACTGTTCCTTCAGATATATCATCCACATCAGCTTCCACTCCTGTAATATTAACCACTAGTACTGTTCCTTCAGATATATCATCCACATCAGCTTCCACTCCTGTAATATTAACTACTAGTACTGTTCCTTCAGATATATCATCCACATCAGCTTCCACTCCTGTAATATTAACTACTAGTACTGTTCCTTCAGATATATCATCCACATCAGCTTCCACTCCTGTAATATTAACCACTAGTACTGTTCCTTCAGATATATCATCCACATCAGCTTCCACTCCTGTAATATTAACCACTAGTACTGTTCCTTCAGATATATCATCCACATCAGCTTCCACTCCTGTAATATTAACTACTAGTACTGTTCCTTCAGATATATCATGCACATCAGCTTCCACTCCTGTAATATTAACCACTAGTACTGTTCCTTCAGATATATCATCCACATCCTTCCACTCCTGTAATATTAACCACTAGTACTGTTCCTTCAGATATATCATCCACATCAGCTTCCTCCTGTAATATTAACCACTAGTACTGTTCCTTCAGATATATCATCCACATCAGCTTCCACTCCTGTAATATTAACCACTAGTACTGTTCCTTCAGATATATCATCCACATCAGCTTCCACTCCTGTAATATTAACCACTAGTACTGTTCCTTCAGATATATCATCCACATCAGCTTCCACTCCTGTAATATTAACTACTAGTACTGTTCCTTCAGATATATCATCCACATCGGCTTCCACTCCTGTAATATTAACTACTAGTACTGTTCCTTCAGATATAGCATCCACATCAGCTTCCACTCCTGTAATATTAACCACTAGTACTGTTCCTTCAGATATATCATCCACATCAGCTTCCACTCCTGTAATATTAACCACTAGTACTGTTCCTTCAGATATATCATCCACATCAGCTTCCACTCCTGTAATATTAACCACTAGTACTGTTCCTTCAGATATATCATCCACATCAGCTTCCCTCCTGTAATATTAACCACTAGTACTGTTCCTTCAGATATATCATCCACATCAGCTTCCACTCCTGTAATATTAACTACTAGTACTGTTCCTTCAGATATATCATCCACATCAGCTTCCACTCCTGTAATATTAACTACTAGTACTGTTCCTTCAGATATATCATCACATCAGCTTCCACTCCTGTAATATTAACTACTAGTACTGTTCCTTCAGATATATCATCCACATCAGCTTCCCACTCCTACAATATTAACTACTAGTACTGTTCTTCAGATATATCATCCACATCAGCTTCCACTCCTGTAATATTAACTACTAGTACTGTTCCTTCAGATATATCATCCACATCAGCTTCCACTCCTGTAATATTAACTACTAGTACTGTTCCTTCAGATATGATCATCCACATCAGCTTCCACTCCTGTAATATTAACTACTAGTGATACTGTTCCTTCAGATATATCATCCACATCAGCTTCCACTCCTGTAATATTAACCACTAGTACTGTTCCTTCAGATATATCATCCACATCAGCTTCCACTCCTGTAATATTAACCACTAGTACTGTTCCTTCAGATATCATCCACATCAGCTTCCACTCCTGTAATATTAACCACTAGTACTGTTCCTTCAGATATATCATCCACATCAGCTTCCACTCCTGTAATATTAACCACTAGTACTGTTCCTTCAGATATATCATCCACATCAGCTTCCACTCCCACCTTAATATTAACTACTAGTACTGTTCCTTCAGATATATCATCACATCAGCTTCCTCCTGTAATATTAACTACTAGTACTGTTCCTTCAGATATAGCATCCACATCAGCTTCCACTCCTGTAATATTAACTACTAGTACTGTTCCTTCAGATATATCATCCACATCAGCTTCCACTCCTGTAATATTAACCACTAGTACTGTTCCTTCAGATATATCATCCACATCAGCTTCCACTCCTGTAATATTAACCACTAGTACTGTTCCTTCAGATATATCATCCACATCAGCTTCCTCCTGTAATATTAACTACTAGTACTGTTCCTTCAGATATATCATCCACATCAGCTTCCACTCCTGTAATATTAACCACTAGTACTGTTCCTTCAGATATATCATCCACATCAGCTTCCACTCCTGTAATATTAACCACTAGTACTGTTCCTTCAGATATATCATCCACATCAGCTTCCACTCCTGTAATATTAACTACTAGTACTGTTCCTTCAGATATATCATCCACATCAGCTTCCACTCCTGTAATATTAACCACTAGTACTGTTCCTTCAGATATATCATCCACATCAGCTTCCACTCCTGTAATATTAACTACTAGTACTGTTCCTTCAGATATATCATCCACATCAGCTTCCACTCCTGTAATATTAACCACTAGTACTGTTCCTTCAGATATATCATCCACATCAGCTTCCACTCCTGTAATATTAACTACTAGTACTGTTCCTTCAGATATATCATCCACATCAGCTTCCACTCCTGTAATATTAACTACTAGTACTGTTCCTTCAGATATATCATCCACATCAGCTTCCCTCCTGTAATATTAACTACTAGTACTGTTCCTTCAGATATAGCATCCACATCAGCTTCCACTCCTGTAATATTAACTACTAGTACTGTTCCTTCAGATATATCATCCACATCAGCTTCCACTCCTGTAATATTAACTACAGTACTGTTCCTTCAGATATATCATCCACATCAGCTTCCACTCCTGTAATATTAACCACTAGTACTATTCTTCAGATATATCATCCACATCAGCTTCCACTCCTGTAATATTAACCACTAGTACTGTTCCTTCAGATATATCATCCACATCAGCTTCCACTCCTGTAATATTAACTACTAGTACTGTTCCTTCAGATATATCATCCACATCAGCTTCCACTCCTGTAATATTAACTACTAGTACTGTTCCTTCAGATATATCATCCACATCAGCTTCCACTCCTGTAATATTAACTACTAGTACTGTTCCTTCAGATATATCATCCACATCAGCTTCCACTCCTGTAATATTAACTACTAGTACTGTTCCTTCAGATATAGCATCCACATCAGCTTCCACTCCTGTAATATTAACTACTAGTACTGTTCCTTCAGATATATCATCCACATCAGCTTCCACTCTGTAATATTAACTACTAGTACTGTTCCTTCAGATATATCATCCACATCAGCTTCCACTCCTGTAATATTAACTACTAGTACTGTTCCTTCAGATATAGCATCCACATCAGCTTCCACTCCTGTAATATTAACTACTAGTACTGTTCCTTCAGATATAGCATCCACATCAGCTTCCACTCCTGTAATATTAACTACTAGTACTGTTCCTTCAGATATATCATCCACATCAGCTTCCACTCCTGTAATATTAACTACTAGTACTGTTCCTTCAGATATATCATACATCAGCTTCCACTCCTGTAATATTAACTACTAGTACTGTTCCTTCAGATATCATCCACTGTCAGCTTCCACTCCTGTAATATTAACCACTGGTACTGTTCCTTCAGATATGGCATCCACATCAGCTTCCTCTTTCTCTTCAACAACTTCTACTAGTACTGTTCCTTGGTCTAGCATCCATCTGAGCTTCCCTCCATATGTGCTTCTAGTACTGTTCCTTCAGATATAGCATCACATCAGCTTCCTCCTGTAATATTAACTACTGGTACTGTTCCTTCAGATATAGCATCCACATCAGCTTCCACTCCTGTAATAACCACTAGTACTGTTCCTTCAGATATATCATCCACATCTGACTTCCACTCCTGTAATATTAACTACTAGTACTGTTCCTTCAGATATATCATCCACATCAGCTTCCACTCCTCTGTGCTATTAACCACTAGTACTGTTCCTTCAGATATATCCTTCACATCAGCTTTCACACTCACATAATATTAACCACCCTAGTGCTGTTCCTTCAGATATCATCCACATCAGCTTCCTCACAATAATAACCACTAGTACTGTTCCTTCAGATATATCATCCACATCAGCTTCCTCCTGTAATATTAACTACTAGTACTGTTCCTTCAGATATATCCATCCACATCCAGCTTCCCTCCTGTAATAATGCTCTGTACTGTTCCTTCAGATATATCATCCACATCAGCTTCCATCTGTAATATTAACGCTAGTACTGTTCCTTCAGATATATCATCCCCTTAGCTTCCACTCCTGTAATAACCACTAGTACTGTTCCTTCAGATATATCATCCACATCAGCTTTCACTCCTGTAATATTAACCACTAGTACTGTTCCTTCAGATATCATCCACATCAGCTTCCCTCCTACTAATATTGTTCTCAGTACTGTTCCTTCAGACATATCATCCACATCAGCTTCCTCTGTAATATTAACCACTTCCTTCTGTTCCTTCAGATAAATATCCACATCCCAGCTTCCTCCTGTAATATTAACCACTAGTACTGTTCCTTCAGATATATCATCACATCAGCTTCCTCATAATATTAACGCCACTAATTACTGTTCCTTCAGATATATCATCATCAACTTCCACTCACTGTAATATTAACTACTAGTACTGTTCCTTCCAGATATATCTGTCACATCAGCTTCACTCACTGTAATATTAACCACTAGTACTGTTCCTTCAGATATATATCATCCACATCAGCTTCCACTCCATAATATTAACCACTAGTACTGTTCCTTAGATACTATCATCACATCAACTTCCATAAATAATATTAACCACTAGTACTGTTCCTTCAGATATATCATCCACATCCTTTAGCTTCCACTCCTGTAATATTAACCACTAGTACTGTTCCTTCAGATATATCATCACATCAGCTTCCACTCTGCTTTAATATTAACTACTAGTACTGTTTCAACTAGATATATCATCCACCTCAGCTTCACTCCTGTAATATTAACCACTAGTACTGTTCCTTCAGATATATCATCCACATCAGCTTCCACTCCTGTAATATTAACCACTGGCTGTTCCTTCAGATATATCATCCACATCAACTTCCACTCTGTAATATTAACCACTAGTACTGTTCCTTCAGATATATCATCACATCAGCTTCCACTCCTGTATTAACCCTAGTACTGTTCCTTCAGATATATCATCATCAGCTACCACTCCTGTAATATTATTCTCTAGTACTGTTCCTTCAGATACCATCCTCCACATCAGCTTCCACTCCTATAATATTAACACTACTAGTACTGTTCCTTCAGATATATCATCACATCAGCTTCCACTCCTGTAATATTAACCACTAGACTGCTATTTCTTCAGATATATCATCCCATCCCAGCTTCCTCACTGTAATATTAACTACTAGTACTGTTCCTTCAGATATATCATACATCATTTCCACTCACATAATATTAACCACTAGTACTGTTCCTTCAGATATATCATCCACATCCCAGCTTCCTCTAATATTAACCACTAGTACTGTTCCTTCAGATATATCTCCACATCAGCTTCCCCTCCCTGTAATATTAACCACTAGTACTGTTCCTTCAAATCTCAATCATCCCACATCTGCTTCCCTCCTGTAATATTAACCACCTAGTACTGTTCCCTTCAGATATATCATCATCAAGCTTCCTCCTGTATGTTAACTACTAGTACTGTTCCTTCAGATATATCATCCACATCAGCTTCCACTCCTGTAATATTAACTACTAGTACTGTTCCTTTTAAGATATATCATCCATCATTACTCTGTAATATTAACTACTAGTACTGTTCCTTCAGATATATCATCACATCAGCTTCCATCATAATATTAACCCACTAGTACTGTTCCTTCAGATATCATCCACATCAGCTCCACTGTAATATTATTATTACCACTAGTACAGTAGCTGAATGCTATATCCACATCAGCTTCCCACTCCTGTAATATTAACCACTAGTACTGTTCCTTCAGATATATCATCACATCAGCTTCCACTCCTGTAATATTAACCACTAGTACTGTTCCTTCAGATATATCATCACATCAGCTACTCCTGTAATAATAACTACTAGTACTGTTCCTTCAGATATATCATCCACATCAGCTTCCCTCCATAATATTAACCACTAGTACTGTTTCCTTCAGATATATCATCCCCATCGCTTCCCTCTATATAATAACTACTAATTATGTTCCTTCAGATATACTCAGCATCACATCAGCCCACTCCTGTAATAATAACCACTAGTACTGTTCCTTCCGTCTCCTCATCCACACACACTCACTAATGCTAACTACTAGTACTGTTCCTTCAGATATCATCACATCCTTCCTCACTGTAAGCATTAACCACTGTTTGTTCTGAATATATCATCACTCAGCTTCCCATATGTAATATTAACTACTACAGTACTGTTCATGCAGATATATCATCCCATCAGCTTCCTCTGCTAATATTAACCACTAGTACTGTTCTTCAAATATATCATCTGCATCAACCCTCCTGTAATAACTAACCACTAGTACTGTTCCTTCAGATATCATCCACATCAGCTTCCACTCCTGTAATATTAACTACTAGTACTGTTCCTTCCAATATAGCATCCACATCAGCTTCACTCCTGTAATATTAACTACTAGTACTGTTCCTTCAGATATAGCATCCACATCAGCTTCCACTCCTGTAATATTAACTACTAGTACTGTTCCTTCAGATATAGCATCATCAGCTTCCACTCCTGTAATATTAACTACTAGTACTGTTCCTTCAGATATAGCATCCACATCAGCTTCCACTCCTGTAATATTAACTACTAGTACTGTTCCTTCAGATATATCATCCACATCAGCTTCCACTCCTGTAATATTAACTACTAGTACTGTTCCTTCAGATATAGCATCCACATCGCTTCCTCCTGTAATATTAACTACTAGTACTGTTCCTTCAGATATATCATCCACATCAGCTTCCACTCCTGTAATATTAACTACTAGTACTGTTCCTTCAGATATATCATCCACATCAGCTTCCACTCCTGTAATATTAACCATAGTACTGTTCCTTCAGATATATCATCCACATCAGCTTCCACTCCTGTAATATTAACTACTAGTACTGTTCCTTCAGATATATCATCCACATCAGCTTCCACTCCTGTAATATTAACCACTAGTACTGTTCCTTCAGATATATCATCCTCAGCTTCCACTCCTGTAATATTAACCACTAGTACTGTTCCTTCAGATATATCATCCACATCAGCTTCCACTCCTGTAATATTAACCACTAGTACTGTTCCTTCAGATATATCATCCACATCAGCTTCCACTCCTGTAATATTAACCACTAGTACTGTTCCTTCAGATATATCATCCACATCAGCTTCCACTCCTGTAATATTAACTACTAGTACTGTTCCTTCAGATATATCATCCACATCAGCTTCCACTCCTGTAATATTAACTACTAGTACTGTTCCTTCAGATATATCATCCACATCAGCTTCCACTCCTGTAATATTAACTACTAGTACTGTTCCTTCAGATATATCATCCACATCAGCTTCCACTCCTGTAATATTAACTACTAGTACTGTTTCTTCAGATACTTATCATCCACATCAGCTTCCACTCCTGTAATATTAACTACTAGTACTGTTCCTTCAGATATATCATCCACATCAGCTTCCACTCCTGTAATATTAACTACTAGTACTGTTCCTTCAGATATATCATCCACATCAGCTTCCACTCCTGTAATATTAACTACTAGTACTGTTCCTTCAGATATATCATCCACATCAGCTTCCACTCCTGTAATATTAACCACTAGTACTGTTCCCTTCCAGATATATCATCCACATCAGCTTCCACTCCTGTAATATTAACTACTAGTACTGTTCCTTCAGATATATCATCCACATCAGCTTCCACTCCTGTAATATTAACTACTAGTACTGTTCCTTCAGATATATCATCCACATCAGCTTCCACTCTGTAATAGTAACTACTAGTACTGTTCCTTCAGATATATCATCCCTGTCAGCTTCCACTCCTGTAATATTAACTACTAGTACTGTTCCTTCAGATATAGCATCCACATCAGCTTCCACTCCTGTAATATTAACTACTAGTACTGTTCCTTCAGATATATCATCCACATCAGCTTCCACTCCTGTAATATTAACTACTAGTACTGTTCCTTCAGATATAGCATCCACATCAGCTTCCACTCCTGTAATATTAACTACTAGTACTGTTCCTTCAGATATATCATCCACATCAGCTTCCACTCCTGTAATATTAACTACTAGTACTGTTCCTTCAGATATAGCATCCACATCAGCTTCCACTCCTGTAATATTAACTACTAGTACTGTTCCTTCAGATATATCATCCACATCAGCTTCCACTCCTGTAATATTAACTACTAGTACTGTTCCTTCAGATATAGCATCATCAGCTTCCACTCCTGTAATATTAACCACTAGTACTGTTCCTTCAGATATATCATCCACATCAGCTTCCACTCCTGTAATATTAACTACTAGTACTGTTCCTTCAGATATAGCATCCACATCAGCTTCCACTCCTGTAATATTAACTACTAGTACTGTTCCTTCAGATATATCATCCACATCAGCTTCCACTCCTGTAATATTAACTACTAGTACTGTTCCTTCAGATATAGCATCCACATCAGCTTCCACTCCTGTAATATTAACTACTAGTACTGTTCCTTCAGATATATCATCCACATCAGCTTCCTCACTGTAATATTAACTACTAGTACTGTTCCTTCAGATATAGCATCCACATCAGCTTCCACTCCTGTAATATTAACTACTAGTACTGTTCCTTCAGATATATCATCCACACTGCCCACCTGCAATATTAACTACTAGTACTGTTCCTTCAGATATAGCATCCACATCAGCTTCCACTCCTGTAATATTAACTACTAGTACTGTTCCTTCAGATATATCATCCACATCAGCTTCCACTCCTAAAATATTAACTACTAGTACTGTTCCTTCAGATATAGCATCCACATCAGCTTCCACTCCTGTAATATTAACTACTAGTACTGTTCCTTCAGATATAGCATCCACATCAGCTTCCACTCCTGTAATATTAACTACTAGTACTGTTCCTTCGATGGTATCATCCACATCAGCTTCCACTCCTGTAAGATTAATCATTAGTACTGTTCCTTCAGATATAGCATCCACATCAGCTTCCACTCCTGTAATATTAACTACTAGTACTGTTCCTTCAGACAGAAGCATCCTACACAGCTTCCACTCCTGTAATATTAACTACTAGTACTGTTCCTTCAGATATATCATCCACATCAGCTCTTACCCCCAAGACTACCTACTACATTTTCAATTCTTCCAGAGATACAGTATCCACATCAGCTCTCCACTCTGTAATATTAACTACATTAGTACTGTTCCTTCATAGATATAGCATCCACATCAGCTTCCACTCCTGTATTAACTACTAGTACTGTTCCTTCAGATATAGTGTCTATCCACATCAGCTCTCCACTCCCAATATTAACTACTAGTACTGTTCCTTCAGACATATCATCCACATCAGCTCTACCCTGTAAGATTAACTACTGTACTGTTCTTCCAGATAGCAAGTATCCACATCATTTTACCCTTGTAATATTAACTACTAGTACTGTTCCTTCAGATATAGCATCCACATCAGCTTCCACTCCCTGCAATATTAACTACTAGCACTGTTCCTTCAGATATAGCATCCACATCAGCTTCCTCACCCTGTAACAGATGACCATTAGTACCGTTCCTTCTGTATATCATCCACATCAGCTTCCACTCCTGTAATATTAACCACCAGTACTGTTCCTTCAGATATAGCATCCACATCAGCTTCCACTCCTGTAATATTAACTACTAGTACTGTTCCTTCAGATATATCATCCACATCATTCACCTGTAATATTACTACTAGTACTGTTCCTTCAGATATAGCATCCACATCAGCTTCCACTCCTGTGGCTATTAACTACTAGTACTGTTCCTTCTGATAGCATCCACATCAGCTTCCACTCCTGTAATATTAACTACTAGTACTGTTCCTTCAGATACTTCATCCACATCAGCTTCCAGTTCCTGTAATATTAACTACTAGTACTGTTCCTTCAGATATAGCATCCACATCAGCTTCCACTCCCGTAATATTAACTACTAGTACTGTTCCTTCGGTATATATCATCCACATCAGCTTCCACTCCTGTAATATTAACTACTAGTACTGTTCCTTCAGATATATCATCCATATCAGCTTCCACTCCTGTAATATTAACTACTAGTACTGTTCCTTCAGATATATCATCCACATCAGCTTCCACTCCTGTAATAGTAACTACTAGTATCAGTTCCTTCAGATATAGCATCCACATCAGCTTCCACTCCCATTAATAACTACTAGTACTGTTCCTTCAGATATAGCATCCACATCAGCTTCCACTCCTGTAATATTAACCACTAGTACTGTTCCTTCAGATACAGCATCCACACCAGCTTCCACTCCTGCAATATTAACTACTAGCACTGTTCTTTCAGATATACAACAACATACTGTTTCAATCCCATAATATTAACTACAAGACTGTTCTTCAGATAATGTCCACATCGCTGGTTTCCACTCTGTAATATTAACACTAGTACTCATACCTTCAGACATATCATCACATCATTCACCTGTAATATTAACTACTAGTACTGTTCCTTCAGATATATCATCCACATCAGCTTCCACTCCTGTAATATTAACCACTAGTACTGTTCCTTCAGATATATCATCCACATCAGCTTCCACTCCTGTAATATTAACCACTAGTACTGTTCCTTCAGATATATCATCCACATCAGCTTCCACTCCTGTAATATTAACCACTAGTACTGTTCCTTCAGATATATCATCCACATCAGCTTCCACTCCTGTAATATTAACCACTAGTACTGTTCCTTCAGATATATCATCCACATCAGCTTCCACTCCTGTAATATTAACTACTAGTACTGTTCCTTCAGATATATCATCCACATCAGCTTCCACTCCTGTAATATTAACCACTAGTACTGTTCCTTCAGATATATCATCCACATCAGCTTCCACTCCTGTAATATTAACCACTAGTACTGTTCCTTCAGATATATCATCCACATCAGCTTCCACTCCTGTAATATTAACTACTAGTACTGTTCCTTCAGATATAGCATCCACATCAGCTTCCACTCCTGTAATATTAACTACTAGTACTGTTCCTTCAGATATATCATCCACATCAGCTTCCACCTGCAATATTAATCCACCAGTACTGTTCCTTCAGATATATCATCCACATCAGCTTCCACTCCTGTAATATTAACCACTAGTACTGTTCCTTCAGATATATCATCCACATCAGCTTCCACTCCTGTAATATTAACTACTAGTACTGTTCCTTCAGATATAGCATCCACATCAGCTTCCACTCCTGTAATATTAACTACTAGTACTGTTCCTATAGCATCCACATCAGCTTCCACTCCTGTAATATTAACCACTAGTACTGTTCCTTCAGATATATCATCCACATCAGCTTCCACTCCTGTAATATTAACTACTAGTACTGTTCCTTCAGATATATCATCCACATCAGCTTCCACTCCTGTAATATTAACCACTAGTACTGTTCCTTCAGATATATCATCCACATCAGCTTCCACTCCTGTAATATTAACCACTAGTACTGTTCCTTCAGATATATCATCCACATCAGCTTCCACTCCTGTAATATTAACTACTAGTACTGTTCCTTCAGATATAGTATCCACATCAGCTTCCACTCCTGTAATATTAACTACTAGTACTGTTCCTTCAGATATATCATCCACATCAGCTTCCACTCCTGTAATATTAACTACTAGTACTGTTCCTTCAGATATATCATCCACATCAGCTTCCACTCCTGTAATATTAACCACTAGTACTGTTCCTTCAGATATAGCATCCACATCAGCTTCCACTCCTGTAATATTAACTACTAGTACTGTTCCTTCAGATATATCATCCACATCAGCTTCCACTCCTGTAATATTAACTACTAGTACTGTTCCTTCAGATATAGCATCCACATCAGCTTCCACTCCTGTAATATTAACTACTAGTACTGTTCCTTCAGATATATCATCCACATCAGCTTCCACTCCTGTAATATTAACTACTAGTACTGTTCCTTCAGATATATCATCCACATCAGCTTCCACTCCTGTAATATTAACTACTAGTACTGTTCCTTCAGATATATCATCCACATCAGCTTCCACTCCCGTAATATTAACCACTAGTACTGTTCCTTCAGATATATCATCCACATCAGCTTCCACTCCTGTAATATTAACTACTAGTACTGTTCCTTCAGATATATCATCCACATCAGCTTCCACTCCTGTAATATTAACCACTAGTACTGTTCCTTCAGATATATCATCCACATCAGCTTCCACTCCTGTAATATTAACTACTAGTACTGTTCCTTCAGATATATCATCCACATCAGCTTCCACTCCTGTAATATTAACTACTAGTACTGTTCCTTCAGATATAGCATCCACATCAGCTTCCACTCCTGTAATATTAACTACTAGTACTGTTCCTTCAGATATATCATCCACATCAGCTTCCACTCCTGTAATATTAACTACTAGTACTGTTCCTTCAGATATATCATCCACATCAGCTCTACTCCTGTAATATACAACTACTAGTACTGTTCTTCCAGATATATCATCCACATCAGCTTCCACTCCTGTAATATTAACTACTAGTACTGTTCCTTCAGATATATCATCCACATCAGCTTCCACTCCTGTAATATTAACCACTAGTACTGTTCCTTCAGATATATCATCCACATCAGCTTCCACTCCTGTAATATTAACTCCTACTAGTACTGTTCCTTCAGATATATCATCCACATCAGCTTCTAATTCTGTAATATTAACTACTAGTACTGTTCCTTCAGATATATCATCCACATCAGCTTCCACTCCTGTAATATTAAATCCACTAGTACTGTTCCTTCAGATATATCATCCACATCAGCTTCCACTCCTGTAATATTAACTACTAGTACTGTTCCTTCAGATATATCATCCACATCAGCTTCCACTCCTGTAATATTAACTACTAGTACTGTTCCTTCAGATATAGCATCCACATCAGCTTCCACTCCTGTAATATTAACTACTAGTACTGTTCCTTCAGATATATCATCCACATCAGCTTCCACTCCTGTAATATTAACTACTAGTACTGTTCCTTCAGATATATCATCCACATCAGCTTCCACTCCTGTAATATTAACTACTAGTACTGTTCCTTCAGATATACTATCCACATCAGCTTCCACTCCTGTAATATTAACTACTAGTACTGTTCCTTCAGATATATCATCCACATCAGCTTCCACTCCTGTAATATTAACTACTAGTACTGTTCCTTCAGATATAGCACCCACATCAGCTTCCACCTGTAATATTAACTACTAGTACTGTTCCTTCAGATATAGCATCCACATCAGCTTCCACTCCTGTAATATTAACTACTAGTACTGTTCCTTCAGATATATCATCCACATCAGCTTCCACTCCTGTAATATTAACTACTAGTACTGTTCCTTCAGATATATCATCCACATCAGCTTCCACTCCTGTAATATTAACCACTAGTACTGTTCCTTCAGATATATCATCCACATCAGCTTCCACTCCTGTAATATTAACTACTAGTACTGTTCCTTCAGATATATCATCCACATCAGCTTCCACTCCTGTAATATTAACCACTAGTACTGTTCCTTCAGATATATCATCCACATCAGCTTCCACTCCTGTAATATTAACCACTAGTACTGTTCCTTCAGATATATCATCCACATCAGCTTCCACTCCTGTAATATTAACCACTAGTACTGTTCCTTCAGATATATCATCCACATCAGCTTCCACTCCTGTAATATTAACCACTAGTACTGTTCCTTCAGACATATCATCCACATCAGCTTCCACTGTAATATTAACTACTAGTACTGTTCCTTCAGATATATCATCCACATCAGCTTCCACTCCTGTAATATTAACCACTAGTACTGTTCCTTCAGATATATCATCCACATCAGCTTCCACTCCTGTAATATTAACCACTAGTACTGTTCCTTCAGATATATCATCCACATCAGCTTCCACTCCTGTAATATTAACTACTAGTACTGTTCCTTCAGATATATCATCCACATCAGCTTCACCCTGTAATATTAACCACTAGTACTGTTCCTTCAGATATATCATCCACATCAGCTTCCACTCCTGTAATATTAACCACTAGTACTGTTCCTTCAGATATATCATCCACATCAGCTTCCACTCCTGCAATATTAACTACTAGTACTGTTCCTTCAGATATAGCATCCACATCAGCTTCCACTCCTGTAATATTAACTACTAGTACTGTTCTTGTAGATATATCATCCACATCAGCTTCCACTCCTGTAATATTAACCACTAGTACTATTCCTTCAGATATATCATCCACATCAGTCTTCCACCTGTAATATTAACTACTAGTACTGTTCCTTCAGATATATCATCTACATCAGCTTCCACTCCTGTAATATTAACCACTAGTACTGTTCCTTCAGATATATCATCCACATCATCACTCCTGTAATATTAACTACTAGTACTGTTCCTTCAGATATATCATCCACATCAGCTTCCACTCCTGTAATATTAACCACTAGTACTGTTCCTTCAGATATATCATCCACATCAGCTTCCACTCCTGTAATATTAACTACTAGTACTGTTCCTTCAGATATATCATCCACATCAGCTTCCACTCCTGTAATATTAACCACTAGTACTGTTCCTTCAGATATATCATCCACATCAGCTTCCACTCCTGTAATATTAACTACTAGTACTGTTCCTTCAGATATATCATCCACATCAGCTTCCACTCCTGTAATATTAACCACTAGTACTGTTCCTTCAGATATATCATCCACATCAGCTTCCACTCCTGTGGGTTTATTAACTACTATACTGTTCCCTTCAGATATATCATCCACATCAGCTTCCACTCCTGTAATATTGGAACTACTAGTACTGTTCCTCTCCAGATATATCATCCACATCAGCTTCCACTCCTGTAATATTAACCACTAGTACTGTTCCTTCAGATATATCAACATCCACATCAGCTTCCACTCCTGTAATATTAACCACTAGTACTGTTCCTTCAGATATATCATCCACATCAGCTTCCACTCCTGTAATATTAACTACTAGTACTGTTCCTTCAGATATATCATCCACATCAGCTTCCACTCCTGTAATATTAACCACTAGTACTGTTCCTTCAGATATATCATCCACATCAGCTTCCACCTGTAATATTAACCACTAGTACTGTTCCTTCAGATATATCATCCACACTGGCTTCCACTCCTGTAATATTAACTACTAGTACTGTTCCTTCAGATATAGCATCCACATCAGCCCACTCCTACAATATTAACTACTAGTACTGTTCCTTCAGATATATCATCCACATCAGCTTCCACTCCTGTAATATTAACCACCAGTACTGTTCCTTCAGATATATCATCCACATCAGCTTCCACTCCTGTAATATTAACTACTAGTACTGTTCCTTCAGATATAGCATCCACATCAGCTTCCACTCCTGTAATATTAACTACTAGTACTGTTCCTTCAGATATAGCATCCACATCAGCTTCCACTCCTGTAATATTAACTGTTGTACTGTTCCTTCAGATATAGCATCCACATCAGCTTCCACTCCTGTAATATTAACTACTAGTACTGTTCCTTCAGATATATCATCCACATCAGCTTCCACTCCTGTAATATTAACCACTAGTACTGTTCCTTCAGATATATCATCCACATCAGCTTCCACCTCTGTAATATTAACCACTAGTACTGTTCCTTCAG
Source organism: Ascarosepion bandense (assembly GCA_037127315.1). Taxonomy (NCBI): domain Eukaryota; kingdom Metazoa; phylum Mollusca; class Cephalopoda; order Sepiida; family Sepiidae; genus Ascarosepion; species Ascarosepion bandense. The sequence continues at coordinate 474,676 of JBBBDQ010000212.1, read as the reverse complement.
ATATATCATCCACATCAGCTTCCACTCCTGTAATATTAACTACTAGTACTGTTCCTTCAGATATAGCATCCACATCAGCTCTACTCCTGTAATATTAACTACTAGTACTGTTCCTTCAGATATAGCATCCACATCAGCTTCCACTCCTGTAATATTAACTACTAGTACTGTTCCTTCAGATATAGCATCCACATCAGCTTCCACTCCTGTAATATTAACCACTAGTACTGTTCCTTCAGACATATCATCCACATCAGCTTCCACTCCTGTAATATTAACTACTAGTACTGTTCCTTCAGATATAGCATCCACATCAGCTTCCACTCCTGTAATATTAACTACTAGTACTGTTCCTTCAGATATAGCATCCACATCAGCTTCCACTCCTGTAATATTAACTACTAGTACTGTTCCTTCAGATATAGCATCCACATCAGCTTCCACTCCTGTAATATTAACCACTAGTACTGTTCCTTCAGATATATCATCCACATCAGCTTCCACTCCTGTAATATTAACCACTAGTACTGTTCCTTCAGATATATCATCCACATCAGCTTCCACTCCTGTAATATTAACTACTAGTACTGTTCCTTCAGATATATCATCCACATCAGCTTCCACTCCTGTAATATTAACTACTGGGGTACTGTTCCTTCAGATATAGCATCCACATCAGCTTCCACTCCTGTAATATTAACTACTAGTACTGTTCTTCCAGATATATCATCCACATCAGCTTCCACTCCTGTAATATTAACTACTAGTACTGTTCCTTCAGATATATCATCCACATCAGCTTCCACTCCTGTAATATTAACTACTAGTACTGTTCCTTCAGATATAGCATCCACATCATTTCCACTCCTGCAATATTAACTACTAGTACTGTTCCTTCAGATATATCATCCACATCATTTTCCACTCCTGTAATATTAACTACTAGTACTGTTCCTTCAGATATATCATCCACATCAGCTTCCACTCCTGTAATATTAACTACTAGTACTGTTCCTTCAGATATAGCATCCACATCAGCTTCCACTCCTGTAATATTAACTACTAGTACTGTTCCTTCAGATATATCATCCACATCAGCTTCCACTCCTGTAATATTAACCACTAGTACTGTTCCTTCAGATATATCATCCACATCAGCTTCCACTCCCATAATATTAACTACTAGTACTGTTCCCTACAGATATATCATCCACATCAGCTTCCACTCCTGTAATATTAACCATTAGTACTGTTCCTTCAGATATAGCATCCACATCAGCTTCCACTCCTAATATTAATCATTAGTACTGTTCCTTCAGATATATCATCCACATCAGCTTCCACTCCTGTAATATTAACTACTAGTACTGTTCCTTCAGATATAGCATCCACATCAGCTTCCACTCCTGTAATATTAACTACTAGTACTGTTCCTTCAGATATATCATCCACACTTTCAGCTTCCACTCCTGTAATATTAACCACTAGTACTGTTCCTTCAGATATATCATCCACATCAGCTTCCACTCCTGTAATATTAACTACTAGTACTGTTCCTTCAGATATAGCATCCACATCAGCTTCCACTCCTGTAATATTAACTACTAGTACTGTTCCCTTCTGTAGATAGCATCCACATCAGCTTCCACTCCTGTAATATTAACTACTAGTACTGTTCCTTCAGATATATCATCCACATCAGCTTCCACTCCCGTAATATTAACCACTAGTACTGTTCCTTCAGATATATCATCCACATCAGCTTCCACTCCTGTAATATTAATCACTAGTACTGTTCCTTCAGATATAGCATCCACATCAGCTTCCACTCCCGTAATATTAACTACTAGTACTGTTCCTCTGATATAGTATCCACATCAGCTTCCACTCCTGTAATATTAACTACTAGTACTGTTCCTTCAGATATATCATCCACATCAGCTTCCACTCCTGTAATATTAACTACTAGTACTGTTCCTTCAGATATATCATCCACATCAGCTTCCACTCCTGTAATATTAACTACTAGTACTGTTCCTTCAGATATAGCATCCACATCAGCTTCCACTCCTGTAATATTAACTACTAGTACTGTTCCTTCAGATATAGCATCCACATCAGCTTCCACTCCTGTAATATTAACCACTAGTACTGTTCCTTCAGATATAGCATCCACATCAGCTTCCACTCCTGTAATATTAACTACTAGTACTGTTCCTCCAGATATAGCATCCACATCAGCTTCCACTCCCTGTAATATTAACTACTAGTACTGTTCCTTCAGATATATCATCCACATCAGCTTCCACTCCTGTAATATTAACTACTAGTACTGTTCCTTCAGATATATCATCCACATCAGCTTCCACTCCTGTAATATTAACCACTAGTACTGTTCCTTCAGATATATCATCCACATCAGCTTCCACTCCAAAATAACTACTAGTACTGTTCCTTCAGATATATCATCCACATCAGCTTCCACTCCTGTAATATTAACTACTAGTACTGTTCCTTCAGATATAGCATCCACATCAGCTTCCACTCCTGTAATATTAACTACTAGTACTGTTCCTTCAGATATATCATCCACATCAGCTTCCACTCCTGTAATATTAACTACTAGTACTGTTCCTTCAGATATAGCATCCACATCAGCTTCCACTCCTGTAATATTAACCACTAGTACTGTTCCTTCAGATATATCATCCACATCAGCTTCCACTCCTGTAATATTAACTACTAGTACTGTTCCTTCAGATATATCATCCACATCAGCTCTACTCCTGTAATATTAACTACTAGTACTGTTCCTTCAGATATATCATCCACATCAGCTTCCACTCCTGTAATATTAACTACTAGTACTGTTCCTTCAGATATATCATCCACATCAGCTTCCACTCCTGTAATATTAACTACTAGTACTGTTCCTTCAGATATATCATCCACATCAGCTTCCACTCCTGTAATATTAACTACTAGTACTGTTCCTTCAGATATATCATCCACATCAGCTTCCACTCCTGTAATATTAACTACTAGTACTGTTCCTTCAGATATATCATCCACATCAGCTTCCACTCCTGTAATATTAACTACTAGTACTGTTCCTTCAGATATATCATCCACATCAGCTTCCACTCCTGTAATATTAACTACTAGTACTGTTCCTTCAGATATATCATCCACATCAGCTTCCACTCCTGTAATATTAACTACTAGTACTGTTCCTTCAGATATATCATCCACATCAGCTTCCACTCCTGTAATATTAACCACTAGTACCGTTCCTTCAGATATATCATCCACATCAGCTTCCACTCCTGTAATATTAACTACTAGTAATTATTCCTTCAGATATATCATCCACATCAGCTTCCACTCCTGTAATATTAACCACTAGTACTGTTCCTTCAGATATATCATCCACATCAGCTTCCACTCCTGTAATATTAACTACTAGTACTGTTCCTCTAGATATATCATCCACATCAGCTTCCACTCCTGTAATATTAACCACTAGTACTGTTCCTTCAGATATATCCACATCAGCTTCCACTCCTGTAATATTAACTACTAGTACTGTTCCTTCAGATATAGCATCCACATCAGCTTCCACTCCTGTAATATTAACCACTAGTACTGTTCCTTCAGATATATCATCCACATCAGCTTCCACTCCTGTAATATTAACCACTAGTACTGTTCCTTCAGATATATCATCCACATCAGCTTCCACTCCTGTAATATTAACCACTAGTACTGTTCCTTCAGATATATCATCCACATCAGCTTCCACTCCTGTAATATTAACCACTAGTACTGTTCCTTCAGATATATCATCCACATCAGCTTCCACTCCTGTAATATTAACTACTAGTACTGTTCCTTCAGATATATCATCCACATCAGCTTCCACTCCTGTAATATTAACTACTAGTACTGTTCCTTCAGATATATCATCCACATCAGCTTCCACTCCTGTAATATTAACCACTAGTACTGTTCCTCTCCAGATATATCATCCACATCAGCTTCACCTGTAATATTAACTACTAGTACTGTTCCTTCAGATATATCATCCACATCAGCTTCCACTCCTGTAATATTAACCACTAGTACTGTTCCTTCAGATATATCATCCACATCAGCTTCCACTCCTGTAATATTAACTACTAGTACTGTTCCTTCAGATATATCATCCACATCAGCTTCCACTCCTGTAATATTAACCACTAGTACTGTTCCTTCAGATATATCATCCACATCAGCTTCCACTCCTGTAATATTAACCACTAGTACTGTTCCTTCAGATATATCATCCACATCAGCTTCCACTCCTGTAATATTAACTACTAGTACTGTTCCTTCAGATATATCATCCACATCAGCTTCCACTCCTGTAATATTAACTACTAGTACTGTTCCTTCAGATATATCATCCACATCAGTTTCCACTCCTGTAATATTAACCACTAGTACTGTTCCTTCAGATATATCATCCACATCAGCTTCCACTCCTGTAATATTAACTACTAGTACTGTTCCTTCAGATATAGCATCCACATCAGCTTCCACTCCTGTAATATTAACCACTAGTACTGTTCCTTCAGATATATCATCCACATCAGCTTCCACTCCTGTAATATTAACCACTAGTACTGTTCCTTCAGATATATCATCCACATCAGCTTCCACTCCTGTAATATTAACCACTAGTACTGTTCCTTCAGATATATCATCCACATCAGCTCTACCCCCTGTAATATTAACCACTAGTACTGTTCCTTCAGATATATCATCCACATCAGCTTCCACTCCTGTAATATTAACTACTAGTACTGTTCCTTCAGATATATCATCCACATCAGCTTCCACTCCTGTAATATTAACTACTAGTACTGTTCCTTCAGATATATCATCCACATCAGCTTCCACTCCTGTAATATTAACCACTAGTACTGTTCCTTCAGATATATCATCCACATCAGCTTCCACTCCTGTAATATTAACTACTAGTACTGTTCCTTCAGATATATCATCCACATCAGCTTCCACTCCTGTAATATTAACCACTAGTACTGTTCCTTCAGATATATCATCCAAAGTATCAGCTTCCACTCCTGTAATATTAACTACTAGTACTGTTCCTTCAGATATATCATCCACATCAGCTTCCACTCCTGTAATATTAACCACTAGTACTGTTCCTTCAGATATATCATCCACATCAGCTTCCACTCCTGTAATATTAACTACTAGTACTGTTCCTTCAGATATATCATCCACATCAGCTTCCACTGTAATATTAACTACTAGTACTGTTCCTTCAGATATAGCATCCACACTCGCTTCCACTCCTGTAATATTAACCACTAGTACTGTTCCTTCAGATATATCATCCACATCAGCTTCCACTCCTGTAATATTAACCACTAGTACTGTCTTCATATACATCATCCACATCAGCTTCCACTCCTGTAATATTAACTACTAGTACTGTTCCTTCAGATATATCATCCACATCAGCTTCCACTCCTGTAATATTAACCACTAGTACTGTTCCTTCAGATATAGTATCCACATCAGCTTCCACTCCTGTAATATTAACTACTAGTACTGTTCCTTCAGATATATCATCCACATCAGCTTCCACTCCTGTAATATTAACTACTAGTACTGTTCCTTCAGATATATCATCCACATCAGCTTCCACTCCTGTAATATTAACCACTAGTACTGTTCCTTCAGATATATCATCCACATCAGCTTCCACTCCTGTAATATTAACTACTAGTACTGTTCCTTCAGATATACCATCCACATCAGCTTCCACTCCTGTAATATTAACCACTAGTACTGTTCCTTCAGATATATCATCCACATCAGCTTCCACTCCTGTAATATTAACTAATAGTACTGTTCCTTCAGATATAGCATCCACATCAGTCACTCCTAATATTAACCACTAGTACTGTTCCTTCAGAAGATATATCATCCACATCAGTTTCCACTCCTGTAATATTAACTACTAGTACTGTTCCTTCAGATATAGCATCCACATCAGCTTCCACTCCCAATATTAACTACTAGTACTGTTCCTTCAGATATAGCATCCACATCAGCCTCACTCCTGTAATATTAACTACTAGTACTGTTCCTTCAGATATAGCATCTACATCAGCTTCCACTCCTGTAATATTAACCACTAGTACTGTTCCTTCAGATATATCATCCACATCCAGCTTCCACTCCTGTAATATTAACTACTAGTACTGTTCCTTCAGATATAGCATCCACATCAGCTTCCACTCCTGTAATATTAACTACTAGTACTGTTCCTTCAGATATAGCATCCACATCAGCTTCCACTCCTGGGTAATATTAACCACTAGTACTGTTCCTTCAGATATATCATCCACATCAGCTTCCACTCCTGTAATATTAACTACTAGTACTGTTCCTTCAGATATAGCATCCACATCAGCTTCCACTCCTGTAATATTAACTACTAGTACTGTTCCTTCAGATATAGCATCCACATCAGCTTCCACTCCTGTAATATTAACCACTAGTACTGTTCCTTCAGATATAGCATCCACATCAGCTTCCATCTGCAATATTAACTACTAGTACTGTTCCTTCAGATATAGCATCCACATCAGCTTCCACTCCTGTAATATTAACTACTAGTACTGTTCCTTCAGATATAGCATCCACATCAGCTTCCACTCCTGTAATAGATAACTACTAGTACTGTTCCTTCAGATATATCATCCACATCAGCTTCCACTCCTGCAATATTAACTACTAGTACTGTTCCTTCAGATATAGCATCCACATCAGCTTCCACTCCTGTAATATTAACTACTAGTACTGTTCCTTCAGATATAGCATCCACATCAGCTTCCACTCCTGTAATATTAACTACTAGTACTGTTCCTTCAGATATAGCATTCATCAGCTTCCACTCCTGTAATATTAACCACTAGTACTGTTCCTTCAGATACATCATCTACATCAGCTTCCACTCCTGTAATATTAACTACTAGTACTGTTCCTTCAGATATAGCATCCACATCAGCTTCCACTCCTGTAATATTAACTACTAGTACCGTTCCTTCAGATATAGCATCCACATCAGCTTCCACTCCTGTAATATTAACAATAGTACTGTTCCTTCAGATATAGCATCCACATCAGCTTCCACTCCTGTAATATTAACCACTAGTACTGTTCCTTCAGATATATCATCCACATCAGCTTCCACTCCTGTAATATTAACCACTAGTACTGTTCCTTCAGATATATCATCCACATCAGCTTCCACTCCTGTAATATTAACCACTAGTGTACCGTTCCAGATATATCATCCACATCAGCTTCCACTCCTGTAATATTAACCACTAGTACTGTTCCTTCAGATATATCATCCACATCAGCTTCCACTCCTGTAATATTAACCACTAGTACTGTTCCTTCAGATATAGCATCCACATCAGCTTCCACTCCTGTAATATTAACCACTAGTACTGTTCCTTCAGATATATCATCCACATCAGCTTCCACTCCTGTAATATTAACTACTAGTACTGTTCCTTCAGATATAGCATCCACATCAGCTTCCACTCCTGTAATATTAACTACTAGTACTGTTCCTTCAGATATAGCATCCACATCAGCTTCCACTCCTGTAATATTAACTACTAGTACTGTTCCTTCAGATATAGCATCCACATCAGCTTCCACTCCTGTAATATTAACTACTAGTACTGTTCCTTCAGATATATCATCCACATCAGCTTCCACTCCTGTAATATTAACCACTAGTACTGTTCCTTCAGATATATCATCCACATCAGCTTCCACTCCTGTAATATTAACTACTAGTACTGTTCCTTCAGATATAGCATCCACATCAGCTTCCACTCCTGTAATATTAACCACTAGTACTGTTCCTTCAGATATAGCATCCACATCAGCTTCCACTCCTGTAATATTAACCACTAGTACTGTTCCTTCAGATATAGCATCCACATCAGCTTCCACTCCTGTAATATTAACCACTAGTACTGTTCCTTCAGATATAGCATCCACATCAGCTTCCACTCCTGTAATATTAACCACTAGTACTGTTCCTTCAGATATAGCATCCACATCAGCTTCCACTCCTGTAATATTAACCACTAGTACTGTTCCTTCAGATATATCATCCACATCAGCTTCCACTCCTGTAATATTAACCACTAGTACTGTTCCTTCAGATATAGCATCCACATCAGCTTCCACTCCTGTAATATTAACCACTAGTACTGTTCCTTCAGATATATCATCCACATCAGCTTCCACTCCTAATATTAACTACTAGTACTGTTCCTTCAGATATATCCACATCGTCATCACCCTGTAATATTAACCATTAGTACTGTTCCTTCAGATATAGCATCCACATCAGCTCTCTGTAATTCTGTAATATTAACCACTAGTACTGTTCCTTCAGATATAGCATCCACATCAGCTTCCACTCCTGTAATATTAACCACTAGTACTGTTCCCTTCAGATATATCATCCACATCAGCTTCCACTCCTGTAATATTAACCACTAGTACTGCTCCTTCAGATATAGCATCCACATCAGCTTCCACTGTAATATTAACCACTAGTACTGTTCCCTTCAGATATAGCAGATCCACATCAGCTTCACTCCTGTAATATTAACCACCAGTACCGTCTCTTCAGATATGGCATCCACATCAGCTTCCACTCCTGTAATATTAACCACTGGGTACTGTTCCTTCAGATATAGCATCCACATCAGCTTCCAATTCTGTAATATTAACCACTAGTACTGTTCCTTCAGATATAGCATCCACATCAGCTTCCACTCCTGTAATATTAACCACTTCAATGTTCCTTCAGATATATCATCCACATCAGCTTCCACTCCTGTAATATTAACCACTAGTACTGTTCCTTCAGATATAGCATCCACATCAGCTTCCACTCCTGTAATATTAACCACTAGTACTGTTCCTTCAGATATAGCATCCACATCAGCTTCCACTCCTGTAATATTAACCACTAGTACTGTTCCTTCAGATATATCATCCACATCAGCTTCCACTCCTGTAATATTAACCACTAGTACTGTTCCTTCAGATATAGCATCCACATCAGCTTCCACTCCTGTAATATTAACCACTAGTACTGTTCCTTCAGATATATCATCCACATCAGCTTCCACTCCTGTAATATTAATCACTAGTACTGTTCCTTCAGATATAGCATCCACATCAGCTTCCACTCCTGTAATATTAACCACTAGTACTGTTCCTTCAGATATAGCATCCACATCAGCTTCCACTCCTGTAATATTAACCACTAGTACTGTTCCTTCAGATATAGCATCCACATCAGCTTCCACTCCTGTAATATTAACCACTAGTACTGTTCCTTCAGATATAGCATCCACATCAGCTTCCACTCCTGTAATATTAACCACTAGTACTGTTCCTTCAGATATATCATCCACATCAGCTTCCACTCCTGTAATATTAACCACTAGTACTGTTCCCTCAGATATAGCATCCACATCAGCTTCCACCTCTGTAATATTAACCACTAGTACTGTTCCTTCAGATATATCATCCACATCAGCTTCCACTCCTGTAATATTAACCACTAGTACTGTTCCTTCAGATATATCATCCACATCAGCTTCCACTCCTGTAATATTAACCACTAGTACTGTTCCTTCAGATATAGCATCCACATCAGCTTCCACTCCTGTAATATTAACCACTAGTACTGTTCCTTCAGATATATCATCCACATCAGCTTCCACTCCTGTAATATTAACCACTAGTACTGTTCCTTCAGATATAGCATCCACATCAGCTTCCACTCCTGTAATATTAACCACTAGTACTGTTCCTTCAGATATATCATCCACATCAGCTTCCACTCCTGTAATATTAACCACTAGTACTGTTCCTTCAGATATATCATCCACATCAGCTTCCACTCCTGTAATATTAACTACTAGTACTGTTCCTTCAGATATATCATCCACATCAGCTTCCACTCCTGTAATATTAACCACTAGTACTGTTCCTTCAGATATAGCATCCACATCAGCTTCCACTCCTGTAATATTAACCACTAGTACTGTTCCTTCAGATATATCATCCACATCAGCTTCCACTCCCAATATTAAATCCACTAGTACTGTTCCTTCAGATATATCATCCACATCAGCTTCCACTCCTGTAATATTAACCACTAGTACTGTCTCAGATATATCATCCACATCAGCTTCCACCCTGTAATATTAACCACTAGTACTGTTCCTTCAGATATATCATCCACATCAGCTTCCACTCCTGTAATATTAACCACTAGTACTGTTCCTTCAGATATAGCATCCACATCAGCTTCCACTCCTGTAATATTAACCACTAGTACTGTTCCTTCAGATATATCATCCACATCAGCTTCCACTCCTGTAATATTAACCACTAGTACTGTTCCTTCAGATATAGCATCCACATCAGCTTCCACTCCTGTAATATTAACCACTAGTACTGTTCCTTCAGATATATCATCCACATCAGCTTCCACTCCTGTAATATTAACCACTAGTACTGTTCCTTCAGATATATCATCCACATCAGCTTCCACTCCTGTAATATTAACCACTAGTACTGTTCCTTCAGATATATCATCCACATCAGCTTCCATAATTCTGTAATATTAACTACTAGTACTGTTCCTTCAGATATAGCATCCACATCAGCTTCCACTCCCGTAATATTAACCACTAGTACTGTTCCTAGATATAGCATCCACATCAGCTTCCACTCCTGTAATATTAACCACTAGTACTGTTCCTTCAGATATAGCATCCACATCAGCTTCCACTCCTGTAATATTAACCACTAGTACTGTTCCTTCAGATATATCATCCACATCAGCTTCCACTCCTGTAATATTAACTACTAGTACTGTTCCTTCAGATATAGCATCCACATCACCTTCCACTCCTGTAAGATTAACTACTAGTACTGTTCCTTCAGATATAGCATCCACATCAGCTTCCACTCCTGTAAGATTAACTACTAGTACTGTTCCTTCAGATATATCATCCACATCAGCTTCCACTCCTGTAAGATTAACTACTAGTACTGTTCCTTCAGATATAGCATCCACATCAGCTTCCACTCCTGTAATATTAACTACTAGTACTGTTCCTTCAGATATATCATCTACATCACCTTCCACTCCTGTAAGATTAACTACTAGTACTGTTCCTTCAGATATATCATCCACATCAGCTTCCACTCCTGTAAGATTAACTACTAGTACTGTTCCTTCAGATATAGCATCCACATCAGCTTCCACTCCTGTAATATTAACTAATACTAGTACTGTTCCTTCAGATATATCATCCACATCACCTTCCACCTGTAAGATTAACTACTAGTACTGTTCCTTCAGATATATCATCCACATCAGCTTCCACTCCTGTAAGATTAACTACTAGTACTGTTCCTTCAGATATAGCATCCACATCAGCTTCCACTCCTGTAATATTAACTACTAGTACTGTTCCTTCAGATATAGCATCCACATCAGCTTCCACTCCTGTAATATTAACTACTAGTACTGTTCCTTCAGATATATCATCCACATCAGCTTCCACTCCTGTAATATTAACCACTAGTACTGTTCCTTCAGATATATCATCCACACTCATTTCTCCACCTCCTGTAATATTAACCACTAGTACTGTTCCTTCAGATATAGCATCCACATCAGCTTCCACTCCTGTAATATTAACCACTAGTACTGTTCCTTCAGATATATCATCCACATCAGCTTCCACCTCTGTAATATTAACCACTAGTACTGTTCCTTCAGATATATCATCCACACTAGCTTCCACTCCTGTAATATTAACCACTAGTACTGTTCCTTCAGATAGCATCCACATCAGCTTCCACTCCTGTAATATTAACCACTAGTACTGTTCCTTCAGATATATCATCCACATCAGCTTCCACTCCTGTAATATTAACTACTAGTACTGTTCCTTCAGATATATCATCCACATCAGCTTCCACTCCTGTAATATTAACCACTAGTACTGTTCCTTCAGATATAGCATCCACATCAGCTTCCACTCCTGTAATATTAACTACTAGTACTGTTCCTTCAGATATATCATCCACATCACCTTCCACTCCTGTAAGATTAACTACTAGTACTGTTCCCCTTCAGATATATCATCCACATCAGCTTCCACTCCTGTAAGATTAACTACTAGTACTGTTCCTTCAGATATAGCATCCACATCAGCTTCCACTCCTGTAATATTAACCACTAGTACTGTTCCTTCAGATATATCATCCACATCAGCTTCCACTCCTGTAATATTAACCACTAGTACTGTTCCTTCAGATATATCATCCACATCAGCTTCCACTCCTGTAAGATTAACTACTAGTACTGTTCCTTCAGATATATCATCCACATCAGCTTCCACTCCTGTAATATTAACTACCAGTACTGTTCCTTCAGATATATCATCCACATCAGCTTCCACTCCTGTAAGATTAACTACTAGTACTGTTCCTTCAGATATATCATCCACATCAGCTTCCACTCCTGTAATATTAACCACTAGTACTGTTCCTTCAGATATAGCATCCACATCAGCTTCCACTCCTGTAATATTAACTACTAGTACTGTTCCTTCAGATATAGCATCCACATCAGCTTCCACTCCTGTAATATTAACTACTAGTACTGTTCCTTCAGATATAGCATCCACATCAGCTTCCACTCCTGTAATATTAACTACTAGTACTGTTCCTTCAGATATATCATCCACATCAGCTTCCACTCCTGTAATATTAACTACTAGTACTGTTCCTTCAGATATAGCATCCACATCAGCTTCCACTCCTGTAAGATTAACTACTAGTACTGTTCCTTCAGATATAGCATCCACATCAGCTTCCGTTCTGGTAATATTAACTACTAGTACTGTTCCTTCAGATATAGCATCCACATCAGCTTCCACTCCTGTAATATTAACTACTAGTAATTGTTCCTTCAGATATATCATCCACATCAGCTTCCACTCCTGTAATATTAACTACTAGTACTGTTCCTTCAGATATAGCATCCACATCAGCTTCCACTCCTGTAATATTAACTACTAGTACTGTTCCTTCAGATATATCATCCACATCAGCTTCCACTCCTGTAAGATTAACTAATAGTACTGTTCCTTCAGATATATCATCCACATCAGCTTCCACTCCTGTAATATTAACTACTAGTACTGTTCCTTCAGATATATCATCCACATCACCTTCCACTCCTGTAAGATTAACTACTAGTACTGTCTTTCCAGATATATCATCCACATCACCTTCCAATTCTGTAAGATTAACTACTAGTACTGTTCCTTCAGATATATCATCCACATCACCTTCCACTCCTGTAAGATTAACTACTAGTACTGTTCCTTCAGATATATCATCCACATCAGCTTCCACTCCTGTAAGATTAACTACTAGTACTGTTCCTTCAGATATATCATCCACATCAGTTTCCACTGTAATATTAACTACTAGTACTGTTCCTTCATATATCATCCACATCAGCTTCCACTCCTGTAAGATTAACTACTAGTACTGTTCCTTCAGATATATCATCCACATCAGCTTCCACTCCTGTAATATTAACTACTAGTACTGTTCCTCTCCAGATATATCATCCACATCAGCTTCCACTCCTGTAAGATTAACTACTACTGTTCCTTCAGATATATCATCCACATCAGCTTCCACTCCTGTAATATTAACTACTAGTACTGTTCCTTCAGATATAGCATCCACATCACCTTCCACTCCTGTAATATTAACTACCAGTACTGCTCCTTCAGATATATCATCCACATCAGCTTCCACTCCTGTAAGATTAACTACTAGTACTGTTCCTTCAGATATATCATCCACATCAGCTTCCACTCCTGTAAGATTAACTACTAGTACTGTTCCTTCAGATATAGCATCCACATCAGTTTCCACTCCTGTAATATTAACTACTAGTACTGTTCCTTCAGATATATCATCCACATCACCTTCCACTCCTGTAAGATTAACTACTAGTACTGTTCCTTCAGATATATCATCCACATCAGCTTCCACTCCTGTAAGATTAACTACTGCTAGTACTGTTCCTTCAGATATAGCATCCACATCAGCTTCCCAGCTCCCAATATTAACTACTAGTACTGTTCCTTCAGATATATCATCCACATCAGCTTCCACTCCTGTAATATTAACCACTAGTACTGTCTCCTTCAGATATATCATCCACATCAGCTTCCACTCCTGTAATATTAACCACTAGTACTGTTCCTTCAGATATATCATCCACATCAATTTCCCACCTCTGTAAGATTAACTACTAGTACTGTTCCTTCAGATATATCATCCACATCAGCTTCCACTCCTGTAAGATTAACTACTAGTACTGTTCCTTCAGATATAGCATCCACATCAGCTTCCACTCCTGTAACATTAACTACTAGTACTGTTCCTTCAGATATAGCATCCACATCACCTTCCACTCCTGTAATATTAACTACTAGTACTGTTCCTTCAGATATATCATCCACATCAGCTTCCACTCCTGTAAGATTAACTACTAGTACTGTTCCTTCAGATATATCATCCACATCAGCTTCCACTCCTGTAATATTAACTACTATACCTGTTCCTTCAGATATAGCATCCACATCACCTTCCACTCCTGTAATATTAACTACTAGTACTGTTCCTTCAGATATATCATCCACATCAGCTTCCATTCCTGTAAGATTAACTACTAGTACTGTTCCTTCAGATATATCATCCACATCAGCTTCCACTCCTGTAAGATTAACTACTAGTACTGTTCCTTCAGATATAGCATCCACATCAGCTTCCACTCCTGTAATATTAACTACTAGTACTGCTCCTTCAGATATAGCATCCACATCAGCTTCCACTCCTGTAATATTAACCACTAGTACTGTTCCTTCAGATATATCATCCACATCAGCTTCCACTCCTGTAATATTAACTACTAGTACTGTTCCTTCAGATATAGCATCCACATCAGCTTCCACTCCTGTAATATTAACCACTTGTACTGTTCCTTCAGATATAGCATCCACATCAGCTTCCACTCCTGTAATATTAACCACTAGTACTGTTCCTTCAGATATAGCATCCACATCATCTTCCACTCCTGTAATATTAACCACTAGTACTGTTCCTTCAGATATAGCATCCACATCTACATGCATTCATAGTACCAATCATCCAGTTTCAGCAGTCATACCATCATTGCCTGCTGCTGGTGATATTTTCCAAAAGGAAAGAGACAGAACTGGGGCTATGGAACATCAATGATACTAACAATAGATTACTGGATTTGCAGTGGGCCCTTCTCATGTCAGAATCATTATAGCAACCTTTCAAACTCACACAGAGTGTATAAAATTGCTAAAGTAGAGAATATGAAGGCAAGGTATTTATCAATGTATTTAAAAGTGCAGAGAGTTGAGTGTATAAAACAGGAATAGTTACTCTGTTCATCATCCCAAGGTCATTTGTAATGCTTTGTATGTCACCTATTGTCTAAGAAAGAATCTTCCTTTGCTACATTGAGGTTCAATGACAGAAAGAACAACAATGTTATTGTAGAACATGAAAATAGAGAAGAACATTGAAAGTGCATGACAGCATATTTGATAAGGTATAAAAAACTGGAAGTGTAGATTCTTTATTACCTGAACAACATTACTCAGAGCAGGACTATTAGCATAAAGTCTTGACACATGTGGTTTCTTTAATTTGCATTCTTGCCTCTAGAGGTTTACCATTTGGTAGAGAAAATAAAATTATTGGGTCAGCAAAATAAAAAAAATGGCAACTATTTAGGTATATTAGAGCTGCAAAGTGAATTTGACCTTTTCTTGGAAGAGCATCTCAAAATGTATAGAAATCCTGAAAAAGGAAATCCATTTCTCTGCAAATATTTATGAGGAATTAATTGAATTAATGGGACAACATGTTTTTTTTATTATCCTTTAAAAAGTAAAAGAGTCAAAGTAAGTGTAACTTCCACTCCAGGCAAATCAACTGACATTTACTGTTTGCTTGTGGAATGTTTCTTGATGTTCATCTCAACCTTTTCTCTTGGAGAAAAGTATCTAACAGACACCGTTGAGAATTTTCTTAATGAGAACAAAATTCCATTATCAAACTGCTATGGTCAGTCATACAATAATTCCTCAAATATGTGAGGATGATATACTGAATTGCATGCACAGATTCATAAACTCATTATGTCCCCTGTTCTGGATACAGCCTGAATTTGGTGGGAGTAAAAGCAACAGAGTGTTGTCTACGAACTGTAAAATTCTTTGACTTTGTGTTGTATAATATCTTGGTCAGGGTGGAATTTCGCCAAGAAGTGTATTTTGCACTGGGCAATGCAGATGGCTGGCAGATTTTGTTTTGACTAGCAAGGGTCAGCACAAGGGATGAGACAAAATGTACGGAAAGTCCCAGGTGTCAGGAGGTAACTATTTAAGTGATGTCACAGAGTGCAGGTTTTACAGTTTTGAGTTAAGTTGCAGACAGCAGCCAGTCTGGCTAGCTTGCAGGGTGGCCCTATGCGTATCTGCTTCAACATGACCAAACTGCTCACTCCACAGCCAAGTCACTGCTTAGTTAAAAAGAACAGAAGAAAATCAAATGTAATTAGTTATTTTTAATTAAATACACATGTTGATGTCTGTCAATTTCATCATTTTTTAAAAAGCAAGTCATTTTGATTCACCTTGGGTCCAGTTTATTTTGTCATTTTATCAGTGAAAAAGATATGCAACATTTAGTTCAAGCAGATTCTCACCAGGTGGGTAGCAGTATCAACATGTATGAGAGAAAAACAAAGTAATTTGGTTGTGGTTTATTTTCAACAAAGAAGAAGTGATTTGTTCCCCCGTTGGAGTAGTTGAAATATTATCTTGTTTGTCGTCAGCCTAGTGGTATATAATACTAGCAGTATAGCCCGGCGTTGCTCAGGTGTAATGAAAGCTTTAAAACTAATCCATGGTCCCGGAGCTCAGACTCTTTGGATGTTGGCATGAAAGACTAAAAAGCAATAGTTTTTTCCAGTTAAAGCAAAACCGTAGATAATTTTTTTTGTCGTAAACTGAATTTTGAAGGTTAAATAAGTCCTCTGAGTAAATGGTATCATGGCTGAGACTAAGAACTATAATTATACCTACTTAGAGCCAAACTTGAAGCAAAAACTAAAATAAAAGGGCTGAAAAAAATACAGACATACAGGCAGATAAACAGACACACACACAAACACCTTGCCTTATATATATATATATATATATATATATATATATTATCGATTTTATATATATATTATCGATTTTCTGCACTATTGTAAGAACTGCAACCTTGAAACTTCTGAATATCGTTTCTTATGTCTTTGTCTATGAGTGTATCAAATTTGATTAAAACTGGACCACTCCTTCTATAACCTGATTTTTTCGATTATCGATTTTCTATATTTATCGGGGGTACCTCGATACAAAACCTAGCTAAGAACACTCGCAGACACTTATAGTACAACTGTGTAAATTTTCAAGAAAATCGGTTCAGCTGTTTCAGAGTCTATAGGTAATGGACACACACACACAGAGACAAAGTTCCATTTATAAATAAGTTTAGATAGATTTGATCAGCATCTGTTTTTTTTTTTTTTGCTGATTCTACTCATTGCTGAAATATATTGACATCATCTCTAGGAAAAGAATTGTGCTCAAGCATCTGTTTGACACACAATGGTCAGCATATTTTGATGCTGTTCATGCTCTGTATGCGGCTTTTGAGAAAAGGTGAGAGATAGAAGGATTGACCAAAAATTGGAAAACCTGGAAACAATCCTTCTCATAATCCTTTGGAACAACATGCTAGAAAGAATGAACAAAATAAGCAATATCTGCAATCAAAGGATGTGAACATCCTTACTGCCATGAATCTTCTTGATTCTATTAAAACCTATCTTCAGGAAACTAGAGACAAATTTGGTGAATATGAATTCAAAGCCAAGAGTATTTGTCCAGATACAGATTACGGTGATGGGGAAAATGGGGATGAAAGTGAATGTGCATTTTAATATGATGGATCAGAAGAAAAGATACTTCTCTGTAAAACTGAAAAGTTCAAGGTGGAAACTTTCCTCCCTATTCTGGACATTCTAATCTGTAAACTGATAAAACACGCAGAGGCTTATTCACAGATTAAAAAGCTGTTTCCTTTCTTAAGTGAAATGAAAACTGTTTCTTCTGATGCACTAAAGAAAAAGTGTGAACATCTGGCTGATATGAATCACAAAGACATGAATGATGACCTTTTAAATGAATGTGTGCATCTCAAGCACTATGTTGCTCTTGATAAAAATTATAAGTCTCTCACTGCACTATACAGAAAAATAATTTTGGACAATTTGACATCTATCCTCCCAAATACTGAAATTGCACTCAAAGTGTTCATGTGCATGGTGGTAACCAGCTATACAGAAGAACATTCTTTTTCAAGATTGAAACTTATAAAGACTTTGCTTTGTAACAGAATAGGGCAGCATTATTTGAACTGGCTTTCACATATGTGCATAGAAAATGACATCCTATTTCTGAAGACCATTGAATAATAAAGCAATTTTCTGAAAAGAAATGCTGCAAATGCTTGTTATAATAAGAAGTTTGTCGTAATTTTTCTGCCATCAAATCTGTGTGGCCTACTGAGTATTATTTTGTTTTTTTAAGCCTTGTGTATTATTCAAATAGCTACTGCTGTGTACAATATTTTTTTTTGTTTAAGTGCCTATAAAATTTAATATTATCGACCATTTACTATTCCTGTGAGTGGTTGTCATAGATTTGCTCAGGGGACGATAATGCTGTTAAAATGACCCAGGT
The DNA here is from genome assembly GCA_037127315.1 of Ascarosepion bandense. Classification (NCBI taxonomy): domain Eukaryota; kingdom Metazoa; phylum Mollusca; class Cephalopoda; order Sepiida; family Sepiidae; genus Ascarosepion; species Ascarosepion bandense. Next base: position 455,609 of record JBBBDQ010000212.1, on the reverse strand, counting down.
TGAAATTGCTAAATGTAACTATAAATTCTATTCTAATAATTTCTTTTATTGCATTTCTCACCTGTGAAACTTTTTTTCAAGTTTCTTGCCTCCCTGCCACCTGCAATCTTCAAAGATTTAAATGTGATATCAATTGCTATCTTCTGTCTTTATAAATTCTGTTCTTTTATTGTCATGTCTCCTCACTAAAGTCTTCTCATACTCTTTCATTCCCAACAGCCCTTAGTATTCTAATGACATTTTGCCTGGCTTGGGGTGAAATAATTAAAAAAATAAAATTTAAAAATACAGTATATCAGATTTTGAATTTATGAACACTTGATGAGAAGCATTATTTGACTTACTTTTTATTCTCTGCCGTTAAAACAACAGAATATAAGAAAGCAATAAAGAACAATAAAAGACAATAGGAGTACTTTTTAAAACAAAGAATATTATTTTATTGACTTACTCATCATGATAAATTTTGAGGTGGAACTTTTATTACTTAGTAGCTACTGCTGAAATAATTTTCCTTCTTTATAACCAATTTGTATGCATCATGCTTGTCCAGTCATGTGACCCTTAATGGCTAATCAACAGAGCCCTGTCTTTACAGAGAACAGTCTTGTAGAAGCCACTTCCAAGATAAGATGCATTTCTGATTAATAAGTAGATACAGGCGTTTGTAATACAACAAGATGAACTTGTAAATAAAGACAGCTTTTTGCAACATCCACTTAGTTTCCTTTTCAAGGTCAAAGTGAAGTCTTGTAACACATTCCTGTACTTTGTTAAAATATTATCTTTTTAGAAAAAAATTATATTCTTACTTCTTAGCCGTTTTATTTTTATGATAAATGTTTGTATAATTATTTACATTTGAGGGCCATATACTACTGAGGTTGCCCAAGATATATTCAGTAATCCAGTGCTACCATAAAAAAAGATTCATTAGATAAATTCATAAGTCTTAGCTTATTTCTATACATTTTAAAATTTCATATCTAGCTGCAACTATACACACTTTCAAATGGCAAAAAAAGGATATGAACAACATTTGTGAAATACATTGCTTTTCTAGCACTTTTATATATTGTATGAGTTGCAAAATGTAACATTGAAATGTTATATTGTACTGTTGAATAAAGAAGAGATCATATTTAAGCACTCCTTGACAGACTTCAACCAAGTATTTTAGTTCATGCAACTTTAATTTAAAACTATTATAATTCCATGTTGACTGGCAAAATGACACTTTGTAACATTTAGAAATATGCTTTTCATTTATACTTTTAATCACAGCTCTAATATCTTTTTCAGTAACCTTTAAAAGCATCCGCATTTACAATCAGTTGCATTTTGAATTTTATTTGCTTGTAGGAACATCAGATTTATTTACCACATGTCATTTATACTAAATGACTTGGTATCGAACAGGAAATGTTTGGTTACATGTTTACAATGCAGTCATTATGCAAATTGAAACTATAAAAAAAATATTTCCTGATTAATTTTCAGAATCATTTTTATTGGCATTAAAATTTACATCTGTATTTATTTTCATTAAACTTTATAAAACTATTCAACCAGTTTGAAATTTTAAACCATGTTCCCCAACATAATAGATTCTAAGCAGGACTGTATTCATACCTTAACCTTTATCACTCTGCATGTGACTTCATTTGCTGTACAAGAAGTGTATCCTGCCACTAAAAGTGACTCTGATCTCTGAATTTTAATATCATATTTGTGTTGTCATATCCTTCTATGGCAACAGAAAACAACTTTGAGTGAAATTAACAAAAAGATTACTGCAATTCACAGGCATTAAAAAAGAATGCAGTGGAATGGGAAGTAATATCAATAACGCTGAGTGCTAAAGGTTAAGTGAACCCTGGGTTAATAGAAAGAAAAAAATATTTTTATATGATGCTTTTTTAGTGTAAAACATCAAATGCTTCAAATAAAATTAAATAAAAATAAGCAAATCTCTTCTGTTCTTAATCTTTATTTTTCTAGTTTTATCAGGGCTCCAAAAATAAGAGGGCCCTTAGGTACGGTGTCCTTTCAAGACATGAGCAATCATGACTCTCCACAACTTCCAGTCATTTGTAGCTTTGAGTAATGAAACATTTACCTATAAATTATACAATCAGTTTTTACCATCACATTTATTTTTATATTTCTAATTTTGAAATTAGATAACAGTTTCCATTTTGTATGATGCAATTTTTGTAGATATCTTTAAAATAAATATTTATATATTCAGGTATTGTGGATTTTATAAGTACATAAATGGACACAGTACATAAGATTTTCAAGTCAAAGATATCTCTTATTAGTATGATTCTAGGTTACTTATATCTATCTAAACTTATTTATAAATGGAACTTTGTGTGTGTGTGTGTGTGTGTGTGTGTGTGTGTGTGTGTGCGCGTGCGTGCATGCGTGCGTGTGTGCGTGTGTGTGTCCCTTACCTATAGATTCCAAAACGGCTGAACCGATTTTCTTGAAAATTTACACAATTGTACTATAAGCGTCTGCGAGTGTGCTTTCATTACACCTGAGCAACGCTGGGCTGTATTGCTAGTTTATAATATATTAATTATCTCTTAAAATATCTTTTAGCTTTTATCTTCTAAACAAATGAAAAAATAGTAAAATCTAAAATGTGGATACAACTAAAACAGCCACTTTTCAAAATGTCCACTAATTCCTTAACATATGACAAACTCATAAATTCATTCTTGCATATTGCTGACTATATATCTTTATCTCCAAAGGTATGAACTCGGACTTAGTATATATCAGACAAGCCAACAACAAACAATTTATCAGATGACCCATGAAATCTATTTTACTGAGAATGTATCCATATATTCAAATCATTGTAGACGGAATATAGACTTTTTATCAGAATAAATAGTTCAAAAGGTAAGTTTTTATGAAGTGAAGAGGCTCATCCCTTGTTTCTTGTTTAGGATGCGGTTTCCGGTTTTCTCTTTTCCAATCTTTTCACTCTTTTCCTTTTTTATTATTTTTTTTTTCTTTTTTTTTTTTCAATTGGAGTAGATAGACTAAACTATCGCCCGGTTCACACTCCACCCACATCTATTGAACAGGTGAAGAGGCTCATCCCTTGTTTCCTGTTTAGGATGCGGTTTCCGGTTTTCTCTTTTCCAATCTTTTCACTCTTTTCCTTTTTTATTATTTTTTTTTCTTTTTTTTTTTTTCAATTGGAGTAGATAGACTAAACTATCGCCTGGTTCACACTCCACCCACATCTATTGAACAGGTGAAGAGGCTCATCCCTTGTTTCCTGTTTAGGATGCGGTTTCCGGTTTTCTCTTTTCCAATCTTTTCACTCTTTTCCTTTTTTATTATTTTTTTTTCTTTTTTTTTTTTTTCAATTGGAGTAGATAGACTAAACTATCGCCCAGTTCACACTCCACCCACATCTATTGAACAGGTGAAGAGGCTCATCCCTTGTTTCCTGTTTAGGATGCGGTTTCCGGTTTTCTCTTTTCCAATCTTTTCACTCTTTTCCTTTTTTATTATTTTTTTTTTCAATTGGATTAGATAGACTAAACTATCGCCCGGTTCACACTCCACCCACATCTATTGAACAGGTGAAGAGGCTCATCCCTTGTTTCCTATTTAGGATGTGGTTTCCGGCTTTCTCTTTTCCATTCTTTTTACCCTTACGTAACCCCCTGCGCATCAGTGGCGTTACCACCTTGCTTGGGGTGATATGATTAAAAAAAAAAAAAAAAGTGTGAGAATGTATCCATATATTCAAATCATTGTAGACGGAATATAGACTTTTTATCAGAATAAATAGTTCAAAAGGTAAGTTTTTATGAAGTGTGCTAGACACCTAAAATCTTTAGTTCTTATTTAATAGAAATTATAACATTAAATGTAAACCAAATGAATCTCAGAATAAACTTAGATTTTTTATCCTTCTAACATTTTTAACTATTAGTTGTTGTGTTTGACAAATCAGTAAACTTAGTCATACATGCCATAGGTACAAACATTTACCCAAACATTGAAAGCAAAAAAATAATGATGGCTAGATAGAAGAATGTAAATGAAGGTTTTATTTTGTGCAAAGTGAACATGCTAAGAAAGAGTAGAAATGTGTTACATGCTTTCTTTCCAACCCTGAAAAAGAAAGCTAGCAAATATTACAAAACATATGTTAAAACTATATGTTACAAGAAGTTGTATTTTTTCCATGTGTCCAGAAAGCATATTGTCTTCAGGGTGCATATCACAAAAATGTTCCCCGTCCAAATTATGGCGTCACTGACTGGCCATTAAGAGTCCCATAACCAGACAAATGTGGTGCATACTAATTAGAAAAGAGGAAGGAAAGTTAACCTGACACAGTGTACAGTTTGGAGAATTTAATACTCACAGGGACATTTTGAAGTTAAGAAGGGAAAAAGGGGAAAGTAAGCTAACAATCTTATGTCAATGGATAGCAGGACAGGAATTGGAAGAGATAGTAAAGCAATTACTTAAAGTTACAAAGAATAAGAAGCTGTGGAGAGCCATGATCGTTTACATCTTGAAAAAACACAGCATATAAAAGAAGGGTATAATCCACAAAAATAATTATCCACAAAATTGAAACTTTTTATTTCAAAATAACTGAAAATTACCCAATTCAGACTTGGGTGTGTGTGTACAGTTCAAACAACCACCTTTTCAAAATACCACACCATTATTCCATAGTCTGACTTTTATTTTCTTATTTTCCACATTTTCTTTTAGTGTGTTTTATTTTAATGAGTTCATGAAACTTTCAATAAGCACTACTCTTTAGATTCAGTTCCAGTTTTTAAACATAAGTAATTTTTTTAGGGTGGAACAAAAATATATGAACAATATTATTAAGTCACAGACAAGTAGTATTATTTACAGAAATTAACAACTGATATATTAACATATTTTCTTGGGATGTACAGATCTCATGAGAATTGAAAGGGTTAATCATATGGAATTTAACTATTCATAGTTTTGTAATAATCAAAAAAATTAATATAAATTATTTTTTGAGCTTAGATTGTTATTTTTTTAAAAATATTTCCATAAAAATTAAATCTGATAGCGATTTTGCTGTTTACCATTTTTGCCAAACTACTTTTCTTGTTATCAGTAACATATACTTTCTTTGGTGTCAAAGGAATTTCCACTTGCAGTTACCGCCTTCCTCAGTCATTTAAAAAAAATTATTGCTAGTCATCAATGTAAGTGCTAACATCAGACATTCAAAAAAGGTTTTCTGAAATGCTTATTTAACAATTGCCTTATTCACATTTTATGTCCACTTTGGTGTCACATTCCCAAACTACAATATGGCATTTCAAGATAAAAGCTTTTATTTTCTTTTTCTGGAATAATTATACTCAAATTACAAGAAACATACATTTGAATTGTGTGTGCTTATTTTATATAAAACTTACTAAGGTTTATTTACTGAAATTAAAGACCATGTCTAAGTACTAAAACCATTTAACAGTATCATGAATAGTTGGTAAGAGATGACATTAAAAAGTGATTTGTTATGTTTACTTTAAAAATTTTCGCACCAGTTGTGAAACTGAAAAACATGGAATAAGGAATCCTCAAATACAAATAACAGGACAGCTGTATCATTAAAAATAAGGATCACTGATGGCTCCTTATTAAATAAAAAACTGAATATTTTAAAACAAACTTTATGTAACCATGGCCAGTGTAAATGTCTCATGCCCTCCTTGAATCTATGATATGGGCCTCCAACTTATTAAATTTCAATTTTCATAAGCAAGATGTGGTGAGTAGATAAGTAGTAGTTAAAGCATATTGAAATATGCCCTTTCCTCTTTACTGATAGAGTGACAGAGAAACTATCTCTCTTTTTCTCTCAACATATACATCCTTTCTCTCTTTCTATTCTTCCATATTTCTCGTAAACTAGATATTAACCCAGACATAGATTATTTGGTCAACTGATGTCATATGAAAATTAACCAATGACTAACAATCCTACCAAAATCAAGTCAAAAACAAATAAGCATTAAGTAAATATAAAAAGAACAGTGACACATACATAGCAGTTAGTCCCAGTTTGCCCACCAGGTATGTGAAATTCACAGCAGCCATTTGAGATTCAATCAACACACCAAGACTAACTCCATGCAAACCAGAGATGTACTTAAATAATCTTAATGAAAAGAATACACAGAAAACCAAGGAATTAATTCAAAGTAAAATCCATACACTCAAATACCCAGAACATAATATAACAGAGCACAAAGAGCAACCTGATACAATATTCCACCTGACATACACATGGAGGAACAAATATGCTGTATTTACAAGAAGATAAATATACACGGAAGAAAAATTCTTTATAACCTGCACACAGCAATACATATATAATAACGAACATTCACATGGATACTATAAGAACTTATCCAAAAAACATATCAAAAACACAAAATACAAAAAGGACAGAAATGATGACATTCACATATAATAAAAGATGCAACCTTATGGAGTCAAAAATAAAAATGGTGGTATACTTAACAAAACCTGGCCTTTAATCATATATTATTTCAACTTCATCTATACCATATAGTAATCATATAAAATACAAATTTTATTGTAAACTAATAACGTAAAAAATATATAATAGTCAATATACATGAACAATTCAACTAGAAAAACTGAAAATAAATACAATGTATCTAAATACATGAGAGACATGTCATAATAAATCACTCCCTCTTGAATAAATCAACAATATTTTGCAGCAATTTTAATATCAACTTGAATTTTTTCTTGTTAAAACGTTGAATAATCTTAACACAGTCAACATTATGCCTAAAAAGTAGTGGATTTTATATAGTGTTATTTTTAGACTTAGCATGAGCAAAACAAAATAACAAAAAAAGACCCCAGTATGACATTAAAATAAAAAAAAACAACATTTCATCCATTAATAGTAAGTTATACTTAGTTTAATTTTTAACATATATAAATATAGGTACAGAAAAGAAAATGTTGATGAGATAGCTAGGGTCACAAAGCACTGTCCATAGCACCCAATCAAACTCCTCACTCCTCTCAGTTGGGAAGTTTTAGGGTAGGAGGCACCAGCCCTGTATATACCAGTATCCTGATAATTCACCTAACGTAACATACACTAGTGAAAGAATTTTAAAACCTATTTAAGTATTTTTTTCTTAATTCAGAGTTTTTAATTTTCTTGTTATATATTGCCAGAAGTGTTCTTTCTGGTTTTTGTAGGATAAATAAAAATGAAAAAAGTATAAAGTTTTATACTGAAAAATCAAATTAAAAGGGCAGTATTAAAAAATGAATTTGTAAATTTCAAAACTTAAAATATACAAAATTTTTCATTTTATTTTCAGTAAACTGAAAGAAAATTGCTTGTAATTCACACAAATATGATTAAAACCAGAAACTCCTTGGAGTTAATTGACAGAGCTATTCTGAAAGCTACTTGACTAATGAAAATTTGATTTGCCACTTTCAAATTATGGAAAACATTTTGTGGAGTGTTTAAACAGTGCTAACAGAATGTTAATGAACTGTGTGAAAATGAGCTGGATTAATGGTTAACAGTGCAGAAAATGAAATCTGTGAACCAAGTTCAAACTTTGGCTAAGGCATGAATCCACCTCTCCAAATATATTGAGTCAGGATTACATTTAGCTGTTAGGAATGTGTAATCAATTATGGGATTTTACGGTTTGTTAACTGTTGTTATATACCATGTATGTTTGTAAAAGAACAAATGAAAACAACAAACTACTGCTGGCCAGGTGGAAAGAAAAGAAGGCAGTATATGTTAAGATTTATCAGCATTTCTAGTATCTAAAGTTTGTGTCGAGTTGGTTAACCCAAGGGCCGCTAACGAACTCTGTGACTGCCCTCCTAGTGCCTTGAATTTCATGAGCAGGTTCTTTTAAGCAGACTAGGTAGATATATGACTCAGCATTTTTGTCATAATTTTGCTTTAGCGGCAATGTTTGTAATTGGTTTTGACATTTAATTAGTATTTTACATTTTTGGGGGATTTGCTTTCGAAACTGGATGCAATGCTTGGAGCTCTTATGCAGGGAGCGACTTTTCTATTTTTAATTTTACTTTTGTAGAATTCACATCCAACAGACAGGTTTTGATATGGAGGGAATCAAAAAGATATCTAAATTGGAATATATTATAATAGTGTTTACTAATTTACAAGTTTGTAGGATGGTTTATAAATTCAATTGTCCTTTATACCTATAACGGTAGAGCTATAGAAGAATAGTTTTTTTCTCCTATTTATATTTCCCCAGTATTATTATATCTGTGATATAATAACACCAGAGTTCACAGATGGAATAGAATGGCTGAAAGGAAAAGAAATGACAAATATGCTTTGTTCTCAGAGAGAGTTTTATACCACTAAGACATGCACAAAACTACATCTCCATATTTACACATGTCTGATGCAGAGAAAAATATAACATATATCTACATGGCAAGCAGAGTGAAAAGAGAATGAAAATATATGGCCTTGAAGAAAGGGTGTGGTAGGGTATAATGATGAGGAAACACATGTGCATATTTTAACAAGATAAGGAATTTATTTACAAATTTACACAGTTGTAATTGTCAGTAGCTTATTTCAAGACAAGTAATCACACATTAAAGTTTGTAGATTTGATAAACAGCCAAAAGAGAAAATGTTCATATTAAATTATCAGACACTAGGTAAGTTTCCAAAAATTGTTTTTCACACAAAAGTATTACAGTTGAATTCAATATAAACAAAGGTTTCCAAAATGATTAAAACAAATTGAAAGAGTTACTTTTTCACAAAAATGTATTACAGTTGAATTCAATATAAAAGATATATTTTTAGATACTTAGCTTCAATTGTTGAAAAGAGTCCTTGAAATTCTCAGTTGTCATTAGAGGTTAATGTATCAGTGTGAAATTTGACACCAGCAATATTCAGAAGCTTAGTCTCTGCTTTTCTTTCTCTCCCATTTCTCTGACTCTAACTGTCACTGACCAAAGGGCACATTAATAAATAGACCAGTCAGGTCACGTGATTGGATCACTCACAAACACCTTTTTGGGTGGGAAGAAACATGACATGGGTCACTGAAAGTTCAATTTCTTATTTTTTGTAAATCACTCTTTTCATTGGTTAGAAAATTAATTCACACTTGCAATCTTTTTTATTGGTCAAAATAAATTTTCACGCTGTGTGAGCTTGCAAACCATGAAGAAAAGAAAGTTATTTTTATTTCGTATTCAGAACAGTTTTATATATAATATGGAGATTGTTTGGTGTTTCTGGAGAAACTATGTTTAAGAATCCAGATTCAAGTGAGCTGAATTCATCTACTATGTCCCAGGTGAGGACATATTCCACAAACAGGAAACAGTGAGTCTTGGGTCTTCCAAATTAAAGCCAATGAATCAAAGATTTCTATATCTAGGGAAGATATATTTCCAAAAGAAAATGGTACCATGTGGTTATAAGCAGTTGGAGAAAGCAGATTCAGCCTTAGCTCAGGTCTCTCAACTTGAGTCAAAGAAACAACTGGTTCATTTTGCTCCTGTCAATGAACTGTATAACTTACTGAAATAATTGCCTCCTGTATCCCTACATACTCATCAGCAAAAATATTCTTCCTTTTACTGTGTCTGTTAGTGATGACATCAGTGATTGTATTCTTTATTCATTCATTTTAGGTTTCCTCTCACTTTAAAAAAAAAAGATTCTATAAATTTTAGTAGTTTTTTAATAATTTTCAGTTTCTGTCTTATTTTTTCACTGTAAGAACAGACTAAAGGGTTTTTTATTTTTTTATTTTGTCTTATTGATTACTTGTGATTATGGTATGAGACATTTTATGAAAATTCTTAGATGCAGAAAAAATATCTTGGAATTTTAAGTTAAAGCTTTATGTTTTTGTTAGAAACTGACTCTCCAGCCTCATCTCACTGTGTGCGAGGTTAACAATCCTGTAAGACAAAAAATACAACCTATCAAAAGGCAGAAGAACTTTTGATGAGTCAACAGCCAGCATATTAAATTTAGTGTCTCAATAAAATCACCCTGGAGAAAGCTATAGGAAACCACTCCACTATCAATCCCAAGAAAAATGATGGCAATACACAATAAAAACAAAAGATTTAAGGGTGTATAAAAAGGAAGATAAAACCAATTCCTAATTTTATAGACAATATATAAGGGATGTAAAAGAACAGATGACTCATTTTGAAAATTTTGAATCTGACCACTATATAAACCAGTACATTTACAAAATTTAGGGGTGTACAAAAGGAAGAAAGAACTATTTTCTAATTCCACAGGCAAAAAATTGTGAATTTAAAAGAGCCTGTTAAAAAAAAAAAAAGTGAATCTGATCACTGTATATAACCTAGCACAATATGTCAGATTTTACTGGGAGAGAGGATGGGTGCTGTCAAGTAAATTCCATTGCCCAAAGACTGCCATAAAGGACCCTTATGATGTACTGTGTCATAGGATAATTTTATTATTTTTTAAGAAACTGATTTAAAGTATTATAATAAACATTTGTTCTATGATAAGGACATTTTCTCAAAACTATAGTTACAAACATACTTGAAAAATGCAAGTCTTTCCTAAAAAGATGAGGTAGCTGTGTGCTTGGAAATGAAAACTTAATATCAGACTTTCTCTGTTTTACTTGATGTTGGCTGAAGAACACATTTAGTTATAACAGATAAAAATCAACAACTGATGGTAATTGGCAAAACATATCACAAATATTGAACTGTACTTTACATATTGTTTAACAAGTTTCTGTCACACGGAATTCATTACTAAATTATTTACTGTTGGGTAAATCAATGGAGTTTCATTCTATTTCTGTCTGATTCATCAATAAGCAAATGAATGGTTTTTGTTTTTCAGACATTGGATTTTGAGCTTGGTGTTCATTGCATTTCTAACAGCAATCTTAATTAACATCAGAGAAAACCTGAAAACAGAAAAATAATATTTTCATGATTTTATATATTTTCTGAAAGAAAAATAAACTTAGAAGGTTTTCTAAGTTGGTCAAACATAAAAATATGATAACTAGTAATACGGAGTGCTAGAGAAAAAGTTTACAAACAACAAAATTGTAATATGAGCTTTGGTTAAATGTTTACTGAGACATTAGATTTTGTAAGTCTAAAAAATTCATACATGATGTACTGAAGGACACATGGCTCAGTGGATAAAAGCATTAGTTGGATCCAGTGATTTGATCCAAAGTTTAATACCTGGCAGAGATGAACAAAAACTTAGTTGAATTAAAGGGAGATAACTGATACTGAGACATCTGGAAGAGGCTTGACTCATGAAACTAGAACAATCTACCCTGGTGAACGAAATAAAGGGTTCAGTTAAAAATTAAAATCACCTGGAGAAAGTCAGCCAAAACGTTGTGAATATGGCAACAAAGATGAGTAGTCCAAACAATGTAAGTAGTGTAAATAATTACAATACCTCATCTCAAAAATATATACAAACATTTTGTTATACATTTTAATATGAAGTCTGAAATCATTTGAATATCTTAAGAACCAGAAATCATTTGAATATTTTAAGAACCAGTTGCACAGCCTTGAAGTAACTTGGCAGCTAATTAAAAGGAGACTTAGTGCACATTAAAGCAGGTTGAATTTGGAACCATGGTATTGCACTCAATGTGACAGCTGGGGGGTCTGATATGATAAATAATGACACAAAATATTTTGAAGATTAAGTATAGGTTCAAAATTGTAGCATTGGAATTTCATTCCGGAGATCAGTAAAAGACTTATAGCATATCTTTATAAAATATATAATTTACTGAAGCTTTACAAATTGTATATGGACAAGAAGCATGGCACAAGGACATTATTATTAAATCATTGTGCCATTAAATAAGACCTTCTTCTACTTCAAAGGGAAATGATACTGAACAGTTTAGTTATATTATGATGTAATATGTTTAAACAGTGCCGCAGTTTCAGTGTGATTTTCAATAAACAACACAAATTTAGAATATATTGTTTTATAATTTGTGTCCAGCAGTATTATGGTGTTATATACACTTTTATTTATTTTTTGTTTTATTAATTATGATTTAAAAAAAAGGTCGACCAAATCTTATTCATTGAGTAGTCTTTTATGTAATCTTTCGCAATTTTTTGTTGTTACTTATCGAATAGATTAAAAACAAATTGCATATTGTGCTTGTTGTTGATTCATAATTAGAATTCTGATTTTAATATATTTTCCGTTCAATGTATCTAATACAAAAGATATCAACTTTAATTGGATTTATTATTGAAATAGTAAAATTTTGAAGTCAGTTTGTAAACAACAACCTGCAGAAATTAGGTGTTTCTTTACATTTTTCATAAGATTTTTAGAGCTAAATGCTCAAAAATTGATAAAGACTATGAATCTAGTTTCAGTACTTATCACATGTGATGTGCGTTTGTGGTGCAGCAGATATCAGCTCATAATGAGAACTTAGAGATCTGAGTTTAAATTTCAGTTGAATTTGTTGCATTCATTTACGTGCAAATACTCTTGGGAAAGGCATTAATCTGTCACTTTTCCCTCCAACTATAGGTTAAATAGCAGAAGTAATTCGGTTCTATAGCTTTGGTCGGCAACCAGTCTACTGCAGAAAGTAATGGCAGTCTACTGCAGGAAAATCTTCTGCCCAGTCAGTCATGTCTCGTTTGAGATATGATTGCCTAAGCTTGTATTGCATATGGCACTTAACTGACTGACTTTTTTATGGGATACATAAAACCCCAGCTTTTACACTGAGTGCAATGTTGATTTTCTGAAAAAGTGAAATCAATCTGCCCTATTGCACATGCATGAACAGATACTCACCCCACAGGGTTATTCAATTGGTAGTTGCCCTTGAGTGAGATTGTGTAGTGTGTGAGAGTCATATTCATAATGATGTCTTGTGCAGAGATTTTCTTTAAATAAAACACTAGCAGTATAGCCTGGCGTTGCTCGGGTGTAATGAAAGCTTTAAAACTAATCCATGGTCCTGGAGCTTTGACTCTTTGGACGTTGGCATGAAAGATTAAAAAGCAATAGTTATTTTCAGTTAAAGCGAAACTGTAGACTGAAAGAAAAATGAATGGATGTAAGTTAAATTTTGATTTCCTGGTATCGATATCAAATAAGTTTTTTTCATTGTAAACTGAATTTTGAAGGCTAAATAAGTCCACTGAGTAAATGGTATGATGGCTGAGACTAAGAACTACAATTATACCTACTTAGAGCCAAACTTGAAGCAAAAACTAAAATAAAAGGGCTGAAAAAATACAGATATACAGGCAGATAAACAGACACACACACAAACATCTTGCCTTTTATATATATATATCTCGATTTTCTGCACTATTGTAAGAACTGCAACCATGAAACTTCTGAATATCATTTCTTATGTCTTTGTCTATGAGCATATCAAATTTGATTAAAATCGGACCACTCCTTCTATAACCTGATTTTTTCAATTATCGATTTTCAATATTTATCGAGGGTACCTCAACACAAAACCTAGCTAAGAACACTCGCAGATGCTTATAGTACAACTGTGTAAATTTTCAATAAAATTGGTTCAGCCGTTTCGGAGTCTATAGGTAAAGGATACACAGACACACAGACACACACACACGCAGAGACAAAGTTCCATTTATAAATAAGTTTAGATTTGCCTGTCAGCTTCCCTATAGTCCAGATTGGTCTTCCAGTAAATTTTCAAAGCAAAAATTACCATAAAAAAAGGAGATTTCAAACCATAGGTCGAGGATAAAAGAGAATGTGACTTGGTAGATGATGACAATCCTAATTGTGGATTTTACAGATTTTAAGTAGAATGAGTATTAAAATAAATGTGTGTAGTTGTAAGAGGAATACTTTGAAAGCAACTAAAAGTATTGTAGTGGTAATGGTTGTTTAGTGTTATAATTAATTAGCATATGTATATGAATAGATGTGGTGAATACAGAATTAAAAGTAAGTCTATTCTCTTCACTTTTTTATAAATTTTGCAATTCTGTGTGAAATCTAATTTTTGACCAACAGAAAAAGGATTGGCCCCATACTAAAAAAAAAAAAAAGATGAAGCCAAATTTTGTGATCCTATGTTAAGTTAATTTTCTAACCAATGAAAGGAAATCCATGTGAAAAAGTCTTTAGCTATAAAAAAGAAAGTTGAATCAGAGATGGAAGTGAGACCAGACACCGCCAAGATGTGATAAAAGAAACTTCCAGCCACATTCTCCTTCTTCTTGTGTGTGATTTTCTTTTACCTCTTCTTTCTTCTTACCATTTTCATTGTCAACAAAGATGACAACAACAACAACAACAATATCAATATGACACTTCAACTGACTCCTAAAAACTAACTTCGATAAGTACCATTTTCCTTTATCACTTTCCCTTTCTATTCACTTTCTTACTGGCCATAAAAGAGGAAAGGAACACAGGCTTTTTTAGTACTCTGTTAATTCTGCATAAACACATTCTAATACTTACAACTAGAACTCTGGATTTAAGTTGTAGGTGGTTCACTTATGTTTGACACAAAGCCAATTCAATTCATTAAACCTTCTCCCTACTTCAATGTTATGTATATGCTCACTATGTAAGGTAGAGGCAATGGTACTTGTCCTGCTCATACTGTTGACATCTTTCAGTTATTTCTCTGTTTTCAGCCAGAGTGCAACACAGTTGTGTGTCTGTCAGTGGAGAGAGACACAATATTGAGAGGTGTCCAATCCTGGGGAACAGCTGCCCGAATAAATAACATAGTACTTAGACTGTAGAACTAATGTTGACTGCATGCAACTGCAATCCCTACTTGGAATATCATAATGTATTTTTTCATTAAGATTAAATAGCTGGACATTTTCTGGACAGTTGATATATAATTTATATTAAAGGAACCCTACTCTCAAATTTTTACATAACTAAATATTATAATCATTTCTGAGCAGCCCCATGATTTTGCACCTGTATTCCCAGAGAAATGATCACATTAATATCAACATAAAAAATAAATAAATAAATAAAGACTAAACCAATCCCAAATGTAATGTGTTGAGATTATTGTAGAATATTGTAGAAAGGCTTGCTTGTCTGGCCCTAACTGCAAGTTTAACAAAATGTGGTTTGAGAACAAGTTCATCAAACTTATATTTTGGTCTGAGCAGAGTTCAGATTTGAATGATATAAAGAATATTTGGTCTTACATTAAACATAAAATCATCATGAAGCATTTTTTGACTAATCATCAACTGTTTAAAGCTGTCAACATTGAATGAAATAGCATTGATTCTGTTGACTATAAAAAGTGATATGCAAGTTTATTCACAATACTTAAAAATTTTAAAAAATCAAGGGGTAAAGTCATTCTGTACTAAATTATTATTATTTTTTAAATTCTTACTCATTTCCTGTCCAGTGATTTGTTGTTAAAACCATTAAGACTTCAAATTTTGCCATTATGGGCTTGGCTCAATTGTTTATTTCTCAGGAGAGTATGTAACCAAATAAAGAGGTTAAAAAATGATGACAGACATGTGTATTTAGAATTCAACACAATTTTTATTAATTACTAAATCAATCTATACAATATTTGCATCAGAAATATTGCAGTTATGCTTGGTAAAAAGAAGATATATATTTTGAAATATTTATAAAAGATTGTTGAGATAATGAAAAGAAATAAAATATGTAATTACATATGAAGAAAGCAAAAAATGTAAACTCATACAAAAATAATTAATTGAAACTACAGTTCTTGAATACAACATAAAAAATATAGTATATCTTATAAGTTAAAATATAAATGAATTTGCACATATTTAAATTAGATGGCAATGTGGCTTGGAAAAAATGAATGGATGAAAGGGTTGGTAAAATACTAGAAGTTTACAAATGGCAAACAAAATTCATATTGAAAGTTGGTTGTTATATTGAAAAATGCACCCGCTGCAATTAATATACCATGTAACTATTTAGGACCAAACATAAGAATTGATTCAGCAATTTGCTTTATTACTTGCAGTTGGGAAGAAGTTTACTCAAGAAAAAAGAAAGAAAGAAACAAAGAAACAAACATGCACACACAGACATACTCACATACAAATCATTTTGCATTTTTCTTGCTAGCAAACTGATTATTCTTATAACACTAAGATTTCAAATAGCAACTTTTACTTAATCCAATGAATTAAAGCAAATGAAAATGATAATTTGCTTTCAACATTATTAATTTTCATCTTATAATGTTCCATTGGCACTGATATTTGTTATCAATTTAGAATTATCCTGACTCAATAAAAAAGAAGATCATTTGCCTACTATTTATGAATTATTATTAATTTTTAGATATTTGTCTATACTTCTGAGATGAGTTAGTATTTACATTGTTTGAACTATTGGCCTCATCTTTATTTCAGCTGTTGTACACTTTGGCCCTCTTCAGGTGCTAGGAATTTTGAACTGAACCCTTTATTTTGATCACTATGATATGTCATTTTCATTCCAGCAATGGTGAACAAATAACTTAGAGAGTTAACTTAAAGGGAGATAACTAAATGTCTACAAGAAGTAGCAATGCACATAAAATGAGGACAATAGTCTGATTAATGTAAATAATGTATTAATTTTTAGTTTACTTCTAGACTATTCAAATTTATTTTTTTAACGCTTGATATACCTGAAAACAAATAATTATTTTTTAACCAATTTTTATTGTGTAATTAGATTTGTAAAAGTATTAATGTTTCATTGTAAAATGCATCAATTTCTCAATTTAAAATGGTTTTGATGTAGTTCTTTCATTCTTCGGATAAAGATTGTTTTTAGACTATTATGGTAAATAAAAATAAGTTTAAATAAAATATATGTGTATTGAGAGAGGAATTATAAATAGATATCTGTGCCATTAAATGAAAATGTATTTAATAAACATTTAAATACTTGTAAAACCTGTAATAACATAATTATATTATAAATAAACTATGTTTATTTGTGATAGGCTTGCTAAGTGGGTTTTGTATTTCTTACTGCAATAGTATACTGGTGCCATTCATTAATGTTATTTTAAATGATGATTTACAAGGTAAGTAGGCCTTCCCTGTTTTGAATATTCGTACAATACAACTTTTTTCTTTTTTTTTTATCCCAATTTGTCACCATTTAAAATTGTTCTTAACCACCTTTCTTTTATTTATTGAACAAGGGAGATAACCTCAAATTAACTACAGCAACAGAAAACTTAGTCTAAGTTCTTAGCTTTTTTAAAACAGTTTTTACCATAATATGATCATCATAATAATTATAGATTACCAATAATTGCAATGATTATAGATTGCCAATAATTGCAATCTTTTATTTTGTTTCTAGGTAATGCACAAGAATCAAATAGGATGTACCAAAAAAAGGGTGTATTACAAAAAACAGATAATAACAGGTTTTAAATAAATATGTCATCAATAAAAAAGAAATGTAAATTTCAGTAAAATTATATATAAAAATAATTAAAGAGTAAATTAAAAAATAATACAAAATACTATGTTTCTTTATTATAATTTTTTTCAGGGGTGTTTTAAAGAAATATTTATTAACAGAAGAAAATTGCTAACATATATACTTTCAATAAAAAAATGCTACAGTGAGGCCAGACTGTTAATAAACATAGCTTAAATAATTTCATGTTGTAAAAGAACTGCCAAAATGAAAGCACACAGTTTATGAAAGATACATGTATAAAATTTAGTTTTAAAATTTGTAAAAAAATTAGGCTTAAGTCTTTTTGTCTGAAAACATACCAAAATAAAGTTTGTGTACAGTTATGATTTAAAGAAATACATTTTTTGTGATTTTTAACCAATGTAAGTTATGTCTATGTAAATTTCAAATTTTGGATTGAATTTAGAGCCAATTTGTGACAATTTAAGAAGTCAGGTTGGTCTAATGATCAGAAGGTTTTTGACTATTCACAGGCGAATGACCATGTGTTGTTTTCAGGGAACAGAAGTAAGAAAACCTAAGTTGGTGATGACAACAAAAAAAAAAAAAGATGAAGAAAGAAAGAGAAGCAGAAGGAAAAAAGCAGAAAGAAGATTCGCAAAATCAGAGGTATTAACATTGATTTCTAAATTTTATGAAAATACAAGATTTACCTCAGTTTTGGATTTAATTTGTAAAACTGAAGTTTTGTCTATATATCACCTAGTAATGCTTGTGAATTTGCCATCTTTCTCAACTCTTTTCCATAGTTGAATGAATGGAAGTAAGTGAATTTTTTGTTGAAAATCATAATTGTTTTTCCTGGGCTTAAAAATATTGTAGTTTAAAAAACTCTGTGTGTGTGTGTGTGTGTGTGTGTGTGTGTGTGTGTACACCCAACTGTGGGCAACTTGAGAATGAAAAGAAGAGAAGAGACCATATTCATGTGTTTGTTGTTTTTATATCTTCATAACGCCCAAACATTTTTGGTTTGATTTTGGCAGAGTGTTAAGGATTGGTTGGCTTCCGCATGACTCTGACAGACCAAGTAAGCTATGTCTGGGTTACAGAAAAGAAAGAAAGGATTGGAGTAGATAGACTAAACTATCGCCTGGTTCACACTCCACCCACGTCTATTGAACAGGTGAAGAGGCTCATCCCTTGTTCCCTGGTTAGGAGGTGGTTTCCGGCTTTCTCTTTCCGAATCTTTTTACTCTTACGTAGCCTCTTGCGTATCAGTGGCGTTATCGCCTTGCTTGGGGTGATATGATTAAAAAAAAAAAAATGTATATATATATATATATATATATATATATATATATATATCAGCATGCAGTGTGTGTATAGAAGAATTCAAAGGAGTATCCTAAAATCCTTTGTTAAATAAAGATGGAAGCTGACAATGGTTCGCTTGAAATATGCCTATACTTCTGATTCACCATGAAATAACGTGTCTGTCTTAATTTTCCTTATATATATATATATATATAGAGAGAGAGAGAGAGTGAGTTTATCTGTCATTCTATTAGTAAAGAAAAAAATTGTAAAAATGATTGTATATAAAGCAAATTTTTACATAATGGGTTTTCCTATTTTTTAGGTTTCCTTACAAATATGTGGTATTGTGGTATATGTAGGAGTGTAAGATGATGTACAAGTTCTTGTGGTGAATGAGCATATTGTAGAGTGATTGGAATAGAATATTTTACATCAACCCAAAATTTTTGCCAACAAATAATCCCATGCTAATTAGTGTTTTTTGTAATCATTTGGTTGTGAATCTTTAAAATTGTGTTTGTAAAATGAGAAAAAATATATATGCCATAAATATTTCTGTTGATGAAAAATTAATAGATTAGATCTTAGCCAAAAATATAAAAACCTCAACAATCATCTTAAATTTAAATAACACTTTCTTTCAAATGTTATAACTATAACAAAACACCTAGTTAAAAGGTAGCAGCCAGTTAATTAGTAGTTTGCATCTTTTTAGTTTTTAGTTAAGTTCAATTTGTAGAATTTAAATTTATCACTCCATTGAGGAAATCTCATAGCTTTAAAATTACCAAGCCAGAAAAGGAGGTTAAGTCTGTAATAAATTATGTAATTGGGATAATTCCTGAAAAATCATTTACAGCTTTGATTTACAAATTTATTTATACAGTGCACATAAAAGCTTTTCCAATGAACAAGTTGGTAGTTATTTATTCAATTATGATCTTGTAAAGACAGGTGATTTTTCTGTGAATTGTAAGGAATATGGCCTTTATTCACCACTTTTAATTTTAAACATTTTGCAATTGACAATGAACAAGGTATTAATAATAAACAAAGAATTTCCAGATATTTGGTCATGAAAACAGATAAAATTTATGTTGTGAAATATGATGATGGCCTCTGCTTGATGCCCCTCTGGCAGGCAGATTTCCATTCAATTCGTTGAGAGGCAATTCATTCAAAATCACGGTGAGGAATATTTGTACATGTCAAATTCATTTTCAACTTATCCTTAAAGTGAAACAGAGGTCTACTCACATTCCGCCGTCCACTTCTAAGCTCGCTGTACAACACTTGCTTTGATATCTGGTCATCTTCCATGCATAAGACATGTCCTACCCAACGCAGCTGATTGCATCAAAAAGCTCTCAATTCCACTAATACCGCAGCGCATGAATAGGTCCGCATTAGACATCCAATTGTTTAGGGTGAAACCACAAATTGTTCTGAGGCAATTTTTGTAGAAGACATCAAGCTTCTGGATGTGATTATGATAGACTGTCCATGATTTCGATCTATAAAGCAGCATAAAGTTCTTAAGCTAATCCCCCTATCATCCTACAACCAATGGCGCAGTTTCCCAAAAGCACTAGTTGCTTTCGCAATTCGATTAATGATTTCATCATCAAGAGAAGCATTCCAATTAACCTTACTTCCAAGATAGGTAAAGTTTTTCACATATTTCAGATCTTTACCATCTACTTGGATTGGCATATCGGGAAAGCTGTATACTAGTGGCCGCTGCTTCACACCCAGAACTTGTTTTGGTGTGGGTCAGGGTCGGTAAATAACCTCTGTTTTCTTGATGCTGATTGTCAGACCAAAAGCCTTATAAGCAGCGGAAAACCTATCTACAAGCAGTTGCGCTTCCTCCTGAGAGGTTGCACAAAGTGCAGCGTCATCTGCAAACAAAAGATCCCTAATGATAATTTGTTGAATGAGGGTCTTAGCTTTGAAATGCTGCTGGTTAAAGAGACCACCACTTGTTCTGAATTTGAATTCTACGCCTGCACCAATATCAGCAAAAGCATACTTCAGCATAACTGAAAAGAACAAAGCAAACAGCACAGGTGCCATTACGCAACCCTGTTTAGTACCATTTGTCACATTGAAAGGTTCTGAAGACTCCCCATTTGAAACAACAGATGCCTTCATTCCAACATGTAAAGACATGATTACATTCAGCATGTTGTCGGGTATTCACAGCTTTTTCAAAACCTTCCAGAGAGCTGCACGGTTGATTGTGTCAAAGGCCTTTGTAAGGTCAATGAAAACCATATACTGCTCCTCGTTCTTCTCTCGGACTTTCTCAGCAACCTGGCGGAGTGAAAAGATCATATCGACAGTACCTCGACCAGCATGGAAACCGCACTGAGATTTGGGGTAGATATCGTCAACAAGGTGTTTGATTATTCTATTGAGAATAAGCCTTGTCAAGATCTTCCCTGCAATTGATAAAAGTGAGATGCCATGATGGTTGTCACAGATGTTCTTATTGCCTTTGCTCTTATACAGGTGCTGAATTAGTGCATCTTTGAAATCCTGAGGGACATTTCCAGTTAGCCAGATCTTCACAAAGAGACTATGCAGCTTCTTCACCAGTTTCCGACCACCATACTTAAAAACCTCAGGAGGTAAGGCATCTTTCCCAGATTTTTTGCCTGAAGAAATTTGCTTGATAGCAACAAAAACCTCATGTACTTCTGGAAGGAAAGAGAGTTCAGGAATTTCAGGTCACCCAGTGATAGATGAAATTATTTCTTCGTCAGTTGTAGAAGCGTTGTTTAGAACTGCTTCAAAATGCTCCTTCCAGCGATTCAAAATATCCACTCTGTCAGTCAGCAGTGTGCCATCACTTGCAAATATGGGAGAAGCACCAGATTCGTGTGGCCCAAAACCTTTCTTAATACCTTCATAAAGGACTTTCGAGTCCTTCCTATCAAATGCTTCTTGCACTGATTTGGCATGTGACGACCACCATGCCTCTTTCATTTGCTGTAGTGTTTTCTGGACCTTGCTTTTGCATGCATTGTACTCTTTCTTCTTTAATGTGGAGTTCTTATCCTCAATCCAGATTTTGTGAGCCTTATGCATCTCGTTGATCAAATCCTGTGCCTCAACATTTTGATCATCAAACCAGTCCATGGTCGGAAAGATAGCAACTTGTATGGAATGAACGAGTGATATGAAAGTCTTTAATGTCACGTCTTTTGGTGATGATGTAGTCAAGCAAGTGCCAATCCCTTGAATATACAAGATGTGAAAATGATATTAGATGTGGAGAGGGTAAATAGGGAATGAAAATGTGCCTTATAAAGGCAAAGTTCGTTTAATTATATATGAATAAATTCTCTCCTTTTTACTGATAAGCAAAAAGCATGTAAACAAAACAGTTTGTTGAAAAAGTTGTTTTTAAATGAATTCAAAAGATATGTCTTAAAAATGTTAAATGTTTTGTTCCTTTGAGTGAATACAATATTGAGTGAGTGTATAGTGGGTTATCCGTTCTTGTGAAATGTAGTTGTATGTTGAAGCAGATTAACTAAATTTAGCCTCGTTAGTAGATAGCCCACTATAAGTTATAAAAGGGGTTATAAAACAAGAAAATCAAATTGAGTATAGAAACAACATTTATATATTCACAGATATCAATTAAGGTTTTTTTACAAATAAAAGTAATGTCTTTTGGGTGGGTTCAAAGGATGTTAAAATATTTATAGCAGTAAATGCTGAAAGAGAGTTCATGTATGTGGGAGCATTTGTCAGTTAGGAATGTCTTTGATGTCTCCGCTCCTTTGGTCATCGGGTAAGTAGCTCAGGGAACTGTGAAGAAGAAAGTGAGAGAGAAAGGATAGGCAAGTATAGTAGATCGTTTGACGAGGTCAAGAGACATGCTAATTACGCTTGTACTTTCTCAACTGGCGATGCTTTCTGTGTCGGCTTTTTATTTCGTCTTTGTGGGTCTCAGCAAGTCATTTGGGAATTCACACCCATATTTAATTCTGGCCTTCCCATTGGGCAATAAATAAAATTTGCGTAAAGAAATTTGACATTTATTAATTTTTGGTTTTCTGCTGGGACATATGCGTGGAGCCAGGTGCATGAAGACCAGTTTTGGTCATTTGCTTTCTGGATCACTGAGGGCAAACATTTGGTCCCTCGCTTTGCTTGGTATCACCACAAGTGAATAGTAATTTTGTGTTTGTGTTAAGAGGTTATTAACTTCGTAAAATTCAGCTGTTAATAATGGCGTGGACATCAGTGGCACTTGGTTGAAATAATAATTCCCACTAAAGATTCAGACAAAAGTCTCCTCCTTGTAGGATCAAGAACACTTCTTCAAATTTGTGGCGGGATATGTAAGTAAACATGTTCTATGACATGTTCTCATGTGCTTCATATTTTCTGAAAAATCAGTGATGACTAGCATGAAATTCAAATCTTAAGTTTTCTGATCCAGTGTCTGAATATTATTGCATTTTTTTTATCTGGACTCACAACATGTGTGGTAGGTAAATTGTTGTAAATACTTTTTTTGTAATTTAATATTGCAAAGTATATTCCACAGAATTATACAAATTGTTGTTTTTGATGCTCTGTAATAAAATATATTTCGGAAAAAAGAAATTTATTAAAAATAAGGCATTTTCCTATTCAGCTTAGTCATTTATTTCACAAAAGTCATTAATTCCATTTTTGTAGTTAATTTGAAATATTTTTAAAATTCAAGATGGGATGAATTAAATTTTATAGCAACTTTCCTCTTGGATTTTCTTTCAAAAATACTTTTTAAACTACAATATGATTTACTAACTTTCTATAATTAGAAAGGGATAAAGATTAATTATAATTACATTTTTTTAATGTTTTTTTTTGTAAGACTATCTTGAATTTCCATTAAAGGGTATATAATCGTTGTTTTTTCGTCATTTGATTTTTATATCCTACTTTTAAAAAACACATTATGAATAGCTTTAATATACATTTCCTTAAGATCAAATTTGTTTTTTATGAATGACTTTTTTTGTTCAATTTTTTTGTGTACAAAAAATAACGTCCAGTTTTTTTGCATTTATTAAAATTTTTATTTTTAATTTACTATAGGTGTACTGTAGTGTACTAACGTTTAATATAAATCTTAAATTCTATGATAAAATAACTTGGATTAGCTTATTTATTTTTTTGGTTTAATTCATAAAAATAGATTATTTATTGAAATTTTTCATATTTCAGTTATTCGGAACTTTGTTTTTTCGTGAATATGTTTGCTAAATCACCGTACAACATGGCGGGCAAGTCGAAGTTCCGAATTCCTTCTTTAAAAGAAATGGAAAAACCTGATGATAAGGTCTGACAAAAATCGCTTGATTTTATATAAACTTATTTAGAACAAAAGCATGTCAATAGTGATGGAAAATGTGTTTCCTTCTAAAAGTGATTTATTCTTACAATTCAACTGTAACAACGACGGTTAGAATTTTTTTTCAATAATTCACTTTTTTTTTATTAACTTGACTTGTTTTTGATAACAAACATAAAAATTTGACTGTTTCAGAGAGATTTATGACAATTTTTCGACTACGTATCAGATCTTCTGTTCTTTAAAATTAATTAGAGTATCGTAATTATAATTCCAATTTATAACTAAGTTTAAAGTGGAATTAAAAAATTTTAATTAGTAGGTAAACAAAGTTTTTTAAAATTTCATAAAGAAAGAACGAAAACATTTTAACTTATGCTCATTCTCATTTATTTTTAAAATAAATTTTTTAATCTGTTTCTATTTTAAAAAGGCATCCTAACACTAAAGGATATTCTTATTACTAAAACTAAACAAGCAAAAATCAAAATACGAAACAAAAAAAAATAAACAAGCCTTCAATAAGCAGTGTTTCTCGCAAATAATAAAAAACTTTTTTCTTTTTTTTTTGTTATTATTTTTCATTATATTCTAATAAAATTTGCCTCGCCTATTATTTATTTGTTACTATTTTTTTCAATTAATTTTTATTTTGACGGATAAATTCCATATTCAGAAATAATTAAAAAAAAAAACAGATGAAAAGTATGCTACTAACATTAAAAAAAAAAACAAACAAACCTATTTCAATTTCATCCAAACATTAATTTTAGAAAATTAAATTATAATCCATTTAAAAGTACACTTGTCAGCACAAAATGAGAAAATGTTACAGAAATAAAAAAGACCTTTTGACTTAGTTTTGTGATTATTGAATACTGAGTATGAGTTTAAAAAAAAAAAGTAAAATCTACTAGTTTAGCATTTGAAACGTATTAATTGGATGGTTAATTAACAGGAACACATCACTCAATAAATCCCGGGCCCATCTGCTAAAACAACTTTCAGGCCAAATTCGACTTTTATTTATCAACATAGTCTTCTTCTACGCCCTAGAAGGAGACTATGTTGAAGCGTTAGAGTGTATCACCCTAGAGAATTTCTAGGGTGATACACTGATTCCAACGCTTCCCTAACAATTCGATGCCTTTTGTTTTTTATTTGTGTAGAATGATTTGTCTTTGACCTCAAAATACACCTGAGTTTCCTATATCACTTCTTCATTGGAGCCAAATCTCTTTCGCTGGAGAATTCTTTTGAGGTCTGCAAACAGCCAGTTGTTGCTGGGGGCCAGATCTTATCACCAAAAATTTTTCATAGTATTATTACAGTTTCATCAAAATCTATCTTGTTGTTTTTTTTGGTAAAATAAAAATTTACATACTTTTCATGTTCAGCACAGGACAATTTTCTTAATAATAAATGAACTTTCTTTACATCATTCCAATGCAAACAATCCCTTTTAAAGACCCCTTCATATTTTCTATAATAAACTGGAAAATTTTCCCCTTCATCTCGATTGTATAAAAATTCGCTAATTGAAGTGAATAAATCTGATGTTTTTTCTTCCGTAGTTTTGTTAGATGATAATTAGAAAAAACTTCTGTTGTTCTAATTGTAATTGCTGTTCATGTTATAGTTTTTGTTGCTGCAATTGTTGTTCTTGTTGTTGCTTTTATAGTGCCAACATTTGAATCATGATAGATTTTAGTTCTTCCATTTTCCTGTACTTTGCTGAATATTTTATAGATTCATTTTTGAATAACTTTGCCTGGTTATTTATCTGTAGTTCTGTGAATATGGCATCTCTTTGGTGAAGTGATAAATATTAACTGAATACCCTATTAAGACGTGTAGGATATGTATTTTTTTTGTTGTCACCTTGCAAATATTGTTGGCACTTTTGTAAAGTCATATATACTAGAAATAACGCCTTTGAAGAATATTGTCAGACTTTTTACTTTTCTGCTTGAATGCTTATTAATGTACCCATATATATATATATATATATATATATATATATATATATATATATATTATTTTTATATCATGTTTTCCCAGCAGCACAATTTCTCTAATTACATCAAAATAAGATCGACTATGTTTGTTCTCTGACGATTCATGTTCAAACTCAAATTTTGGCAGTGACACTTAATTCATGCCTGACACCATCCAATATGAAGGTGAGAAAATGTGTAAACAAGGACATTTTGGCAGAGAGGTTGATATTTTTTTTGTTTTTTTTAATCGTATCACCCCGAGCAAGGCGGTAACGCCACTGATGTGCAGGGGGCTACGTAATAGTGAAAAGATTGGAAAAGAACCGAAAACCACATCCTAAACAGGGAACAAGGGATGAGCCTCTTAATCTGTTTAATAGATGTGGGTGGAGTGTGAACTGGGCGATAGATAGATCTATCTACTCCAATTGAAAAAAAAAAAACAAAGTGAGAAGATTTGAAAAGAGAAAGCCGGAAACCACATCCTAAACAGGGAACAAGGGATGTGCCTCTTAATCTGTTCAATAGACATGGGTGGATTGTGAACCGGGCGATAGATAGATCTATCTACTTCAATGTATGCTGCTTAGGAAAATCAATCAACCAACCAACCAACACATTGAAATATATCCATGTATTTTTCTTTATTGAGGTTAAATTAACTTTTAGTTTTTATTTTTGGAATAATTGATTAAAGCTTTTTTCTTCTTTGCTTTCTTTCAGTTGGCTCCTGTGTTTTCTACATACAAACAAAATATCAATGTATCAAGCGATGAAAAACCTAATTTATCTAAACAAAAGTCCCCATCAAAGCACCCTATGCTTCCCCAAGCTGAGCCAGTCATCAAGAGTGTTTCTAGTGAAACAAACCCCTCAAGAAACACACCCACTACATCTTCTAATACTCGACCAAAAACTAGTGCCTTAAACAAAAATGTCACAAAATCAGTTTCAGTGGCAAAACAAGAAACAGTTAAACATGACCAAAAACCAAAGAGGTATGTTTATTTTCTGTACTTTATTTGGCTTAAGAAGTTTTTCAGATATATGTTCTTATAATCAATCCTCTAATTGTGTTTGTATGAGAATGTTTATGTTTAGAACTTAGGCAACTTGTCAAAACTTAGCTGATTAAATATATCATTATCCTAGGGAAGAAATGGCACTGTGGACAAACAAGCCAGTGAAGGTACTGTGATGATTTGGACAATATTCTACTGGGAAATACTGGAAGGTACCCTGTCATATACTACCCACTGAATATCATTGAAGATCTGGTATATATTTTCATGGCAAAAGTCTTTTATGATGTTGTGGCATTTTCAATCAGACAATTTGCCTTGTATACACTGAGGTGTTTGAAAATAGTTTCACTTATGTTCTCCTGGCTACAAAACTACACAGATCTCATTTCTATTAAGCATTTATGGAATGTGTTGGACTGACAACTTCCATGATGTAATTTTCAGTGGTTAAATGAGCTGTTAAAATCCTGGCCACAGATTCCAGATAAAAATTTTAAAAATCTTGCAAAGCTGTTTAGCAGGCATATAGAGGATCAACCTGTTATTTGACAGGTAGTCATAATGTTTTGGTTCTTTAGTGTAAAGTGTAGATTATATTTGAAATTGTTACTTATTGACTATATTTGATTAGTAGTCTACAATCATAGAGTCAATTATCTTTTGGTGAGAGAGATTTTTCACTTTCTTTTACTTTTACTTCGTTAGATGTTAACCGATATTTTTACAATTACTAGTGAGTAGCTGTCAATAAAATAAATGAAAATGTGTCAGTCATTGATGTAGATTTTTTTAAATAGTTGTCATTGTGATGGAAAAAGTTGACATGGCTTTGCTGAATCTTTTCTCTTTAATTCATACTGATCAGCTCAATGTAGGATCAAGTTCTCTATCTTTATTTCAGTAACCAATTTAAGTGCATTGTAGCTTCTGAGTAATGAAAAAGAAAATAAATCACGTATATTATTTACATTCAGACTATTGTCCTCGTCTTTGCTGTTATTATTACAATGTTTCGGCCGTCAGGCATTCCTGACTTCTTCAGGTGCTTGTCAATCCCAGTAACCTTCCCTTCAGGCAATTTTGAATTGTAACCATTATTTATTATTTATGTGGATAGATTGTTCTTGTTCTGCTGTCTATATCAAGAGATACCCATTTTGTTCTTATTTAGTATGCTCAGTTATTGTTTGCCCTGTTTCCATTGAGTCTCAGTCTGTACTACCTGTACCAAGAATTGAACTCACAATTACTATGTCGTCAATTTCACAAATCAACATTTTAATCACCAAGGGACAATTCTGAACTATGAATTTGAAGTGGTAGACCTAATGTTTTGCTACTGCTGTCTACCCTGGAGAGTAAGTAATTTAATAGTTTAGTTAAAAAATCCCTGATGGTTACCTGGATTGATCGACACCTGATAAAGGCTGAAAGATACAATCACCAAAACCTTATGATAATAAAACAGCAAAGATGATGACATAAGTCTGTAAATGATGATAACTCCTCATCAAAGAAATTTAAACAGAAAATAATCAATCTTCAGAATAATATAAAAAAAAATTATGAACTACACATTTTTCAAAAGTTCTTAGTATTTTTCTTTTCTTTTGTATATTCTCTTAATTTTATTTGTGATAAAAAAAAATATTGTTATATTTGTTTTTACATAACACGTCTGACAGGCAAATGTGGAAGTGTGCAATAGAGAATAAATTCATAATTTTTCTTTTGGGTTGTCTATTCTTGTAACAATATTTAGCAGAACGGAGGTAATTAATTTTATTAATTATTTATTAACTATAATTGGAAATTTTTTAAACAGAAGAAATTACTATCATAGATCAGAAGAAAACGTACTAAAAGAATTTTTTTATTCTCCGAATATGAGCAAAGGTAAAAGAAACAAAAGGTAACAAGTTTTGTTTTCCTTGTTGTTATTCTAAACCTGAGAAGGAAAAGAGAGAAAGAAAAGAGAAATAAATTCGTTTTTATTTTCGCAGTTAGATAAAATACAGAACAATAGACAATGGAAATTAAGAGAATCAAGACCACCCATGAAAGGTAACAAGTTTTGTTTCTCTGTTGTTATTCTAAACCTGAGAAGGAAAGAAAGAAAGAAAAGAGAAATAAATTCATTTTTTATTTCCAAGGTTAAATAAAACACAAAAACAATGGACATTAGTAATTTGATTGAGCATAAAAATAATCCAGATGGCCCTAGACAAAAGTTAGCCACCCATCAAGGTGATAACAGATAAAATAGAGAATTGTCTGGCTAGCTTGAATTAGGAGAAAGGAGCTGATAACAAAATATTTTCTGTCATGAACGGAAATCTCTGAAAATATCTGTGACTCAAAAATACAGATATTGGAAACGCAGATGCGAAAATTCTTATCTAAGTGACAATGTAAACAGACACACCTGTCTGTTTGTCTGAGGTGAAATGGGAAAGGTTTAGTCATAAAGACTTCATGACAAGTTCAAAAGGTTAATAGTGATTGATAAGAAAAATCCCCAAAATTATTTTGTGAGAAAGAAAATTCGCTGGATAAGTCCAGCCAAGAAAAGGTGTATATGAAGATGACATCATAAGACTGAGAGGCATCTCATTGGTCCTGTGAACCAGCGCTCTGAGGGGGAGATATGACCAGCAATTGATGTCATGGAAATAAGACTAATCCCATTGGATAAACTAAGGGCAACAACGAGTAGCAGCTAACCTCGGCATTCTATTGGTTGCCGAGATGAGGGGTTAGACACCCAGTGTCCATCAGCCCCACACCATGGCATGGGCATAAATTCAGGGCCCCAAAGGCCGAAAGAACAGAGTGATCTAACCTGGAACAAGAAATCCACCTCGATTCCGATTCTGAAGACGAACCGCACCAACCTACCCATAACCTAGCACTTTGGCAATTTCTGCAACATTCCGGAGAAAAAGAACCAAAGTCGACTCGACTTGTTGCGAACTTAGAACTCCGTTCGGAGCAAAGCACTGTGGCTAGCCAGATTTCTCAATTATTGCTTAGGAGGATATTTTGATTTACTTAAGAGACTTCCGTTCTGTTACCAACTTGATAGGAGCAGGGATTGGGAATTATCCGAACTGCTATTATGTGAATTATTTTCTGTATATAAAGACCTTATTTTATAACACTTCAGACCTTGGTCCATTTATTTTTTTTGGTGCCATATTTCTTTTATTATCCAATTGTGTGCACGTTTCCTGGTTTGGTTTAGTTCGGCAGAGAGACAGCTAGTGGAGAACTCACGTGACTGCTTTGTAATCAATCAACACAATGTGGGACAAGGGAGATCATCATGGACATAGTCAATCTACGACCAGCTATCTGGATTGAAACCAACAGCAACCGACCCTGCATAGTGTCATATTCTTACCAAAGGAGAATCAGCTTATACAAAAATACTACCATTTCTTTGGCCCTTGAATTCAACACAAATACATGAACCATAAATGTTCATTAGCACTGCAAACCTATTTACACAATATTTTTCATAAGCTTTTTCATGTCTTTCATGAATAATTTTACCTACCGATTTAATTGAACTAATCTCCTTATGTTGGTTGTTTCTGTTACAACATTTTGACCATTGTACTTTCTATCCTTCCTCCAATGCCTGTTGTATTTGGTAACTAAGATGTGAAAACTAATCCAAATAGACTAGTGTATAATATTGATAATTTCTCATCTCAGAAATTCAGACAAATTATCTTTTCTGAAGTTTTGAGAAAATGAAAGATATTCATTTTTGACTAATTTATGTGATTTATTGTATTTACTATTATTAAGCTAGTCAAAATGCTTGTTCTATGAAAATGCTTGTTCTAAATAACTTAGGCAACTCTTGAAAAAAGTTAATTTTCATTATCCTATATGGCAGTGAAAAACTTCTTCACAAACCAAGATAAAACGTGAAGAAAGTGACAAGTGTGTTTCTACAGATGGATGTTGAGAATACTATAAACTGAACATGTGAGCAATGAGGAAGTTTTAAGGAAAATCAAAGCAAAAAAGATACTTTTTCTTACTATCAGAAAGGTTTGGGCACTTCAACTTAGTGTAATGGTTAGCAAGCTTGTCTTTCTAAATCAATTATAACTGAGTTGGTGAGTTCACTCCTCACTGGGTG
The DNA here is from genome assembly GCA_037127315.1 of Ascarosepion bandense. NCBI lineage: Eukaryota > Metazoa > Mollusca > Cephalopoda > Sepiida > Sepiidae > Ascarosepion > Ascarosepion bandense. Next base: position 424,210 of record JBBBDQ010000212.1, on the reverse strand, counting down.
CATTATACTTTCGACCTTGTGCCATATCTAAGCTATGCTTAGTAAATCCCGACATACTATCAGAAAGAGTCAATTGAAAGTTTTAGAATACATAATGAGGAATTAAGACTTGGAGAATGTCACACTCACAAGACAAATTGAAGACAAACGGAGCAGAAGGAAACAGTGAAAAATCAATTAATGAATTTATATAATGAAATGACAGTGCAGTTACTGGGAGGGAAAGAGATGTTACTTGGAGATACAAAGGACAGGAAGCTGTGATCAGCCACATCATGAAGTGATACAGCATATCAAAGAAGAAAAAAATAATATGTATATAAACTCAAAAATATATAAAAGCCTCATTAAAATTAAATATGACTTCTTGTATTGATATATGAATTATTTTGTATTCTGTTCATAAACTACAAAGACAAACTTCAAGAATCCTGCTTGCTTTTATATAAACTTAAATACTCAAAAACTTTTGGTGAATTTTCTGTTTGATAGAAAGAATTTTCTAACAAATGCAAATTTTATATTTAAAAAATTTTTTTTTGTTTATACTTAAATATTCAGTTCCATATCCCTGACAAATTAATTCATCATTTAATGTCTGTTTCAATGCTAGCATGGGTTGGACAGGGTTTTCGTAATGGCTTTTTTTCAGGCCACCTGATTTTGTGTAAAGTTTGGCTGTAATCTCAACTTCTTTAAATTGTCTTTGATAAGCTGGGTCTATGTTTTACATGGTCTAGCTATCCCTCTTTGGCCATCAACCTTAATAAACCTGTAATTGCTGACCATGTTTTTCTCTGTCTATTCTCTCAACATACCCAAACCCTCTAAGTCTTGTTTGACGCATAATGTTATATTGACAATACGCAGCCTATTTCTGAACCTCTCTGATGATTTTCTATCCCTAAGACTGACATTGCACATTCACCGTACCATTTGCATATCAATTCTGCTAATACCAACTTCCTTAACTCACCAGGTTTCACTTCCATATAGCATAACATTTCTAACACAAGCTGTATATAGCTTTCCTTTTATCCTATGCAAAAATACTCAAGATATTAGAAGAGGCAAAAGTTCCCTAAATTTTTTCCAACCTGATCTTACACAAGATACTGAATTGCTTCTGCATCTCTACCTGCACTTAACATGTCATCAAGATAGTAAAACTGATAAACAACCTCATACTCAACATTATCAAGCTCAATCTTTTTGTTTTCATCATTTGTGACTGGTAGATTCAGGCAAGTTCTGCGTTTGAAATTCACCGCATTGTCTAAATCTGCCGTTCAGTTCACTGCATCTAAATTCATGTATATGTATAATATATAGCCTTATTTTATTACAGTACTGTGCCTGAAATACCTGTAACAAAACAGTCTACCAATTCCATCATTGTGAATTCTCGACAGGTAAGATCTTACAAAAAAAAAAACAACATTGAATTATTTAGAAAATTGAACCTACTGTTTTCATATGTCCTTTAATTTTGGTTGTATAATTTAGACCAGAACATTTAATTTTTACATCATGTCTTTACTTTTAGTCCTCATCTAATTTTATCTTGTTTCATAAATATTCAAATCATTTTAATTTTATCTAAAATAAAATGTTAAATGTTGCTGAATCTAAAATTTATTCCAATGTAATTTTTAAATGTAATTAAATTTAAAAAAGGAAATCTGATTAAAAACATGACACCATTTACATTTATTTGGGGAAAAATAATTTTTTTATCAAATAAGAAAGTAATTATAAACCATGTAAGTATTTAAGATTGAATAAAAAAAATTCAGGTTGCTATAAACTTTTTTTTAAGCTTTCAAGGATTGCTTAAAGGTTATATAAAAATGATCAGTAATTTATGTATGTGATATTTGGATTTCAAACAATATGTGTTAAATTATCTGAGATGTTTTTTGTACTGTGTACTTTTATTATGAAGTTTTTGTAGCATCAACTTCCTTAAAATTCAATGATGAAAATGTTAGCACCTTGAGGAATTTAGTAACCTTATGAATCTTTCTGTAATGCCAAGCACTTCTGTGAGAGCTGGATTAACATAATTTTAACTTGAATGATCCTGAAGATTTCTTATTGTGCTTGAAAATTTCAGAGAGGGAATCCAATTCTTAAAGGCATTCGAAATGTACCCTGGGAATTTGGCAACATTGTTCCTGATTATGAAATGGGCAAAGCATCGTGTGCTCTCTTCTTGAGGTATGATGCCTTTTGCATTGATATTTATTTGTTCTTTTTGTATATGCCTCTCAATCTAGGAACTTGAAAGGAAGAAATAGTTTTTATCTTTTAAATTGAAATACATCTTCATGAGAAAAAATTATTATGAAGCTTAATTATTTTATGCTTACTATAAATTTTATGCATTAACCTCTTTTTAAAATCGTTAATTCATTTGTTCATTCTTCTCTTACTTATCCTTGGTATTTTTATTTCAATTTCTAAGTCATCTACACGAAAGCAACTATCAGATGTGAAGTGTTTATCTGTAAGATGTTGTAGCTTCATACACCAGCAAGTCTGATCTTTATGTTGACTGTTGTTTTCATTGTGTATAGCTATGAAAGTGTATAATAAAACAGTTAAAATTTTGTATCATCCATGTTGTTTACCATGAGAACCTGATAACTTTATGTATTTAATGAATTACTTTTTACTATGATTTTCAAAAAACTCTTTTTGTTTGAATGTTAATGAATAATAACTATTCTCCAAAAGCCATAGTAATCTTTTTGAATTAAAAATTTTGATATTCAGAACTGAAAAATAAATAAGCAATTTAGTTTTATTTTTGTTGTTGTTATCACAATATTTTGGCTGTTGTGCCCTCTGGCCTTCCTCGGATGTATATTGATCTGGATAACCTCCAGGAAATTCAGAACTTAACCCTTTATTTAATCTATGAGGTAGACTGTTCTCATTTCACTGCTTGATTATCTAGGGATATTGTCTAATTCTTACTTTTATTTTATACTGTTCAGTTATTGCTCTTCTATTTTCACACTCTTTCCAACCCAGGGATTAAACTCACCACCACTATGTCACTAAATTTACAAACCAACATTTTATCCACTAGTCCATTAAACAATTTACTATAATCAACTTAAATCTAACGTAGGTGCTGATTATATTGGTGCTACTGCTGCTATCATGTTTTGATTTGCTATTGTGGTACAGTGGATATTGGCTCGGAACGAGAAACCGGGGAGTTCGAATTCCAGCTGAATCCATTGTATTCACTTACGCGCAAATACCCTTGGGAAAGGTATTAATCCGTCTCTTCCTTCCAGTTATGGGTTAAATAGCAGGACAGATTAGGTTCTATAGCCTTGGTTGGCAACCAGTCTACTGCAGAAAGCAATGGCAACCTACTGCGGGATAATCTTCTGCCCAGTCAGTCATGTCTCTGTCAAGACATGATCGCCCAAGCGTGTATCACATATGGCACTCAACTGACTGACTGCTGCTGCAGTTGAAGACCTGCTGTCATTTGTCTTTCTTACTTTATTAGTGGCTCCCATATTGTACTTATTTCTATGCTAGGCCTACTAAGGACATCCTCATAGCTTAGCATATATACTGATTCTATCAGATGTTTAACTCTCCAGTGTTCTTCCCTGTCCAGTATTTTCACTTCATTCCACAGGGGTTACCCCCTTTTCTTCTATACATGATCAGCCATGGCCAATTTTATTCTCACCTCTCACTGTTCCTCCAGCCTTACTTTTAGGGATTGGCTTGTTTCACTTTTATATTCTCTGCCCCAACTTTAAGGAACTGAATCCAGTATTAAAAATAAAAATGAAACTCCTTTATTAATTATAGATTCTTACCTATGATCCATTAATGGGTTGTCAATATTTGATGACATTTAAAAATTTGTCTGTCTTATAAATTTTGATAACATGGAAAATGTCTTTTGTAATTATAACTCCACTTCACTGTTTATAAATAATTTTACTTTGTAACTACAAACAAAATCCCTAACTGTTGTTTATTATTATTATTATTATCATCTAAGAGCTTTTCACAAAATTTTTATTTATTAGTAGTTATGAGGCATACATTTTCAGTTTTAGTGATAAAATTTACAAGCATATTTCATATAATTTTTTTTCATGACTTGTCTTTGCTCATATATTTTATAAAGTTTAGCATGTTCTATTTTCCCTTTTTGTCTATATCTTTTAAAGCTTACGTTATCACCAGTTACATCCTGAATATATTCATACTCGACTGAACTCTTTGGGAAAGCGTTATGATCTTCGTTTAATGTTAGTCCAGGTTGATCTGGTGAGTTGCTCATTTAAATTTGTTTTCAAATCCTATTTCTTATTACAAGAAATTTTTCTCAATATTGATTTCACTTTAAAGGTTGCTGTTTAATTTTATTGTTTTCTTTTCCTTGAAATATCAGCTGCTAACAGATGAGTCAACCTTGTGTTTGAAAATGGAAACATAATCTGTAAACAAACTTGAAATATAGAAACAAAATATTTTTTCTTTCCTTTATTCATCTGTATTGTTTGTTTGATCCAGAGATACTAAATGTTACCAGGGGAGAAAAATGTGACAACACAGAAAAAAAAATATTCTTTACCACATTTATTTTACATAGTTTTTTTTGTTTTTGTTAATCCTGTAGACTCCTCTGTGAAGAATACGGCCACAGCCTCACCATTTTAAGTCTTCTTACATAGTCTTACTATAATTTTCAATCTTCAACCAAGAACAGTTTTTGGCTTTTGTTATAAGTGTATTTTTCTTCTATAATAAAGTGTTTTCACTACCCTACATCTATTAAGTTTTTGGAATGATACTAATAAGAATGTGCGTTGTGGTGCAGTGGATATCAGCTTGGAACGAGAAATTGGGGAGCCGAGTTCAAATTCCAGTTGAATTCATTGCATTCACTTACGCGCAAATACTCTTGGGAAAGGTATTAATCCATCTCTTCCTTCCAGTTATGGGTTAAATAACAGGACAGATTGGGTTCTATAGCCTTGGTCGGCAACCAGTCTACCGCAGAAAGCAGTGGCAACCTACTGTGGGATAATCTTCTGCCCAGTCAGTCATGTCTCTTTCAAGACATGATTGCCCAAGCGTGTTTCACATATGGCATTTAACTGATTGACTGACTAAAATCCTGGCAAACTTGGACCTTCATGCCTGCCAAAGAAATGGAGTATAAAAAAAGGATGGTTTTTCCCTTGACACCACTATTATTTTAACTACCTTCACTCCACAGCAATTTTTATGGTTCTAAAATGCAATGATTAGAATTGTAATAAAACCTAAACATATGAAAGTGAATTTATACATTTTCTTTGTTCTTGAAAATTGACAACAAAAATAAACACTTATTTATTAGTTTGTTTATTTACACAATTTATAATGTTTATTAGAATGGTTGGTAAAATATCAGCTAATATATGTTTATTAGAATGGTTGGTAAAATATCAGCTAATTACCAACTGAATTGAACTTTATGAAATGATAAATAATAAAGATTTCCTTATCATTGTTTCACATATTTTAATAATTTAGTAAATGTTAATAAATTTATGAATAAAAAATTGTTTCTATATTTATTTCTTTATAAATTGTTAAATGATAAATATTACATTGCATTAGTTTTAATTGTATTAGTTTTTAGAATGTTGTAAATATAAAATTATTCTTGTAAAAAATCAAACAAATAATGTTTGATTATTTTTGTTTTAAATTCTTAAGAACAAAAAGAAAAGCATAAATTCACTTTCAGCATTTGTTTAAGTTTTATTTCAATTCTAATCATCCATTTTTAAAACATTGTCAACGAGTAAAAATAATTAAACTAATAGCAGTGTCAATGAAAAAAACCATCTTTTGACACTCCATTTTCTTTGTTTGCCAAAATACTAATAGCTTACATAACTGGGACAAACGTGGCCAAACTGGAATGTATAGTAAACTTATTCTTATATAACGACAAATAAAGAAAAGATTACACTCTGTCAGATTTTATTCAGTCAATCAGTTAAGTGCCATATGTGATACACGTTTGGGCAATTATGTCTCGAAAGAGACATGACTAACTGGGCAGAAGATTATCCCGCAGTAGGTTGCCATTGCTTTCTGCAGTAGACTGGTTGCCGACCAAGGCTATAGAACCCAATCTGTCCTGCTATTTAACCCATAACTGGAAGGAAGAGATGGATTAATACCTTTCCCAAGAGTATTTGCGCGTAAGTGAATACAATGGATTCAACTGGAATTCGAACTTGGTTCCCCGGTTTCTCGTTCCGAGCCGATATCCACTGTACCACAACGCACATCCTTGATTTTATTACGCAAGTCAATATTATTATAATAAAATTGTTATCAATCAATTAATGTTAAAATTATCAGAATATATTTATCTAATCAATATACAGTGTGATATTCAGCTTTTACTACCTATTCTTATTAAAAATATTGATAATAACTTCTTTGCGGAGGGTCAAATTTTATTATGCAAATAAATTAAGTGCAATCAATTTTGATTTTTTTTTTATAAATAAGCCCAAAAGAGATTATTAGGCCATAGAAATGTTTGAATAATATATCACATATACCTAAATAAATTATTATTTTATATATTAATATACACTCCTTGACATTCTATAAGGTATCCATCTTTTGTCTATTTTTAAAATTTTTTTTAAATGAAAATTTTTTAAAAATTTTCTTGAATCAGTTTTTATTGCTTCTCAGATTTTCTTCTTTTTTTTTAAAATAATATATTTTGTTTTTTATTTTATACATTTTTTTTCAATGATGACCCATAAGTTTTCTGTTGGATTAATAATTAGAGGATCTAAAATCCCCATTCCATTAATTTGATGTCTTTAAAACTCTTTTTTTAACAAGGGTAATAGTCAGCATATTTAGAATGAAAAGGAACCATTCATCACGAATATACCAATATCCTTAATAGATTTTTTTCTGTTTGCAGCAACAATTTCTTGTTCAATCCCCTTTTCTTGCTTATTTCTCTTTTAATTTTTCTCAAATCTCTTTTTGTGACTCTTAAAGCAACTTTTTTCTTGTTCTTATTTTGCCAGTTTTCAATTTCTTTTCTGGTTGTTCTGTGATCACTCTTCAATTTTTTCATGATTTTCAACATTGTTTTCATTGCTTAATAACTTTACAATACCTTGTTTATCTTCTGAGGTCATGCCTTTCTTATAACCCATGGTAAAGTTAAATATCTTAAATTAAAAAATAAATATAATTATGAGGTCAGATCGAAACCTATCAGGACTGTTGCTATGGCAACAGAGTTAATGTATGCATGCAATGAAATATGAGTGAAGCCACATGATACAGGTTGACCTTGAACTCTATTATGTATAAACACTAAGTTATAACATTCTCACTCATTTCCATTGTTTATAGCAATGCTTGAAAGGAAAGTGTGTAGAGTGTGGGCGTCTCACTTCACCACAGAGGTTTCATCAGTGACCATGGAATATACAGCAGATTTTGGTCAAACACAATATTCCTCAGGTTTGATAACCAACATATTCCCCAGATCTTGCCCCTTGAGACTTTCCTCAAATCCCACTTGAAAGAAACAAGATTTCAAGATGTTTAGGTGATCCAAGAGAATTTGACATGGCAGTTGCTCACTTTATTAAAAAAGGAATTCCAGGAATGCTTTCATAAATGGAAATTGCACTGGATAAAGTGTGTGGCTTCAGAAGGGGTTCACTTTAAAGGAGATTAAATGTTGAATTGATATGTCTTATAGTTTTCTTTTTATAGCATCAGTCCTGATAGTCTTTGATCAGACTTTCTATACTGATATATATCATATAGTACTGTTATTTATTATATAGTACAATATACTGTTATATATAATATATTTATTTACAACTGAGTTACATAAAATCTCTCACTATTGAATACTTTACCACCTCTAAAAGAAAACTACTATCTTTTAGTCATCATAGAGAACTATTTTTACCTTCCATCAATATGGCTGATGCTAACCTCCAGAAGAGCTACTCTTTGCACCTTCTTAGTGGAATAATTATATTGACTCAATTGCTGGGTCTGATTTTAGGAAAGTTGGGTCACTTATCATTCCATTTAATTCTTTTTGTACATTTATAAATCTGCCATTCATTTGTGCATTGAATATTGCTGCCATATTCAGTCTGGTGCCCCTGCTGTATATCTTGAGATATGTGACAAAATTCAAAGAAGGATTTTTAATGTAATGTTATTAGTCATGACCTGGCATCTCAACTTCAATCACTTTCCCATTGCCATGATGTGTCTTCCCTGTTGTTTCTATAGATATTTTCATGGCAGTTGTTTTCATGATCTTTCATCTCTGGTACCTCAACCACATAAATTTAAGTATATTATTAGATTGACAACTAGGTTTCATCATTTTACTGTTGGAATAGCTAAATTTAACTATAAGTTCTATTCTGTATCTGTCTATACTTCTGAGATGAGGTAGTATTTACATTATTTGCATTGTTTGAACTATTGTTCTCATCTTTATTACCATATTTACAACATTTCGGCTGTTGTACACTTCAGCCTTCTTCAGGTGTTAGAAATTTTGAACCAAGCCCATTATTACAATCACTAAGGTATATCATTCACATTCCATGTGCAATGCCACTTCTGGTAGCATCTCCCGAACCTTAGAGAGTTAAGTTAAAGGAAGATAAGTGCATGGCTGCCAGAAGTGGCATCACTCATGGAATGAGAATAATATACCCCAGTGATCTAAATAAAGGGTTCAGTTTGAAATTCTTAACACCTGATGAAGGCCAGAGAGTACAATGGCCAAGACATTGTAAACCTGGAAATGAAGATAAGGACAATAGTCCAAACAATGTAAATAGGGTAAGTTCTATTCTATTAGTTTTTTCATTCATACTTCTCACCTGTTGAACTCACTTCTGGTTTCTTGCTTCCCTGCCATGAACAATCTTCAAAAAGTTTCTTTTATTGTCTTTACTCCTCACTAAAGTCTTTTCATTTTCTTTCACTCACAGTAGCCTCTTGAATCTTAGTGGTATTATTGACCTGCTTGGGGTGAAACAAAAAAGAAAAAATATTGTAAATATTTTTGATAAAAATAGTATAAGCTGAAATTATGATAGCATATTTATCATAAAAATTATATACTAAAGATTTTACCAATATCAATTGGTTAATACAAATTTTATTGCATAAACATTGATTTGCATAATAAAATCCGACATACTATATTTACACTATCTGTGAAAATGTAAATGTTGCTGAAATAATCCTCTGATGCACAGAACAAATGATGTATTCCCTTACTTTGACATGGCTTCTGGGTACTCAACATTTTTACCTGTTTCATTGGGTGCCAGTTTGGTAAGGTTGTTTATAAATCCAACACTAAAACAACAATGGAAATAAATTACTAAAATTAAAGTCATCACTCTTGAGAGATTGCTTTTGTGCTTTGATGATTCTCATGCACATTTGGTCAATGAGCCTTGTTATTTAAACTTTATCATGCCAAAGACACAGAATCAGAATTAACATTTTATTTACCAAAATTGTAAAATAAAATATTACAAATAACATCATAAATGCAGATTACAATGAAGTTTTCTAATTTTAATCAGCAACTATCTAAATAGCTAATTATAGTTTGTCCAGTAAGAAGAGTAAATTTTCTAATTATAAAGTCTGTACAATAATTGAATTATATCTCTTTTAATTAAATCAGTTGATATAAAATTGGCATGCTATAATAAATAAAATTAGACTTAAATTTTATAGCATATGAAAAACTGAAACAAACATATAAAGAAAATATTTAATAGAGTAAAGTTTAATTTGAAGGTCCCAAGTGATCTATTTAATACTGTTTTTAATTGTTACTTTCTTTCCTTTTAGAAAGACCCACACTACTTATTGAAAGAATTGAGCAAGATCTGTATACTTGCTGAGTGTACATTAATACTGGCCTTCTCGTAAGTTCAGTTTGTGAATATTAATTTTGTTACACTGGATTTTGTTTCATATTTCTTTCTTCTTCTGAATCCCCTATTTTTCTTTAATTGAAGTTATTTTTATATAAAAAAAACGTATTTAGACTAGTGTCATCACAAAAGTTTGGGTTGTTGTACTCCCCAGTTTTTTGTTTCGTTGACTGTTGCAGTATAATAATAAAATATAATAATCCTTTCTCAATTTGGAAATTGTTGTGGTGTAAATAACACACCCTCAGTGACTAAATAGTCTAGATGCCTAAATAAATAAATCTAACTTGTCCAAAATTCTGTTGGAATATTTCAGAGTATTTCTTACAGATATCATGGTGAGTGCCTAAGCAAGACTTTATATTATCACCATGATAAAACGAGTAATAACAATAGCGATGAGGATTAAAACTCATATGAGTTATAACAGGAGTGACAAGAAATCAAAACTTATGCGAGTCATAACTAGAATTGTGAGGATATCAAAGCTCATACTGAGTAGTAACAAGTAAGAAAAAAATATTTGTTGCTTTAGCATACAGGATACCAGTGACGATATGAATTTGAACCATGTTATGTTAAATTTTTTGTGTGTAGAAAAAATGATGATATTTCTCAAATATGGAGGAGATAGTAGCTTTTGTGGTATAAATTCAACAGCAACATTAGTTGTTGGAACTGCAGAAACAACAACAATAAAAGTTGATTGAGATAATACGGAAGAAAACAGAAAATTCTCCAAGTTTTTTTTTCACTCCTGATGCTGTGGCAAATGCCACATTTGAATTTACATACAATCCAAATGATGGATTTACCTTTTCTGTATATTTTTGAAGATATGAAAAAATTTTCAGAAAAGAATCCAGTGACTAGAAAGATGAGAGTAAAACAAGACTTTTGTTGAGCAAATTAGTACCAACAGAGCATGAGAAATACTGTAACTTTGAACTACTGAAAAAGCCAGGAGAGATTTGTTTTGAAGAAACAATATTCTGACAAAAATTCTTAGCAACAAAAGCTCTTTATTCAACACTTGGAAAAAAGAAGTCAGAAATTTTGTCACATATTCTGGAATTGTTAACAAGGAATGTGAAAGATTCAGATTAAATGAACTGATTCCAGATATGTTCAAAGGATTAATTTTCATCCAAGGGTTAATGGCAAAAAAAGATGCAGAAACAGGGGCGACAATTCTAACAAAAGTTGAACAGAATAATAAACTTACATTACAGGAAACATCAGACAAATGTCAGAGAATTCTAAATCTGAGACGTGATGTCGAAGAAATTCAGAAAAAAATGTTCTAGAAAGTAGGATTAATCCATGTTTTATATGTGGTAGGTTATATCTTGGAAATGACTGTCTCTTGAAAAAATTTGAAATGCTACAAGAGTGCAAAAATAGGACATAAAAATTTACCCTGTAAAACGAAACTAAGAAAAAAATCTCACAGGAAAAAAAATTGTACACAGCATTGCAACAGAAAAAAATCACAAATAACCAAAGAAAATTTGTATATGTTAAAATTAATAATGTGAATGTGAAAATGCTACTTGATATTGGCAGTGATATTACAATAACTAGTGATGCCACAGGGAAAGAAATCAGAAAGCCTATATTAAAAGGGATTTCCAAAGTCATGATTAGTGTCTCAGGTAAGAAATTATTTTTTTATTGGTAAAATGACTTGTATCGTCTCATTCCTTAATAAGTGTGTAAAAGCTAAGGCTTATGTGTTAAAAATACTACAAACTTATTCAGTACTGACTGGATAGAATTATTTGAGCGTTGGAATTTGTCTATAAATGTTTATTGCAAAAACATAAGTTGCATAAACACAACCAACCAATTTAAAAAACAGAGTGAAAATTTAAAGAAAAAAATGAAAAAAAAAATGAGTTGAATCAGTGTTCCAATTTCAAAGGAAAATTTCAAATGAAAATAAAGGTTTGATGCCAGTATTTAAACCAAAATGGCATGTACCATTACACAGCAAAAAATTAGACTTGAAAAAATAGGTGTAATAGAAAAGATTAACAATTTGTGCTTATGTTAAATGGTGGAAAAAATTTTCAAAACTTGATCTTCCTGAAGCATGTGTATAAAATACAGGTTGAAGATAAATGTTCAGAGCTAACAACTATAAATATGCACAAGGGATTGTATAAGTTCAACCGACTTCCTTTTAGTATAAAAGTAACTCCAGCTATATTTTAACAAGTTATGGATACAATGTTTGCAGAATGAGATTTTGCTGTTGCTTATCTAGATGATATATTGATTAAAAGTGTATCTAAGGAACAACATATCAGGCATATATAAAACAGTTTTTGAAAAAATAGAAGAGTTTGGTTTCAAACTCAGTGACGAAAAGTGTGAATTGTTTTTGCCTAAAATTGAGTACCTAGGATAAATCATTGACAAAAATATTCATCAACCATATTCATTGAAGGCAAGTGCAGTTAAGGATATGCCTCACCAACAAAAGTTTCTTGTTTACAAGCATTCTTGAGACTAGCAAACTATTATCAAATTTATGTACCTAATATTCAGAATTTGAGAGCTCTACTAAATGACATACTAAATAAAGGCCTAAAGTGGAACTGGACTGATAAGTGTCTGAAGGTGCTGGAAGAAATAAAAAAAATACTAATGTCAGACTTGTCATTAGTGCACTATGATCCAAAAGCAGAAATTGTAGTGGCTTCAGATGCTAGTGATTACAGTACAGGAGCAGTAATCTAAACTTATTTATAAATGGAACTTTGTCTGTCTGTGTGTGTTTGTATCCGTTACCTATAGACTCTGAAATGGCTGAACCGATTTTCTTGAAAATTTACACAGTTGTACTATAAGCGTCTGCGAGTGTTCTGAAGAATATGTTATGCAATGTAGTACGTGAATTACCAGTTATCCTGGAAGAAATAAATGAAAAAATAGAACAAGATGCATTTATTGGGAAAAAAAAAGACAACTAAAAGAAAGTAAGAAAGCAGACTTGAATGCTAACTTGTTATATGACATATATTTTCACAAAGAGTTGTAATACCTCGCATATTACATATGCAAATATTAAATAAATTTCATAGTGGACATTTGAGAATTTCAAGATTAAATCTCTTACAAAAAGCTATGTATACTAGATGAAAATGGATCAAGACATTGAAAAAGTAGTAAAAGCCTGCAGAGTATGTGCTCTGGCAACAAAATGACCTACTATGAAAATACAACCTTGGCCAAAGACAGATACTCCATGGTCAAGACTGCATATAAATTTTACAGGTCCAATAAACAGATCACATTATCTTGTAGTAGTGGATAGCTTTACTAAGTGGCTTGAGGTCTGTAAGTACAAAAATTCAACTTTTTCGGTGACAGTGAATTTTTCACACAAACTGTTTGCAAGATATGGCATTCCAGATACCATAGTTTTGGATGACAATACACAATTCATTGGTCATAAATTTGAAGATTTTTGTAAAATGTTCTTGATTGAACATATTACTATCCCGTTGTAAGAAAGTCAAACAGAAAAGCTGAACAGTTTGTGGGTACTTTCAAGAGAGCTTTGAAAAAAACAAGTCATAAAAAAGTGAATGAAGAAGCACTACAAAAATTTTTGAGAATTTACTGTATAATGCCAAATCCCAATACACTGTCAGACATGTCGCCAACAGAATTAATTTTGACAAGTTTTTATCAAGTCAAAAAAGAATGAAAATGAACAACAAAAAGAATACTAAATTTTCAAAATTTTTGTAAAAGGATTTTTCCAAGTGTTCAAAGATGGAAAAGAAAAGTGCGAAGACAGTGTAATAATGTCATGTATTAGAAAGATGATATCATCATTATCATTGTTTACCATCCGTTTCCATGCTAGCATGGATTCAATGGGGATTTTCTTGATGGCTCTTTTCCAGGTGGTCTGATTTTGTGTTTGGGCTTGGATGTAATCTCAACCTCCTTTGATAAGCTGGGTTCATGTTTACATGGTCTACCTATCATATATAATTGAACCATCATGAAATATTGGAGTGAGTTTTAAAGCTGTATGCGCTTACAAGTACCAACCAGTATAGGAAACTGGAAACTCAGTGTTTTTATTGAGACACGATTTCTAACCTGCCAAGGTTAGAGAGTTTAGCCTTTTCTATGCAGAGTAGCTGTAGATGTTTTTATTTCAGAGATTTCCTTCTCTTAGACAAGTTGCTATCCAAAGTTAAAAACTCTTACCTAACCTAAGCAGTTTAATGACATACTTAGGACACATGACAAAGGGAAAAAATGGGAACATAAAAACATTCTAATCAGCTAAAGAAAAGGTTTCCCACTGTCAGGTGTGGCTTCAAAATATGCTGATTGCATCTCTGCAGAGGGGTAGAACACCCTCCACCACAGGGAAGCTAACAGTTTAACATAGGTGAAGACCCATGCTGTCTGATAATGGGATCCTGGTAGTTAAGGACTTATGTAGAATACTTCTGAATTCCAACACATTTCTTTGGCCCTTCCTTGGGATAGACAAGTTGTCAGAGAAACCCGATCTGATCATTCAGCTAATCATGTCAAGCCCTAGTGCCATTCCACTCACCAAAGCACAATAACAACCTACAAAAAAGAATCATACACACACCAACCAAATTTAATCAAATTGGTACTAGAAGGTGGTGGCAAGAATCAATCAGGTTACAATCAAAATGTATCATCAAAAATTGAAACTTGCTTTCATCTTCATGGGAGTAGATGAATGAAAGAAATTATTGATGATTCCATATAAATACTTAGCCTGAGTATACCATTTTTGTATCCCTGAGATGCTTGGGCAAATGAGATTAGCCCCAACTGTCTCCCATGATAAGGCTCCAAGGAGCGTAGGGAGCAAGGATGATGAAAGAAAAAATATATACACTCCTGATCCAAAATTCAAGACCACTTAAAAATCTTTAAAAAGAAATTTTTTTTTTACAGATAGATTTTAAACTCCTACCACTTAAGGTTACCAATACTACAATCTAAAAGGTTATGGAAACAAAAAGCTACATTCCAAACATTTTATTTAGAAATTTACATTTTTATAAAAGGAGGCGATTTACGCATGATCAAAATTATAAGACCAAGGGTATAAATTGTTAGATCTATGGTAATTCCAATGTTTTTAGTTCAGTTAGAGATTAGCAATCACTGCGTAAAGGTGTTACCATGCCTAAAGCAAGCAAACTTACCAAAGTTGAGCGTTCTTGAATTCTAGAATTCCATAAGCAAAGTTTGTCACAGCGGGCAATTGCAGCTAAGATAAATCACAGTAAAACTGTGATTTGCAACTTTCTAAAGAACAGTGAGAATTATGGAAAAGCAAAATCCTCTGGTAGGCCCTAAAAAATTTCTCTTGCATTGAGTAAGAGAATAAGACAGGTTGTTATGAAAGAGGGGGGACTTTCTTCTAGTCAAATTAAGGCAGTCACAGATGCTGATTGCAGTCCTGTGACCATCAGACAACACTTATGACAAAAAGGCATGGTAAATAAAAAGTGTAAACAAATTCCTCGGCTGCTTCCACGTCACAAGGTGGACCTCTTAAAGTTTGGTTGTGAATACCAAACATGGGACGTTGAGAAGTGGAAGAAAGTCCTGTTTGCTGATGAGAAAAAATTCAATCTAGATGGTCCTGATGGCTTCCAACGATATTGGCATGACAAAAACTGAAATTTCTCCACACGTCATTGTGGTGGAGGGTCCCTAATGGTATGGGGTGCCTTTTCTTACAGAGGGACGATGGAGCTCCAGGTGGTGCAGGGTTCTCAAACAGCGGCTGGTTATGTTAGCATGCTACAAAAAGCATCATTGATTATGGAGGGCCATTGTTTGTGTGTGGATGGATGGTTATTCCAACAGAATAATGCAATCCATGCTGCAAGACAGACCTTGACCTTTCTACAAGAAAATGGGATCCATCTCTTGGGACATCCTGCATGCTCACCAGACTTGAACCCAATTGAAAATGTTTGAGGATGGATGACAAGAGATGTTTATCGAAATGGCAAAAAATATTCAACAAAAGTGAACTTCGTGAAGCCATCTTCAGAAGCTGGAGCAACATCCCCCACACCTTAATGGAAACGCTTATTTCTAGCATGCCCAACAGAATGTTTGAAGTCATCAAAAGCAGTGGAAGTAGAACTCATTATTAAATTTGGTTGTTGAATGTTTTCATACACTTTTCATACAATTTCATAGAATTTTTGTCTCTGGTCTTATAATTTTGATCATGTGTAAATCACCTCATTTTATAAAAATGTAAATTTCTAAATAAAATGTTTGGAATATAGCATTTTGTTTCCATAACATTTTAGATTGTAGTATTGGTAACCTTAAGTGGAAGGAGTTTAAAATCTATCTGTAAAAAAATATTTCTTTTTAAAGATTTTTAAGTGGTCTTAAAATTTTGATCAGCAGTGTATAACATGGCAACAAAGAAAATTAAAAGAACTAGGAATAATCTTTGACAAAAGTCATCCTTCATACCACATGTAAAATGTCTTCATGAGAAATGCAATAAAGCAATGCAACTACTTTTGCCAACTTTGAAATCTATATCATAATCCTGAATTGAGACTCTGTGGTACGGAAGTGCCTGTACTAAATCAATACAAATACCTAGGAATAATCTTTGAAAAAAGTCATCCTTCATACCACATGTAAAATATCTTCATTAGATATCTTCATTCAGTCATCTTTCACAAAGACAGCGAATCTGACAGACAGATGCTACTGAAACAGCATGCATCTGTGTTCTTCAATCTCAATATAAATTATTATATAATTTAAAGGAAAATGTCATTCAATCTCTTGGTATTTGTATAGAAAACAATTTCAGAGAATTCAAAATAAACACTTCTTTAATACACAAATCTGTTCTCTCAAAAATTCCTCCCTCATCAATAAAACAGCCCACTGTAATATTAAGTCTGGAAAAACACTCCAAAACTGAAATTGACACATATGTTGACTTGCCCCTGTGGCAGGAAATGTAAAAATATACATGGCCTGAAGATACATCAGACAAAAATGAAATGCATGGCACGTATTGACAATCTGCAACACACAGGATACTCTCCTGGTGAGACGCAGGAAGAGCAGGGCCAGGATGCACACCACAGTACCCAGTCCTTCCAAGTAGGGGTCAATATGTCCAGCAACATAACATCAAGTAATTTTCGGAAAAAGATCAAATGGCCTGCAGCAACAGATACAAACTCTTGGCAAGCTTTTGATTTGGACGTCAGCGAGATCCTGACATTGATTTTGAAAGGCTCCGTTGATAAACGACTAGAAATTATGAGCAAAATAATCGTGAGCTTTGGAGAAGAACGATTTGGAAACAGTGAAGGAAAAAAAGTGGCGAATAGCACCATGAATTGAAGAGAAAATCGAATAAAAAAACAGAGCAGAATTGAAATCACTAAAAAAACAATATAAGAATGCAAAGCCCGAAGAAAAAGAAGCCTTAAGAGAACTAAGAAACTTGATCTGATCAGATTTAAAAGCATTAAGAAGAGCCGAATGGCACTGCCAGAGGAGGAGAGAAAGAGCTCGGAAAAGAGCAGCCTTCATATCCAATCCTTTCGGATTTACCAAACAATTACTGGGTGAAACCCGCAGTGGAACGCTACAAAGTAGCACTGAGGAAATAAATGCTTTTCTCAGAGACTCCTTTAGTGACCCCTACCAGCAGCAACAACTTGGCGAAAACCATCTGCTTCTTAAACCAGATCCTCCCTCAATTGATCTTGACATAGGACTCCCTAGCTTGGTTGAATTGCAATTAGTGCTTAAAAAAGCTTGGTCAAGCTCCGCTCCAGGCCCGAATGGAGTACCGTACTTAGTGTACAAAAGATGCCCAAAATTACAGCTTATCCTATGGAAGTTACTGAAGGTCATTTGGAAGAGAGAGAAGATAGCAGACCACTGGAAGTATTCCGAGGGGATATGGATCCCCAAAGAGGAAAACGCCAAGAAAATCAACTAATTCAGATGCATTTTGCTACTGAATGTTGAAGGAAAAATTTTCTTCAGCTTATTAAACAGTAGGCTGTCAAAATATCTAATAATAAATAACTACATTGACACCTCTGTTCAAAACGGAGGAGTCCCAGGCATGCCAGGATGCATGGAACATGCAGGGGTCATTCCCCAACTACTAAAAGATGCCAAGGAAAATAAGGGAGATATTGCAGTCCTCTGGTTAGACCTTAAGAATGCTTATGGGTCAATTCCCCATCGTCTGGTAGAAGAAGCTCTAATCCGGTACCATATACCAACTGCTTTCACCAAGCTCATTTAAACTACTATAAGGATTTTAGAATGAGGGCAGTAACAAAGACCTCAACTTCAGCGTGGCACAATCTTGAAAGAGGGATAATAACAGGCTGCACTATTTCAGCGACTCTCTTCACATTATCAATGAATATGCTGATAAAGGCGGCTGAAGTGGAATGTCAAGGACCAGTCTCCAGATCTGGTGTAAGGCAACCACCGATTCGCGCGTATATGGATGACATGACCATAACCAGCACATCCGCCATTGAGGCAAGGTGGTTGCTGAAGGACATCAAAGAACTCATCAACTGGGTAAGAATGAGTTTTAACGCTTCCAAATCACGTTCCCTAGTAATGAAGAAAGGTAAGCTTTCGAAAAACGAAAGATTTAAGCTCTTTGGAGATGACATACCTACAATACATCAAAAGCCAACAAAGAGCTTGGGGAAGCAGTTTGATGAAACCCTAAAAGATTCAAGATCCGTAATTTTAACAAAGGAGAATCTAGAAGGGTGGTTAATCAGGGTTGATAAGTCTGGCTTACCTGGCAGATATAAAGCTTGGATTTATCAACACGTCATTCTTCCAAAAATACTCTGGCCTGTAACTATCTATGATTTCACTTCCTCCACAGTAGAACTAATGGAAAGAAGCATAACATCACGACTACGTAGGTGGTTAAGTTTGCCAAGATCTCTATGCAGCGCAGTGTTATACGGGAAAACAAACACACTGAAACTCCCGTTTAAAAGCCTACACAAAGAATTTAAAGTAGCTAAAGTGAGAGCTACAATCCAGTACGAGTGCTCGAAAGATCCCAAAGTAGCTGGTGCAGGAATATCAGTATCTACAGGTAGAAAATGGAACGCCTCGAAAGAACTGAATACAGCAAAAGAAAGAATCCGAGAAAAGACAATACTAGGGACCATAGCTACTGGATGCGCGGGCCTCGGGTTTTTTCCCTCAGAAAAATATGACAAACTGCAAGGAAAAAAGAAAAGTCATCTTTTGCAGGAAGAAATCAGAAATGGCGAAGAAGAGAAACGAATAGCAATCCAAGTCGGGATGAGACAGCAAGGGTCATGGACCAAATGGAGCTCTATGTTGAAACGCCAAATCAAATGGCCCGAAATATGGCACGGTGACACCAGATTAAAATTTCTGATTCAGGCAGTATACGACACCCTGCCAAGCCCCACAAACTTACAATTATGGTATAAAACCCAGTCGCCAAATTGTCATCTTTGTGGGCGCAAAGGTACCTTAAAACATATCCTGAGTAGCTGTAAATCTGCACTAGCTGATGGGCGTTACAGGAGGCGCCATGATGAAATTCTGAAAGAGATCGTGAAAATAGTTCAAAATGCTATTAAGGAGAATGTTTACAACCCAGACACAAGGCAGATAAAATTTATTAAAGCGGGCACGAAAATCCCATGAAATAGAAAGGTAAATCCAAACCTGCTATCTCCTGCAACAGACTGGGAACTAAGGGCCAATATAGGCTCAAGATTGAAATTCCCAGAGCAAATTGCCATCACAAAACTTCGCCCAGATAAAGTTTTCTTCTCACATAAATTGAAGAAGATAGTCTTGTGGGAACTGACGGTCCCCTGGGAAGAAAACGCAGAGGAAGCTCATGAAAGGAAGAAGTTAAAATATGACGAACTGCTGGAGAGTTGCAGGGTTAAAGGCTGGAGGGCTAGCTGCACTCCTATAGAAGTGGGGACTAGAGGATTTGCAGCAAGGTCCTTATGCAAAGCCTTAACAGATATTGGGATAGTGGGAATAAAAAAAAGAAAAGTACTCAAGTCCATAACTGAAACAGCAGAAAGAACAGCTAATTGTTTATGGATCAAAAGAGAGAGTCCCTGGATTCCAAATTGTTAGCTAAAATTCCCTGAAATTCTGCGTCTAAATTAATGTTTCGGACGAGCTCATGTGCAGTTCGCCTCTAAATGGAAAGTGGCTCTGACTGTCGCCAATCAGAAGCATTTGCAGGGTTTTGTACCGGGCCTAAACGTAATTTTCCAGTGTCTGAAAGCGCTTATTGAGGGTGGGCCGGAGGCTGATCATATCTGGTCGGGTCGACGCGGTGAGGGGGGTATGATGTTGAAAGACCCGAAACCCCCTAGTGATCCTCGCGATGACATCACTGACGACACCCTCTAGCACCCCCATTACGGTGCGTATGTTTGAAATGAAATGAAACCATACTTCAAAAGCACCTACCTGACAAATTCTTAGTATTTAGTGCAGAAGCTATGACAATAAACTTAGACTTAGCATTGGATATTATCAAAGATGGTGAATCAGACAGATTCATTATATTCTCAGACTCCCTAACTGTTCTTACATCATGGAAGTATAAAACCTGACCAGTCTTGCTATAATCAAACTTTTAAACAAAATCAATATACTTTGTAACCAAAAACACAAGACATTTTGCTGGATTCCTAGCCAAATAGACATACAGGGAAATGAAAAGGCAAATATGGAAGCTGAAGAATCATTAAAAATGAATACATCAAAAACAAAAGTCCCTCACATGGATTTAAAAAAAATAATACATATAGCATAAATAAATTATGATAATTATGAAATATTCACGCATATAATAAATGATGCAAAATCAAACCTACATTTGGGATACAGCACCCTTAACACCAAGCTTTCCTAAAGAGAAGAAGTAGTCTTAGCAAGAATCAGAATTGGTCATACCAATATCACAGATTCATTTCTTTTAAAAGATGAGGATCTACCTAAATGCATAGTCTGCCAAGAGACTTACACAGTAAAACATTTTATGATGGATTGTGCCGAATTTGCCTCTATCTAAACACTTTTACAAGCCTTAAAGAACTTTTCAAAAATGCTAATGAACAAAACCTTTTTGACCTAATTGAAGAAAAGTAAATTATACACCAAAATTTAATAATTCTTACAGACATCATGGAGAGTGTGCCTAAGCAAGATTTTATATTATAACTCCACTCATTTTTTATATTTAAATTTTAAATTGAATTTTTAAAAATAAAAAAAAGTTTTCTTGAAACTTGTATTTTAGTTTTAATTGAAAGCTAGATAATTAAATTTACTATTTCCAGTAAGTAAAATACTCTGGTGTATTTCAAACAGAAATTATATTGATTGGAATCTAAAATTAAAAAAAGATTTTTAATCTTTTAATTTTTTGGCCATTTTTAAGCGATTGACACTTTTATAAACAAATGTTCTTGTTCTTGATTAGAATCTGTGACAGCTGTTGTTGTTTTCAATGTGGATATAGACATTGGTTAAATACCAGGCTACAGCAGTGGTGAACAAGTAACTTACAGAGTTAGAGGGAGATAACTCATAACTTCCAGAAGAAGCACTACTATGCAAGAAATGTTGATATACCCCAGTGATTGTAATAAAGGGTTCAGTTAAAAATTCCTAGCACCTAAAAAAGGTCGGAGTGTACAACAGCTGAAATGTTGTACAAATGTCAATGAAGATGAGAACAATAGTCCGAATAATGTAAATACTGTAAGATTTTTTAAACTAACAATTTCAAAAATAATTTCATTCATTTGTGAATAATTTCTAAAAGTTTCATTAAAATCTGACAATTATTTGATTTTTGCAAGAATTTCCAATTTAATGTGTTTGTCATCGGAAAAATAGAGTTATGTACTATTACATTTTCCATTGTAAACTCTTGTTATGATTTGGTTACCCGCTAACTATTATCAAAATAAAATTTTTACCAAAATTTCGAACATGTTAAAAGAGCTTAAAAATTCTTTTTAAAATAATTAAAAATACTTTCATCTTTTCTCTTAGTAATAATATAAAGATTTTGATAGAAAAAGTTTGTTTTTATTTGAGGCCTTCTTTATTCATACTATGCTGTTTTTTATTGATTTAGTGGAGCTACCTAATTATCTAGAAAATGAGTTATAACAGAAATTCAGACAGAAATAGTTTCATATTTGATAATATTTCTTTGAATTTGAAGAGAGCTTTGTTTTGTATGAATTGGATCACAGTTGTATAAAATATTGATTTATTGAATAGATAGGCCCTTGAGGTTTTGATCCACTAAGATTAACCCTTTCAATCTAATTTCTGTAATCCTATTTGCTTGTAGCATACTGTTTGGACATTTTTCTTCTACTCTTAAAATAAACTTTGTTTAAAAACATGTTGAATCTAGAGTAATCTTTATTGAAGGTTGCATGAAGTCATTATTATTTTTAAAAAATACTATAAACATTGTTTGCGCAAAGGTTGGATTGAAAGGGTTAAGGTATTAAGAATGAATGAGCAATACTAGATTTGAGTACAATAACTGGGTACCAAGATCAAAACTGACTGATATTTGCTTCTGTCCTTCTCTTTGAATTGTTTTACTTTTTACAATTTACATATTGAAAAAAAAAAAAGAAACAATATATGTTAGTTATTGAAACTAGCATAGTATTCATTAAAAATACAGATCAGTACTTCTGCCTATGATCAGTAGAGTAACTGTGCATTCTATCAAAGTCTTGCTTTCTTGTACATCTGCCTCGGATCAGTAGATGCTCCGTTATACACACACACACACACACAGAGTCTATAGCCATTGGCTTCCTATCTGTTCATTTTCTACACAACATCAGGTTTAGAAAATACAAGGAAGAGAAGGAAGGGAGAAATAATGTGAAAAGAGGAAGGGATGAGTAAGTAAAAAAAAAAATTGAGAAAAAAGAAAAGCAGGTCAAAGCAAAAGGAGGCAGGAATAGAGAAGAAAGACAGATATGGGTTTGCAATCTTGAGTTTTATAACTTCTTTACCCTGTTGATCTTTGAATGTGTGTAAAACTATATTTCATATGTTTTCTTTTAAAACCTGACCTGAAATTAGAAAATAATTTTTCTGAATTATGCTCTTCATTATCCTTGTAATTTGATATACAATAGCACATGGAAATTTTTTACAATAAAATTTCTTCAGAGACTTAAACTTCAATGTTTGTAGTCTGCACATTTATTAATTTTTATAATAATCATCTTTGGTAAATATTTATCTTGCCATTTTTGTACATATTTGGTCATGTTTGAACTTGTTCCATAAATCTAGTATTCTTTCATAATAACTTTACCCTTTTTAATATTTTTTTAAAAATTAATGACTTCATGAAACTTTCAATAAGCCTTAGTCTTTAGATCCAGCCTGGTTTAAACAAAATGTTTTTTTTACTTTTATTTTTTCAGTATTCATAAAAACTACATTTAGATTATTTGTGATTAATTTTTCTGAGATTGAACATTTGATTTAGTGAACCTGATGCTTTAATTCTAAACTTTTCTGACAAATGAAAAATACAAGATATTTTTTCATAAAAAGGTAGGAAAAGAAAATTTAAAACTACTAACTTTAAAATTAACACTTTTTATGCAGTTCCAGTGGAACTTGTCAAATATTATTTCTTGCAAATTTTGAGAAATCTTAACTGATTTTTTCTCTCAATACTCATTTAGTACTAGCCCTGTGTGCCCAAGTGATACCTCACTATATAATGATGCTTTTTCATCAGTATGTAGGAATATTAGATTCCTGCAGATACGGCCTCTGCCCAATCTTTATATATTTTCCTCTTTCTGATGTAGACATTCTAAGTTCAGCAAAATATGACAGTCGAGTTGATAAAAACACTTCAATAAGAACTGTATTTATTATCCAGCTATTTCTTAAGAATTTTCTTACAGATTTTTCTGTACAGTATTTGTTAAATATATTACATTACTTATATATGTTAGATATTAAAGTTTTCAGTTGTGAATTAATACTTTGTTTTCATTTCATTATCTTTTCTTTCTTCTCAGTTCGGAGGAAGCTGGTCGATATTTGGAAACTTATAAGGTTTATGAGAACAAACCACCTGATATAATCATGGAGAAAAGTGAACATGACTACATGTCCAAAGTAAGAGAATTTCTCTTCAGATTAGGTTGTTTCAATAATTATTACTTATAATAAGGTTTATCCAGTTTCTCTGATTATTAGCATCTTTATTTTTGTTGACTGGTAAGAATCAAGTTAAATTTAAACAATCTTATTAAATGGAGAAATGCTATATAATCTTGAAATATTTATATTTTCTAAGCTTAACTTAGTTTGGCACTAGGCCACATGTATGAAGCACCAAATTAATATCAAACTCACTACTCAGTAGTAATGGTCAACTAGACTAGCTCATTAACCATTAAAGTAATTGTTAATTCTGAAATGTTATGTTAAATTTGTGAACTTTGTGATTTTAATATTCCACTAAGTAATGGAGTTATGATTTTGAAATTTTATTTAATATTTTTAAATTTTTGTATATATTTGTTTCCTCAATAAGAGTATATAGATTTGCCTATCATCAAGTTCACACCTGTCTCTGATCTTCTGAGCTGGAGTTTTCTGTTTAGGATTGGGTTTCTGGTTTCTTCTAAAGTTTTCTCATTCTTTTTCACTCCCAGTAACTCTTTGGATCTTTGTGGCATTATCGCCTTTCTTGGGGTAAATTGATTAGGAAAAATGACTGAATATATATTTAAATGCACTGTATGCATCATTTTACACATGATAAATTCTAAATACCTTAAGCTTTTAATTGATTATTCTAAGTATTTCACCCTGTAATGGGTCATCATGGTTATTTCACTCCATAATGGGTTATCTTACCCCGTAATGTGTTATATTGGGTATTTCACCCTGTAATGGGTCATCATGGTTATTTCACTCCATAATGGGTTATCTTACCCCGTAATGTGTTATATTGGGTATTTCACCCTGTAATGGGTCATCATGGTTATTTCACTCCATAATGGGTTATCTTACCCCGTAATGTGTTATATTGGGTATTTCACCCCATAATGTGTTATATTGGGTATTTCACCTTGTAATGTGTTATATTGGGTATTTCACCCTGTAATGGGTCATCATGGTTATTTCACTCCATAATGGGTTATCTTACCCCGTAATGTGTTATATTGGGTATTTCACCCCGTAATGTGTTATATTGGGTATTTCACCCCATAATGTGTTATATTGGGTATTTCACCCCATAATGTGTTATATTGGGTATTTCACCCTGTAATGGGTCATCATGGTTATTTCACTCCATAATGGGTTATCTTACCCCGTAATGTGTTATTGGGTATTTCACCCTGTAATGGGTCATCATGGTTATTTCACTCCATAATGGGTTATCTTACCCCGTAATGTGTTATATTGGGTATTTCACCCTGTAATGGGTTATCCCAAGTATAGGTCTTTTTTATACTGTATTCTTTCCAGAACATCACACTTTAATTTGTTTGATGAATATTTTTTGATTTTGAACTGTATTAAAAATATTATTTTTAAGCAAGAATGAATCTACTCTGTACTTCTTGAACCTGACAGCATCAATTTTGTAAGATTAGGATTAGTGGTAAACAACTTTCTAAGCTTAATTTGGAATTTTCATTTCTGCCATAAACTGAAAAAAAAAAAATTCCCCATTTGGTAGCAAGAAATTTAGCTTTGTAAAAAGATAGATTTTATATATGTTTTTATGAAACGGTATGCCAGCTTTTTGGATGAAAGATGATGGATGCTTGCTCTGTCTACTAAGGGATGTTGTTATAGGTTGCATTAAAATAGATACTTTTTGTTATTATCTCATTTTTATCTAGCAGGGTATGTTTTTAAGCCAAAAAATTGAACAAAAGAAATAAAAACATTTTCAGCTATATTACATAGTCTTAATTTATTAAACAATAAAAACATTGCTGAAATAAAAAAATTAATGTACTAAGGGGAAATAATTCTTTACAAATCATCTGTTGTTTTAATTTCTCACTCTTAGCATGCAATTTAAATTTTTCTTTGACTAAATTCTTTGTTTATTTCACTCTTTCTGGTTTCTTCATGAGAGCATCATGGAAGAACCAATATAAAAAAAAAGAAATATTCATGCTTTGAAAATTAATATTTATTCAAGTGTTTCCTTTTTAAAAAGTTTTGCTTTATAAATCTCACAGTAAGTAAAAATTAAATAAACTTTTAATTCCTGTATATTTTGACTCAAAACTTTGTAAAAAACAGGCTTTTCTGCTTGTTCCATTTAGTTTTCAATGTATTTACAATTTCAGTAAAAATCTGATAATTTACCTCTCTGTTCTATTTTGTTTTATTTCCATATTTTTACAGTTAACAGATTGTTTAACTTCAGTCAAGTCGGTAAACAAAACAGATTGCGTGAATTTGATCTCAAGTTTCAAGGTCAGACAATTTTCGTTTCTTTTTTTTTTTATAAAGTTATTTTCTAAACATTTAACCAAAACAATTTTGGAAAATTCCTGAACTCAGCCTGAAAATGTATGCCATTACGCTAATATATTTCATATATTATTTAAATTTAGCCATAATCTTTTTTGAAATGGTTCTCTTTGGAACTTACACAGTGATTCTAGTGTTATTTCCACACCTTAAAAGCACCATAGAGATTCTGCTTCCAAAGGTTGTTGTTCAATATTGTCCATAATTTTGTTTTCATCTACAGTCTGGAAGTGGCAACCCTTTAGATTCGATTTAATTTGGGCAAACACAGTGACATTACAGACAGGAGAATAGGTTTTTCCACATTTTCTGGCTTTTTATGGATGATTAGTCATCCTGTGTATTCTGAACACTCATCATCTTGAACAGTCACTTGAATAGCCTTGAAACATGCATGCCACTTGAAAACTTGTGTTTGACCAAAACAATGTTTGATAGTAACTTGACAAAATGTTTCAAGGTAGCAGACTTGTAAGCTTCACATAAAATTTGACATAGATAAGTTTGTTCAAATTTGTCAGCCACCTTAAAAATACCAGAGCTATTCTAGCATGTAAAAAAAACTTGTGTAATAATCTAAATCTAGTCTAATTTATATAGGGTCCTCCACTCATTTTTCTACACCTAAATTTAAATTGAAAGTTTAAAAATAAATAAGTTATCTTCAAGCTTTAAAATTAGCTTTAATTGAAAGTCAAGAGATTAAATTTAGTAATTCCAGTAAACAAAATACACTGGTGTATTTTAAAGCGAAATTATATTGATTGGAATCTAAAATTTTTCAGATTAAAAAAAAAATTTAATAGTACTGCCATTTTTTTGATTGATCAACACATTTTTAAACAGTAGCCACATTCCTGTTTTAAAAATCTGGCAAAAATAAAATATACGTCACTGACACTTTATTGAAGTCAATTTTTTAAGTTAAAATTTACCTTTATCTGATTTCAAACAATTTTGTTTGCTTACTCTCTGAAATATTCCTTGTAATTTTTTATCAGATTAGGTAGTCCGAGCATGACAGCTTATCTCAAGTGTTGATAGATTTAATGACAAGCGGAAGGGGGGCCTGAAGGCGACAAAAATATACGAATGTAATTTATTATGTAATAGAAGACAATCCTTGAATCACATGACCTTTTAATGCTAAATATCATGTACGCCCCCCCCCCCCCGTACAAATAAAGATACGGGCAATCAAAATGCACACAATTAAAATGTTTTAAATTATTTAAAAAATTGATGGGGTCAAGTATTTGTATTAAGCTTTTAAATTAGTAATTGTAGTCTTCATGCATTAATTACATGCCCTAGCCGACCCATTAGAGGAAGAAATTTAACAATAATTTTTAAGCTTTTTATATATAATTTTTATATATAATTAAAAAATGAAAAAAAATGAAAATAACTATTGTAAAAATTAATTATTCATTGAATTTTTTTTTCTTTTCAGACTATGATATGCTTAATTTATATTGTTCATAAAAGCAATCAGAAGTTTATCCACATAAAAATTGGCATAGTTATTGCATTTTTCGCAATTCGGACTTACTTTTTAGAAAGACGGGGACTATTGAAGAAAAAAAAACAGTGAATCAGCATTCCCCAATGACTCCTGAATTTTTTTATATTAGTTTTAGAGTGGCCCAAAGTCGAATTGTTACACATTTCTGGAATTTAATTGGGGGGGGGGGGGTAACATACTTAAAAAAAAATATTTTTACTAATATTTTCTAAAAATAATGCAATCAAAATTGATTTCAGTCAATTATAAATAAGCCCTAAAGTTTTCATTAAAATCCAACCATTATTTGATTTATGCAAGAATTTCCAAATTAATGTGTCAAAAAAAGTGCATTGCATAACAATTACATTTTTTTTACTTAATAAAATAGCGGCAATTTGGATATCACACTGACGTAAGAAAAAAAAAGACTTTCTACAACAATTTCGAATGTGTTAGAAATAATTAAAAATTTTTAAAAAATGCTTTGTTCTATTCTCTTAATGGTAATATAAACTTTTTGCCGATAGAACTTTGTTTTTATTTAGTTTGGGACCTTTTCCCTTCCTACTATGCTGTTTTTTTATCGATTTTGTGGAGGTACCTAAATTTATAAATGGAACTTTGCCTTTGTGTGTGTATGTGTCCGTTACCTATACACTCCGAAATGGCTGAACCGATTTTCTTGAAAATTTACACAGTTGTACTATAAGCAGCTGCGAGTGTTCTTAGCTAGGTTATGTGTCGAGGTACCCCCGATAAATATCAAAAATCGATAATCGAAAAAATAGGGTTATAGAAGGAGTGGTCCGATTTGAATCAAATTTGATATTCTCATAGATAAAGACATAAGAAACGATATTCAGAAGTTTCAAGGTTGCAGTTCTTACAATAGTGCAGAAAGTTGATAATATATATATAAAAGGTAAGATGTTTGTGTGTGTGTCTGTTTATCTTCCTGTATGTCTGTATTTTTTCAGCCCTTTTATTTTAGTTTTTGCTTCGGGTTTGGCTCTAAGTAGATATAATTGTAGTTCTTAGTCTCAGCCATGATACCATTTACTCAGAGGACTTATCTAACCTTCAAAATTCAGTTTATGATGGAAAAAACTTATTTGATATTGATACCAGGAAATCAAAATTTGACTTACATCCATTCATTTTTCTTTCAGTGTACGGTTTCGCTTTAACTGGAAACAACTATTGCTTTTTAGTCTTTCGTGCCAACGACCAAAGAGTCTGAGCTCCAGGACCATGGATTAGTTTTAAAGCTTTCATTACACCCGAGCAATGTCGGGCTATACTGCTAGTATATTTATAATTTATATTGAAATAATATATTTATTTGATTTAGTTACTTGGATACCAATGAGTGTTAGTTGCACATTTCTGCTGAATAATACAATTTCAGCATGTACAGTCTGGGAACTTTCCAACACAACTTTATTAATTAAGTAAAATGATTTATCATTTTTATGATCCTAGATAATATCAGAAATATATGGTATAATAAAGTTTAAAATTTCAATACTGCACCTAATTAATATAGTATAGCTAATCTAATATTATAAATTCTTGGAACTAGGTTATATCTGTAAAGTTATTTTTTTGAAAGAAATATATGTCTTTTGTGAAAATGCCTTTTTAAGATCTTCAGTTGTTTTGAGAGAAACCATCAGATTTTAAAAATACTAGTTGAAATTAATGAGATTTGTTCTTAAGATTTTGCAACAGTTATTTTCTTATCAGTGTCACTAAAAAGCAAACCATCTCAGATTTTATTATTGTAGACAGTATTATCACAATTGTATTTATATTGACCAAGCAATGTTCATAAAACTTTCAGGATACACTTCTATTTATATGATAAACTAGCAGTATAGCCTGGCATTGCTCAGGTGTAATGAAAGCTTTAAAACTAATCCATGGTCCTGGAGCTCAAGACTCTTTGAACGTTGGCACAAAAGACAAATCAAGCAATAGTTGTTTCCGGTTAAAGCAAAACCGTAGATTGAAAGAAAAATGAATGGATGTAAGTCAAATTTTGATTTCCTGGTATTGATATCAAGTTTTTTTTGTCGTAAACTGAATTTTGAAGGCTAAATAAGTCATCTTAGTAGGTGGTATCATAGCTGAGACTAAGAACTACAATTATACCTACTTAGAGCCAAATCCGAAGCAAAAACTAAATTAAAAGGGCTGAAAAAAATACAGACATACAGGCAGATAAACAGACACACACACACAAACATCTTGCTTTTTATATATATATATTATCGATTTTCTGCACTATTGTAAGAACTGCAACCTTGAAACTTCTGAATATCAATTCTTATGTCTTTGTCTATGAGTGTATCAAATTTGATTCAAATCGGACCACTCCTTCTATAACCCTATTTTTTCGATTATCGATTTTCGATATTTGTCGGGGTTACCTCGACACAAAACCTAGCTAAGAACACTCGCAGCTGCTTATAGTACAGCTGTGTAAATTTTCAAGAAAATCGGTTCAGCCATTTCAGAGTCTATAGGTAACAGACACATACACACAGACAGACAAAGTTCCATTTAAAAATAAGTTTAGATTTAGATATACCACATGAATTTTAGTTTATAATATCCTTATTAAAATATGTTGATAATAATTTTGAGAATATCAAACAAAGAGCAACATTTTTTAATTATAAATTTAACAGATATAGTCTATAGAAATTTGTTTAATTTACACAATATCCCATTTTTTTAAATGTCATGTCTCTTCAGGAAGTAGGCAGTCAGGGCTTTCCACATATTCCTTTTCTTTATTATCTATGAATTGATGTGCCTTTTTGAGAAAGATTAGTGATTTCTCATTGCTTTTTCTACAGTTTAGGATTCAGTTTTCCTTTAGACTGGTTGCCACACAAGGCTAGAGAACTCAGTCTACCCTGCTATTTAACCTCTAGCTGGGAATAGAAAAGATGAATTAATTTCTTTTCCAAAGGGCAATTGTGCAAAAATGAACACAACAAATTAACTAAAATTTGAAATCAGCTCACCCATTTCATTTTCATTTTTTCAATGAAGATAACCATTATATAACATGCGCATTGTACAATATCCCATTTACTTGTATAAATTATTTTATGCCTGATATTTTCTCCTTAACATTCTATAAGCTTATTAGTTTTTTGTCAATTAATTTTGTTAGCTTTCTACTATTTCAACTTTAACGTTACTTGCAACAGTTTTACTTCATTAATTGAATATTATTTCCTATTTTCATATACATAATGATGAACCACAAATATTCTATTTTAATATCTGAAGTAGCTGGGGTCTTTCTTAATTAATTTTTGTCTTTGAGATTTTTTTGGCAATGTGGGCAATTGTTAGGTTTGCTGAATGTGATGGAGCATTTTTTTTTGCATGAATATACATTTTAGTTTAAAGCTTCTTGGTTGAGTCTTTTACCAACCAAAAACCATCTTCTCCAAGTACTTAGAATTGTTCACTGCATTTGTTTTGATGTCTTTGTCAAATAAAAAGAGATCTATGATTTTACTGACAACAACAATCGTACAAAACATTACTCCACCTCCTCATTGTTGTGTTTTAAATCATGTTGTTTGACAGTTTCCATGAAGGACATAAACTTAAACAATCTAGCTTAAACAATCAACCCATTTAATTTAACTGTATCTCTAAAAATTAATGAAGATGTTGTTTTCTATACTTTTTTGCATAACTTAGCAATTCTTTTTGTGATGTTAACTTTAAGGTTGTAGTTTGACTTCTTTCATGTCTTTAGCCAATGTTCTTAATATTCTGTATTTTTCTCTCTGTTTACATGTGCAAAATCAGCTTCAACTATATTCTTATTGATCAGTCCTTTTTTTGTGCTCATTGCCCTTTTAATTTTTCTCAAATCTCTTCCCCTAACATTCTTTATACCAGTTTTTATTTGTTCCTGTTTTACTAATGTTTTTAGATTCTTTTTTGTTCTATGATCTTCTTCAAATTTTTCACAGGCTTAGAGTCAGATCATATTGAAACACCAGTTCTTATATGATCTCGTCTAGCCTGTTCAGTACCTACATGGGTGACTTCTATAGAATACCAGGTGCTGTAAGCTTAGATGTGTGGATGGTGTAACAACTTGGAATTGGAAATTAGAGAACTGAGTTCCAATTCTAGTCGTGTTTGTTATATTCATTTACGTGCAAATACTTTTGGGAAAGGTATGAGTCTCCATTTTCTCATAACCAGCTATGGGTTAATTAATTCTATCAGTAAATCATTATTATCTCAAAAAAATTCTTACAATCTAAAAATAATTCCTGGCTTTAAATAACCTGCAATGGGTTGATAAACTAAAAATTTTTTACAATTTGTAACATTGTATTCCCATCATTCAATATTATTACAATATCTGGTTTCTATTTTGAGTTTACGATACATGGCAGAAATTTTATATCTAAAATTAAAAAAATAATTATACTATTATATATATTTATTTACAATATAATGTATAACCCTTTAGTTGCATAATAAAATCTTACACCACCAAATAAGTTGTTCTAAATATTTCTAATAAGAATAGATATTATAAGCTGAAATTAACATATTTATCATATAAATAAAACACCTGAAGGTGTTACTGATATCGGTTAATACAAATTTTGTGAAAAACATTGACTTGCATAATAAAATTGAACATTACATTATGTATTATTAGAAAGCAAATCTTGAATATGTGACTATAATCTTTTTTAGATATAACCACAGGTTTATTGATTAAATTTTAATATTTATTGCAATAATTTAAATATCTTCACTGATGTTTAAAATTTGCTTTTAATTGCAAGAAAAAGTATAATGGTTGTCATAAAAAATGGAAGAATTATATATACATATATATATATATAAAATGATTTGAGACTGTTTTTAACTTGATATTAAAAAAAAAGTCATCTATAGAAATAATTTGAAAAAATAGATTACTTGATTTGGACAAAATTTTATTTAATTTTACTTATCAAATACATTTGTTTAGAGCAGATGTCTGCCTCTGTCAACACAGTTCAATCAAGAATCAAAAATAAAAATAAACCCCATTAGTATGGATTAGGCTAGTCTCCCTGAAAGCAAAACACTGCACCTCCTTGGGTTAACTCTCACAACAGACCTCAAGTGGAATGACTATATAGAATCCATAGTTAAATCCGCTGCTAAGAAAGTTGGTTCTCTGTGTAGGGCCAGGAAATTTTTCTCGTCTGAAACAATCCTGCATATATATAAATCTACCATCTGCCCATGCATTGAATACTGCTGCCATATCTGGTCGGCTGCTCCTGCTATCCACCTAGGGGTCTTTGACAAAATCCAACGGAGAATCTGTAATGTGATTGATCCTGACTTGGCAGCTCAAATGCAGTCACTTTCTCACTGGCACAATATGGCTTCCCTGTGTCGCTTCTATAAATACTGTCACAGCTTCTGCTCTGATGAACTCACTGGTGCCCCCTATATATGAATTTACTCGAGCCAGAAGATTAGCAACTAGGTCCCACCCTTTTACTGTGAAACCAATAAAATGTAAATGCAAATTCTATGCCAACAGCTTTTTTTCTCACACTTCCCGCCTGTGGAATTCCCTTCCATTTACTTGCTTCTCCGACAGCTACAATCTCCAAGAATTTAAATCTAAAGTCAGTAGTCATCGCCTATCTCACTAACCTGCTTCTTCTCTCTCATGCTTCTTTCTCTGTCCACTCCACTGTTATCAGTACTCACTTCCTAACACCCCCTATAACCTGTGACTCTTTCTCCTAACTTTCCTCCTATGTAACCCCCTGCAAAATAGTGGTAGTAAAATGCCTTGCTTGGGGCAATATGATTATAAATAAAAAAGCCTGCTTAAATTTATACACATTTCCTATGAGAACTAAGGTATCACTCTCTCTTTCTATGTACCACATCTTTTCAGGCAATGGGTGACCATGGCTCTCCACAGTTTTTTGTTACTGTCAACTATATCTACTTCTTTTAGACCCCTCTTTGTTTTAGTAGTACTTATTCATTAGTATAAACTTCTAGGTTACTCACTACTTACCTCTATTTCTTTTTATATTTTCATTGTATTTTGTGAATGTTCATTTCTCAAATCATTCTGTTTCATGAAGTGTTCCCAAACTTTCAGATTTCTTTTTCTGATTGGTATCAACAGTTTCTTTGAAGTTTCTGTTTTTATTAAAACTTCCTCATTTGTCACATTCTATGTCCATGACATTCACAACATTCATTAGTAGAATCACATCTTTGTTTTTGCAAGTCTTCATTTCTAACATTTTTTTGATCCTTTAGTATTTTCTCAATTTTTGAAAAATATCTTTCACTATTCCTTTGTGCCATTGAATTTTTGTGTCATACTTTCGATTGGAAAAATAAGGAATACTTTAGTAAATATTGCAGTTTAAATTTTTTTCAGATTCAAAGAATTAATTAAATCTGGGCAGGTTAATTTTAGATAAATATAATTTAAATTCTTCAGGGATTTATTCATTCCAATATAAATATCTTTAGATTTCAACTGATATGCAAAATTAAATTTAACGAGTATTTACTTACACAAAATATATATCTCCTTTATGTTTTTACAAAGTAATCTTTTAAATAATTTCATTAGTAATTAATCAACGAATACTGAAAGTTTTATTAGTTGAATTTTAGAAAACTTCAAATTTAAATGACTATGTAATAGTCAGTTAAGTGCCATATGTGATACACGCTTTGGGCGATCAGGTCTCGAAAGAGACATGACTGACTGGGCAGAAGATTATCTTGCAGTAGATTGCCATTGCTTTCTGCAGTAGACTGGTTGCCAGCCAAGGCTATAGAACCCAATTTGTCCTATTATTTAACCCATAACTGGAGGGAAAAGACAGAGTAATACCTTTCCCAAGAGTATATGTGCATAAGTGATAAGTGAATGCAATGAATTTAACTGAAATTTGAACTTGGCACTCCGATTTGTCGTTTTGAGCTGACATCTATTGAACAGGTGAAGAGGCTCATCCCTTGTTTCCTGTTTAGGATGCGGTTTCCGGTTTCCTCTTTTCCAATCTTTTCACTCTTTTCCTTTATTATTTTTTTTTTCCAATTGGAGTAGATAGACTAAACTATCGCCCGGTTCATACTCCACCCACGTCTATTGAACAGGTGAAGAGGCTCATCCCTTGTTTCTTGTTTAGGATGTGGTTTCCGGCTTTCTCTTTTTCATTCTTTTTACCCTTACGTAGCCCCCTGCACATCAGTGGCGTTACCACCTTGCTTGGGGTGATATGATTAAAAAAAAAAAAAAAATATCCACTGCACCACAACGCACATCCAAAGCAGTCAATATTTTCAAACTAAACACATTTTGAAAATGAATAACTCTATTATAAATTTTATATTTAATGTAAAAAAAGGAATTTTTATATAAAATTTTTCTTCAGTTCTTTTTAATGATAACAACCCTTATTTAAATATAGTATTTAATCAAATAGGTTTAATCATTTTTCTAGAATCTTTGATAATCAGTCATTTAATTGCCATATGTGACATGCTCTTGGGTGATCATGTCTCGAAAGAGACATGACTGACTGGGCAGAAGATTTTCTCGCACTAGGTTGCCATTATTTTTTGCTGTAGACTGGTTGCCAACCAAGGCTATAGAACCCAATCTGTCCTGCTATTTAACCCATAACTGGAAGGAGAAGCGTTTGTTGAGTAATACATTTCCCAAGCACATTTGGACATAAGTGACTGCAATGAATTCCACTGGAATTTGAATTCGGCCCTCCGATTCTCGTTCCGAGCCGATGTTTACTGGACCATCTTTTTACGTGTCCGTATATTGCAATAAATTTTCGGTTATTCCTGTATTTTGTGATAAATAAATATTGTTCTTTTAAAAAAAATTTTGTTCATGAAAATTACTGTGTATTTATTTGTTTTCTTCACAATCTTGTCAGCTGTTAAAACAAAGGTTGTTTCAAGAAGCTGGATATTTCAAAACGAATAACCCGCACGACGTTTTTGAATGGTAAAAATGTATGGTTAATCATTGCAGAAATATTTTCCCGCTAGAGTTACTTCCCTTAGTTTACACTGTCTGCACTTAGACATATCGTAAGTTAATAATTTTGGCAAGAACTTTTTCTAAAGTTTCATGTTACCTTAAGGTATAGGATTTTTTACTTAAAAAAAACCCTAAGAAAAAATAGTTCAAATAAATGTTTGAAGCAACATTAATTTATCAACTCACAACAAATGATACAGACAACTCAAGCCAAGTTTAGAAACAACGATACAATTTTATTCTTTATGTATTGCACAAATTTTAGTGTGCCAAATGATGGCAATAAAATAAATTATCAATGAAAATGAAACATAACTTTTTTAAATTAAAATTACATTTCTACACAAGGTCCTCAGAAAGGAAAATTACATAAAAGTAAAAAAAAAAGAGAAATCCTTCTCTGAATACAAAGAAAGATTTGGTACACTTTTTAAGTAAATTTACTTTCTTTTTCTTAACAATAAAGATTTTGTTAGATTAACCACAGCAACTGAAGACTTTTCTTTGAAGTGGGAAATTATGGGTTGTTTCAGTTATCGTCCGGTCTAAATTCTTCTCCGTTGATTTCCATCTGAACCTTGGCAACGTGGGTTCCTGTAGCAGCTGTTTGTCAACTCCAAAAATCAAATCCACCCCCATTTAAATAACCTACAGATAGGCTCAAAATCCAATGCTTATAATTAGGAAGGAAACCCTTTTATTGGTTTTGGATGAAAAACATGAAAAATCTATATTACCATTAATCAAAATGTATCATAAATATCTTTGAAATTTAAAAATTAAGCAAGAGCTCACTCATCACAGCATCTGCTTTATTGCTGAAAGCTTGATGTAGCTGAAATTTCTTATAAAGTTTTAAATGTGAGAATACTTTAGTAGACATTTTTGAAAAATTCTTCTAGAGCTAATTTTTATGACTTAAAATAAAAGAAAAATATTTAAAATATTTAACCTTTCAGAAGCAAACTAAATATTTCAAAAAATTAAATCTATACTAATATCAGTTTGATAAACTTGATATCAGAACTGTAAGAAAATAATATTAAAATAACCTTTTCTCCTTCTTCTAAAGAAAAAAAAATTATAGAAATAAACTGTGAGTTATGTAGTCAAAATTTTTATACCAGACTTCAGTTTTCCAAGATTTCTAACTGTAAATTCAAATCAAAAGAACTTAAATTCTGATTTCAAAACAGATTAAAAGTATTTTCTGTAGTCAGTTTAGTACTTACAAAATCTATTTTTCAAATATATACAAAATAATAATCTGACCTTGAAATTATCATTTAAACATTACAAAAATATATTGTAGTTTTACAGTCTTGCATTCTTTGTATGGTACAATATATTTCTGCTGCAATTCTTTACATATTTAAAAGGCAAATAGACTCATTAACATTTATTTGTAAATTTTGTGAAGGAATTCCTATTACTGTTTTATTGGTTCAACTTTGACAGTAGTAAAGTCTTATATTTAACTGTCTATATTTATCAATGCAAAAGTGAGAACAACATTTTTCCTTGTAATCATCATTTGATTCAGCAACCAAGCAAATACATGATATGTTAAGAGTTATTTCAATGATTTCACATCAGAAACTGGACACAATAAAGGCAAATGTTATTTATATATATGAAACAAAAACAATTTACAATATTTACACTATTTACGTACGGACTATTGTTCTGGTCTTTGTTGTTGCTATCACAACATTTCCTTTTGTATTCTCTGACCTTCATTAGGTGTATGTCAGTTTAAATAACCTACAGAGTAGTTATAGGTTTAATCCCTAGGTTGGGTAGCATGTAACTTGGACTCAGTGGACTCATATCTGCTTCTTATGAGTGATCGTTTTCTTTATTAATTCAAGTAAAAAATTATGAGGTGTTCTCAAAGCCATAAGAGATTGAGTAATTCAGTCTTCATTTCTATGAATAAAGATCTTTTGAAGATGAAGGCATATCATCGTGCTTATACATTTTATAGCAAAGTGATTGATGAATTTTCCAAAAAGAAACAAAGAATTGATTTAAAATAAATTTTAAATATCTCATTATTTGTAGGTTTTATTATTTTCTCAAATTTCTTTCATAACCAATAAATCATCATCTCTTTCAAGAATGATGATATTCTTCTCTCTGAAGATTCTTGTTGCAAAAAATCTGGAAATGAGAGAGGGAATTGATCTAATTGACTTTTTTCCATCTTGTTGGTGAATGAAAATGTGAAAAATATTACCAGGTTATAATCTTTTTAAATTCTAACAAAATATTTAGGTATTAGTTTACTTTTTCCTGTAACTTTTTAACAAATAATTTTAAATATTTAAAATTAAAGTTTAAAGCATTGGGATGGATAAACAGATAAAAACTTTACCTTTTTAATTACAAAAAATAAACTTTTCACTCAAACTGTGAACTGGTCAAGAGGAAAATTCTGAGCAGTGGTCACATGACTGAAATTTTTAAAGTAAATTTGATGTGACATTATGATTGCCAGATGTTCATTATGCTCTACTATCTAATCTAAACTTATTTATAAATGGAACTTTGTCTGTGTATATGTGTGTCCATTACCTATAGACTCCGAAACGGCTGAACCGATTTTATTGAAAATTTACACAGTTGTACTATAAGCATCTGCGAGTGTTCTTAGCTAGGTTTTGTGTCGAGGTACCCCCAATAAATATCGAAAATTGATAATCGAAAAAACCAGGTTATAGAAGGAGTGGTCCAATTTGAATCAAATTTGATACACTCATAGACAAAGACATAAGAAACAATATTCAGAAGTTTCACGGTTGCAGTTCTTACAATAGTGCAGAAAATCGATAATATATATATATATATATATATATAAAAGGCAAGATGTTTGTGTGTGTGTCTGTTTATCTTCCTGTATGTCTGTATTTTTTCAGCCCTTTTATTTTAGTTTTTGCTTCGGGTTTGCCTCTAAATAGGTATAATTGTAGTTCTTAGTCTCAGCCATGATACCATTTACTCAGAGGACTTATCTAACCTTCAAAATTCAGTTTATGACGAAAAAAACTTATTTGATATCGATACCAGGAAATCAAAATTTGACTTACATCCATTCATTTTTCTTTCAGTGTACGGTTTCGCTTTAACTGGAAATAACTATTGCTTTTTAGTCTTTCGTGCTAACATCCAAAGAGTCTGAGCTCCAGGACCATGGATTAGTTTTAAAGCTTTCATTACACCTGAGCAATGCTGGGCTATACTGCTAGTATCAAACAATTGTACAAAATAAACCAGAATCAGCAATAAAAAAAAATTTGCAAATTGACTAAGTAACAATTTCTCATTTAAATCTGTCCAACTCTGTTCATAGGTAAGTCTTTGATTTTAACTGCACAGGGTAATAAAAATATCAACACTTTAGGAGATATTTTGCAAGTAATGATATGATTTGATGTGGCTGGAAGACAAGCAGTAAAAATTCTGCTTTTCTTTGCCTTTCTTTCTTTAACCTCACACTTTTGTTTTTTTTAATGCTGCCTGCTCAAAGGGAATGGGACAGGAAAGTAATTGATTCACTGCTTTTTTTCTTGCTAAGCAAACAGGAGCTTTCTCTACTTCTTAAATGATATTGCTTGTTTACAATTTATTCTAAGAAAAGAAAGAATGGGCAATACAAAAATAACACAAGTACAATGGGTATAGTGCAGTAGTGTTCAGAAGGGAGAAGCAGAGGGTGTGACAGCCCCAGACATCCAATCAAAGAGTAAAATAAAAATTTAGTTTATATTTAATTTGAATAAAGTGTTTATTTCATGTTTCATCTGTTTTTACATATTTAAAATGTCTCCCTTTCTCGCATTCCTCAGTATTTGAGTTTTAGGGACATACAATCAAGAAATTAGCCCTGGACATCACCAAACATCACCATATCACTGGTATAGTCAAAATTATTAATAATTAATTTAATATTGCTCAAAAATGATGATGCAGTTTATGAGTTGCATACACAAAGTCTTTGTCTACTGCTTTATACATTTATGAATATTATTACTTAAGAAATAGATGATTAAACCACAACAGACATGAATATTTGACTGTAATTTTTTAATTTACGAAAATAAATAAGTTGCATGAAAAATATGAATATATTTTTTTTTTTAATTTTTCAGTCAGTTGAAAGTATAATAAAAAGCAGCCGTGAGAGTTTGTCATTTTGCCCAGGCCTGGGTCCACGGAAAGTATGTAACTTCTGCATTTCTTTTAGATATAGTTCAACTTTTGCATTTCCTTTATAAAATAACTTCTGCATTTCTTTTATAAAGTATGTAACTTCTGCATTTATTTTAGAAAAACTGTAACCTCTTGATTTATTTAAAAAAAATATATGATTCTGCATTTGGTTTAGAAAGAATTGCAACTTCTGCATTTCTTTTAGATATAGTTCAACTTCTGCATTTCTTTTAGAAATAATGTCACTTCTTTATTTCTTTTAGATAGTATGTAACTTTTGCATTTATTTTAGAAAGAATTGTAACCTTTTGATTTATTTTAAAAACATATATGATTCTGCATTTGCTTCAGAAAGAGTTGTTTTTCATTTCTTTGAGAAATAATGTCACTTCTGCATTCCTTTTAGAAAGTATGTAATTTCTGCATTCCTTTTAGAAAGTATGTAATTTCTGCATTCCTTTTAGAAAGTATGTAATTTCTGCATTCCTTTTAGAAAGTATGTAATTTCTGCATTCCTTTTAGAAAGTATGTAATTTCTGCATTCCTTTTAGAAAGTATGTGATTTCTGCATTCCTTTTAGAAAGTTGTGAGAAATATATTCACATAGCTTAGCGCTTAAGCAGTGAAAGGAAATTATCAAACATAACAAGACATACCTGGTATAGAAAAAACAATTTATTTGTCTTGCAAAAATATGCTGAATTTTGCTGCTACTGTGTAGCTTGGTATAGTCTCTTTTCTCTGCTTAGCTTGGTATAGTATCCTCCGTCTAGGAGTGGGATGAAAAAGACACAAGGAACTGCGATCCGCGACGTACAGGAACTTTCTTCTGGGTCAGCTTCTTTCACAGTTTCTTATCTTGGTATAAGATGATAGTGCTTAGAGAATTTTTCTCTAGGAAGGCAAGGCTTTGCCCATAGGGTATCCTTTTTAAGGTAAGAAGGGTAACAAGAGATTTTCTCTGTTACAAAGTTGTGGCATTAGCCTAAAAGATTACAAAGAATTGGTAAGATGGTCTCGATATAGCGAGACAAGTGGGCGCCAATTTAGGCCCCGCTGCAACAAAAATCCGGAGCGGCACAAATACGTCCGATACTGTTCGTGCTAGCTGAAAAAAAAAAAAAAGGAGAGAACAAAACCATCAGAAAAAAAACAAAAACCTCTGGTAAAGCCCGCCTAAAGTTCAAAACGAGGTTCGGGTTAAATCAGCCAATCAGGAGACCCGTTACATCTGTAAATTTCCGACACACTGCCAACGGAGAACGAAAAAAGTAATGGTTATCCATTACTTTTTTTTTTCATAGAATAAGATCAAGGGGAACTGAATGTGCTTCTGTCTGCCTTTAATTCCAGGGGAAATAAATGTTTTAAGGAATGAACCTGTTCGCAACCGTTCCTCAACACACAGGCCGAGCGAACTTTACCATCATTCCCGGTAATGAGTCTAAGCACCTTACCTAGACTCCAAAAAGGTCTAGTCTTATTAGGAGATTTGATTAATACAATTTCTCCAACTGACACCTTTAGAAGGCAATCTCCCTTCAAATTCGTATCCCTCTCTCTCAGAGACAACAGATAATCATTGTGCCACATCTTCCTAAATTTTTCGACATATTTATGTCTTAACTCCAAAGATTGCACCAGCTTTATTCTACTAGGGGGATCGGGGCACAGATCTTCCGATCCATAGTTACTAATTAACAAACGTGGATTGTAGCCAGTTTGTAGAAAGTGATTGGGGGTTAAAATATCTAGGCCCCCCTCTGAAGCGGTAAAATAAGTCAGCGGTCGATCGTTGATCGCTTTCTGCACATCAGAAATTATCGTTAAAAATTCAAAATACTGAATTTTCCTCCTACCTATTAATTTTTTCAAGCATTGCTTCATGGTTTTGATCATTCTCTCCCATGCGCCCCCATACCAGGCGGAATAAAGGGGAATGGTGTGATGACTAATGGAAGCGGACCTAAAATGTTCCCTGAATTCGTCGGAAACGAAAATTTCAGACAACATAATGCCGGATGCTAGAAAGGTTTTAGCATTATCCGAATAGACATGAGAGGGAACGCCAAAAAGATTGGTAAATCTGACGAAGGCTAACAGGAAGGATCTGGAGCTCATGTCAGGCAAAAGCTCCAGATGCACTGCGCGAAGACTCATGCAGGTAAATAGCAGGATGTACATCTTTATTTCATCATCCTTGTACTTTACCAAGAAATGGCCGGTAAAATCTATACCCACTTGTTGAAAGGGGTGAACAAAATTTGCCCGATGGGTGGGTAGTTGAGAGCCCGAGGGAGCTTTATACGGTAAAGAATTAATTTTCTTACAAGTAATACAGCTACGAAGTGTTTTCTTTACCGATTGTCTTCCCTGGGGAATCCAAAATCCGGATAATCTCAACTTGGAAAGAGTTGAATTGGTTCCCATGTGGCAACAATTCAAATGCGCCTCTTTGATAACCAATTCAGTTAAGGGGTGATGTTTACCCAAAAGTATAGGGAATTTGACTCCGAAGTGGAGTATACTGGAATTCTGGATGCGTCCTTTAGTCCGCAACAGACCATCCCTATCAATAAACAACCCAAGGGCAGTTATTCTAGGAGGTACCACCTTATTAGAAGGTTGAGTCAAATATTCCAACTCAAAGGGAAATGCCTCCCTTTGCATATCAGAAAAAAGCAACAATTTGGCTTTATGGTAGGTATCAGTGTGTCGATGCATCAACTTATCACCGAACCTTAAAACCTTTTCAAGAACGTTGATCGCTCTAGACAATGTTGAAAATTTAGAAATATTTAAAGGAAGACTGGATTCGTCTGCGCGAGAATCCTCGGTTAACATACAGGATACAATCTTCCGGTTGGTGTCATTAAGGCAAGGTAATGGAGATACTGGCCAGTCGATGTTATGTTGATTTAGCCAATCGGGTCCGTATACCCAAAAATCGAACAATTGTTTAAACTTGGAGGCTGAAAGGCCTCTAGTCAACAAATCCGCAGGATTTTCCGACGAAGGGACATACTTGAACAAGGGGGTGACGCCAAATCTGATGTTAACGTCCTCCAACATTTTTTTTATGTCCAGGACACGATTTTCCACAAAAATATTTCTTTTAGACCCCTTCCCATTTAAAACCCAAGATAAGGCTACTTGTGCATCTGACACAAGGAAAATATAAAGTACGTTGATAGGCTTCAAGGCTTCAATAACCTTAGGAACAACTTTGAGAGCGAGATAGATCGCCATTAGTTCCAAAGTAGGTAGGGTTTTCTGCTTAATGGGAGCCACCTTAGCTTTAGCGAACAACAAGGAACATCGATTTCCTTGTTTAACATATAAAGAAAACCCGTATGCGAGCTTAGATGCGTCGCAGAAACAAATAAATTCCACCGGGAAGCTCTCCTGCAACACACGTCTGGGGAACTCAAATTCGCTTAATTCATTAAGTTCCTTAGCAAGAGTTTGCCAAGGGATAGTAAAATTTTCAGGGATCTGTTGATCCCAGGACAAGTT
Organism: Ascarosepion bandense; assembly: GCA_037127315.1. Taxonomy (NCBI): domain Eukaryota; kingdom Metazoa; phylum Mollusca; class Cephalopoda; order Sepiida; family Sepiidae; genus Ascarosepion; species Ascarosepion bandense. Next base: position 380,187 of record JBBBDQ010000212.1, on the reverse strand, counting down.
GTTTTTCCATAGTTGGCTAACGAATGTCTTGCCCTGAATAGTAACTGGGAGAAGTAAGGAAAGCGGATCATAGATGCTGGAAGTCTGAGACAGAATTCCACGTTTAGTGTCTACGTTAATGTTAATCTCAGTGGGCGCAAGTCTGATTGTATCTTGTCGAGGGGAATAATGATACCCCAGTACCTTTTCATAGGAGGGAAGGGGGGAGGTAATTGATCCATCCTCTGACATTTTCTTTTGCAAATCCGCACAGTTGGAGTTACAGGACTGAAGATCGAATCCTGCGTCCTTCAACCTGTTACGTACAGTACTATACACAGAAAGGAGAGATCTAACAAGTACTAAATGTTATACTAACAAGCACTAAATGTCATATTAACAAGTACTAAATGTTACACTAACAAGCACTAAATGTCACCATAACAAGCACTAAATGTTATATTAACAAGCACTAAATGTCATCATAACAAGCACTAAATGTCATACTAACAAGCACCAAATGTCATACTAACAAGCACCAAATGTCACCATAACAAGCACTAAATGCTATATTAACAAGCACTAAATGTTATATTAACAAGTACTAAATGTTACACTAACAAGCACTAAATGTCACCATAACAAGCACTAAATGTTATATTAACAAGCACTAAATGTTATATTAACAAGCACTAAATGTCATCATAACAAGCACCAAATGTTGTATCTTCCCAAGTCGGCTGTGCAGAATTCGAACCTTCTGAGAAATGCCTGAAATTCAAATTTATCCGCCGAAGGAGACCCACTGAAGTCAGGACACTCCAATTGTAATTTTAAAGGTTGAAGAGAGACAGGTTTTAAATTTTGCCGCTCTCCCGCCATATGCCGCCCTCAAGCATACCAGGATAACATGCGAAGAGAGAGAGAAAATAAGGAAATGTCAAGGCTTATCCAGTCAAACTAACCCCCTCTCCGACAAATTTTGAAAAAAAAAAAATTTTTTTTTTTTAGGTAGCAGACAAGAAGCACCAAAAAAAATCACACAAATTACAATTCTGGAAGGGAAAAGTTTACAATAAAATATGTAACGCTCATATTTTTGCAATAAAAGCTATGTGAGAAATATATTCACATAGCTTAGCGCTTAAGCAGTGAAAGGAAATTATCAAACATAACAAGACATACCTGGTATAGAAAAAACAATTTATTTGTCTTGCAAAAATATGCTGAATTTTGCTGCTACTGTGTAGCTTGGTATAGTCTCTTTTCTCTGCTTAGCTTGGTATAGTATCCTCCGTCTAGGAGTGGGATGAAAAAGACACAAGGAACTGCGATCCGCGACGTACAGGAACTTTCTTCTGGGTCAGCTTCTTTCACAGTTTCTTATCTTGGTATAAGATGATAGTGCTTAGAGAATTTTTCTCTAGGAAGGCAAGGCTTTGCCCATAGGGTATCCTTTTTAAGGTAAGAAGGGTAACAAGAGATTTTCTCTGTTACAAAGTTGTGGCATTAGCCTAAAAGATTACAAAGAATTGGTAAGATGGTCTCGATATAGCGAGACAAGTGGGCGCCAATTTAGGCCCCGCTGCAACAAAAATCCGGAGCGGCACAAATACGTCCGATACTGTTCGTGCTAGCTGAAAAAAAAAAAAAGGAGAGAACAAAACCATCAGAAAAAAAACAAAAACCTCTGGTAAAGCCCGCCTAAAGTTCAAAACGAGGTTCGGGTTAAATCAGCCAATCAGGAGACCCGTTACATCTGTAAATTTCCGACAAATGTATGTGATTTCTGCATTCCTTTTAGAAAGTATGTGATTTCTGCATTCCTTTTAGAAAGTATGTGATTTCTGCATTCCTTTTAGAAAGTATGTGATTTCTGCATTCCTTTTAGAAAGTATGTGATTTCTGCATTCCTTTTAGAAAGTATATGACTTGTGCATTTGTTTTTAAAAAGTATGGGATTTCTGCATTTATTTTTAGATGTTTTTATTTTCACAGCTCTGTATTTGTTTTTAAATATTGTTAATATCTTTGTACATGCACATTCCTCTGTCTCTCTCTTTCTTCATCAATCAGCTGAGTGACAGTTTTATATATATTTATGTGTGTGGACATGCATATGGTGTAATGGATAGTTGTTTACAATGAGAAATTGGAGAGCTAAGTTTGAATTCCAGTTGGGTTCATTACATTCACTTACACACAACTATCTTTGGAAAATTTATTAATCTCAGGTTAATACATTTTATACCTAATACATAATACCTCCAGGTTAAATAGTAGGACTTGTATCTGGAAAATTTGTTTTTCTCAAAAAATTGCTAATGTGATATTCACTCAGAAAATGATTATTACAATTCTAGAATATTATTTCAACTTTAAATAACTCATAAAGAGTTGATAAGCTGTAAAAAAAGTAATTCAATTAATCAATTTATATATATATATAATGAATAATTTTATTTGAAGAAAAAGTTCAGTCTACATTATGGAAACAAATTTTTTTATGTTAACTGCTTACTTTTTAGAAATTAGATTTTAACTAATTTTGCTCATTTTTATTTTATCATCAGACCATTTATTTTTGTTATTAATTTAATAAGAAATATTGCTATAGTCTGTTATTTAACTTAAAATCCCCTTTTATGTTCACACAGTCTTTTCTTTAATTGACAGGATGTTTCACCAATGTATTATTAGGAGCATTGTTTACATCCTGACATGAAAAGAAAAACTTTATAGTGTGGGATAATTAAAAACTGAGTAGAATTAAGTCAAATTTAATTATTTTTTCAAATTTAGTTATTTTTTTAAATTAAACATTTAGAAGCTTAACCTAAAATGCATTTTGTTTTCACATAGATTTAAAAAAAAAAAAAAATTACTTGTGAAGCATGTTAAACTAATTTCTTTTAAATTGTTTTCCTCTTTACACCCACATACACACACACATTCCAGCTGAATTCATTGCATTCACTTACGCGCAAATACCCTTGGGAAAGGTATTAATCTGCCTATTCCTTCCAGTTATGGGTTAAATAGCAGGACAGATTGGTTTCTGCAGCCTTGGTTGGCAACCAGTCTACCACAGAAAGCAATGGCAACCTACTGCGGGATAATCTTCTGCCCTGTCAGTCATGTCTCTTTCGAGACATGATCGCCCAAGCGTGTATCACGTATGGCACTCAACTGACTGTAAAAATCTTTATTTTCACAACTATTGCCTTGTCAACATCATGTGTAATGCCCTGCCTGCGCTTGGCGTTGATGGCATCGATCCAGTAGCTGGTCTTAAAGTTAACTCTTCCAACGGTGATCTTTCTTGCCCACGTTGTGAAATTTGATCTCAAGGAAGTCACGTGGAATTTCCGCTAGATGTCTGTCTGCCAGGTCCAATCAAGCTGGATGCACGCACAATTGGATAAAGAAATAGCATTAAAAATAAACGAAATGACTCCTGAATAAGTTGAAGAAAAGTCTTTATATACAAAAAAGAAATTAGAGTAAAGCAATCACCAATCGTCTTCTCCCTAAGCCCTGTCCCTATCAAGCTAATAACGGAATGGAAGTTTCGACCAATTTCTCTAAGTAGTGATTTGTGAAGCATTTTCCTTCTTATCCTTAATTCAAGTTTCTGATTAGCAATATCTCTTCACTCCAAACAGAGTTGGGTGAGGACTGCTCCCACACATCACTCACTAGCGTCTGTCTATAATACCATGGGGTTTGCTGAGATCTGGATATGTCAGCAAGGGAACAGCAGTCAGCTGTTCTTTTAACATCTTAAAGGCCCTTTCACAGTCCTCTGTCTATCTAAATCTTGCGTTCTTTTTGGTTAATACTATCAAGGGAGTTGCTATTAGAGAAAACACTGGATAAAGCGTCTATAATATCCTCGTACCTGCCTTACTATTTTGGGCTCTGGCATTTCTCTTATCACTTTTACCTTATCCATGTCAGGTTTGATTCCCTCATCACTTATTTTAAAGCCTAAGTACTTAGTTGCATTTTTTAGAAATTGGCACTTTGACAGTTTTAACTACAAACCGTGCCTTCTCAACCAACCAAAAACCTGTCTTAAGTGGTCAAAATGTTGTTTTGGGGTCTCTGAGAACACAAGAATATCGTCCAGGTAAGCCATGGCAAAACTCTATTCCTCTTAGCACTATTAATATTAATTGCTGGAAAATGCCAGGTGCATTGGCCAGGCCAGAGAACATAACTTTGAATTGAAAGGCTCATGTGACATGCAAATGCAGCCTTTTCTTTGTCAGCCTCATCAAGGACCAGTTGCCAATACCCTGATTTCAAATCTAAAGTGGAAAAGCACTTAGCTTTTTCCAACAAGGCCAATATGTCATCAATCAGTCGCAAGGGCACCGCCAATGGCTTGGAAACTGTGTTTAGTTTTCTGAAATCTACCCAATCTATGCCCGCCATCCTTCTTATTTACTACCACTATGGGGAAGCTCCAAGGAGACTTTGATTTTTCTATTATGTTCATCTCAAACATATCTGTTACTGCTTCCTCTACTAGGAGTCTTTTATAGATAGGAGTTCTGTAGTATCTTAGCTTAATGGGAGGGTGGTCACCTGTGTCTATTTTCATTTTTACTGTATGAGTTTGGCCTAATTCCTTATCAGAGTTGGCCACCACATCACGATTGGCCCTCAACAGGTTCTTTCTCTAGTCTTAAACTTTTTGGGGGCCAATAGTTCTTTGTCTATTATACCATCCACCCTCTTTAAGTCCTCTCTCTCCTTTTTATCTAACCTTATTCGTTGTATGATTCTTAGGGGTAAGGATCTACCTACCTTCTCTCCTTTCTTTACTTTCACTGTTTTAGTGGCTTTGTTCACCAGCAGCATGGGAACTATTTCTGCCTCATTCACTACCATTTTACACATGACTGCTTCACTCTCTTCAGTTTTACCTTCCTCTAGAGGAAATAATTGTATGATCCCTCTCGTCACTTTTTTCTCTGTCATGAGTCTTCCTCTGCCTGATACTGTAGTTCTAGGGGGCAACTTTATATCTTCCTCTGCCATTACTGTTATATACTTGTTAGGGAAATTTCCTAACAGCATCTTTGCACTGTTCACCACCAATACAGTAGGGTTAAACTCAATTCCAGTCCTGTGTCTATGCAGCCAATCTTCTCCTAAGATCATTCATGCACACAGCTCGGGGGTAATATAAAACCTCTGTATCCTTCCTACTTTCAATGGAAGATTCACCATCTCGCTTATTCTCATAGGACCACCATTTGCCTGAGTGATTTCTATATCAGGCCTTCTCATTCTTCCCTGATTCCTCAGTTTCCTGTACTCTTCTTCCCTTAATAACAATATTGACGTTCCAGTATCCACTATGATTTTCACCACTGAGTCTCCTACCACTACCTCGCAAGAGTGCTCTCTCTCCTGTGTCAACAAGGAGAATATTTTAGCTCTTCTCCTCTCTCTTTGTGGTCTTTCTGTCCACCCAGCCATGGGTGCTGGTAGCAGCAGTCCTTCATTATTGTCTCTACGAGGCCCTCCATAACTTCTATTCCCATATCGGGGTCTCTCAGCTCCATTTCCCACTCTAACTCAGGGTCTTTCAGTTCCACCCCTTACTCTGACTCTGTATGGGCAGCCTCTCTTCAGGTGCCCTGGTTTCCCACAAAACCAATACCTTCTTCTTGGGCATCTCCTTGCAAAATATCTTATCTGCCCACATCTCCAACAACGTATTTGTCTTCCATTTACACAGGCCACCAACTTCTGGAGTGGCCCTTTTTCATTTCCCTGGTTCGGTTTTCCAGGTTTCATTTGCCCTTTTGTATCAGAGGAGCTGTCTTCTTCAGCCCACACCATTTGGGTCACATGCCCCCTATCTCCGCATCTTGTACATCTTTCTTGCTCATGATCCAGTGACAAACCTCACTTTCTGGGACATTCTGCCGCACTGTGGCCCTCAACACACCAGGCTGTTTCTACCCAGTGTGGGTTTGTAAAATCTGTGTATTAGGGACCATTCTTTCCTTCCGGGATCCTCTTCCTCTTCCCCTTCCTCTTCTTCTTCTTTGATCCAATTGTGTACTACTGGGGAATTTTTTCTGTTTTCCCTTCTATGACTCCTCTTCCACCTGGGGTTCCTTCCTAGGTCTTTCTGTCTAGCTATCTCTCGACCTAGGTCTTGTGTCCCACAAGTTTTTACTTTGTTCCACACCCCCTGGCTCTCTTTACCCAACGACACCGCCACTGCCAACCTCATGTGACCCTCTTTTAACATGCCATGTCAGATGCGCTTATCCTGTAGGGCTCTGACATACAGGTCTGCCAACTGGACCTGAATTGCCACATTCTCCCTGACCTCTGTAGGAAAGGCCAGAGAGGCTAGTCTCTCCATTCTTTTACCCAACTTTTCTGGTCCCTCATCTTTTTCCTGGGTTAGTTTCATGAGGCTTCTCATGGCCTCTATGGCTGTTGCCTCATTGGCATATTCTTCTACTAATTGTTCTTTTAGCTTCCCCCATGTCAGCTGAGGTTCTTTTTATAGTAATTTTCCTATAAATTCTTTGGTTCTTCCATTGCAGCATAGAATGCCACACTTACCATCTCTCTCTCAGTCAACTCGTAAATTAACTGACTTTTATCTACTGCCGCCAACCAACTTTTTAATTCCTTCGCATCTCACCCAAAGATCGGCACCCTTGTTCCCCCCAACAGATTCCTTAACTCTTTAGACATTCTATGTTCTATCTTGCCTAATTCCGACCCTGCCATTTCCTGTTCTTTCTCGTGGTCAGACATTTAACTAAATACAATCAACAGTTTACAAAAAACTAGAAGGAAATCAATTTTTGGAAAATGGTAAGTAACAACAATTTCAGGGAGAAGTCAAAAGGTGTCCTTCCTGTCTCCTGGCTCTGAGTTGGATTTCTCTGTCTCTTGGTCGCCAAAATCTGTCTCTCTAAGCATTTTGAACCAGCTAGTAAAAAATGACTAAACTCCTTTTGGTTCTCGCTCTTTCCTTGGTTATTCAGGGTCTATCCTGGTCATGGAAACCAGATTGTAACACCCCGTCTGCAGTGGGTGTTGATGGCATCAATCCAGTAGCTGGTCTTCGAGAACTCTTCCAACGGTGATCTTTCTTGCCCACGTAAAATTTGATCTCAAGGAAGTCACGTGGAATTTCCACTAGATGTCTCTCTGCCAAGTCCAACCAAGCTGGACATGCACACAATTGGACAAAGAAATGGCATTAAAAATAAGCAAAATGACGCTTGAATAAGTTGAAGAAAAGTCTTTGTATACAAAAAAGAAAATTAAAACAATCACCAATCGTCTTCTCCCCAAGCCCCGTCCCTATCAAGCTGGTAACGGAACGGAAGTTTTGACCAGTTTCTCGAAGTAGTGATTTGCGAAGCATTTTCCTTCCTATCCTTAATTCAAGTTTCTGATTAGCAATGTCACTTCACTCCAATCAGAGTTTTAAGTTTGTGGCAATTCGAAATGTCTTTGTTTCACTTCACACTTAACTTCGTAGCGATTCGAAATGTCTTTGTTTCACGTCACACCAGAGCTTTACTGAAACTGCCAAAGAGTTGTCTTTGAGGGTGGTGAGTAAGGCTGGCAGTGGTGTTGATACTTCGGACTGTTCCTCAATTCAAGACGGGACTCAACTGACTTTGGCCCCTTGGGATGCTGTTTTTATGCTTGTCCCTGCCTTATTGGGGAGACTGGGGAGTGATTGATGGACACTGGGTGTCTATGAAAATCTAGTTTCTGGCCCTTGTGGTCAATAAAATCACAACTTCAGCTCCCTCTGTCCTCCTTCCCCAATGCAGCCAATCAAGTAGCACTATTTTTATGATGTCACTTCTTTTTATCTTCTTCCCTCTTGATTAACTAATCTAGTTTTTAAGTTTTTGCCTGTTCATATCGGAACAGAATAAAAAAAAATTCTTCAGCTGGTTGTTTTTTAACTATAAAGTTAATAATTCAACTAATATAATTTCTTCCATTTGAAATTAATAATATAAACTAATATAATTCCTTCCATTTGATTGGTAATAATTAATAATACAACTAATATAATTTCCTTCCGTTTGATTGGTAATAATTAATAATACAACTAATATAATTTCCTTCCGTTTGATTGGTAATAATTAATAATACAACTCATAATTTCCTTCTGTTTGATTGGTAATAATTAATAATACAACTAATATAATTTCCTTCCGTTTGATTGGTAATAATTAATAATACAACTAATATAATTTCCTTCCGTTTGATTGGTAATAATTAATAATACAACTAATATAATTTCCTTCCGTTTGATTGGTAATAATTAATAATACAACTAATATAATTTCCTTCCGTTTGATTGGTAATAATTAATAATACAACTAATATAATTTCCTTCTGTTTGATTGGTAATAATTAATAATACAACTAATATAATTTCCTTCCGTTTGATTGGTAATAATTAATAATACAACTAATATAATTTCCTTCCGTTTGATTGGTAATAATTAATAATACAACTAATATAATTTCCTTCCGTTTGATTGGTAATAATTAATAATACAACTAATATAATTTCCTTCCGTTTGATTGGTAATAATTAATAATACAACTAATATAATTTCCTTCCGTTTGATTGGTAATAATTAATAATACAACTAATATAATTTCCTTCCGTTTGATTGGTAATAATTAATAATACAACTAATATAATTTCCTTCCATTCCGGCCATGCTAAATAGTGTGACACATGTATAAAGTAGTCATGGTCATTTTCATTTTCCCAGCCTGCTTCTCCTAAACATATTAAGACTGTCATCATTATCAACATTATTATCTCAACCTTTACCTTAAAATCAATCTGTTATTGGTGTTTTTGTCATCGTCTTTATTATTCTAAAATTATTTGTAGTGTCACGTTGTGACTTTTGTCATTGGTTTTATTGTCATTTTTATCTTATCTTTCTCCTTATTATATCACCATTGCAGTTTTGTTAATAATTCATTGTTGTCATCATTTTTATAGCCATTGATATCGCTATGAGAAGTATTCTTTTTCTGTGCGTTGTCTCCCTTCAGGATATTGATCATGGCTCATTACAATTTCCTATTCTTTGTTATCTCTCCTAAACCCTATTCTGCCATTCATTTACTAAAACTTGCTATGCATTGTTTCTTCCTCCAATTTGTCCTGTGAGTAGCAAATTTTCCAAGCTTTTTTTCCACACTATGTGCCCTAGAAATTTCAACTTCCTCTTCTTGTTGTTAGGTATAATTGTCCTTTTTTTTTTTCATTTTCTCTAAAACTTTGTTGTTGCTCACATATTTGGTTCATGATATGCTCAGCATCCTTCAGTAGAACCAAATTTTTGATGCTTCAAGTTTCTTCTTCATCTGTGAGAAGATTGTCCAGTATTCACTGACATCTTTCTCTTTTCCAATCTTTTCACTCCTTTTCCTTTATTTTTTACAATTGGAGTAGATAGACTAAACTATCGTCCGGTTCACACTCCACCCGCATCTATTGAACAAGTGAAGAGGCTCATCTCTTGTTCCCTGTTTAGGATGTGTTGTCTGGTTTTCTCTTTTCTAATCTTTTCACTCCTTTTTCTTTTCTTTTCAATTGGAGTAGATAGACTAAACTATCACCTGGTTCACACTCCACCCATGTCTATTGAACAGGTGAAGAGGCTCATCCCTTGTTCCCTGCTTAGGATGTGGTTTCCAGTTTTCTCTTTTCCAATCTTTTCACTCTTACGTAGCCCCCTGCACATCAGTGGCGTTACCACCTTGCTCAGGGTGATATGATTAAAAAAAAAAAATATAGGAGAACTGATATTACAGAATTTTTCAGTACACTTTTCTTTGTTTCTAATAGAATTTTTTTTCCTGTTTCTTAATACTTTGTTTAGCTTTGGGAAGATATCTTTTGCTATTTTGTTAAATTACAGTATCACATTTTCCAGCTTCTGTTAAAAGACTTCCCAGATATTTAAATTATTGTACTTGTTTGATTTTGGTATCTCGAATTTGTAATTTTCATGTTGGGATATTTCTTTTACTAACAACCATGCATCTTTTCTTTATTATAAGTAGTAACATTAGTCTGATTTTAATCATCATAATGATGTTAGCATCAACTATGTTATTTCATTATCATTCGATTTATTTTAAACAGTTTACTAGCATAACCCATTGCATTAAAAAATCAATATTTGAAAAAATATGAAACTTTGTGTCTTTCATCATTTATTGGTAGAAGGTCTGGTCTTCTGTCATAGAAATTCAACCCTCTACTTCTCAGAAAAGTCAGCTATTGACTGTGTGTCTCAGTTACTTTATCCAAAATCAGTAGGGGAACTCAAGAATTTTTACTCTCTCTTATATCCTTTTCAGGTTCTCTGCATATTCTCAAAGTGAACATCCTGTTATTGTATTCAGTTTCAAAGCAGAAGTCATTAAAATTAAGCTCTATTTAATTGAAAGTTTTTTTTTGTAAAGTTATATCAACAAATATAAAGAAAAAATTATAGGGTTTGAGAAGTATAAAAAGTTTTTCTTATTGATTATCCTTGAGTTATTCCTTTAATTGTAAAATCAACATGATTATCTTTATTTTCATTGAGGAGGTTTATTCGATTATATATTAACTTTGCTGTGAGCCTTTATAAATGAAACTTAGCTGAACTCATTAATTGGCAACTTTGAACAAACTGAAAGAACTTTAAATTCTGTAAAATAAAGCAAAGTATATATAGAAATAATTGGTCATTTAATAATCTTTATTGTTAGTAAACTGTTATGAACGGGGTGTTTGCTCATAACTAAAATGCCTTAATTTATAGTATATGATTCATGGTTCGTGGACAGCACGTGGAGAAAATGCATGGAACGAAAGAAAAGTAGATGTCTACTCACGGTTGACTGGAAGATACATTTATTTTACATGGAGAAACATTTACAAAATATGTACATGCGGTATCAGTCCCAAGTTATCGGGTTGTGTGTCACAACCATTAGGGCAGAAGAACATACATGCATTCTTTAACCATTGACGGCCATATTCCAAGTCTGTTCCATCATGCGTCCCACGTCTGAATGTGTCGTTGATCACGTGACTCGTGTGTACCCACTTTCAGAGGTGAAAAGGGAGGTACTCTGTTTGGGAACAGGAAAGGGTTAATTCCCTTGGAATATGTTTTATTCATCCTAACATAAACAAATCACATTTTGATTTTAGAATATTATAAAGGAAAATTTATAATTACTTTTGTTTGTGTGAGCATAAAGTTGGTCGAGTTTTCTAATGGAATTGTTTCTTTTTACTTTTTTGTAGTAAAGTTGCCAAACTTGAATTCTAATTACATACATTCCATCCACTTCCATGCAAATACCTTCCAGCTATGGGTTTAGTAGCAGGACAGACTGGGTTCTATAGCCTTGGTTGGCAACCAGTCTACTGCAAAAAGAAATAGCAACCTACTGCAGGAAAAATTCTTCTGCCTAGTCAGTCATAACTCAAAAGAGACATGATCACCCAAGCATGTATCATGTATGGCACTTGACTGACTGAGTAAATTAGTAATTGTATGCACACAGTATCAACAATGAATAAACACACAAATTAGTATAGTTATTTACATTACTTAAATTCAAATTAATGTCCTTATCTTTGTTGTTATCAAAATGTTTTGGTTGTTGCGCTCACTGGCCTTCTTCAAGTGTCAGTCAAAATATTTAGTATAGTCATGACTGTTGATCTTTACATATGGCAAAAAGAAAAATCTACAACTGTTGTTTTTAAAAACTGAATTTTAACCATAAGAAAAATTTCTTTTTGTAAATATTTCCATTATTAAAATTCACAATGAATGAAGAAGTATAAAAGTCTAGTACTACTAAATTGGCCACCTAAAAAAAAGTCCAGATGTATTAAATAGTTTAGCCAAAACATTTGCTGAACAACAAAAGTATAAATGTTTAATGCTGACAAATCAAACAGCTGTAAGTTTCATTGAGCAAAAAAGATAAAGTACAAAAGTTGCCCCAGGACTGTTTTCCTTATGATAACTATAATATTGAAGTGTCTAATCACTGGCAGATGACACAGTCTTCAGCCCTTTTTCTCTTGGCAGATGGCACAGTCTTCAGCCCTTTTTCTCTTGGCAGATGGCACAGTCTTCAGTACCTTTTCTCTTGGCAGATGGCACAGCATTGCCAATACACTCCATCTGTTTGTTTGACATTAAAAAAATGCTCTTTTAATTTTTTTACACTCAATATACTACTTGTTTTTTTTTCTCATAATTTCCTGAAATTATCATTTTTAGTAGTGATTTCATTTAGCACTTTTCCAAAGTTTTATGCAGCTTCCCTCTGAAAATTTTCATGTCAACTGTTCTAGATGAGTATACCTAGACTTTATGAATTTAAATGCAGTCCTAGATTGGTGGCAAAGTATCATCATTTGCAATTGAAATGGCTAGATGTAACTATAATTTATATGCTAACAGTTTCTTTCTTCTCTTTCGCTTCTCACTTGTGAAACTCTCTTCCAGATTCTTGCATTCCAGTCAACTTTGATCTTCAAAAATTCAAATGCAATGTCAGTCATTATCTTCTCTCTTATTTTTCTATTCTTTTATTGTTCCCTTGCTTTAATATGTTTTCTCATATTCTTCCACACTCAGTAAACCCCCTCTGACTTAGTGGCTTTATTGTCTTGCTTGGGATGAAATGCTTAAAAAAAATTGTCATATTATATTTCAGTATGTAGAATTCATTAGTTACAAAGGAAAACATTTTTGTAAATACTTTTTCTTTTGTTCTCTATTACTTTGAATTATTTTATTCCAGCTCTAAAGGTTCTGATTATGTAGATTATTTGAAGTTAGCAGTATTTTCTTTTTCTTTAATTTTAGGCACAACGCCTCTATGAGGTGTTTCATGAACCATTTCTACGGAAGAGGAAACGTACATCAAATGAAAATGGTAAGTATAAATATTTTTTTTACTAATTTTTCACAATTTTTTCTTTTCAACAAAAAAGGTGAAAATAATTCAAAAATATTTTTATGGGTAACTGGTGCTTGATTAACAAACAGAAAAGTTTGATACAGTTTTAAATATTTTAGTGTTATTTACGTTGCCTTTTGAACACTAAAATTGTATTATTTTTATTTTTTTACTTTTTCAAGAATGTAAACATTTCAATGGGTTTGAATTTCTATGACTATTTCTTAAGTATGTCTGATATTCTCAAAGACTCTTTGCAGTTTGTAGTAAAAGAATTTAAAATCATTATGATATAAATAAAAGTAGGAAAAACTTTTAGAAAATGTTCTAATGATTCAAAAGTAAATTTTGATGAGTTCATATATTGACTCCATCTTAACAAGGATTTTCTGTGGTAAGAATACTGTTGTGAAATATCTCAGTTAATTTTTATTGTATTTTTTGTTATGAATATGATTCTTGTTACAGCTACTAAATTGAGAAGAGTCATTACTATAGGCTTCAAAATAAGATGTGCAATCCTAACAGCATCTTTTTTGTCAGATTTCATTGCTAAAGTAATTACCTTAAAAATAAAATTAATAAAACTTTATATTCAGGAAAACAATTATTTTTACTTGATTCAAATCACTAACAATATATGTAAATTCAAAGATAGATGTCATATTCTTTGTACTTGGTAATTTTTATTTTTAGATGAAGCATCTGTATTTATTAATTTCCATTTCTTTTTATTGCAAATTCTCAGGTTATAATTTTAGGAGTTGGGGAATATACAGAATGGCAGTGTGGCTAAATTTAAATGATTATTGCATGCTTAAGTCAGTAAGGCATTTGTTGCACTGGGTTGAGGAAAAAGTGATTTAAATTCAAATCTCATCAGATGTTTGTAATTTTTATGTACATTTTTTTACTAGCAGCCACGGAGAAATGATTGTTTAAGAAATTTGTTAAGCTACATGAAATTAAGATGAAAGATATACTTATAGAATAGTTGATTATGATTGTGTACTTGGATTCTGCTACAAAGTTTTTTTTTATTTTCTTTCTTTCTCTTTTACTCCTTTTATTAGATTTTTTTTCTTTTTTTTTGTCTGTGGCTGACTTTTGTTCAGTGGCCTCTTCAACATACAAATCAAACTGCATTCCCACATGCCAAATATTTTATATATTGACCTTTTATTTTCCCTTGTACACATGTATCTCATCTAACAGTGTATTAAGAATAAAGTCATTTTTTGTGCATTTCTAAAAGAATCTATTAGACTATGCCTGAATTTCTAGCATAAAGAGTTATCATTATTTATATTCAGAATAATATCATCATCTTTCTTGTTTTATCACAAAGTGCTCTTCAGGTGTCTGTTAATCTGGGTAATCTTCAGGGAATTTCAAAATTAACCTTTGTATTAACTTATGAGGGTTGATTGTTCTCATTTCACTGTCCAGTCTAGGGATTTCATGTCTTTTCCTTTTTAGAAGTGCTTAGTTATTACTTGCCCTGTTTCCACGGAGTCTGATTCTGTACTATCTGTCCCAGGGATTGAACTCTCAGTTACTATTTTACCAAATTCACAAACTGACATTTTAATCCACTAAGTTATTGTCCTATAGTATAGTAATTGTGAGTTCAATCCCTTGTCTAGACTGAGTAGTACAGACTCAGTGAAAACAAAATATTTGAATATAGTTTTCTGTTAGAATTTCTGAGACGTCACTTTTACTATTATGCATTTATACATTTAGGTCAATTTCTTCATCTTTTTGCCACAATATTTTTGTTCGTGTACTCAGAAGAAGGATAGAGGATACATTAGTTGAAACAATATGATAAAAAAATCAAAGATCTGGAAACTGGTGTAAATATATAAATGTATTATCCTCAGCTATACATATATAATAAGTGAATGGAGACTGTTAGTTACAGACCAAACATAAGTACATAAAAAACTGTAACCTTTTAATGAAAAAAAAAAATGCATTTATTCCTTATAGTGTTTGGTTTGGACTAAATTGTCTTTCGTTTTCTTTTCACAATATTTCAGATGTGCATTGTGGCGCAGTGGATATCGGCTCGGAACGAGAAATCGGGGAACCGAGTTCAAATTCCAGTTGAATTCCTTGCATTCACTTACGCGCAAATACCCTTGGGAAAGGTATTAATCTGTCTCTTCCCTCC